>OV884046.1:11255000-12505000 GCA_930367265.1 Catocala fraxini
GAATTAAATGTAAATTGAACCTTAAGATATCAAAAGGAAAATTTCAACAAATGTCGTTTATTGAATTTTCTTGAAAGCTGACTTTACAGACATGAAGGAAAACAAATTGAGTTTCACGTTCGGACTATTTAGTTGGTGAGAGTTAGGTTTTAAACAAATTTTATGTATAAACACAGCTTCAAAGTTTTAGATAAAGATAGAGGTCGATATCATATGACACAGAACTGATATCTGATCTGATAGATGTCTTTTGATTGAAATTCAAGACGCATTTTATTGGAACAGCTTTACTTTAAGACTGTGAATTCAAGCGTACTCGATCTTCTTCAGAAAATATTAAAAGTATTGAGACGTGCTTACTATTATATTAAGTACCTATTCAAGTCGTTTAAGTTCAGAAATGTTTATTGAATTTTATTTTGGGATTAAAGACACGGGTCTTGGAACTTAATTTGAATACGTTGAGAGATTCAAAATCATTTTAATTTTTTGCCTTAACAAAACAAAGTACACGTTCTGCATCCAAAGAACGATATCTTACAATAAACACGAACAATTTGCATCTCGTTATCCAAGTTTTGCCGCATAAATTAATTCAATTTTTATCCGCAGAGGGTCTCGACTTGCAGCTGTGACAACTGTCACCGACAAATTCCTGGGTGAGACTAGAGGACTCACTCAAGTGACACACTGACCAACTTTATATAGACAGCAAAATTTAAGGCTCGTTAAAATAACTCGTTGGTTTTGTGTTTTGTGCTTATGTTTGCGTACGATCTCTGCCTCAAATTTAGTTATTGCGTTTCTAGTATAGATACTTATTATTCTCACAATCAATATGTATCAAATTGAGTTAGGATCGAAGGTCTGTATTGCGGAGTTTAATAATCGAGACTGTCTCGATAACAAAGCGGTAGTGTATGCGACTCCTGTGCATGAGTTATCGACTTTGCTGTACGAGCCTGGTATAGTGTTATTAGGTGTCACGCGGACCGGTCGTGTGTCCGCGGCTGTGCTCGTGGCGCATCTTATTCGGCTTCCTCTCTCCAGCGGTGACAAATAAAAGCGCGGCCACGCCCTGGATCGAGACTCTTCTGCCGGCTGCCGTATCAAAGTTAAGTGGTCCACTGTGCTCTTCCGCCGCACCACGTACCGAAGCCTTACTTATCTAGAACCACGCCCTGTTACCTTTTGTAAAAAAACGACTTAAAGATCTTTTAATTGCGAAGTATATTGTTTAAATTATCTCCGCTACTTAAATTTCTCTGGTCGAGCACGTTTCTAGAAACGTGACCGACTGGAACTACGTTACATAGGTTATCCTACTACAACAATCATAGTAGTAGTACAGAGTTTGAAAAGTGCTCGATGAAAATAAGCTCCTAGCTTCATGAGACTTAAAACCATAGCACGCGTAGTGTGCACTGTAATACACCTCTGCCTAATCCGTAGAAGGTTTAGTCGTGAGATTATGTATGTCATAACAGAAATCGTAACATTTTTAAAACAATAAGCTGTGCTGGTTATTGAAATAATTTATGTTAAAGTCAACAGAAAATCGGTTGCCTTTTCTACTCTCTCGTGTGTCATGGTGGCCGGTGGTCTTTCAACAATGTGCCGCATTACCACTACACACTGTAAAGAGCTCCCACTTGACGATAGTTTGTGATCGTATTTTATATAAAATCCTTATACAATAATTATGTATAAACTCATACTTGTGAGTACTTGAATGAGAATTTTACAGAAACAAAACACACACACGAGTAATACTCTGTTTCTGAAAGGCTAATCACGTGTTTTCTGAAAGATTAAGACGTGTCATAATTAAACTTGACTGCACGGATGTTGTAGGCGTTTAAGTGGTCACCTCGTCACTGCCACCGCGCCGTGTGTTGTGGGTTCGATTCTCACACGGGATTTTTTTGTGATCCATAAATGGTTATCCCGATTCTGGGTATTCTTTGACGGTATTTGAATGTTTGTAAAGTCCTTCGCGACACAGGAATTATTCCTAGTGCGTAGTGCGGGTTGTCTCTTTTAATAAACAAAAGAAAATACTAAATACTCGGTTTCTGAAAGGCTAATTAACGACGTAATTAAACTCATGGTATGTATCTTATGTGGGGGCCAGTCAGTGCAGACCGGCGACACTTCGACCCAGTGGGATCTTTTGTGTCGACACTCTCCCAATAACGACTACGACTACGCACATAATTTCGAAAAGTCATATAACTTACGGAAGTCAGAGGTGCGCGACGTGGGTTCGAACCCGAGACCCTCTGCATTGCAGTCGTTTGGTCTTCCCACTGAGCTATCGCTGCTCTTATGGTAAGTAATTTGATTGGCTGTTGCTAATTCAGCCAGCCAATAACAGCAGGTTTGACTGGCTGTTAATGACTTTTTGTGCTAATCTGCTTAGGTATCAGAAACCAGGTGTAATTATTTTTTGGCAACTTAACTACTTATTAGTTTACAAAAATATTGACACTGATATAAGAGCAATTGATCAATTAAACTTTGAATGCTTTTGCTAGTATTATATTCGAATATCATTAGACTATATGCCTTTCGAATGATTTTGAAACGAACCACTAATATTGAATTCACGAATGACGTAATGGTTCTTCTGCCATTGTTGAATAGCTGCGTTACCTCTATAATTATATTATACTAGGAGCCAATCGTAAAATACCGGCATCGATGCCTGAGTTGGGGTGAGTCTAATTGGGTTATTCACTTAATTTTCTTCAGAACAGCACGGAGTCTAGCTATACACCTGATAGGCTCACCCTTTTCAATCAGATCTGACAAAACGTGGATGTTATGCGGCGGTAAGTGACCGTAACTGTGCATGAGGTCTCGATTCGATTGCTGGGTCGAGCAAACTGCCATTGGGTTTTCTTTCAAAAGAATTTTAGAAGCTGCAGGATTGTCCCCTATTTCTTGAGAACTAAATCATAGTTGACGAAATGAGGCTATAATTATATCTGCGCCTACCCACTTAAAGTAAACAACTGTAACTCTAAGTATATATTTGATAACAATGTAATACAATATTTAGTCGTAAGTAGAACAATGGTTATTAATTTCTATAATAGGAAGATCTTTCTAGTGCATAACAGTTAACACAGCATAATTATCCTATATTCCATTTAATTTTACCAGTTCCACTTTTTTGCTATCAAACAGATCATACTGTGATATAAAGAACGTAGGATAGCTACGAAAGTATTGACATTGGATTAGATATAGTGTTCATTTTGTGGAAGCAGTTTGTAAGGCCAAGACTGCGAACCAGATTCGTATTATTTATTAATCGGCCTCAGTGGGGCAGTGGTGATGAATGCGGACTCATTTCGAGTGTGATGTTAACGGGTTTTCCTGTCAATAAATTCTCTCATCTCTCTCATTTTAAGATGCCTATGGGCGGCTTGAACAACTCTTGACAACAGGTTGTCCACCAAACTACACGAAAAGAAAAAGGCAAGTGCCGCACTATGAATACACACAGTATACACACGAATGAATCTTGTGTCGTGTGGCACTTTAAAAGTCACTCAAACAATGAACACAAAGAACATTCAGACTCTGAACTATTATTAGAGATCACACTATGTTCTGTGGTCGGTACACCTCAATAGGCTCGACCGCTATTACGTAGGACCTATAACCATAGCCAGCTTTGGTTATCGATATGTGTAATACTGTGCTGCCTACCGCTGCGACGATATAGGCGTGAGGCTATGTATGTATTGCAAACTTTTATATATTTTTAACCCCTGGACCACAATGGTCATGTGTATTACGTTATGTTTGCATGCAATCGTAATGATTCGGGTTTCAAATCGTTCCCATACAATTAACAAGGCAATCAGAGCAGCAATAGCTCAGTGGGGAAACCAACAGACTGCAATGCAGAGGGTCACAGGTTCGAACCCACATCGCGCACCTCTGACTTTCGGAAGTTATATGACTTTTTGAAATTATGTGCGTATTGATTGTCAATTATCGCCTGCTCCGTGCCTCGGAGAGCACGTTAAGCCGTCGGTCCCGGCTGCCATGAACATCTATGGCAGTCGTTATTGGGAGAGTATCGACATAAAAGGTCCCACTGGATCGAAGTGTCGGCGGTCTGTACTGACTGTCCCCACATAAGATAAGAACAAGGCAATCTCGTGGAAGTAAGAAAAAAGTTTCAACATATATTATAATTAATGTGAGACTAGTAGTTGTTAAGTTTAATATGAAAGTTTGGATGTAGTCTTGCAGTTTCTTTACAATTCAAATAACAACTCACGTTTTAGAGAAATATCCCTTTACAAACATACTACTCACAGGCACGATTTTAATTACGTAGGTACGTTAGTTCCTTTCTTTTTTCATATGATTTTATTCTGTGTTTAAATTAAACAACATGGTCACAGGGTTGACAGGGTAATCAGTTTCAAAGAAGTATTTTTGTCGGAAGATGGGAGAGGCTTATGACCAGCAGTGGACTGCAATAGGTTAATTGATTAATTGAGGTATTTGTAGATCAAGAAATGGATTTAGAAGTACATGACATTGCCAAAGTCAAAGCCAAGTAACATTCATAGTTTCTTACAAGTAATTGACGCAAGAATAAGTTTTTACATCGGTTCTTCCTGCCTTGTCTTCTTTATGTTTGCAAACAATAGATGCAGCAATAGTTAACTATCAAGCGGATTATATGCTAGTTTACCAACTTTGTTGTTTGAAAATTCATTATTTAAACGTTATAATAGGACGAAGTTGATATGATTAGAATGTTCCTCGAGCTTGCTTTCATGCAATATTACAATCAGCTACAGAACACCATCTTCTTAATGATCTACAGTTTCGAAAGCTTACATACCTATTTTCAATGCCTTTTCAATTATCCCATATATATTTTAATTACATCATTTTCCTACAGGTAACATAGCGCGATTGATAATACTCTAGGTATTGCAGGTATTTCTAGTGGGGCCTGCCAGTGCGTGCGGTGAGCCGGTGCCTGCAGGGATCGCGAAGCAATCGAAAAGGACACCCGCGGCCCCAGCATGTAAAGATCATTTAAAGATATCCCACTATAAAAAAGGTATTGCAAGCGATCACAAACTATGGCAAATGCTTACCATCCGTTGCAAATATAAAGAAAACTTACGAGGTGCTACCTCATACTTAGAATTCAACCTCATTCCTAGCTGTCGACAAACAACTCACTCTACACGTTTATCTGACTGTTGACCCCACAAACTGCAGACTTTTTGGCGTCAACCCAGTATTACGTCACAACCCGAATACTGAAGGCGAATGGAGGCGAACAGAGGCAAAATAAGTGTGTACGTATCATTTTAATGCGGATCCTATACGATAATAATATGGTTATCTTTATTACGAGCCTTTATATAAATAATGTAGTAAGTTGTCCGACTTGTTCGTTATATGGATAAGTTTGTGGTTATGTCTGCGTGTGATTGTGAGGTTCCTGGTTTGATTATCGGATCGGGCAAAATGATTTTTTTTTTTAGAATTGTCTTAGTAGTAACACGCAGTCTGGACGATGCTCAGAAGATAGCAATCAGCTCGCCTCTTATTACATGGCACCTTAAAAAACAGCTGGTGAAAAGTATATAATACGGGCTTTTGGCCGTGACTTCCCTTGTCTGGTAGTAGTACTTTTTCTGGATGAAAGATACCCTTTGTCCTTTTATGTATTCCTGTAAACGTTTATGCTGAATTTCATGATGATTGTTTGAGTATTTTAGGGCCTGAAAGTATAACAGATAAACAAACCCAGATTCGCATTTATAATATTTGTTAAAATATAATATTGTAAGTTGTCTATTATTTTGTCAGTGGATTTGTCTATGTCTACCAATATTTATTAAGCCTTATTACCTAGCCTATTCAAATATAAATATATTACGGAATTTTTTCGTAATGTATTTGGGTAGGCTTTCAAGAAATTAGTTTTACGGAACGACGACCATCTTATCTTAGCTTCTTCTTCTCCCTAGCCTTTATTATTCCCAAGTCACTTGGGGTCGGCTTTTCTGGTCTAAACGGTTTTGACTGGATATCAGTTTTTACACAGAGCGGCTGCCACCTGACCTGCGCAACCCGAAGGCTAACGATACCCTAAGGCTAGACCAGTGTCAGGATATTATAGAGCACTGACTTCCCAATAACGACTGCCATAGATATTCATGGCAGCCGGGACCGACGGCTTAACGTGCTCTCCGAGGCACGGAGCAGGCGATAATTGTCAATCAATACGCACATAATTTCGAAAAGTCATATAACTTCCCAAAGTCAGAGGTGCGCGACGTGGGTTCGAACCCGAGACCCTCTGCATTGCAGTCTGTTGGTCTCCCCACTGAGCTATCGCTGCTCTTTTAACAACGAACCTTATAAGCACTTCTTGGCTAACCGAACTGGCAGAGCGTGGAACAAGCTTCCTACAGATAATGTGTTGAGAGATATTGCCTCCGTGGCATAGTGGTAGTGAATGCGACTGTTGTGCATGAGGTCTCGGGTTCGAATCCCGGGTCGGGCCAACAAATAAAGTTATTGGATATTTCTGTTAAGAAATCTCAATAGCAGCCCGGAGTTAGGAAGATGGCGGTGTTAGACACCCCCATGCCTCGGAAAGCACTTGAAGCCGTTAGTCCTGCGCCTGATCTCTCTCCGGTCGTGCCGGATTACCGTCCCATCGTGTCATGAGATTGAGGGAACAGAGAGTGCACTTGTGTTTGCGCACACGTTTGTGCACTATAATATCACTTGCGCAGATGGCCTCTCTCCGTAAAGATTGGTCGGGTGATCGAAAATTCGGTCTGGTGGACATTATTATTATTAAAGTATCAGCCGAAAGTTAAACCAATTTAAAAATAGACTAGATAAACATATTTTCAACTCAAACTGATGAGCATCTAATGCAGTAACCGCATATAAGCATTTATCAGTTGTACACCGCTGCTTGCCTGATAATAAATAATAATAATGAAGATTTTGCTCACGGCTCTGCTCGCATTCATGTAGGCTATGTCATTAATTTTCTATCATCTTGGAAACAGTATTGTTTTCTAGATGAAACGTGTGTGCGAAATTTCACGATGATCGGCCGAGTAGTTAAGACTGCGCCGAGCATAAGACAGATAATGACAGAGCTCGTGCGTCGCGGCCGCCATAGTAAAATTGTATGTAGGTTAAGTTAAGAAAAAATTGCTTTTTTGATAAATATGTATCTTTATTGTCAACCAATAACTTAAATATTTGGGACGGACAAATTGTAATGTAACTATTTATGTTTCGTTTAAGCTTAAGTTTAAGTTCGTTTAAGTTTAAGTTTATAATCTAAAAATCACGTAACACGAGCTTACGTTTTTGCATTTTTCGTGCAAATTTACGACTTTTTGTAAGCGAAAATATTAATTATTTTAAGTTTTTTACACGAAGTAATTGTAAACACATTCATTGTTATGGTAAATGTATATTTTATATTTGTATTAAACAAAGAGTGTTGATTTTATTCACTTCACTGTGACCCCTTGTTTTGGCACATTTCGCTCGGCGCAGTCTTAAGGCGTAAAAGCGTAACAAATAAACTCACATTCGGATTTATAATATTAGTTGTTTGATAGCCTACATGTCACTTTTAATGTAAAGTGTTCAGCCGTGATAAATTTACACGTATTTTACTTTTATTCGACCTATGGGTCTGCCGGCTTTGGGTTCTCAGTCCATACTAATATTATAAAGAAGAAAGATTTTTGAATTATTGTTTGTACTAAAATAAACAGAAACTACAGGACCGATTAAATAATTCTTTCATCAGTAAGAAGCTACTTTATCCAGGAATAGCATAGATTATATAACATTACACTACAAACCACGAAAGCGGAATGGGTGGAACCGATGTATGATTGCTACGCCGCTCCTATGTTAATATGACCGGACAGCTAGTCTATAATTTGTATATGTTAGCCTATTTATTACATTTTTAGAAACCGTACTGTAAATAAGAATTACTGAACAGGGAACCCCAATGATACTTTTCCATACAGGAAACCGAACCCGATACCTGTATACCGTACCCGACACGATGTATACTCTTAATTGGCAATGTACTTATGACACCTATAAACCTGTATCTATACTAATATTACATAGCTGAAGAGTTTGTTTGTTTGTATGTTTATTTGTGTGTTTGTTTTGTTGTTCTTAATCTCAGGAACCACTGGTTCGAATTGAAAAATTATTTTAGTGTTGGATATTACTATACTATACTATTTATTGAGGAAGGTTATAGGCTATATATCACCATCATCAAGCTACGACCCACGGGTGCGGCGCGGCGCAGTTATCATAAACGCGGATGAAACCGCGGGCACAGCTAGTTATTCATAAATCTTATATCTTATTATGTACAAAAAAATGATTAACCTGCGAACTAAGCACAAGTGCAACCATATGCCAGTGGATCAACAAAGCACTTAAGCATTAATACATGAAACTACAAAATAAGCAGGACACAAGCACGAATTTCCAACTTCTACGAAAACACTGGCTTAAAACGTTGGCTATTAGGAGAGTAAAAGGTACGACTGCGTCATTCAAGTACACTAATTAAAACATCACATTTAAATCGTAAACCATTTCAATGAAACCTCATTCATTAAGCCAGCCGTACTAAATAAGACTTAATTAGGCAAACATATCAGCTTAAAATAGAAGCGTCTATATGAAGCAAATAGTTCGCTGTTTAAATAGTTAGCTATATGTCACTATTACCTAATCTTATTACCTGTGGGGTATAGGTATTACGTAGGTCTAGTTTGGTGCCGTCACATAATATTAAATGACGGCACTAATATGTTTTATCGGCGTTATCTACGTCGAGTAACATAAAGGTGTGGTCATATTTTAGAGTCGTCAAGTAATAAATTTTATCGTGAGGTAAAAAGAATTGATTCTTTTGGATGGACATCTAAAATAACTTTTACTTAATTTGTGTTCTTACATTGCAATTCAAAATCAATTCTAAAATCTAAACATCGTTGATAATTAAGTATAGCAGTCATATAGCGTTTTATTTTTTTTATCTAGTCGCTTTTGTTTTAACTCGGAATTCATACGAGGATAATTGAATACAGATAATATTAATAAACTTATTTATCTAATAAATTAACAGTATCTATACATTGTTTAGAAATTATTTTCTATGTGAATCAGGAACCAATTTTCTACTTACTAATTTATAAAATTTTGGGCGTTTTACATTAGTCACAGTGTCCATTGCAACTTTAAAATATGACCATACGACATTTTAGCACGCTACAAACAGACAGCATGCTTACTAAACTTTAATAAAATTATCGATCGTATAATGCCGGATTTATGTTTTTATGTGGAGACATTTTGAGAAGAATTTCCTTAAAAGTATAAGAAGAATACATTTTAAAACTTACCAAGGTTTGTGAAAATGTTTTGGCGGTTGTTACTTAAATATGCGTACACACCATGTCCTAATTTAACACATATGATCTCTTTTAATGTCTTTGGATACTGATGCATTTCCATACGATGCCCACGGGTAGAATTTAGTGCTATATAGAATTTTACAATAAGCTCAAATCTAATACAAACTATCAGTTACAAACTATACGCCTAAACAGAAACTACCTCACGGTGAATTAAACTCGAGTTAATATGAACTGTAAAGGGTATCAAATAATTAAATATACATTGTTACCCCTAATTTATAGTTTAATTTGTAACGCAAGGGTTAAATGTAAACTGACTGACTTAAGCAAATATTAAACATTTGAAGTACTTTTATTAATATTAATTAGTCCGTTGGTTTGTTACAGTATCTCCTGCTGAGGTAATGAAAGAAAAATATAGCGTTAGGTCTTTTGGTGGGACAGAATGAAATATTATAACTTGGGTGTTTTGTTGGGCTGTTTTACTAATTTGCTAAGACTTGTGAATCGTTAGGTACCGGGTTGATTCATGTCTCGAGAAACGTGTAATTGCGTTTTAAGGACATGCTTAGTATTAGGGGAATTTGGCAATGTGTACGATAGAATACAATAGGCCTTATAGTATGTCATAAAACAGTTGATCAGAGCGAGGGTATTCGTTGTGTCCACTGAAAGTCTTAGAACACTCAGTAACTCTAAGCCCGACCAAGGATATGTTCATGTCTTAGGTCAAGAGTAAGTGAGTTTTTCTGACAATAAATTATCAAAAGCAGCACGGAGCCTGCAACCGTGCCCGATAGACTGCAATAGGCTCACACTTTATCAGGTGGGCCCTAAACCTATAGTAGACGAAATGTAATAACCGCCTACCCCTTCGGGATTAAAGACTTCAGACTATGCATGAATGTATGACTTATTCCCGTGCGCTCCAAATCTATTGTTGTCTAAAATTCATTTTTCCATACATTAATTACCAGGAGCTCCAAAGATTTTATATGAAAATAATAAATAAAGGCACATTTACCAATTTCATTCCCTACAGCTCCAAAACATTCTCCACGTACTTGGAGATTTTATTTCTAATAAAAAACTAATATTATATTATTACATGTTTTAACGGGAGATCGGGCCTTGTGGCGCACCCTAGGGGAGGCTTATGTCCAGCAGTGGACTGCAATAGGCTGAAATGATGATGATGACATGTTTTAATTCTGCTAATCATACAGTTTGTTTTGGAGCTGTCGGGAACGCACTAAGTAGTAATTAGGTCTATATTTAATTATTTGTAATGTAATTTGGAACTCCTAGGAATAAATGTATGGAGACCAAAGGCTATAAAGAAATAAATTTGCGTAAGGTTTTGGAGTCCTTGGGAACGATTTTACAAAATAATAATATTATTTTATTTTAGTCTTGGAGCGCTTGGGAGCTAAATAGTGGGGCGGGCGGGTATGTATTTGTGATATCTATAAATATCTTCTTATCAAATGTCAGGAACAATTTCTACAGCGGTTAAAGTGGTTAACGTAAAATGTCACGGCCAGACATAGTTGCTTTACATTTATAATTTAAGTAAGAATTGGTAGACCGTACTATCTTATTTGGACATTATTTAACAAAGTAAAACTCCTAAAAGCGTTGTTCGACAAATAAAAACCATTCTTAACTTTGGTAATGACAATTGTAGTTTAAGGTATATAATTAATTCTGAGAAACGACAACGAAACTTCTTAATACTACCTAGTTACAATAAATAATTATAACATCACTTAAGTTCCACCGCAATAAAAAAATACTTTCTTTTTTAAACCTACTTTACTTTTACGTTTACTTTTTTATTTTCTTTTTAATTAGTAGCTTAAATGACTAGGCAAGGGACGTGTTCGAACAGCCTCGTTAATATTTCGTGGAGACTTTACTTTTTATTTTTATTCCAAACGGGTACATCTAATTAAGGCTTTTAATTATTAATTATGTTATTTTGTTCAAGCTAAGAATTTTTGCGGTTACAAGTTACTTAATGATAGTCTTGGTGCCATTTGAGTTTAATAGAAGGACTTGGATTTTTGGTTGAATTAACCTGTGTCTTTTATCCATCCCCTTTTTAAATGTAACTAGCAGTGTGGGCCTAGTTTAGTTGTTAGTCTCATTGGCTAAACTAGTGAAGTAGTAGTATTGTAATTCTTTTTATGCAGAAATTAATTATTCTTATTTCATTGGCTATATGTGTGACAAGAAACACCTGGACGTCGAGTTAAAACATGTAATATGCGTTCATTCTGCCTAAATTGATATATCAATGCAAGAAATAATATTCGGGTTCTTTAAAATATCTTCACACTTCAAGATTGAGACGCACACTACTGTAGTCTGTCCGAGTCGAAGACCGCTGAAAAGCAGTCGAAACGTTGGCGAAATTATAATAAAAGATAACAAAACAAATTATTTTATTTGAAAAAAAAAGATGTTAAATATACCGCCTAAAAATAGCAGCGATAGCTCAGTGGGGAGACCAACAGACTGCAATGCAGAGGGTCTCGGGTTCGAACCCACGTCGCGCACCTCTGACTTTCGGAAGTCATATGACTTTTCGAAATTATGTGCGTATTGATTGACGATTATCGCCTGCTCCGTGCCTCGGAGAGCACGTTAAGCCGTCGGTCCCGGCTGCCATGAACATCTATGGCAGTCGTTATTGGGAAAGTTAGTACCCTCTAATATCCTGCCACTGGTCTAGCCTTAGGGTATCGTTAGCCTTCGGGTTGCGGAGGTCAGGTGGCAGCCGCTCCGTGTAAAAACTGATATCCAGTCAAACCCGGTTAGACTAGCCGACCCCAAGTGACTTGGGAATAATAAAGGCTAAGGAGAAGATACCGCCTAAAAATCCGTTACAGATAGTTTAATTTCAACCAAATTATATAAATTAGGAACTAAATAAAAACCATTTTGTTTTATTTAATTTAAAATGTACGAGTATATAGTATATACTACAAAATCTTATTCGTTCCTGTGCTAATTAGTTCGGCAACATTGCCTTTAGTTTCCTCTACGGATTCTCATAATAACTGAATGCAAATCCCCCGTTTTACCCATGGCTTGGGTACGGAAGCGCCTATGTCGGTTAGATAGGATTTTAGACATTATACCAAAGGAAAATATTAATAATTATACTTAATAGTTATTGCTTGTGTTTCGGTTGCCTGGGTATCCAAGTTTTTGTGTTAATGGTGTCCATTGCTGAAGCTATGTCTATTATAGTTTGAATAATAATGTTTATTGTATTCAATAGGATGCAACACTAATAAAATAATAATAATAATAATAATATTCTATCACATACACACAACACCATCTAGCCCAAACTAAGCAGAGCTTGTACTATGGGTACTAGGCAATGGATAAACATACATATATACACTTTTTTTTTGTAAATTCATACATATTATACATAGAAACACCCAGATCAAGACAAACATTCATGTTAATACACACAAATGTTTGACTTGTGCGGGAATCGAACCCGCGACCTCAGGCGTGGCAATCAGTTACACTAACCGCTACATCGAGTCGTCAAATGATAAATACATGCCGATAGCGTCGTGGTTTAAGTCGTTGCCTCGCCCCTACGCCAAGTTTTGGGTTCCAATTTTAAGCTGGACAAATAATTGGGTAACCCGTACAAGGTTGTTCCAAGTTTTCTCTGTTTTCGTTATTTGATTGTTTGTAAAATCTCACACCATACAAGCAATCATGTACTTTGGTGACCACTTACTAACATCCTATCTATCGTATATTTGCTACGTTGATATTAAAACAGAAGATGAGAAATTTTCTATTCATAGAAGACTTCTCAACTTTTGTTTTATTTTCTCACCTTAGCTGGTAAGTACAGTCAAGAAATCTAATGTTGTGTTTTCCCGGTGAGTTACAGTGCCAAAGCATCGTAAAGAAATCCTATGCTGATACCTAGGCGCTTCAGTGTTATCTATTTTTAACAAGCAGCATCACAAACAAAACAGACGACTCCATACAGCAATCACGGCAATGCGCTACGTGTTGCAATTGTCT
Organism: Catocala fraxini; assembly: GCA_930367265.1. Classification (NCBI taxonomy): domain Eukaryota; kingdom Metazoa; phylum Arthropoda; class Insecta; order Lepidoptera; family Erebidae; genus Catocala; species Catocala fraxini. Next base: position 11,268,560 of record OV884046.1, read on the forward strand.
ATTGGATAACCGCGTATCATTGGATGCATACCGGCAGGTGGTAGATTACCCTAACTAATATTATAAACGATAATGTGAGTTATGTTGGTTACGCTTTCACGTCTCAGCTCAACCAATCATCATGAAATTTCGCATACACGTTGTCAGGGGTACAGTATGGACATGGGTACCTTTCATCAAGAAAAAAGTGCCATGACCGAGGGCTAGAAATTTATTCACAAAACTTATCGCAAGCGAAGCCGCGGGAAATATCTAGTATATTATAATATGAACTCTGTATATAAACGACAGTTTATATACACACTGTTGCTTACCCTATGGTGGCCCAAGGCTGTGTTAAGCAGGGTTGGCAAGGGTAGTAACAGTGTAAGAAGGGTTGGGGGTGGCGGGCTTTGTGGGCCTGCCCGCCATCCGTTCAGCACCAGGTCCGAGAGGCGGCGTGCGTGTTCCCACGCGCGCCTCTGTTTCGAGTCCGTCTCCCCTCTAGGGGGGACAGTAGGGATAATTTGTGAGGAGTGCCTTTGGGTAGGTCTTTCGTGTAGTGGCCTGCCGTTTCATACGGCGGGCCGAAACCTCGACGGGGTCGCGACCGCATGTGCAAGTGATTCGCACGGCCCCGTCGATAGTGGTTTTGTCGAGGAACACCGTGGTAGGTTTAGTCGGTATTCCGGGAGGTACATTATCTTCTTAACATCTTTCTGTTCGACATAACCCCTCCGCCCGCCCCCGTGGAGGGGTAAGCTTCAAGAATTCCCCCATGTAAAAAAAAAAATTGTTCACAACGCTGGTCCAGTGTGGGTTGGCTGGCTTCACATATCTTCGAGAATGTTATTGTGAGCTTTCAGCATGCTGGATTCATTTCGACGTTTTTCTTCTTCGTGATCATTATGGGCAGCTCTCATATGTAGGTCCCATCACTGTTATACATTAACTTAAAAGGAGGTATAATAATACTATCAACCATCAAAGACACGAAGCCCTTACAATACATATGAACCCTAAACCACTGATGTGAAGTCAAAAAAACATTAGTCAAACAGTCGTTAAACATGTTGTACTTTTACAGCGAACATTACAGTGTCATTAGACACAATCGCAGCGCCAAGTCACGTGCGTTATGTTGCTTGTATATTGCTGGTTTTTTCTCTTGCATCCCTAATAGTGCGGCTTTAGAGGGCGCGATGGATTGAGAAGCGATTGATTTGGTCTCGTGATAGTGATGTGACGTAAAGTGAACACAGCTGTTGTGCTATGAAGGTGGCTAGGTAGCCACAAATGATTGGCTTATTCTTTATTGCTTATGGTGGCACGTGGACCTGTGGTTTGTTAGGCGGTAAAAGATAACAATTAACCACATTCACCAAACACCCTATGTATTAGGAGATTAAACAGAATTTCGATTGATTACAATAGCATTGTTTGGAATTTATATAAGAACTGTTACGGCTTGGCCGCATAAACAGAGATAACGTAACACATATCGGCGTGACTTGTTATGACGTTCTTACTTAGCTGGGTATGGAAGGGCGACGGCTTATCCACATAGAGACAACACAACGCACAATTTGGCGTAGAATGCTTGGTTTTCCCATAACATTTCAACCGGTATTCGCGGCTACACTAAAATGATAATAATAATAATTAAAACCGCAGGGCAGCTTGTGGCGAGCTGAATGTGAGTAGCGACACTGCGGTCCTGAATGCCTCAGAGAGTCGGTTAGGGCCGCGTCCCCGGCTTGCTGGAACTGCTTGGCTGCGGTGGAACTTCAAGAGCGCCCGTAGGACTCTCAACTCTGGCTTGCCTTAGTCGGCCGGTCAGAGGGGGGCCGCTAGAGCTATATGCTTGGGGGTGAAAGTGTCATTTTTAATGATATAACTACGGGGAAATCCGCTTTAGGTCACCGTTTTCACGAGACCCGTGATGGTGAAACCGGTGCCGCACCGCTCGACACTCCTAGCCGCTCATACCGGTGTTGCCCCCTGCTACTTTTAAGGCCTGTATGTCTATGGCGACTATTCAGGGGCCCCATCTAGTGAGTCGGCGAGTCACAGTCTGCAATTCCGAATTTGTACTGATACAGTATATCAGGCAGACGTCGTTTCTTACTATAGTTTGCATTTTACCAAACCATTAAACACCCATCCGCATAGACCAGAATAATTAGATTCCATATGTAGCAATAGTACCCTACACCTGCCGCGGCTAGTGTCTCGGTAAGTGTCCCATCTCACTTTAAACTAAAACTCCCAAAGGGCCTCTGCATGTTGGACCCATGTCCCCGTGTAAGCCTCCCAAAAGGCCGGATATTTTCCTAACGTATTAAGGAAATACCCGTGAAAGAGAAACAAATAATAATAATATTCTATCACATACACACAACACCATCTAGCCCAAACTAAGCAGAGCTTGTACTAGACAATGGATAAACATACATATATACTTTTTTGTAAATACATACATATTATACATAGAAATACCCAGACCAAGACAAAAATCCATGTCCATGCACACAAATGTTTGACTTGTACGGGAATCGAACCCGCTATCTTAGGTGTGGCAGTCGGTTACACTAACCACTACGCCATCGAGGCCGCGAGGAGAAGGTGATTAATAAAAAATATCGGTGTAAAATTAAAGTGATAAACACTAGCCACCATACAGTTCCCATGTATTGGAGTATATTTGATCTGAGTTCTATTAAACAATCCGTTATTTCTTACACTCTTCAAATATGGATCCGTATCAGACAGAAAGAAAGCGCATTGTTGCTCGTAGTTAACCATTCTCCACATGTACCGTATCTTCAGAATTAAAAACTAGAAAGAACTATTGAAACAAATGATGCTTGAAATCGCTTGTTCTCTGGCTCCACGTTAAAACAACGTAGCGGGCGCGCGGATCGAATGAGAAACGCGCTCATTACCGTCGGCTACATCTATCGAATTTGTACACAACACGATTTCTTTTGACGCCCCGTAGCCATTGTAATCTGTATTGACGTGGATACCATTTTAACGGTACCATGTTATTGGAGAAAATTTTATAGGGGATAGTTTTCGAGTCGAGTTTGTCGATATCTCGTTAGCTTTACATCTTTTTAGTTCATCCTATATCGAATATTTCTAAGCAGCAATAGCCTAGCCGCTCAAGATTTAAAGGACTTGTAGCGACATGTAAAACCCTCACGATAAATATGTGTGCATGTAAGTTTAGTCTAATTTGAACCACTAGTGTGTTAGGACTTATATCGAAATTACAATATCAGATTGGTTCTAAAAATAAGTTTATTTTATTTCAACTCCCAAGGCAGTGCCGACCAAACACTTGTACAGTATAACCACGTCGAACATAAACAGTCCAGGACGCCGGCGTCCACATGCCGTTGGACAAATTTCAATAGTAACTTTTAACAAATTTAATTATTTTAAGATCTATAGGCCAAATTTAATAAAACGATAGCCTAGTGGGAGTTCGTTGGACTGCCCCGCGAGATCTTGAGTCCAATGCCAAGGCAAGCACTTCTGACTTTTCGAAGTTATATGCCTAGTAAATAGTTAATTATCAGTTGCTTTAACGGTGAAACCGGCATGTCTAAGAGTTTTCCATAATGTTCTCAAAGATATCAAAGATAATGAGAGGAGGCTGGTGCAGTGGGACAATTTATATACATGGCTAATTAGAGATCGACTATTGCTGTATAACTGTCAGTAGAATCGTTATCCTAGATTTCGTTTACGGCTGATTATTTATAGGCTCTTAATTTTCCACAGAGGTTGTAGCATTAGTGCTTACATTAGTCGGACATCCCGCTGCGTTGAAATTTTAATTAGCATGTTGAAGTGTAGGCATCTCATGTGGCCGGGGCGTATCGAATCTAATTTGTTGGGCAAGTAATGCTTGTATAGGTCTTATGCCTGATCTTCGTCCGTAGTATTGCCGTCCATTGGATCATAAGACTGAGAAAATAGAGAGTGCACATGTGTTTACACATATACATATGTGGTCAATATAACATCTCCTGCGCGTAATGCCAGTCTCCGGTAATTTTGGCCGCCCTGACCGAAATTTGACCTGGAGGACCTTATTTTTATATGCCACTTTATGTAAAGAGCACTGATAACTATTTATTTTACTTTCATTACGAGATTATTGCTATGATTTACGTATATATATGACCCGCGCAACTTCGTCTGCTTCACATAACAGAATTTTCCCCGTTTTTGCAACATTTTTCATGAATGCGCCGCTCCTATTGTTCGTAGCGTGATGTTATATAGCTTATAGTCTTCCTTGATAAATGGGCTATCGAAAACTAAAAGAATTTTGCAATTTATACCAGTGGTTCCTGAGATTAGCGCGTTCAACCAAACAAACAAACTCTTGTGCTTTAGAATATTAGTATAAATACCATATTCTGATTCGATAGTATTACACTTATCCGATTATACAAGCTTTTTTTTTGTTTATAATGATTACTAGCAATTTAGGAGTCAAATTACTAGTATTTTTGGTAACCCCTCCAGTTAAGCAAGAATGCTTGTGTTAAGAGTGAGTTCATGTCGGTTGTGCAAAGGATGGGATCAGAACCCGTGAATTCCGCGAACATAAGTCCACTGCCTTAAGCATTGGGCTACCACCGCTTATATCAGATATTAGAAGAGTATTATAGTAGAAATAATAATGGAAAGAAGAAGCAAATAAATTGGATACTTCGCAACTGTAGATTTGGTCCGACCGAAAATATAATCTGAAAAGCTTAAAAAATGTGACAATAAGCCATACATACGTCTTTACGTTTAGTATCCAAGGAACCTAACTTATATTTTTAATAGTAGTTGAGTGTATATTAAATAAAAGCAGTTCACGGACGACTTTATGAAAACACTTCATCGGACATAAATGGCATAGTTTTATAAGTAATACTTTGCCATTTATGTGTCCGACAATTATAGTCTTAGCGATTGTAGGAAAAAACACAATAATTTAACTTAATATCCATTGCACTGATTTTAGGGGCTTTAACCGTAGCGATGTTTAGAGCACGTAATGAATCTCAAACTATAATACCTAGTAATGTTCTCGCGATATCCTTGGATTAATAGTGCCACCGGTGTGCAACAAGGTTTGAAGGAATAATCATACTTTGAAAAAACTAGTAATGACAATTTTAATTACAATTATATAAGTATTGTTATAAACACGGATGCTACATAATGTCATTGATTCAAAGTCAAAAATCATTAATTTAATGTAGGTCTTAAAGTAACACTTATGAACGTCGAACAATTGATTACATAATCAATCTCGACTTTCAGTTAGTGATTAAATAAAATAACATTGTTTTGCAGATCCAATACTCACAGAAGGGTCCCGATTGTATAATAAATATATTATTTTAAACAAAACCGGTTAAATGAACCAAAAATATGTACTTAAAAGCATGAAGCTCTCACTGTGAAGAACATTTACATAAAATACGAAGGTGTGTCTGTATATACGGATAAAATTGAATAATAAAAGCCAATAATTAAGCCACGAGGTGCCCGTAATAAGCAATGGAGGACAAATAAAACAGAAAACGTAATAATGCAAACAGAGACCTGTGAGAACGTTAACGTTAAATTATAAAACAAGACGATACCGAAAATAACTAGATTGTTAGATAAAATAGTAGTAGTGTGATGCTATTCACAAAACACGATTATGCTAATATTGTTAAGTGCTATTAAATGTTTTTAACTAACTAATTCCTAACTAAATTTAGTGAATGTAGTTGCTGAAAGCAGCGATAGCTCAGTGGGGAGACCAACAGACTGCATTGCAGAGGGTCTCGGGTTCGAATCCACGTCGCGCACCTCTGACTTTCGGAAGTTATATGACTTTTCGAAATGATGTGCGTATTGATTGACAATTATCGCTTGCACCGTGCCTCGGAGAGCACGTTAAGCCGTCGGTCCCGGCTGCCATCAACATCTATGGCAGTCGTTATTGGGAAAGTCAGTACTCTCTAATATCCTGACACTGGTCTAGCCTTAGGGTATCGTTAGCCTTCGGGTTGCGGAGGTCAGGTGGCAGCCGCTCCGTGTAAAAACTGATATCCAGTCAAATCCGGTTAGACCAGAAAAGCCGACCCAAGTGATTTGGGAATAATAAAGGCTAAGGGAGAAGGAGTTGCTATTGTCAATAGTCAGAAGGAATGGAAATAATAAGTCGAATTTTAACACCAGTTATAAACTTATTTATTAATTATAACTTATACGCGTACAATTATAGACGCGGGTCTATTATGTTCCCTACTAGAAGCGACTGCTTTTTCATCGGAGTGGTTGGCGAAACGAGCTCGGAATAAGCTCGACAGCAAATATAACAATATGTCGTCACATGTTCAATAAATAATATTTATTAGTATCATATAATTGACTTTATGAAGGGTCTTCAATCCTGGGTTCTTTAAGAGGGGCGTGAAAAAGCACCTTATCAGGCCGTCAAAGTAACCTCAACATCACCTCGGCTGCTATGAGGACGGTGTGGAGGCCACTGCTCTTAGACGAGCAAATTCATAATACTCATCATTTTTTTAAATAGACACCTCACGCTCTAAAAATAATTCCTGTATCGCAGGCAGTTTACAAACATTCAACCACCGTTGGTTATATATATACACACCGTATACAAAGAACATTCAGACTCGGAACAATAATTTGTGGATCACACAGATTTTTGTTCCGTGTGGGATTCGAACCCATACAACTTGCGCGGTGGCGGTAGCGAGGCGACAACTTAAACCACTACGCCATCTGTGCAGTCAAATAATATTGAGTATGAGATTATTATCAACGTCTAGTTTTTTTAGCTTTTTGCATTGTGTAGGACTGTTTCATTTTAAAAATATTAACAAGATATTTTTAATCGTGTGTGTCAGACGTGTACAACGTAAGTTGAATGAAACGCGGGTTCGTAGAAATTGGGTGACTAGCTAACAATAGCATTTCTTGTAACCCATTAGGTAATGAAAGTCCCATGACAGGCTTCCAAGAAAGACTTTGAAGATCTGTCAGTTAAAGCCGTAATAAATGTAGTCACTACTAAGCCCTATTGCAATGAAATACTTTAGTAACTATTTTTACTTACTATATTTGGGAATAAACCTACAAGCACTTCCAGTCTAAGATGATTTTTCAATAATTAAGTATTTTTCTTATTATCTAAGTTATTGATGTCCCTCCAACACAAAGAATCCTCCGACCAGGCTAGTTGATCGTGCCTGGCGGGCCGCGGCCCGACGGTTGATGTCGGGAGCTTGTATACACATATACTTAGTCGCTGTGTAAACTCCACTTGTGCGATGCAGAATAGTAAGACGTAATTAAGCATGATTGTATCGGCATCTGTTAAATGTAGGCGGGCCTTCTTCGTCTGTGCGGAGTCTCCACAGTTACCATAGTCACACATGTATTACCAATTATTGTTTGTTCATAGATAAAAGACTTAATAATACTAACTAACTATTCACTTGAATTTCCACCAACACATCCGTAGTTATATTTTTCCTTTTTAAAAAGGCAACTCCCGCACTAGGTATAATTACTGTGTCGCAGGGCACTTTACAAACATTAAAACAATAGACACAAAAAACATCCAGACTCGGAACAACAATTTGTGGATCATAAAATTTTTTGTTCCGTGTGTATTCGAACCCACAACACTCGGCACAGTGGTAGTGGCGAGGCGACCACTTAGACCACTACGCCATCCGTGCAGGCAAGCACAAGTTACAAGAAAAGCCAAGTTAAATGAACATTAATTTTAGTTTACATAACTGATCCAGTAAGGAAGACGTGCCCAGAAAATTTATTAACATAATTGCTCGCCCCAAAAGACTGTTTCTGGAAATTTCTTACTTTGTCTAATTATATTACGTTGCCGCAACACGTACACTACGTGGCAAAAATACGGCCACATACATACGGTCACAATTTTAACTGCTCCTAAAGGAATATAAATTTCAATTTTAAAATCTCCATATTGCTGCGCGGTGTGGCGTACACAAAAATGCGGAAAAGAATTCATAATGTATACTTTTATTTTGCTTGCAGTGTACGAGCCTCTGTTGTTTATAATGGCGTTTTTAGTTCTTGGAATTCGCAGTTATGCAAATAAGTAAATGTGAAATAGCGCTAGGCTCTATTAAACAAAATGAAATAATACAATTTATTCCAGTAATGCAATTTTGTTTTGCCTGTTTTACTTTTTACTATAAAATACCTGCACTGTGGTTAAATCAAGGTGTTCTTTGAGGCTAATTAATTTCCTTTTTGTATGGTACGGATAGAATCATTACCAAGACATAAGATTGGCATAGTTGTATGCCGAATGTGTGTGTGTGTTTTTTTGTGTTGTGTGATGTGTTTTCTGGAAAGATAATTTATTTTCAGAACTTTTAAACTTCTTACTAGTCCAATGGCATAGAGATATGCGCTTGCGCAACTTTAATTTATGATGGAGCTTCTGGATACCAGTATTAACCGTCTTTTCCTTTATTACGCTGGATCTAAAAACACTAGTAATATATAGCCCTGGTATTGCATGTAATCAAAGGCTACATGCGCTTATAATGGAGGTTAATAGGGCACTCCTTGGTAGTAAAAATGGTCATTACAATGTATGACAGTTTACCAAGTCTTATAGGGCAAATACGGTCTTCACTATTCCTTAATATCAAATGATGATAATGATTATAACAAGAAAAGCGTAATATGCAGTTTGTTATGTTCAACAACGTATTTATTATTGCTTCGGATGGCCCACTTGATGGAAGGCGATAACTACCGTTCAAGAAGAAGGCTAATATTCTACAACTGTAATACTTACCCGATCGAGCCAATCCATTAATGCTGAAAACAGCGAACTTTCTACTTTATAAATTAATAATTACATATTATAACTTAAATCGCATAGAAAAGCTTTGCGTTCTTCTTTAGCAATTCAAAGTTTCACAGAAAATTAGGTATGAGTAAACGTCCTTGTTCCATATAAATCATTTTGTCAATACCGCATAAACTCATATTGTACGCTTATAATATATTCAGAGAAGCGTTGTTGGAGGAAAATTCGAAATAAGGGAAGATATTAAAGCGTCCTATTTGAAGGCTTTTATACAAAAACGGGATATTAAGGGTACAATCATTTAGGCTGGCTAGATATTTAATAAGCAAACTAGGTTAAGGTAATTTATAATAGTTGATTCTGAACAACAAATAGCCTGAAATGTATTGAAACTAGACAAGGTTATTGACTTCGAAAATTCACTGAAGATATATACATATATACATGTTGTACGGAAGCACTTAAAATTTTGTTTGAGGGGACAACATAAGATGCCATTATGGAAAGCTTATGGAAACGTCAATATCGTCCCCCAAGCTAATCAAAAAGATGTCATCCAAATGCACGGATTTAACATTTTTACCACGTATTTCCTCAAACCCTTGGGTTAAAAAAAACTATTTGCCAGAACATCCTGCAACCCTACATTCAATTATAGGAGAACGAGCCGTTTAAAATTGAGTGACAGGACGATCCGACCAAGTGACCCTCTTTTATTATGCAGAGAAGAATTTCACCCAGAGTTTAGCTTTGAATAATTAAATAAGAAATAATTACATATTTAGATAAGGTAAGTATATGACAAAATTTTGAGATCGTGATATCAAAGCAGGAATGTAAAATACTGTTGTTGGATTAATCTGTTTGATGATTTTCCACTTTTCAGTCAAAAAGGCTCTGTATATAAAGTTGCAATTAACGTTGGTATTGTAATACAAATTTATTTGCACAGGTATTTTATATTCATTATGGCGGTATTTGGCAACATAATGTCAATGTTTTTGTTTGGATTTTCGCTTTTGGAATAAATGGGCTTACTGTTATTGCTATTGACACAGCGATAGCCTTGTGGGAGACCACTGGATTATCAAGCAGCAAGCAGCCCTCGAGTTCGATTCCAAAACACGAACATCTGACTTTTCGGAGTTACATGTGTATTAAATAGTTGTTCGTTTTCTTGAACGGCGAAGAAAACAATCTTAAGTAAGTAATATCTCAAAATACCCCATATTGTTTTCGAAGACATGTGAATTCTGCCAACCAGCCTATTCCTTCTCACACTGAGAATATGCCCGTGCTTGGCTGTGGGACAATTTATATACTATGCTGGTATTATTATTAATTTGACGATAAAATTATTATTTTGTGTCTATTTATAATGTGTATAAAATTATATTGTATTGTTGTTTACGTTATCTTTTGCTGGTCTCAAACGTTAAAACCTCATATGTGTACGTCGTGCACTTGTGTTTTAAGCGCTGGCATGTTGAGCTCACTTCATTTCATTGTCATATTACCATCAGACGTTCTCTGTGGAATTTCTGCCTGTTACGCTCTCTGCCGCATTGAAGGGTTCAGGATTATATTGCCCCCATTATCATAGTATGCCGCCTTATGCATTTATTAGTTCTTGTGTTACTACAACTGTAGCTTTTGTTGCTATTCAATATTTTCATCTGTTATATACATATAATAATTTCTTTACTAATATTATAAAGAAGATAAATTTTTTTGTAGGTCATCAATAAATTCTGAAACTACTGATCCGATATTAATCATTTATTTACTATTAAAAAGCTAAGCCTCCTTTTTCAGTTAAACATAGAAGTTTAACATTGTTATAACTTTTAGGTAACGTGATACAAAATTAATTTGAGCACTGTGTAACTTTTTTAATATACTCCATTTCTCTAAAACAGTTTAGATCCAAATCTTAAATCATAATTATTCAGTAAGCGACGTAACCCTATTAAAAATTATTGTTCGAGTTGTTCAAAGCTAAACTTAATCGTCTAACTTAATAGACCCTTGTCAGCCGGTGTTACTACGTTTAGATAACTTTGAGGGGTCGCAGATACAGAGATAAGGGACTAAGTTCGTACTTATAGAACATTTGTCCCTTCCTTATACATTTATATTAATACCTAGCTTTCATCGCGGCTTTGGTTATGTTTCATTTTGTTGCATTTGTATTTGGTTTGTTTTAAGTACATCTAAGATACTTATGCTACAAAGAGAAAGATAATAATGATGTGTTTATGTAATACTTAACTAAGTCTGAAAATAATTTATCTAATAGAAAGTTACAGTATTAATGACTAACATAAAATACTGTTTCAATGACTTACCTAGCAAGCGCCGCTGGGTGTGCAAGCTAGTTGAGAATATTCTTGTGTTTTTAATCCTAGATCTTAAGCAGAGTTACGCTGTCTTCCTTTTACACAAAAGGGCCTCACCGGCGATCTTCCTCCAACGAGGCTTGGTGATCGTGCTTGATGGGCCTTGAGTAAACAATCACTGTCGACAACTTGTATACATATTTTATATGCATAGTCGCTCTGCAAACTTTGTCTGCGCGATGCAGGCTTAAGCTTGATTTGTATGGAAAAGTGTAGAATTGAGTGCAGCGCCATCTCTTATCACTAGCTGTAACAAGCGTAACGTATGTTTTTATTGTGCGTAATATGGGGAATCTAGTCGGATGTAATCTTATTTTATAATACATTGAACGATCAAATATCCCATGAAACATACAACAATACAATTGAGGGAATATTATTTTTATCATCAATGTTATAATAACAAATGTTAACATTATATATAGTATTTACATAAATTTTGTGAAAACACTCTAATAAATGTCGGCATTTACAAATTAATGAATAACTTTACCATAAATGTAAATAAAAATAGTACCACCAAAAGACAATTTACTTGAACTTGCCAAGATACAAATATCAAAGAAAACATAAAACTGTCTTCAAAAGATAAACTTTAAATTTAGATATTAAAAAAGAAATACGTAGAACATTAAGCTAGGAGCGACTTTTAATTAAAATTTTATTTTTGCGATGCGATGCGAGCAAAGTTGCTGATAGAAGATAGACTTAAATGAAAACACGATAAAGCTACGAATACTTTTAATATTAGCCTCGGTTCATCAAAACACGTACAGACAGACATTTCCCATCTGCTTAACTCACTGTAGAAACAGAACAAGATAAAGGAATATCAAGCAGAAACGGTTATCGATTCGTTAATATAATTTAATGGACTTGATTCTAGAAGCGGAAGGTAAGATGTTTCTCTTGAATTGAGTATTTTACGAGTGATCTTGATCTTGGATTTTCTAATAGATTATTTTTACTTTACGAATGTTCGTTATGACTTTCAACAATCTGTGACTTGGTTAAAGTAATTATTATCAACTGAAGGAGACATCTGCTGAAATGTTAAGTGATTTTGGCCTATAGAGAGAGGTGGTATATAAATAGTTACACACCTAAGTATGGGATAAGCAGACGTGGGTGTATATAATAATATATTCACATATTGCTAGTCATGTTTAGTAGCAGCGATAGCTCAGTAGGGAGACCAACAGACTGCAATGCAGAGGGTCTCGGGTTCGAACCCATGTCGCGCACCTCTGACTTTCGGAAGTTAAATGACTTTTCGAAATTATGTGCGTATTGATTGACAATTATCGCCTGCGCCGTGCCTCGGAGAGCAAGTTAAGCCGTATGTCCCGGCTGCCATGAACATCTATGGCAGTTGTTATTGGGAAAGTCAGTACCCTCTAATATCCTGACACTGGTCTAGCCTTAGAGTATCGTTAGCCTTCGGGTTGCGGAGCTCAGGTGGCAGCCGCTCCGTGTAAAAACTGATATCCAGTCAAATCCGGTTAGACCAGAAAAGCCGACCCAAGTGACTTGGGAATAATAAAGGCTAAGAGAAAAGAGAGAAAAGATTGCTAGCCATGTTTCGGATCCCATGTCATACGGGGCGGGTACAATGCTATAATACCGGGCAGGTCTGCAATCACCGTGTAGCTACTTTAAATAACATGCCGGCAAACACATTGCTTGTCTTTTAAAAAACGCCTATCCCCCTACCCCGCATTCGGTTTATTCCTGTATCGCAGCGGACTTTACAAATATTCAAAAAACGGACACAAAAACACCCAGACTCGGAATAACCATTTGTCAATTATATAAATTTTAATCCCGTGTAGGATTCGTACCCACAACACACGGCGCAGTAGAAGTGGCGAGGCGACCACTTAAACCACTACGCCTTCGTGCAGTCAATCAATTCTCCATCAAATGCTTACTTCATCCAAAAAGCAGTCACAAACACCGTAACATAATATTCTAGAGGGCTCTAAGAAAGCTATTTCAGAGCCTTCTAGATCAACAAAAATATACCGAACTAGATGTGCCCGCGGTTTCACCCGCGTTTATGATTACTGCACCGCTCCCGTGGGTCGTAGCGTGATGTTATAGCCATCCTTGATAAATGAGCTATCCCACACTAAAATATTTTTTCAATTCGGACCAGTAGTTCCTGAGATTAGCGCGTTAATCCAAACAAACAAACAAACAAACTCTTCAACTTTAAAATATTAGTATAGATATGCGAATACACACAATTCTGTTTTAGTCCAAGGAAGTCTATAATACAATGTTAAAATTAGTACTAATGTTAAAGTAATATTATTTGCCATTATAATCTACGAACAATAACGTTTATTTTACAAATTTACTTCTGAATAACCATACAGTATAACAATTAAAATATTGATTGTAAACAATAAGCGTGAATTATTACTAATGATGAGCACAGCTACTAATCAGAGACAAAAACAACTAAACAAACTTCAGATACACGTTTTCTCTATGATATAGTGTCTACTTTTTGCCAGTGCATCGCCCGTAGGCGAGAGCAAGGGTTTATATTCAAATTGTATATATGTATATACAAGCTGGCCGCCATACCAAGTGTTTAAAGAGATTTTCTCGAGATCGCTTAAATTGTGGCATGATCTTATATTCTTAAAACTATAAAATGTGTACCGTTTTTACTAATATTGAACTACTTTAAACGAGATGTATTTTTAAAAACACTACGTTTGAACTATGTCAGCGGACCGGTCATGTCTCAGAAGCTGCGCCCGCGGTGGGTTGGGAGCGCCTCTTTCCCCCTCAGCAACGCCTAGATCGCGGGTCTTCGGCTGGCTGACGTTCTAAAGTTAAGTGGTCCACTGTGCTCCAGCCGGACCTCGCACCGAAGCCTATGAGAAGAACCATGCCCTGTTACATATTGTATAGTAAATAATTCGCGTACTTTCGTCAATTTGTAAAACTCTCATTAAAGATCGTGTAATTGCGAACTATAGTGTTTACTTTAACCGCTACCTTGACTTGCCTGGTCGACCACGTTCTAAAACCGTGGCCGACATAGAACTACGTTACAACTATTTTACGCTATGTTACACTTTCCTCGACGTTTCGACTATTTTTCAGAAGCCATGCCTACGGAGAGCCGATTGTGGTCACAATAATTGTTATATACTATATAGCTTACCAGCGATAGCTCAGCGGAGAGACCAACAGACTGCAATGCAGAGGGTCTCGGGTTCGAACCCACGTCGCGCACCTCTGACTTTCGGAAGTTATATGACTTTTTGAAATTATGTGCGTATTGATTAACAGTTATCGCCTGCTCCGTGCCTCGGAGAGCACGTTAAGCCGTCGGTCCCGGCTGCCACGAACATCTATGGCAGTCGTTATTGGGAAAGTCAGTACCCTCTAATATCCTGACACTGGTCTAGCCTTCGGATATCGTTAGCCTTCGGGTTGCGGAGGTCAGGTGGCAGCCGCTCCGTGTAAAAACTGATATCCAGTCAAATCCGGTTAGACCAGAAAAGCCGACCACAAGTGACTTGGGAATAATAAAGGCTAAGGGAGAAGAAGACTATACTACACTTACCAACTGTACTACACTAATACTCAATTCTTTAGACTATTGAAGATATATTTTTGCTGCATGGATGGCGTAGAAGTTAAAGTGGTTGCCTCGTCACTGCCATTGACCATTCACTGCCACTCAGCGTGTTGTGAATTGGATATATTATATAGGAAAAAATACAATAGATAGATAGATAGAAAAGTAGTCTTCTTAAAAAATTTAGAAGCTAATTAGACGAAACTTCCTATACACATCAAGGCACTCATAGCAAGTTGCACTCACTGATCAGTAAACGATTAGCGAGGTTTAGCAACGTTGGGTGAGGTCAGTCTATAGATGGGCGACCGGTTAGTGGTATTTCATCTGAGCGTCTCCGTATTTCGGAGAGCACATAAAATGTCAGTCCCGGTTGTTGTCAAATTGACAGCAATCGTTAAGCCATGTCAAGGCCTACGGGCGGCTTGAACAACTCTTGACAACAAGTTGACACGACACGACAAGCAAAAAACAAAAAAAAAAGGAATTCAGTCTTTTACATGTCACCCTTGTCACGTGGATCGGTCGTGTCTCCTCGGCTGTGTTCGTGGCGCCCCTCCTTCGGCTTCCCTTCCCCAGCGGCGGCTTTTCTGACTACTTCTGCTGCCGCTGCCGATTATGTTAAGTGGTCTTGAGCTATCCAGCCGGACCACGTACGAAGCCTTACCACTAGGACCACGCCTTGTTCTTTTTGTTTAAAGTATATACGTGTAATTGTAATTGTAAAACTTTAGTTACTAAACCTTTTAATTGCGAAGTATAATTATGTTTTAATTATCTCCGCTAAAGAAATTCCCTGGTCTACCACGTCTCTAAAGCGTGATTGACCAACTATAATGTTACACCCTTAAACGTAATTATGATAGTTATTATAAGAACATACATAGAACAAATTAGCGCAGGTCAGACATAATCTTGGAACAAACAAAGATCGATTAACCCGTTGGTTGGCGCAGTGTAAGCAACTTGGGACCATTAGTGTGTGCAAACATATTTGTATTATCTTCTCAATAGAGGGTAAACGAAAACTTTGATACTTTGGAGCACGTTTGGGTTCATTTTGTTATGCTTTTACATAATATTTTACATACAGTGTTTATAAAGTATTTAGTTATTTGTTATGTTTAATAAACCGAGGGTGGGAAAGCAATAAGATAATTGGCAAGCAATTTAAGTCCACTATTTTGATTGTCAGCTTTACGATCTTGCTTGTAGCTGATCTGCAAGACCCTGAACCAAAGTTCCTAGTTAATTTCATAGTATAAAATTACTAACTGGGTAAAAGTATTCCCTTTTGATGGGTAGTGATTGCGACGGCAATGACGGCTTTGATTGGGCAAAGTAACATAAGTTAGTCTACTAATCTATTTTGTCTAAAAATTTCTGTCCCTCGAGAACAGTACATTTATCTGGATGAAAGGTAGGCAATTTCGCATATACGTTTTCAGGCTAGCAGAATAGGACATATCCTATTATGTACGCCTGACAACGTACGACGAGAGTTCAATGTATTCTCGGTATAGGCATGACAGAATAAGCAGAAAATTAAAAAAAAACTATTATGTGAAGCACATGAAGTTGCGCGGGTCTGCTAGTTTGAAGTAAAACAATTTTATTGGAACCACTCCTTTAAGCTTCAATCACGATTTGGTCTATCTAAGATGTATAGGTACTTTTATTCCGTCTTCGTACGTACAAGTATTATATCTACAATTCTAATTATAATTATTAGCACGGCAACTTGTCCAAACTGGCAAAACGAAGGATTATTCTCTAAGTTAAATAGAATTTACTAATGCGATTAGTCCACGACGTTTTAGTCTAACTGACCTTAATACAATACAAACATGATCCAAAACATATATCCCTAAGCCATAACCTTATTTACCAAAAACATTAACCCAATTAATTCGTTTATTTTCTAGTTCACGATTATCAAATTATTTGTATGAACTAATCGGGTAATGTTATCCTTTTAGTGAACTGAATATTTTAGTACTTAGAACACACGGCATGTTAATTAGAGTACAACAAAAACCAAACATTGTAGTTGTTAGTTTTCAGGCGGTTTTGCTTGGATAATTTTAGTAAAACTGAACAAATTTGTTAG
The DNA here is from genome assembly GCA_930367265.1 of Catocala fraxini. Classification (NCBI taxonomy): domain Eukaryota; kingdom Metazoa; phylum Arthropoda; class Insecta; order Lepidoptera; family Erebidae; genus Catocala; species Catocala fraxini. The sequence goes on from OV884046.1 coordinate 11,285,560, forward strand.
TCTTACTTTACTTATTAAAATTAAACAACTTTATCGGGATTTTATCGCAGTTTATATGAAAATACTACAAACTATGACGATTGAAATGATTATACCATTTAGATTTACACTTTCCCTGACGTTTCGGTTGCTTCCCAGCGGACTAGGAAAGCTTCAGATTAGTGATAAAACCAGGTGTAAGTAAACTACAGCGCGGCTGGATAAACCAGACACATATTTAAGTGCATGATAAATCACATGTAAGCAATAGAAATATGAATAAGATAAATTGTAATAAATCGAAGAAAACCTTAATATTGCAAATGGAAGGCCCTGAATTGTTCTCTGTCAGCAGCGTGCGCGACACCACTGCGCGAGGCTCGACCGACAACACGAATGACATGCGAAGCAACGCGAGAGGGAGACATTCATTTTCTTTTCATGGTCAAACCAATTAATGTAATTTATTCAATATTAAGGTCATTCTGTACATATTTACTATTTACTTTATGTATGTGGATGTAGTATGTGGATATCATACATTTTCGTTATCTAGAGCAATCTCATTTGTAACAAGAAGCCAATATAATGATATATTGCTACATTTTTAATAAGTATATCGATGTGTTAAAAAGATAGTTGGTTGCTCGTCATCTTTAATATTTCTACAATTTCTCATACAACATTTAAAAAGTGTTTCCAACTAATATACACACACCCAAGATCGAAATAACAACATCGTCCTTCAGACAATTAAACTGTGTGTTTTTTACTAACACACACGTGACACACAAATAGTAGTTGGAAAACCAAACCGCACTATAACAGTTCGCTCACAATTAAATTTATAGCAACAGTTAGTTGCGGTTTTACACGATATGACTTTTTGTACCAATTGTTTATTTCAATCGAGTTATTTATTTGGTTGGTTTTGTAAATATTTTTCACGTGTAAACGTACCAATACGATATCATATTTAAAATGGATTTCGTCTAAAATATTAACGAATGAAAAAGTTGAAAAATATTATTTTATATATAGAACAATTGTCTTGATTTTAATTTGAAGCAAAAACATTATAAGAATATTGATGAAAATATATTGTGTTTAGAGACTAATAACTTTATGATTAATTATACTTTCTGATAGATAGAACTTAATTTCAAGTAATATTAGCGATTAAAGTACAAAATTGCCGATTTGTACTGGAAAATTTAAACTCGTTTTTTTCTAAGATGTACCATATTTATTTCGTTATATATTGCTACCATCTAAACAGAAGTTAATTTATGCCGTTACGATACAACTCCGGGGATCTAGATTTGACAAACTGTGCGAAAGCATTTTGTACTGCCTCCTGGGAACAAAATTTTTATTACATAGAAAATCGTCCAAATTACGAAGAAAATGGTAGTCTGTTGGAGCAAGGTCTGGTGAGTATGGATAATGACGTATGGTTTCTAACTGCAGCTCCTGTAGAGTTACAACAGTTTATCGTGCAGTGTGAGGTCTTGCGATATCATGGAGCAATAGTGGTGAAGACCGAATCACAAGTCGGGGCTGTTTCACTCCCAGTTTCGCCATCATTGTTCGAAGTTCGGCACAGTAAATATCTGCTGTTATTGCTTGACCAGACCTAAGAAAGCTATAGTGAATAATACCATAAAGAGACCACCAAACACTTACCGATTATGTTTTTATTAGTTTGACCTGGGGTCAGCCATTGCATTTTTCGCTTACGGTTATCGTAAAAATTCACTTTTCGTCACATGTCACAATTCAATCCAATATTTCTTCATTTCTGTACGGATTCAACAAGGCAACACAAGTTTCAACACGCATTTCTTTCTGCAGATCAGTCAAATCATGGGGCACCCATTTTTCATATTTTTTTTATCTTATTGATTTGATGTAAATGGGCCAATATTGTAGGTAGGGTAACGTTAAATCTTGTCGATAATTCCTGGGTAGTTTGAATTGGATCGGCTTTCAGCATCTCCTTTAATTCAGTGTTATTCACCTGTGTGGGCAGTGTTTTACGTGGTTCGTTCTTCAAGTCGAAGTTTCCATTACGAAAGTGTTTAAACCAAAAACGCACGTTGCGTTCATTAGCAGCCTCCTCTCCAAACGCAGCGTTGATATTGTGAGCCGTTTCTGCCGCGTTAGCTCCGCGTCGGAACTCGTATTCAAAAATGACTTGGATTTTCGAAGTATCAATCTTTCCCGTCTAAGCTGAATAAAAAAAACAATTGACAGTCGAAAATCTAATGTTGCACATTTTCTAGAAGAAGAATCTTATAGGTATCATGTGAAAAAAGTTCCTCTCGAAAATCTCACACCATGAAAGTTTTATGTCAATTCAAAGTTTTAATAATACTCTACGGCAACTTCATACTTTAACCCCTATTATTTAAGTTATTCATTTGTTTGTTAGCCCTTTTGTTTTAACTTCCTAAGAAGCTAATATTTTGAAACAAGTTAGGTAATAAATAAAACGACGATATATTTTCTTTATTATAATTTACTAAAGAACTTTGTTTTTATCGAAGAAGAAATGACAACTCTTTACTATTCTTAATTTTTTATTTTCCTTGTATACTAGGCATTATTTAAACACATAATTCGTCTTGTGATAGAATTGGTAATTACCGGGCGCCGGAGGGCGCGAGATGACCTCCAGCCACCCTGAGCTTTGACCTGGGGGTGGTGGGCTGCGTGGGCCTGCCCGCCACCCGATCAGCACCAGGTCTGAGAGGTGGCGTGCGTGTTCCCACGCGCGCCTCTGAATCGTTTTTTTGTCCCCGTACAAGGGGACAGTAGAGGGTCTGTTATGTAGTGGCCTGCCGTTTCACACGGCGAGCCGAAACCTTGGCGGGGTCGCGATTGCATGTGAAAGCGATTCGCGCGGCCCCGCCCTCTATGGTTATGTCGAGGAACATCGTGGTAGGTTTAGTCGGTATTACCGGGGTATCTCTCCCCGGTGAGCCCGACATAACCTCTCCGTCGCCCCGCGGAGAGGTATGCGTCAAAGCATTCCGCAACGTAAAAAAAAAAAAGAAAAGAAATGGTAATTGGAGAATTACCAATTCTATGAAAATTTATTTTATTATTTTAGCATACCAAAATCTTATTTGTTTCAGTAATAGAATGATAGTAGTAGTATTTATTATATATTTAATAATTAACAATTAGAAAAACATAGACAAAATAAGCAGCCACTCGAAAAATAACGAGACTTGAACTAGCGACCAATTGTGGCATAATAACTTAAAACTATATATCATGGGTTTTATTAACAAATTATATTATCAGTTCTAAATAAAAATACTTTACAAGAACTGTAAAAACAGACACTCAAATAACATCTTCATATGAATAGAAAGCAAGTTCTACGTAGCACTACGTTTGATATAATTCTAATTTACCCTAATGCAACGCTACTGGTGAATCGCATTCAGTAATTACACTCCGACTGTTATCTCTTACTCTTCAAACATACCATAGTGCTATGTTTTGTACTAAACACATACATTACTTTTGCTAGTATTAAAAATAATATTAAAGAAGAACAAAATCTTTATTATGAAATTTGAATTCCATCGTCGCAACAAACATTTCTTTGTGATTTTAGTTTTTCCGAATCTGGTATGGACATAAATATCGCAATATTTATTAGTAGATGTCCGTTATTCCTTAATTTACGTTATTCCGTTGTTCTTTTTTTAAGTTTCTCTTAAAATAGATTATTTTAACCGTGGGAGAGCCATGCTTCGGCACGAATGGGCCGGCTTGACCGGAGTGATACCACGGCCTCACAGAAGACCGGCGTGAATTAGCGCGTGCCTAATGATTCGTCAAGTGAGTGAGGGTACCGAAGGCCTAACCTCCCCTCCCTCTTAGGGGAGACGGGAGGTCAAATTTAAAAGGCTGGCAACGCATTTGTGACTTCTCTAGTCTTGCGGGTGTCCATGGGCGGCGGTAATCGCTTACCATCAGGCTATCCGTATACTCGTTTGCGTCCTATAGTCTTCTTCTCCTTTAGCCTTTATTATTCTCAAATCACTTGGGGTCGGCTTTTCTAGTCTAACCGGATTTGACTCGATATCAGTTTTTACACGGAGCGGCTGCCACCTGACCTTCGCAACCCAAAGGCTAACGATACCCTAAGGCTAGACCAGAGTCAGGATATTAGAGGGTACTGACTTTCCCAATAACGACTGCCATAGAGTTCATGGCAGCCGGGACCGACGGCTTAACGTACTCTCCGAGGCACGGAGCAGGCGATAATTGTTTATCAATACGCACATAATTTCGAAAAGTCATATAACTTCCGAAAGTCAGATGTGCGCGACGTGTGTTCGAACCCGAGACCCTCTGCATTGCAGTCTGTTGGTCTCCCCACTGAGCTATCGCTGCTCATGTTTGCGTCCTATACCATAACAAAAAAAAAATATACATATCAAGAGAATTTGTTTTAAATTGAAAAATTATATGATGCTATAAATTGTATATTTTGAAAAGCCTGGCACTTTTATTGATTGACTGATTGTTACGTTTTCACGCCTTAACGACGAATCATCATAAAATTTCGCTTACACATTGTAAGAGTTACAGAAAAGGATAAAGAGTACATGTTATCCAGAAAAACTACTGTTTCCGAAGGATAGAAAATTGACATATACTACATATTCGCGAGCGAAGCCGCGGGCGAAGTCTAGTAATTAATATTAATTAATTAACACAGTAAATAGGTATTCACCAACTAATCATTGTCCTATTCAATAAATGGTGTTTACATTAATTGATAAGCATTTTCATTCGTTTAAACGCCATAGAATGAATAAGAATCATACTATAATATCCATCTAAATACCAATTTCATATTTTCCTCGAATATTATAGTATTTCTTAATAAAAGTAGTTAACTGAAACTCAAATTAGCTTAGATTTAATTAAATGTTCCATTTTATTTCTTCAAAATCTATTACACTTAGGAGAGACATTTAAAATGTAAATTAATAAACTACGCTAATAAGTTAGATAGCCTTGAATGGGATTAGTGCCATTTTCCAAAGGTTCCTTTTAAAGGACTAAATTACAAGAAAAGTTTGAGAGTTGTCAATATATTTAATTACAAGTATTCGTTCAATATTGAACAAAATCTTTAGAAAACTGTCACGTTGACGAAATAATTACATTTATCTAAACGTAAGAGATTTTGGGACTGCCGGTTGTGTTGGTCTCACTACGATTCCTAGGCCAGACAAACTGTTTCAGGTTTTTTCTGTTTGTGAGATTAGTAGAGTGGCGTATGGCACTGTGTTCATTTGATACAAATGTTGCATTATGCCTGTACATCTCAAGGGGCTAAGCAGGTATTTATTACACCTACAGTTTTCCAACTTCTTTTTTCTACTTAAGAAGCAACAAGCTTAGGGCCCGTCTAGCATTTATTTTAGCCGGAAAACGTTCACTGCTGGACATATACCTGCCCCTTTCATCTTGGCCTTTGTAAAATTGCCGATTATTACACCCTTCGGCTTGACCCTTAAGTACATACAAATTTTCTCTCTTAAGTACATACAAATAAAGAAGATTATATATATAGATATATAATCTTCTTTATTTGTATGTACTTAAGACTAACATAAGATGAATATAGATTCATCTTATGTTAGTCTTAAGTTAAGACGTTAATCTATAAATAGCTTCTGTGTTACGTAAGAAGTTCTTGAACTGACCTACAAAAGACCCTTCTTGACTTACAGTCTTTAGTTGTCTTTAAAGCTCAAACAATGAATCAAGGCGTTAGGGTTAAACTACATAGATGTATTCGATAACGACTGGCTCAAGATAAAATAGAAAAAAATGATGCCAATAACGGCCTATACTTCAAAGAAAAAGTTTTATTACCCGAAAGTGGAAAATAAAAGGGTAGATACTTATCTGGAAAAGTTTCGCACGTCAAGGTTTAATCAATCTATATACTAGCTTTTTTTACTCAAATGCTTTATGTGTGCTTGTGTTAAAGTTGCTTCCAAACTGGCATTATTTGTACTTGTTGTTGTAGAGTAGTCTCGCTGATGTCAGCATGAATGGGCCGGCTCGACCGGGGAAGGACTACCCTCTCACAAAATATCGACATGAAATAGCAGTATTCCTACTGATGTGTTTCGTTCGGTGAGTGATAGTGCCGGAGGCCCAATCACCCTCTTTCCCCCTTCCCGCTCTTTCTCATTCCCACTTCCTTTCCTAAAGGGTCGGCAACGCGCAAGTGATGCCTCTGGTATTGCAGGCGTCCATGGGCTACGGTGACCACTTGCCATCGGGAGGGTTCATAAAAAAAAAAGTTGATTGTGTGACGGCAATATGCTGGTCGGCAATAATAGACATGTTTTAGCAGTCCCGTTAAAAATTTGTCGCAAGAGGTAGACCTAGGCGAACGTTTCTTGATCAGATCGGAAGCGTTTTGGACAAAGGCCAGGTTAAGACCACCTTGAACCGACGGGCGTGTATGAGGAATGTGATGAAAGTGAATGAAGCCAGAGAAGTGTGTCAGGATCGTAGCAAATGGAAATCCGTAGTCTCTGCCTACCCCTCTGAGAAACAGGCATGAATCTATGTATGTATGTATTAAAAAAATTGCATTAATTGTGTATGGAATGGCCGATGGACTGAAATGTTTTTGAAGTGGCTGGGCTATAGTTGAGAATATAGCAACCACATATTTCAGTCATAACATATTCCCCGTTTCGAAGGCCTTTATGTTAGGTAATGTATGTAGTGTGGAAATTATTGGAATGCTTGGAGAATTGTTTGGAGTTTAAGCTCGCGGCCGATACCGCTGAGAATTCAATGTTTCTTTTTTTATTTCTTTAGCAATAGGATAACAACAAAGATTTTCTTTAAAAATATAATTGTTGGAGGATTTTTCAAGTTACTACTTTTCTTAATCACTCTAGCTAAATTGTTGGTCCACAAAGCATGTGTCTCTAGTTCGAGCATAATACCCCAAGTAAGTCTGAATTTTTAAAAATATGTGCGTATTAAATAGTAAAGCTTTATTCTTGTTAACGGTCAAGAAAAACATAATGAGGAAGCCAGCATGTGTAAAAATTCTTTAATCTTTTCGAATATCTGTAAAGCTAGCTACTAGCACGTAGTGGGCCAACAGAAAATCACAAAACCCTTCTCACACTGAGAAGAAGCCTAGCAGTAGTACAGTTTATGATCAGTGCTTTTACAATTGATAGTACTAGTATAAGCTGATAATCTGAAGTTAGAATTGTGTTCAGCGTGTAGATCGAACCTACGATCTCCCGATTACTGCCGCTTTATGTCACTGTTATATGAATACTTATATTCTTCAGATCAGTACAGTAGTTATTAATTTATATCACTAAAGTTGAGGACTTCAAACTGAAGAATCTAAACCTGCAGTTAATGCTTCAGCAAAATGTAAGTCACGTTTGTAGAAATTCACATACAACGTGATGATATTACCAGTGTAAGTTCACTTACTTACACTGACAATAAATACCTACAAGTACGAAAACCCTCATCTCTCCAGCTTACTTTATTGTGACTTCCTATGTTCCTTGCTTCCGTCTTCGTCTGTAAGATCTCTCCCAGCCCAAATTGTGTGACGACTCGTACTCCTTCCGTTTACAACCGTTAGCCTGTAACTTCACGACTGTAATTTGTGAAGTATAAACCGCGATACAGGAAAATATACATAAGTAATTTTTCAGACTCATTCATATCATAGGGCGTAGTACTTAAAGTGGACACCTCACCGCTACCACTGTATCGAGTGTTGTGGACTCAATCCTCACACGGCATAAACAATTTTATGATTCATAAAAGGTTATTCCGAGTCTGGGTGTTCTTTGTGCTCGTTGTATGAATATTTTTAAAGCCCTTCAGGACACACAGGAATAATTACTAGTGCGGGTGTTGTTTTCTTAAATTAGAAATGCATAGATAAATCTCAAGTTAAATAAATAATATTTTCTTACACTTACGTAGCGTAAGACAATATTATTTATATTTATTGATATTAAACTACTTTAGCACTATTATTCCATAATTTTAAAACTAATAAATTACCGTTTTAATTTATTAATATTTTAAGCTATTCAAATTAATTAGCTACCTATTTTGGATAACACTCTCCTCGACGCTTCGGTTGCTTTTCAGCAACCATGGTAACGGGGAGACTCACCAGTTTCTATTAACAGAAGTAGCTTCAAAAGTATATAAATAGTGTTAAAAATAAACAACGCGATAAAATCCGTAGAAAGTAGCTGAATGTTAATAAAATAAATAGGTAACGAAGAAAAACAGCACCAGATGGTGCATAGTCTTAAAAATAAATTAAATTGCACTACAGCCACTGAACGAAAGATTTATACACTCAATAAAGGCAATAACACAAGCAAGCGACCAGCTCAATCGACCACTAAAACAGTGAGAAAGACGCATACATCTTCTCGGAGGCAGCCTCTATGAACATTATCGCTATATAGTACTTATTCTGATATTGCGAACTACTTTAAGTGAAACAAGTGAGAAACGGCAATGAATTGCCGTAATCTTAGAGTTCGAAAAAATAGTTCAAGTAATATGCAAACGTCACGTGATACCACGTGACCTTGAGGTCAGAGGTCACGGGTCATAGTCATTTTGGGGGTATATCGACTATGCTGAGTCGAATGGCGTTGACCGCGAGTCTCTAGCTCTTACGGTTCTTGAGTTGAAAGTTGTATAACACACAGACAGACGGATGTACGGACGGACGGACGGACAAAGCTGTTGTATAAGAGTTTTTTCGAGCTCTAAAACCAATAACCTTTTCTTCGGCAGTGCAGCGGTAGTGAATATGACTTCTGTGTAGGGTTCGATTTTTGGTCGGGTGAAGAGTAATTGGGTTTTACTGAAAATTAATTTTTAGTAATCATGGGGTTTGAAACTGTGTCCTGGACGTCAATATCACGTAGGTCGTCAATATAATATCCTCCATAACGTGAGATTTTAAATCATAGTTGGCGAAATCCTTGCGTCGTAATACGTTTTTGCCTTTCCATTCGGCGTTAAACGGTGAGTCAATGTATGCATTCACTGTAGACGATAACATTTGAATCCATCAATTTATTTACCTTTCGACTAATGATGCTGCATAATAAGCTGTCTACCTATGGTCTTTCTTACTAGCGATAAGTACTGGACATAGTGTGTATGAAGTTTATGTCAAAATAACTCTGATAAGGAAAAACACAGACAAGCTGATTGGGAAACATAATTCAACAACTAACGAGCATGTTAAGTACATAATTATAGCTCACTATAGATGTAATACATACTATAGACTCATATCGCCCCGAAGAGTATATAATAATAATATCAGCCCTATATTAAACATTCCCACTGCTGGGCACGGTCCTACCTTAACTCCTGTAATATATAATAAAATAGATTTTATAAGAACTCACACGGAAGGCATAAGCAGGGTAACTTTAAAGAAAAGACTGCAAAATGAGATGTTAAACGTCATTAATAGTTAGGCACAATACAAACCGTTGTAATATTAATACACAAGACCATAATTAATTTAAATATACATTTAGGTTAAATATTGTTTCAAGAATATATAATAATTAAAGTAAGTAAAGTTTATGTAATGTATGAAAAACTCCTATAACATAATAATATTATGTCAATAAATTATAATTTAGTATAGGTATGTAATTAGAATTAAGAAAGAGTGCCTCTTTCGCCAACAAACTGTGTTTACAGTTTAGCGAGTTTGTTAAAAATGTACCACATTTTATATTCTTACGGAAATAAACGAATTAAAAAAAAAAGTGTGAGAAGGCCCCGAAAGAGCCGGGAAGTACATACCACTACCTAGCCCTGTGATGTAATAATAATAATAATTTATATAGCAATAGTAGCAAATCTCCTACACTTGCCGCGGCTAGTGTCGTGGTAAGTATCCCATCTCACTCTTAATTAAAACTCTCGAAGGGCCTCTGCATGTTGGACCTATGTCCCCGTGTAAGCCTCCCAAAGGGCCGGGTTTTCATAAAGCTTTAGGAAAATACCCGTGAAAGAGAAACACATAATAATTTATTCAATAATAAGACATGGGTATACATTTTTGTCATTAGTCTAAAATAATATTATACTACAATAAATTATAATTATCCTTAATGTGGTATATGTTTTACTTATACTTCAATCGGTCGACATTGTGCATTCTAATTTAATTTCAAGCTCTAAGTTTTATTAAGTGATTGCCTGAACTAGGTTTAGACCTGTGTTTCAGGGTATATCTCTACTTACAAAAAATATATGCCTAGTAATATTAGGGTTGAGGTCTATGTGCATAAACTTAAAATAAATATGTATATTGATACAATAAAAATAACTTAGATTACATATTATTACAAATTACTGATGACTTAAGGCTATTTTACAACTATAAGCAAATTCTCCATATCGGAGTAGATCAGTGTTTGCATTACATTACCTTGTTTATAACTTAGACTATATATATCTAAAATTCTATTTAATCTATTATATAAAAATGGTACCAGGAATAAGAAGAATTTATTTACAAAGGCATGTTTGGCATGAAGCTTAGTACATACTAAATCTTTTCGTCTCTTGTCTGGAGGAAATGGTCTGAAAGGAAGTAGTGCATGTTGTTTAAGCACGGTGTGCAGAATAAGCAATTTGCAAACAGTTAGGACATAAGTAGATTGGTACAACTCATAGGTAAGAAACATGAAAGGTCGAAACTTCGCCACTATTAGAATAGCCCGTTGAGCTCGTTCCAGTGGCAATAAAATCGTTTTCGATATTCCATAGATCGAAACAATCACGCGACAACTAATTTTTTTTGACTACACGGTTTTGGCTGCCTGTCCATTGAAGCGGAGCGAGGCTACGGAGCAAAGAAACGGGGAAATATTAACCAATAGGATTGCATACTGGAGTCGAGCGGAGATTTTATGCAATCCTATTGAGTAATATTTTTCCACAGCCTCGCTCCGCGTTAAAGGACAGGCAGCCTTAGCGTAGTGGCTGAGAAGTCGCCTTGTCGTTACCACTAAACCGAATGTTGTGGCTCCATCTCCATGGGACAAGTATGATCCTCAAAAATTTGTTCCAGGTCGAATATTCTTTACGTCCGTAGTTTAAATATGTATAAAATGCGCCGGAACACAGGAATTAACCACAGTTCGACTCTCGAACTCTCTTTTTCTCTTTTTTTAAAGTATACTCCATACTTTAAAAAAAAACATACTTTAATAGACACTTGTTCCTGGAGAGGTAGGCATAAACTACTTATTCCCATTAGCAACGATCCCGGCATACCTCTCTTGTTTCAATAATAATGTATACTAAATCTGTGGCAAAGTTTGCGTCCATGTTTACATGCAATCATGGGAATCGATTGCCGGTTCGGAGTAAGTTTTATTGTTTTTCTGTTAGGAAATTCTCAGCAGCAGTACGGAATTTAAAAATATACCCAGTAGGTAGAAACGGGCTTGCTCTTTATTATGTTGAGTTTTGAATCTAGTTGACCTTACGTTAATATGAATCATCTTCTTACCTTTTAGGAGATATTGAAGAGTGTAGAGACGCTTGTTACCTGTTTATTTTTATTTATTTAGTAGATTTTGTCCACGGATTCGCCTGCGTTGATCTAATTTCTGCCAATAAATTTCTATACCCCGGGATCAGTGTTTTTTCTGAGTGAAAGATATACCCCATGTCTCTTTCTGTACTCCTGACAACGTGTATGCGAAAGTTCATAATGATCGATCGAGTATTCAAGGCGAGAAATCGTAACTAACAAACTCACATTCGTCATTTTAATATTTGTAAGGATTAGAATTATCCTCATTGCCTTGTTATTTAGTCTGATGTGCACTGCTTCGGTGGCACAGCGGTAATACATGCTACTAGTGTGCCTCAGCACGGAGTCAAGGCTTGTGCCCAGTAGACGCTAACAGGCTTGAGCTCTACTACGTGTTTGTAAAGTCACAGCTCGCATAATTTGTGTATAACTATCTACTATCCTATATAATAATATCAGCCCTGTATTAAACTATCCCACTGCTGGTCATGGGCCTTTTCTCATTGTGAGAAGGTCTAGGCCATAATCCACTATGCTGAACCAGTGCGGGTTGGCAGACTTTACATATTTTTGAGAACATTAATGAGAACTCTTAGACATGCAGATTTCCTCACGATGATTTCTTTCACCGTTAAAGCAAGTGATAATTAACTATTTAATACGCACATTACTTTCAAAAGTTAGAGATGAGCACCTTGGGATCGAACTCGAAACCTCTGCGTGGCAGTCCAACGGTTTCCCACTAGGCTTTCCTAACTTAATATTATAAATGCGAATGTGAGTTAGCTTGTTTGTTTGTGTATTTTTTACGCTTTAACGGCTCAAGTACTCGACCGATCATCATAAAATTTCGCTTACACTTTGTCAGGGGAACAGATAGGTTACCTTTCATCCAGAAAAAAGTACCTACTGTTACTAAACTAATCTAACAGAACCTACATTTAGGCGAGCAGAGCCGCGGGGAAAATCTAGTATTATATATACTGGGGCACTAGTCTAATCAGACAACAATAGTTTAAACGACCAAAGGTATACCCAACGTCGATTATGCTTTATCTGTATTGAATGGTCACCCATTTTAAAACATCACGTCATGAACTATGAAACCCTCAGAACAAAGAAGAAACCATTATGTTTCGATTGGAGGCTGCGTATAAAAATTATGTATAATATCATACTTATAACTTTTATAATACATGTTGAGTAGCACACTCTCCTGAATTAATATTATTAACGCGGATACGAAAATGTTTGGGATAATGTTTTGATTGCAACCTTTCTGGATCTATTTTTCGGGGAAAAAAATAACAAATATGCAATTTTGTTTTGCTAAACCAAATTACGGACAGATCATCTATATTAAAAAAAAAACATAGTTTCAATACATGCGAGTTTATTTTTTAAATCAACGAGAATTAATTATTAAATACTAGATAGCAAAATTAACTCAGTATACAGGCTTAAGACACTAAGCTAGTATGATGGTGTTTACAATGTTCTCCAAACTGAATTTTGGTCACGGTGGCAAATCTTAACTGGCCTTCTGCACAGGAAATATTATAGTGCACAAGTATGTGGGCAAACACAAGTGCACTCTCTGTTCCCTAACACTCATGATCCAATGGAACGGGAAACCAACACGAACAGAGAGAGAACAGGTGCATCACCAACCGCTTTACGTGTTTTCCGTGGCACGTGGTGTCTAATACCGCCAACTTTCTAAATCCGGACTGGTATTGAGATTTCTTAAAAGAAAAACCCATTATTTTTTTGTTGGCTTGGCCCGTCATTTGAACCTGAGACCTGATGCACAGCAACCGCATTCACTACCGCTGCGCCACAAAGGCAGTTATTATTAGGCAGCTGGCGCGGACTATACACGACTGCAACGAGTAACTTGCGCGGCTGACTCACGTCGGTCCTATACACTAGTTATGCATCCTGCACCTCAGTAAATAGCGTAAGTTGGGGCACTTCAGTATGCGCAAGTTGCCTGGGTCGCTCATCAACCACAAAGAATAGCAGCAAAATATATTGGTGACAAAGTTTTTAAGAATATTCTAGAAGGTAAACTTACTTAATTACTTAAAGAAATTTTATGCAACATATGAAAGGTAAAAGATGGCCAGAATCAAGACATGACTATAAAACTGATGCCAGCATGAGTGGCGCAGTGTTTTAAGTGGACGCCTCGCCATTGCCACTGCGCCGAATGTTGTGAGTTCAATCTCCACACGGAACGATAATTTGCGTGATCCACAAATAGTTGTGCCGAGTCAGGGTGTTCTTTGTGACTGTTATTTGAGTCTTTGTAGAATCCCCCGCGGCACAGAAGTCATTCCCAATGAGAGAGTTGTCTTCGTTAAAAAAGCAGACGAAATTAATCAGCATAATGAAACGATTGATTTTCCAACAAATTCAGAACTCTTTAATGAAATACGAACTAATATTGACTTGCCTAAATGAGCTCTTTAATATTAAGTTTGTAAAGAGTTAACAAGTTTAAAGATCTGTTAATAAAATTTATTTAAGAGTTAAATTCTTGTTTCGGAACTCGGTTTAGTATAATTTATAGCTGTTGCGAAGGAGATTCTATTTACGTGCATGCATTTTCTTAATAATAAATAATTAATCCAGTTTCTTAACTCTGTTGATATTCGGTATAACTAGAGTACACATACAGATGTATTACATTATATTTGTACAAACCTTGTATTTCTCAAATTTTCTGTTACATTTTACTTAAGCGTAAAAATGCAAAAACAACATATTTGTATTTATAAAGGCCTCCCTCTCCATATTCCAAATATCCCTGCTATGAGCTAGTTTGCACCAGTCTCTCTTGTAGCTTTTGTAATTCGCCCCGCCATCGATTCTTTTGGTCTACCGCAAGGTTATTAAAGTAAATGTTAGTTATATTACTATTCTTTTTTATTACTCCATTGTTTTCCCGTATCGTAAACTATACCATATAAAGTTAACCATACAGATAACACCAAAGCATCAGAACAAATCAAACTGTTTACGAATACACGATGCAAGTTCTCGCATTTCGAATGTTATGGTGTTCGAACAACTTTTATCGACTATAACGTATACGAAAACGCTTACAAATAAAACTGTATTGCTTATAACGATATGCGAACTGCACGTAGTTTTATTCACCGGGGAAGTGTTATGGTAAAGGTATTTTTGTGGAGGTACACAAATATATTGTTGAGAGTAATGTGTTCGGTATAGCTACGTTGATGTAAATACGCTAGTATCGATAATATAGGAAAAATTCTTGGTTCTATTATACTCGTTTGTATAATTTATTTAAGCCCCAATAGTGTTACAGAAAATGACAAAAACATGTTTACATTGACATAAGAATATTAATTCAAATATGTAATATTATAATTATACTTCTGCTTATTTGGGAATATATTATGTAATATTAGTGTAGGCTCCCTGACTGCACTTTCACCACATTTACGAGATATGAGAAATATCTTGATGACCGAAGTTTTTATTATGGCTACAAATTTGCACATAAGCACATAAGGAAAGCAAATACAAGTACATTAAGTATTTCGTCACTTTCATGGTCCGACGGGACAGCAAACTGACACAACGGGATAAAGATTGGTCGCAAACGAATGACTAATATCCGTGATTCGAGCTGAAGCCGGAAATTTAATAACAGAAATATTTTAAAAAATGTTGTCCTTTCTGCGATTCGCGGGGGTCTACGCTGGCGTGACAAAAAAATGGGAGTCCACAATTCGTAAGCGGAGGTCCACGAAAATTTATTTGCTTTCGATAGGGAAGAACTAAAATAAAGAAGCTCAGCGACTGTTACTTGTAAAAATTTGCATATTCCATATTCAGTACCAGCGGTCTCGAACCTACCGATTTTACGGTAGGGAATTTCAAAAAAAGGTCAGTCCGCAGAGATTTTTTAATTTTTTTAATATATAAATACAAATGCCAAGGAATATAGTAGTAATGTAGCTGCAGGGGATCCACGGAAAACTGCAAAATTTTTAAAGTGGTCTATGAGAAAAAAGGTCTGGCAACCTCTGCACTAGACCATCAAGATAGTCAGTCATGACTATCTTGATGGTCATAGTCAATACTATGTAGTGTATAGGCATGCAAGACAGTTATATTTTTACCTATCAAATAAGCATTTTAAGAACCTCCTTCATCTTTCATGTATAATAACATATTGATATATTCAGCTCCATAAGATTACACTCCCGTCCTATTCTATATTAATAATAATAAAAGTGTCCCATAGGTCAAAACAAACAGCGACATCAAAACGCACAGTCCACCATCTTCGCTACATTACGAGTCCTAACTAAACATAGAGTTGTGTGTAATCTGTGTGGCGGGGTGTACCCTTATTGAATACATCAAAGGATAACGTTGTTTGTATTGGCGATATGACATACGTGTGATGAATCTAATCGGGTAGGGGTTCTGTTACAGCTTTTGAGTTTGTATTATGTCTTGGAGATGATTGTGTCTGTATAATTGTAGCGACACTGCTGACGCGTTAGTTTTGTATAGTCAGGCGCAAGTATACAGTAGCGCGGCGCGGCAATCGCCTCCCCGCATCCACTTAGTTAGGTCGTAGTCCATTATCTATTTATTTTATATATAACTGGTACCAGAGAATATACACCCATATCTACAACGAAGCATTTTATTTGTACACCTATTGGTGATCCTCGACACATGAAGTCGCAGCCTTCAGTGAGGATGTTGTGGCGAAGCATGCGCACATGACTTGCTGACTGTAGGATCTGCACATGTGATACGTGGCAGCCGAACGCGCGCACAGAGGTTCGACGGAGACGCAACATATTGGGAGACGACTCGCCTTGTTTAAGAAGACCAACAAGGCTAGGGCTACGACAACCTACATCAACCGGTAACAGCGAGAAACGCAACATCTGCCAACAGGAGCGACCACCTGAGTTACCGAGCACACTCATCATGGTTGCATTGTTTAGCTAAATATCAAGAAGCGACCAAAGCAGACCATAGAGCAGGAGCGACATGGGATTTCCGGGATGAGGCGTAAGGCGATTCAAACTTGGGTCCGAGGCCAGATTCCGCATCAAGAAGAGGACTGCAGCATACCCGATGGACGAGGACAGATGGCACGGTACACGGCGGTGGCACTCAATGGCACAGTGCACGCGTCGTACACGCGTATCACACCTGGGGGCGAGGCAAGATACCGCACCGGTGTTGGATGGCGCAACCTGCCAGTCTTCACATGGATCATAGCTCAAACGTTGTGTATTAGTGTAAGTTGCTGGCAGTATGTGATTGTCGCAAAGTGATCAAATGTATGTATCTTCGTACGAATAGCTTCTACGATAAGTGTCATACGGAGCGCTAATTACGTAAAGTCTAGTAATAGTCCTTTTGTTATCTTTTGTTTTATATGTCGGAGACGGTCATTAGTACGGTTACGAAACGCGGCACGTTAGTGAAGATATGGCAGCACTGTTGCGATGACGTCAACACGCAGCCAACATCGCGTGCAACGACACAGCCTACTTAAATGGAGGCGCCCTATATTTGACGGGAATCTCATTACCGTCAGCGAGTGCGAACCTCCTTGCTAGGAACTGTCATTCGTTTCGTGCAAGACATTCGTGTTAATTTATTGTGAAGACAATAAAAGTGATTAGTGTGCATTTATTGTTTCACTTTGCTCGATCACCCTATTGTACGCCCGCATTATGTCTATCGATGGGGTTACTGAGGCACTCTATATCCAACATATATATTTATCGCTAAATTATACAGTGAAGTAGTTTAACCTAGACAAATGGAAAGTAATGATGTGTAATGTAATAAGTTTATTTTTGAGATTAATATATTGTGTTGTTTTAAAATGTTTACCCCACTAGGAATCATAGCGATATATTAAAATGGTGTCATTGTTTAGATTCACTCGAAAATGTAAGTAGAGTTCAAATCGCATTTATACTATCATGTATCAAGTATGTTAGTGTGATGAAATACGCTGTGTTAGCTTGAAATCGATTAAAGTGCTGATTGTCATCTCCCTTATTTATTATATATATATCTCCTTTATTATTCCCAAGTCACTTGGATTTGACTGGATATCAGTTTTTACACGGAGCGGCTGCCACCTGACCTCCGCAACCCGAAGGCTAACGATACCCTAAGGCTAGACCAGTGTCAGGATATTAGAGGGTACTGACTTTCCCAATAACGACTGCCATAGATGTTCATGGCAGACGGGACCGACGGCTTAACGTGCTCTCCGAGGCACGGAGCAGGCGATAATTCTCAATCAATACGCACATAATTTCGAAAAGTCATATAACTTCCGAAACTCAGAGGTGCGCGACGTGGGTTCGAACCCGAGACCCTCTGCATTGCAGTCTGTTGGTCTCCCCACTGAGCTATCGCTGCTCTTATTAAAGTGCTGTTTGTAATAAATATAAAGTTGAAATATTTGGTTTAGAAATGTTTGAGTTTTAATGGATTTTTGGACCATTTCTTTTTTGTTAAAGGGGGGAATATTGTAGTGACACGTGACGCGTTATTTTTTTATAGTCAGGCGTAAGTATACAGTAGCGCCGCGCGGCAGTCGTCTCCCCGCAACCACTTAGGTCGTACTCCATTATCTATTTATTTTATTTATAACTGGTACCAGAGAATATACACCCATATCTACAACGAAGCATTTTATTTGTACACCTACAACAACATGCCTCTAACAACTCCTATAATAATATTTAATGTTTACATAAAGCTTGTTACTATGTGTTGACTTTGCATATGGATGCATCTTAAACAGACTCCTTTTTTTCATCTAGTTCTAGGTTTTATTTAATCTGTCCTTTAGTGGAATATCAGACAATTGAAAAACAATTGTGTCCAGCCGCCAACGCAACGTTGCAGCTCAAGGCATTAAACAGATATCTGAAAAAATAGGGCAGCATATTTTAGTATGTCATTTATCCTTTTTTAAACGGGTAACGTAAATTACGGAATAAAAAAATTCAACAATGAACCAAAAATTTGCGTGCAGCTTTAGCAACCAATGCGAGTATATGCTCTTGTTATAATCGGTCGTGAAGTCACCAACACCATCTATCGTATCATTGTTGAAACAGCAGAGCAAACACAGTGCTTTTTGTAAACTTTCGAATAATTATCAGCTTAAGTCATATTGCAAAATAGTAAACAGCATTCACAAATAAAATTTAAATTATACGGACACAGGAAAACTGCTAGAAGTCATAAAATGATAATGATAGTAAATTTAAAGTTGAATATTACTTACTAAACACCTTTAATCTTAGATGTACTTTAGACTGTAAATATTTGTATTAACAATGCGCTAGTGTAAAATAAAATTTTCAAGTGATGTCCTGAAACATAGGTTTATCCTAGTTCAGGCAGGCTTAAACATAACCTTTTGAACTTTATGTATTTCTACGTTAATATATATTGTATACACTATAAATTAACGTAGTTTAAGAATTAATTTTAATATAAGCTTAAATTATTTAAGGCAGGTATGCTTTAACACTGTTGATGTAATATGTATGATGAGATACATCCTTACACTACGTAAAGATGTATCTTATTTTTTCTGTCAATAAATAAATATTATTATATTATACGTATACGTTATATTATACAAATACAAATTAAATGCAGATTGAATGAATTTAAAGTCAATATCTGAACGTTTTATGCTGTTAAAACCTATATGGTTACATAATAAAGGGAGCCCTACGGCCAAATTGCTTTAGAATGTTCGTAAAAAGACTTTATAAGGTCAAGGCTGCCTTTACTTCTGCATCACTGTCCAATGTACACACACCGAAAGTGACTTTAGTACACTTTATACGGTTTTCCATCAGTATAAATGTTCATATTTTGCAACTCGGATGGCTGTTTAGTATAAAATATAGATTGAATCCTCAGTGCTAAGATTTTCAAATGCAAGAAGTTGGATAGGAAAAAATTTTCCAAGAAATAGTTAAAATGGGATTGGGATTTACTGGACCACGCTTTAATTGGCGAAATATTGCATTGGTGTCCACCCACGCAAACTTCGGCAATCATTTACCTCTAAAAATTAAAGGTATGAATTTAGTACAGTTTTTAAAACCACTTACTACATAATTACTAATATGTTTTTTAAAGACGTTTCATGCCTTCGTTTTGTCCTACTGGCACTATAAGTCAATTAAAGTATGTTGTAAGTACTACTACAAAATAGGGCAACTATATATAAGTAAAGCACTCGGGTAGCTTAGTAGTATTCTAGACTCTCTACATAGTTTTGTACGAGGAATAAATAACATGTGTGTGTGCGTGTGTGTGTGTGTGTGTGTGTGTGTGTGTGTGTGTGTGTGTGTGTGTGAATGTAGAGTCAGCAACATAAGTAGCTGAACAATTTGTAAAAGTATTTTATCTATTTATACATACATATAAATAAATAAAGTTAAAGTGTCTGTTTGTAATGTCAAAATAACAGCCTTTTTTGTCTGTCGGTTTGTTCCGGCTAATCTCTGAAATGACTGGACTGAATTTGGCGGGAGAAAAAATTTTCACTGGCAGATAGCTGATGTTATGAGAAGTAACTTAGGCTCCCATAATTTTAGTAAAAATAGGGCTCTGCGAAATTAATACCTTTTGTTAAATTCCACGCGGACGAATTCGCGGGTAACAGGTAGTATAAATATAAAATCTTAATTATAATTCTGTATTTTACACTAAGGTTAAATAAACTATCTTTAAAAATGTTATCTAAGAAACATGTTATTATAATTTTTCAGCTTGATATGGGTTAGGCCATAGTTCATCATGCTCGGGCACGCCACGATCGTGGCAGTAAGTCCCGTGTTTGAGGAGTGGCTGGAGAGGCGGCATGGCGCCCTCACCTTCCGGCTGACACAGGTAATGACTGGCCACGGTTGTTTTGGCCAGTTCCTGTGTCGTATACGCCGGCAAGAGACGCCCGGTTGTCACCACTGCGGTGACTGCCGCGACGTTGTTGTGGACACGGCGCTGCACACTTTGGCGGATTGCCCCGCCTGGGCATCGCAGCGCCGTGAGTTGATCGCGGCAGTCAGATTGGTTGCCCTCTCGCTCCCGGCCGTAGTTCAGTCTATGGTCCGGAGTGAGAGGTCGTGGAACGCCGTCGCCTCCTTTTGTGAGGAAGTCATTTCCATCAAGGAGGCGGCGGAGCGGGAGAGGGAGCGCTTAAACCCTCTCCCCAACCGCAGAACCAGGCGCCGGAGGGCGCGAGATGACCTCCAGCCACCCTGAGGATTGACCTGGGGGTGGCGGGCTTTGTGGGCCTACCCGCCATCCGTTCAGCACCAGGTCCGAGAGGCGGCGTGCGTGTTCCCACGCGCGCCTCTGTGTTGAGTCCGTCTCCCCTCTAGGGGGGACAGTAGGGATAATTTGTGAGAAGTGCCTTTGGGTAGGTCTGTTCGTGTAGTGGCCTGCCGTTTCATACGGCGGGCCGAAACCTCGGCGGGGTCGCGACTGCATGTGCAAGTGATTCGCGTGGCCCGGTCGATAGTGGTTTTGTCGAGGAACACCGTGGTAGGTTTAGTCGGTATTCCGGGAGGTACATTATCTTCTTAACATCTTTCTGTTACCCCGGCGAGTCCGACATAACCCCTCCGCCCGCCCCCGCGGAGGGGTATGCTTCAAGCATTCCCCCACGTAAATTTTCGTTCCCCACGTTCATCATGCTGACCCATTGCGCTTTGGCAGACATCACACGTATTTGAGAACAGTACGGTGTTTTCTCCAACGTTAAAATGATCGATAAATGCCTGGATGGATGGATTGATTATTTGTTACGCATGTCTGAGGAACGTGCTTTTGAATCCAATTGGAAACGTCGACATGGCAGTCCAACGGTCTCCCTAGCTGAGATCATCAAACATATATTTATTTATTATCCATACCCTTTTAATCCATGACAAATATACAAATATCTCAGCGGATGTCAACTTATCCGTTACCGAAGTTATACCTCTGGAGGATATGGCGTCAGCACTGTAGGATGTGACGGCAGCTCTCTTTGATATGCTTCGGTTTCCGAATTAATTACAGCACTGCTGACGTTACAAGCGATCGATTTAGTGTACAGTTCCTATGCATGTTAGTTGCTGGTAGGGGAATTTATTTGCATGTGAAATAAATGATGGATTGTTAGAAGGGGATACAATGTAATAAAAAAATTTGAAGGAAAACTAGGTTAAAATAATATATGTACATAAAATGCTGACATCACATTCAAAAGGGGTAGTCTCACTTTGTCAAATATTTATACTAATATATCAAACAACAATATCAGGCCTGTATTTAACTGTCCAGTGGGACAGTTAAATACAGGCCTGATATTGTTGTTACGCTAAGAAGAGGCCCATGCCCAGCAGTGGCTGGGCATGGGCCTCTTCTTAGCGTGAAAGCGGTTAGGCCATAGTCCACTACGCTGGCCCAGTGCGGGTTGGCGACTTCACATATCTTCAAGAACATTATGGAGAACTCTCAGACTCATATTCGCAATAATAATATCAGCTAGGGTTAGGATTTAACATCACGCTATTACATATCTATCACGCTATATACGCGCAACGGGATCGGAGCAGTAATCATAAACATGGGTAGAACTGGATGGGACAGAAAGTGTCTCATGTGACGAATGGAGAATTTGCCATTTTGACTAGGATGTCAACAATTATGAACGTATTATTTTGACCTGATTTTCTTTAACTACTTGTGACAAATAAAACATAGCGTGCGATGCAAGTTTGTTCAACAAATTGAAAATTCTCGATAACTGAATCATACTATAAAATATTTTAGATTTATAGGTTATAGAATGCACGTATAAGTTACTAGCTACTCTCTGAAATTTATCGCGTGGATTGCATTTTCTTGCGGTTTAATGTACTCGGATTACACAATGCTATCTGCAGTTCTATTGAACATAAATAAATGAAACGAAAGTAAGTAATTTTGATTTTGTACCTCAAGCTGTAGAAATAGCACCTAATTCTTTCAGTGGTTTACCGTAAATCTCAAACATGCAAAGATACTGACAAATATTCAGAATCCCTTGCTTTTGGCTCAGACGATACGAAAGAGCCGCAAATTATGTTTTGAAATAAACAAAACTAATAAGATTTATAAAAATATTTCTAACATACAGCCTCAATTGGTCTGTAGTACTAATGTACGCTAAATAATGTTAGTGTTGGTTCTTGAATGAATGAAAATTAGGTGTGTGGATGGAACTGGATTCAATATGTTCGAAAGAATTTGAAAGTGGTATGAGTAGCAAATATAATTGAAAGGGAAGCGCTTGGTGTTGGTATTACGCCTCTGTCTCCGAAGAGGTAGGTAGAGATATATTACGCCCAATTCTCGCCAACTCAGATTTTATGGCCCAAGTAGTAAACCTATTGTCGCTTACTAGGCACAGTTTCAGACCCTGTACTACTGCTGAGAATTGCCGACAAGAAAAACCTACAGGAAAATCCAATAACAGGGTCAGTCAACGGACTGAACACAGTACTTTATTCACTACCTACCACTTAACAAATACATAATTACATTTTTATTCATTAAAAATTTAAATTATTAAACATTGACCAACTTGAACCAACAATGTACAAACAGTAATATTGTATCCATTACAATAAAATTATAATAATACATTGAAACAATAAGCCACTAAATCCCCTACACAGAAACTTGTTTGAAATGCACGTAGCGTCTTTGTGATCATTATGGAGTTACGTTAACTCGAGCTATCAGTATAATTCCATTAGTAATAGACACATATGCTTGTACGAATATGTTTCAAGGATATATAATCTAGTCGGCGAATATTACTATACTTGTTATACAATATTCTGGAGCCACCTGACTTACATTAATTTAGCAAAGCTTTATACGAAAAAAAATTCTCCAAAATTTTGTAATTTATTTGTTTTCATATATGTAAGATTTTAATTATAATTATATTATTTAAGTTATTAACAATTACCTTCATACTACATTATAATTTAAAAGGTACCTACATGTTAAAATAAACGAAATAATGATATTTTACAATTTTCTTACTTATTTTTTTTGCTTTACTTTATTATGAGTTGAACACAAAAATATAATCCGCCCTAACTCGAATCCCGTTTTGCGAGAGATTTTATAAAAATACAATTAACAGGTACAAATTAGTGTAATTCTAAAATAATGGTGTTTATTTACAAATTGGCTGAGTGTTCTTTGTATTCATCATCTCAGCCGAAAGACGTCCACTGCTGGACATAGGCCTCCCCTAAGGTTTTCCACACAGACCAGTCTTGGGCCACCCGCACTTTGTGTTCGTTGATTATTAATATTCTATCACATACACACAACACCATCTAGCCCAAACTAAGCAGAGCTTGTACTGTGGGTACTAGACAATGGATAAACATACATATATACTTTTTTTTTTGTAAATAAATACATATTATACATAGAAACACCCAGACCAAGACAAACATCCATGTTCATGCACACAAATGTTTGACTTGTGCGGGGATCGAACCCACGACCTCAGGCGTGGCAGTCGGTTACACTAACCACTACGCCATCGAGTTAATAATATTCATTAATAATAATACAGTATTTTATAATTTTTATTACTTTTTGAATTTTATTTCTTCTTTATTTTTATTTTCTTCTTTTATGACTTTATAAATTACGCAATTTTGAAATAAAATAAAAAACAAACAAACAAACGAATCAATATTAAAATTATACAAACACATATAGACACAAAGAACACCCATACAAAACTAACTTTGATTCCGTGTAAGTGTCGGACCCACGACACACAGTGCGGCATCCTAGTAGTATCGAGTTGACTTCATGATGATCGGTTTGGTTTAGGCGTGAAAGCGTGACAAACAAACATTCACATTTATAATATTAATTAAGCTAGCAGAAATCAGTCAGCGTGTAGTAAACCTAGAATAATATTCGCAGCCGAAAATATGATAGCACTAAGCGCCTCCTTAATCCGGCAAGCCAAATAACGCTTAGTAAATGCGTACGTACTAACAGCATGACATTTAACTATTACAGCGACCCTAGACATTGTACCCTCAGATAGGTAAACACCAAGACAGGAGTAAACACAGGATGATTAATTAAAGCTTAGGATTAGACCTCCTAAACGGCAACGTTATTAGAGTTGAGGTGTGACCATATTTGCGGCATTGGCTTGCGTCATTGCAGTGATTAAGGATGAATAAATTAATGTTTGTATGGGGTATTAAAGTGCTGTGAAATTGTATTTTGGTTCGTAGTAATATGCTTCTTTTGGTTAAGCCGTGATTACAAAAAATGCTATTTAAACACGTTTATATTTTCGTGTTGCGTGATTTAAATAACTGTATAACGGGTCTAACAATCATACTAGGTACATGTCTTTTGAAACGCTTGTTGTTTTGGCCAGGTAGTCAGCACCATATATGGAATGGGTATAACGTGCACTCTTCAAAAAACGCATCTGTGGATCACGTCCGTTTGTTGCATGAAATAAAAATCTTGTTCTCGAAATAAATTAGTGTAGCACGTTGGACGTCCTCAATGGAAAGCTGTGTGCTGTCTGGGTCATAGTCGAAACGTCAAGCATAAAAAAGGTAAACATTATGCATGATCGCGTTAATACCCGTTACATATTATACATATATCATGCAAAGCGAAAGTTTAAAAGTTATTACGATAAAATGAGTTAAATAGTGGAAAAAATACCATCGTTGCAAAAATTATATAGTGCCTCCTTTTTTATCTAGATGTTCTTTATCAATTATCATAGAAGTATGACAGTCATAACCAGCTCACATATTTTCTTCGCCTTTCAATCCTAGTTTCTGTAAGGTGGTGAAAATGTGGGTGTGAAAATGAATATTGTTGTTCAAAATGAGGACTGCCTTGCTATTTTAGCATTATTAGTAATAGAGTTAAAACCTCTTACTATTGTACTTAAGTTACTGCCTACCTTTAGGCAGTGTCGAGTCAAGAAAGTAGAAATAAAAAAGAACAAAAAAGAATTAAGACCAAAATATAGAAATTTACAAAAAATAAATATTACGCATATTTAGTACGTGCTCCAATAAAATTGAAATGAAAATCAAACCAAAACAAACAATGGTAGGACACAAAAACACAAATGCCTGGCAAACCTGTAAACCATGCTCAATGGCGTACAAAAATGTTAATCTTTTAAAAGTACTAACAAAAACTAAATCGCTCCCAATCCTTTGATCCGTCCAATTGAAATATTTCACGTAAGGTATTAACGTTGCCATGTGTGAATCGAACTGTTATTTACCTGATAAAGGCGGGATACAGAAGGGTTATGGATCCACATATTATTTGGCTTTATTCAATGTCCTTTCCATTGTCCTTTCGGAATGAAGGAATGAATATTATGGGATTAATATGGCTTTTTCATTTGGGGTGGATTTGTTATGAGATTTTTGATATTGTGCCTCGAAACTGAAGCCTTTATATTACCCGCAACTTATTACTATTATTACGTTCTCTGTTTCTTTATTTTTCCACAATGTTTTTTCCCATTACAAATTTAATCAAGTATTGGAAGCACATTCACCTAACATCTTTGTTCACACTTCAAACTATATAGGTAGGTATACACATACACAACCATGTATATGGCTTGTCTGATGGTAAGCATATTATTACATGAGGTAACATTCATGGATTGCTAATTCTAGGGTAAAGAAATAAAAGTAGTCGAATAAGCCAGGTATAATTGTGAACGTAAATTGTGTTTTTTGTAACAGGGTGGTACTTTCTCATACTCAGAATTATGTCACCGAATTATTGTACCTTCCTCTCTTAAAAAATACTTAGTTGGTTATGTCGTATGTTATGTCACATTTATGCGTTAAATCTGATAGGACAGTTGAGACGAAATAAAAAGTCCACCACACACCGAGTGTAAATAAATGTGGATAAGAAATCGATGAGACCTAAGGTCAACAGCGTAACTAATGTTTGTTTGTTAGTTTGTTACGCTTTCACGCCTAAACTACTCGACCGAACATCATGAAATTTCGCATACATGTTGTCAAGGAAACAGAAAAGGACATATGTATGGTACCTTTTATCTAACCAAGCCTAACCAACATTTACGTGAGCGAAGCCGCGGGTACAATCTAGTAAAAAATAAAGGGGTAGACAGGGATGTATTACATCCAGATTTTGGCAGCTACAGCGCCACAAAATAGTCCCACGAGCTTAATACTGTTTGCCGGCGGCATTTTTAGAGTCTGTCCTACTACTGACAATTTCTTGAATAAAAATCCGAAAAACACTGCCGAGAATCGAACCTAAAGCACAGCAGTCGCATTCACTACCGCTAAGCAACCATGGTAGTCTTTAGACATTGTTGCTTAGAATCGTTACTATAGTAATAAAGAAATATATCGTTTTAGGAATAAATTCTTAACAATCATCTGACACTTTAAGCACTTAGAGTAATGAGGACGTTCAACTTCAGTAAAGTAGAGAATCTTCGACCAATCGACTGACGCACTTCAGATCGTTTTTTAGAAAACTGCTTCACTTTAGTTGAACCTTGTCTGGTTCTCAAAAAAGGCAAAGATTGCAGCGCATAGTTATTATGTTAAAACGTATTATTACGTCGCTAAGATTTCGTGTTGCATTTCTACAGATTAAGTAAATATGTAGGTATTTATTAATACGAGTATGTTAGCAAATCTGGAGCCGCATAATATTGTCTTACGTTTACGCAAATATTATACATTGAAGTTAAATTATTTTATACGGATTTTATTGCGTTGCTTATTTTTAAAACAGTATTATGACATAATTAGACTGCACAGACAGCGTAGTGGTCATCTCGCCACTGCCGCCACGCCGAGTGTTGTGAGTTCGATCCCCACACGGGATAAAAATTCGTGTGATCTACAAATAGTTTTTCCGAGTCTAGGTGTTCTGTGTCCGTTGTTTGAATGTTTGTAAAGTATGCGGCACAGAAATTACCAAAAGAACGGGAGTCGTCTTTAAAAAATAAAGGAGACTGACCATTTATATATGGAAGTTGGTCCAAGTGCTGTCCAACACTGACACATAGTGCATAATGTTCCTTAGACTAATACTGGTCTGTAACCCAAAGTACATCAAAATCTATCCGAGGAGTATTTAGAAAAAAATATGTACGTGTTTTTAACTGAGCAAAATCATAATTAACTGCTTATGGGACGACAAACCGACAGGCTCGGGGAGAGGTGAGGCGCAGGACCCACTGCTTAACGTGCCTTCCGAAGCACGGGACTGAAACACCACCAAGTTCCTGACTCTAGACTGTTATTGGGAATAAGAAAAACCTAATAACACTTTTTGGCCCGACCCGGGATTGGAACCCAAGACCTCATACACGGCAGTCACACTTACTACCGCTGCGCCATTGAAGCCTGCGCTAGCTATTTATCAATCGTCATCTTCGTCGTCGAGAATAATTCTGTTGAGAAATAAAGCAGGGCGCCTAACAACGTCTTGATGCCTAGCCTACCCTAAATACCAAACTACGCACATAGCGTGGGCACAGCTGCGAGTTGTTCTTCGTCCATTAAAAGAAGAGCAGCAATAATGTTTGATGCAATCTAGTCCATGATTATCCTCGTCAATTAAAATATAGCTATGGTAGATTTTAGTGGACGTGTGTCTACTCTTTATGAATGCTCGTACAAGTTGTAAATTATTGGAAGGCATCGAATAATCTCAGAGGTCATTAAGCTGGCTGTTATATTTTTGTATAATAAATGACACAGTGATGCATATATGTTCGCTGTAATAGCTTGGCGCCAGTTTGATTTGGTAGGTTCCTACAGTGAATAGAGTCAACTCCTTCGGCTTTGACACAAAAAATGCAGCAATATTATTCTCCACTACTGAAAAATTTTCGAAGTTGGATTTACTTCGGCTTAGCCTTCTTCTTTGATCTACATAATCTGCCAAGTGATTGGCAACATTCAGCCGCTCCCGGGCTAAATTAATGAATTCGAGGGTATAAGGGCTATCTATAATACCCACGTGGCATGCCTTTGTAAAAGCTGCAGCGATTCTGAGGTCTATAAAAAAGTGGTTCATGGTATAATAATTACAAACTTGCCAGAAGAAATGCCAAGTGGTTAAGAAACAAAAAAGCGCACAGTACACAACGGTTTTCACGTCACGACTGATGTTAGACTGCGTGAAGTGCGATGCAAAACAGCGCCGCGTGCGCTTCGTAGGTATAGATGAGCAGCACGTGCGCGAGAGAGACAGACATTCACCCCATCCCAATGCAGACAATTATTTTTGTATGTAAATGTTTCAAAAAACAGAAAATAATGTAATAAAACTTAAAAATAAGACTTTTAACTTCTCGGTTAGCCCGGGAGCGATTTTTTAGTATCTATTATTTTATGGGAAAAATTAAAGTATTCCCATTTCTGGGCAACACTTGGGCCAGACCCAGTCAGTCACCTTTAAAGTCATAAATCACTATTGTAAACACTGTTTTCTTCCATTTAAACTAACTAAATTATTGAAATTTAGAATTTAAGTTTACACTATCCCTGACGTTTTGGTTGCTTTCCATCAGCCACTTGTCATAACCGTTATATTATTTTCTATTATTAACGTAATCCTCAGTGCAGCTTAAGCATCAAAACTTAGGTTAGGTATCAGTTAAGCGCAAATCTTAGTTATATCGCTATGTATAGTATACCGCTTCGAGGATACAGGGACGTGCTGATATTTACAAACATAGTATGTATATGCGTAGGAACACCCGAATGCATTTAGAAAAATTATGTAAGTGGACGGTAGAAGATTCGCCCATTAATACGTAGGGCCAACAAGTAAAGGGGCGAGTCATCTGCTTAAGCCTTGTAGTACTAGTCCGATTCTTTGAAAATAGGTATAATATGTAGGACCAACGCTCGTTGAAGTCTGCTGTGTGTGAACATGTGCAACAGGGGACCAACCACTACCTTTGATTTGATTCAGATTTGACAAACCACAGATTCTCGCTAAAGAACACCGATTCCTACCAAGAATGCTTCGCGAGGCTATTGAAATCAAAAAACATCCTAATTTTAATAGAGAAAATGGTTGGAATGTACCACCAGCTTGGGATCCAGTAATAAAAATAGTCAAACCCAAGAAGAAGCAAACCACAGCTAGACTTCATGATACTTTGAGCTCATTCTGCGTAAATAGAAACACCAATGATTAAATTATGTTCGGGTACTTTGAAATAACTACACTGGAACATTGAGACAACTGCCATCTTAGTCTCCCCGTGACCATGGCTGCTGAAAAGCAACCGAAACGTCGGGGAAAGTGTAAAAATAAATGAAATCTAAATAGTTTAATAATAATTTAATAAGCTTAAAAATTAGTAAAGTTTAATAGTAGTAGTAGTGTAACAATTTTCAAAATGTTGTAATAAAGTGTCAAATAAACAACGCGATAAAATCCGTATATAGCAGTTTAATTTCAATGAATAATATTCGCGTAAATAGAAGACAATATTATAATATGTAAGACATAAAAAAATATAAAATGCAAGAGATTGGCCTATAGTCAAGGCATAGAGCGATAATTTGTCGATACCTCGAAAATCGTAAAACACGCCTTGCTCTCGCTACACAGCGTTTTTTGAAATACAAGGCAATGTACAAACTTTATTTGTTTCTTGATTCTTTAAAAAGGCTATTCCTATATTAGAAATAATTCCT
This sequence comes from Catocala fraxini, assembly GCA_930367265.1. Classification (NCBI taxonomy): domain Eukaryota; kingdom Metazoa; phylum Arthropoda; class Insecta; order Lepidoptera; family Erebidae; genus Catocala; species Catocala fraxini. The sequence goes on from OV884046.1 coordinate 11,316,037, forward strand.
GTCCCCCGCTACTCAGGATTTAGAAGCGAGCGGAAGTTGTCATTTTAAATAAATAAAAATAAATTAAAGAACGGGCACAAAGCACACACAGATTCGAAAGAACTATTTATGGATAAACCAAATGTTGGTCGAGAGTAGGAACCAAAACCATAATACTTGGTGCAGTAGCTGTGGCGAAGCGAGCACCTAAACCACTAGACCATCAATGCAGAGTTTTTTAAAAAAAATGCTTATTTCATATACTAAAACAAACTTTCCGTACAGTAATTCTTCAACTTAGTTCTACGAGTAATTACATAATACAAGCGTGTTCTTTAATTCCCTACAGAAGTAGTAGTAATAAAGGTAGTGGAATATTATTTTAGCTCAAAGCAAAGTTCTTGAGGTGTTGTTATGCAACAGGCAAATTCTTTGTAACGATCAGTTTGTAGATACCATTTGATGGAAGATGAAAAATACACACACGCACAATGTTCACAAACGCACACGTACAAGCTCACACACCTTAAATGTATATCCAATATCCAACGTACATTCCAATAAATTTAAAGGAATAATAGGCATTTAGGATTGTTGATATTATTCCTCATCGTACATTAAGTTTATACTTGATCTAATAATATGTCTTTCATGAAGTCTTGGGGGCCTGGTGACCAGTAACACAGGTATTCCTATACCTATTTCGGGCACCAGTCTCTCACAAATGTCTTGCTCTATTTATATTAGATTATTTATAGTGTACAAACATTTGTGATGAGAAAACATATTATTTATGAATTATTTTATTTAAATAAGAGGAAGAAGAACAAGTGGTCGCGTCGTCACTGCCGATGCGTTAAGTGGGACGAAATTGTGCGTGACTCCACATATTGTTGTTCCGAGTCTGGGTGTTCTTTGTGTCCATTGTTTGAATATTTTTAAAGTCCTCCGTGACACAGAAATTATTCTTAATGTGGGAGTTCATAATGAAAAAAGAAAAACAGGAAAAATCATTTTTGCTCTTTTGGGGCCTCTTCTTAGTCCTTATAATGGTCGTCTTGAGCTGTAGTGACAACGGTGCGGCGGCGAGGCGTGGTTATTTTTTAAGTATGCCTGGCATTCCAGTAATTGATAGATCACTGTGAAAGTTTATAAAGAAGTCTGGATGTTTGTTATTTATCTGCACGTAAGTTATTTGGCATACACAAAGATCATATCCTAGATTATCACATAGGCTAATTTTTACACTCATATTACAAGCCATGAGCAGAACTTAGTACGAAAATAACTACAGATCATGAACGCCAACTCGAATTTCATACATAAATGCTTCGAAAGTGGAACGCATGAGGTATCATATTAGCAATCAAACGTTTACTGGTACACTTCCACTCAGTTCACTGCAAACATGAACTGACTCCAATAAACATTTAACTTGGTTATGGATCTATGGCAGGTTTCGGTGTAACGCATACCTTTTTCCAGCTACAAAGTAAAAGTAATGATAGCCCTCATTATCCCTATCTATTTATGTTACCATATTATGTAACTAGAATGTGTCTGTAAGTTGGAATGACTTTTGATAAATTAATTGGGTCGATTATTTGGAGGAGTCTGAACTTAAACGATGATTTGTAGATATTTTGATAGCATGTTCGTTTGTCTCTCTTTCTGTGTTTGTGACATCATTACATAAAATCCTCAGGTTTAATTTTAATGCAGTGTATCAGAGTTTAGGAGCAGGGGCTTCTTTTTAAAATTTAAGTCACGCTTAATTTAATTCTGTTTACTTAAACCAGATATTCAGTGCCTAGTAATGGGCTGCGTGACGTTTCGGCCAAATTTCACTAGGTCAAAGGTACAGACAATTTTTTTTTGTTATTTAGCTGTGTTAGAGAGAAATATGCTGACAGAAAATGTCAATTATTGATTATAATTATACAAACGAAAGTAACAACAAAGGTAAATAATCAAACATGCTTATTCTTGTACTTCCACGAATTTACTACGTAACCGCTCAGTTCTGAATCAGCGACAAACTATTAGCACTACACAAAACTATCTTTTCACCACTGGAATATTATTTCAGTTCAAAGCAAGGTCCGTAAATTTTCCTCGCGAGCTATTTGTCAGAGGGATTCGGCGCCACCTGAGCGCCGAGCGTTTTCGAGTACCGGATTCCAGTAATCACTAGATTTTAGTGCAAAATAATAGTGAAACCTTTTATGGATTCTGCTCAGGTAGTTTTATGAATAGGTACTCAACTTTTCCTGCCATTTTCTCGGATATTAGTTTTAGTTCAAGGAAAAAATACGTATAAGGTAAATTGAAAAGTTAATTTTAACTTCAAGCCCTGTTTAAATAAATATAACTTTGTGTGTTTATAAACGAAATCTACCACAATGTTACACACGAGGACACGTTAGTTGGAGAGTTATACTGATGGTAATTTGTAAATGTGGTATGTGTTCTTGAGTTGTTGTTGTCGCACATCCTGTATTATAAGCTATATTAAATTCCATTTTCTTCTCTTCTGCCACTTGGTTGAGTCTTGTACTAATTGGAATTTGTCACTTAATGTTGGGTTCCATTCGACGGTTGGCGCTATCATTTTGTTTTTATATGCCCCTCATTTTGTGTTATTGTAGATTAGTTAAGCAATCAGATGCGAAGCAAATTTAAATTTTATGGTATGTCAATGACTTCAAAAATCCGTGCCCAGCTGTGGGGCAGTTTATGAATCAGGCCGATACATTATTTGTATAACATGATTTGAATATCAAAATAATATCAATTTATTAGCAATCTATATAATTTAAGTTGATTGCATTTTAACGGAACTATCAAACACAATAAGATTTCATTGTGAGTCATGTCTATCTTGTAATCGACACGACTTTTATTAAAGTCAAATATTATGATTCCTTTTCTACGTGGCACTTTAATGAACTGCATGTACAAAAACTCTATTAGATTTGTAAATAGAATCGCTTACCCTACTGTGACATAAACAACTTGACATGATCAAATTTGCCTGTATGTGCTTCAAAGAAAAATACAACATACTCATATTCCATTATAAAAAAGAACAAATATATACATTGGAAAAAGAGAAATCGCGAAGAAAAATACCTTTTTAATGTACATTTGGTTTGTTTCAAAACACACGTTTTGGAAGACAGTGATTGATGCTGTGTTTTTGTTCTAAAATTCACGGTAATGTTATGATGAATGCTCTTTTCCTGCCCGCCGTGAAAATTTACATCTTTTTTAAAGATACTTCTAATGGTTTATGTGTGTTCTTTCATTTTTGCAACGTGAAATGTTACGGTGACGTACTTAATTGTGATAAATTAAAGGTATTCGGAGAATAGGACAAAAACAAAGTGCTAAGTGAAAGCAATTATTGAAAGTGGATACTCGTGTTTAGAATTCTGTGATCCAACAATTTGGGTACAGTATTGTTCTCGATTTTGTTGTTTTCAAATACTACATGGTACATGATAATGCTGTCAACTAAATTTGAAAATTCATATGTGCTCTTTTGCAGATCTCCCGGTTATTATTTATTTATATAACACAAAAATTGCGGGTGTCTGAATTGAGAAAATTAGTCATTCTCAACTGAGTATTCTCAAATATTCTTTACAAAATCAAATTTCATTAAACCGCTATTTACTGAGCATTTATTTAAGTACTAGCTTTTGCCTAAGGCTTCGCTCGCGTATAAGTAGCTTAGGTTTTGTTTGCACAGGGCACGCCGCGGCAGCGGCGATAAGACTCATCATGGAGAACTGGCTGGAGAGGAGTTTTAGCGCCGTCGTCTTCTGGACCACGCAGGTTCTGTCGGGGCACGGCTGTGTATTGCTGAAGTACCTGTGTCGCATAGGCATAGAGGAGACGTCCCAGTGCCATCACTGCGGGGACTGCCTCGAAGACACGGCGCAGCATACACTGGAGTCAGGGTGTGGCTGGAGAGGCGTTTCGGCGCCCTCGCCTTCCGGACCAAGCTGGTGCTCTCGGAGCACGGCTGCTTCGGGAAGTACCTGTGTCGCATGGGCATAGAGTAGACGTCTCAGTGCCATCACTGCGGGGACTACCTCGAAGACACGGCTCAGTATACACTGGAGTCGGGGTGTGGCTGGAGAGGCGTTTCGGCGCCCTCGCCTTCCGGACCAAGCTGGTGCTCTCGGAGCACAGCAGCTTCGGGAAGTACCTGTGTCGCATGGGCATAGAGGAAACATCCCAGTGCCATCACTGCAGAGACTCCCTCGAGGACACGGCGCAGCATACACTAAAATCGGGATGGAGTGTCTCTTACTACCATCCATGGTTGGGTCTATGATCGCGACCGAAAGCGCATAGGTAGCCGCCGCCTCCTACAGCAAGGTAGTAATGCTCACTAAGGAGGTGGCGGAAAGGGAACGGAAGACAAACACCCGTCTCCCGGCCCGCAGTTGACACACTGGGCGCCGTAGGGCGCTGAACGATCTCCGGCCCCGATGAGTGCCTGTCAGACCTAGGGCAGGCTGTCGCCCGTGCAAAACCAGGCCTAAGACGGGGAAGCGTCGTGTTCCGCACGCGCCTCTCCAGAAGAAGGAAAGTTAATCGTATGTTGGTGACCAAAATCTACCGGAGCTGCAGGATGAATGCGCGAGCGATCACTGCTCCCCGGCCATAGATCGTGTGAAGGAAAACCGTGGTAGGTTTAGTCGTTAGGACCCGGGATTTTCTATCCTTCCCCGGGTGAGCTCGACATAACGCCTCCACCGCTCCCGATGAGGGGCACGCGACACTGCAATACAACTAGTAAAAAAAAGTTTATGTATGCACTCCAGTGCCGGGCATACCACAATCGTGGCGTTAAGTCTCGTGTTAGAGGAGTGGCTCCTCACCTTTCGGCTGACACAGGTAGTAACTGACCACAGCTGTTTTGCCCAGTGTCGCATAGGTCGGCAGGAGACGGTTGGATGTCATCACTGTGGCAACTGCCGCAATGTTGTTGTGGATACAGAGCAGAAATATTATTAGAATTATTATTACATTATTAGAATAGTAATAGATAAATAAACGGTTACATATCAATATTTGTAAACAAATGAATCGTAAGCATGTATTGCTATTTTCTATCAATACTGTCTACCCAACTTCCTTTCTCCAAACTTCACGATTATTTATCAGTTTAATGTTGCCATAAATAAAACAAAATGATACTGCGTTTTAAAATATCTTTAGCGCCATCTATCGGAATATGGAATGAATTAATTTTAATTAGTACATTCAACATCACAAATCGATATTGCGTTTCTGCGCCATCTATCGAATTATTATAATACTTTAGTATTATAATAACTCGATAGATGGCGTTAAAGGCGCTTTAGAATAGTATAGAATTATATTTTTATTTGATTTAAACAGTATATAATACCAAACTTCTGTCGACAACTTTGTTAATGATCTTAACTAAGTGAAAAGACAGCTTAATTAGCTAAATGTAATTAATTATTTTGAGATAGCTGTGCCCAGTGGCGTAGCGTGGGTGTCAGCCACCTGGGGCGGAAGAAAATTTTGCCACCCAGGGCGATATAAAATTTCACCACCCTCTTATTGGTATTTCAATTAAAAAGACTATAATATAAAGTGATTCTAAACAACGTTTCAGCAAGAACAGTTATTATTGAATATCTATCATCTACTCATTTCTATCGTTTGTCACTAAATGGTTCAAATATTTACAAGATATTATTATTAGTTACAGTGAAATTTTGCCGCCCCCTAAAAGCGTCGCCCGGGGCGGGCCGCCCCTGCCGCCCCTTTACGCTACGCCACTGGCTGTGCCTAATCTAACCTAACTTGGAAACAGATTTTATTTGGGATGTCAGATTTCTACTGGGATACAGTAGACTTTTCCTGTACTTCAGGCATCATGTCGTACTTCATTTATATCAGTAGGCCGAGTTTTTGTTTTTGTATCCCTCGAGAACAGTACTTATTTTCTGGATGAAAGGTACGCTATGTCCTTTTCTGTACCCCATACAACGTAAATTTGATGATGATCGGTCTAGTAGTTAAGGCGTGAAAGCGTAACAAACAAACAAACAAAATCACTTTTGCATTTATAATATTAGTTAGTTAGATGTTCAAATACCTACTTAAATTTATTACAATTTAAGGGAACTTGATATAAAAACAAAAGACATATTTAATCAATAGTTAGTAGAGTTTGAGTCGTTCTTAACATGAAAACTTACGCTTACGCGCATGGTGTTTTTAAATTTTTGTTTCTACGTGGGGAAATGCATACCGCCTCACCATAAGGGGCTGATAGAGGGTTATGTCGGGCTTTCCTGACACTTCGGGCCTACTCACTAAAGGTGGGACAGTTTACTGTTTTGTATTGAGTGCGGGTAGCTGGAATCTACATCAGCGACCCACCCAGCAGCGCCCAATGCTGATAGGGTCCGCGGGAGTCGACTCCTGGGCGATGCCCCGGCACGACAGTAGGCGCATGGCCTAATCTAAATTAGTTAAAGAGCATATACTTTAACGCTTGTTACAAACAATTTAGCTGAGCTATCTCCTCTATTACGTAGTTTATATTAACTCAAATTCCTGCTAGTTGTCATGAACGAACTTAAACCCGTCTCCCAGTATAATGCGACTGCACGGATAACATAGTGGTTTAAGTCACCACTTATGGTCACACAAATGGTTGTTCCGAGTCTGGGTGTTCTTTGTATCTGTTGTTTGACTGTTTGTAAAGTCGCCCGTGACACCGGCATGATTCCTAGTACAGGAGCTGTGTTTATAAAGTAAACAAATAAAAGATATTAAGTATATTTCCATGTTTTATTTACCTTCACAGCCGTTCTCATAATATTTGGCTACACGTTCGTATTATGTTTGACAACTCAGTGCATGGTGAGTACATGTGAATCCGGAAGCTTTTTCTATTCACCTCCCCCTGTCATATTGAAATATTCATATTGAATAGATTCGGGTATCGGACACATGAGATACAGTCGGCAGTTTCATAAGGTTTATTTATATTAGGTAGACACTCGATTTATACACGAAATGCTCCTTTTTCATGATGTTATATTGATTTAACAAATATAATATACGATCTTATAACATAATGTACCTATATAAGTCAGATTTTGATTGCCTCATCGATCCTGCAACATTTAATCTCGTTGTTGATCGTAAGGACAGTTATTGGGTATTTCTGTTTGAAAAATTTTAATAGCCGCATGAAGTTTGGAAGCTGAAGAGCGAAACATGGAGTCCTTATTTGGTTTTTGACTGCATGGATGAGGAAGTGGTTTAAGTGGTCGCCTCGTTACTGTCACGGCGCCGTGTGTTGTGGGTTCGATTCTCACACGGGACAAAACTTTGTGTGATCCACAAATTGTTGTTCCGAGTCTAGATATTCTATGTGCCCGTTGTTTGAATTACTTTGTAAAATCCCCCTCGACACAGGAATTACTACTAGCGGCAGTTAAATAAAAAAGAAAGATTACGCCGATTATCAGCTAATTGGTTAATATCTTTAATTTAGTATGTAGTGCTTTTAAACTACACCGTACGGTACTTAAAGCTTGATGAGAGATAGTGCTGAGCTATGTGCAGCAGGAGAGCAGCGATAGCTCAGTGGGGAGACCAACAGACTACAATGCAGAGGGTCTCGGGTTCGAACCCACGTCACGCACCTCTGACTTTCGGAAGTTATATGACTTTTCGAAATTATGTGCGTATTGATTGACAATTATCGCCTGCTCCGTACCTCGGAGAGCACGTTAAGCCGTCGGTCCCGGCTGCCATGAACATCTATGGCAGACGTTATTGGGAGAGTGTCGACACAAAAGATCCCACTGGGTTGAAGTGTCGCCGGTCTGCACTGACTGGCCCGCACATAAGATAAGATAAGATATGTGCAGCAGACGCGCCTTCACAGTGTTTTTAAAACTATAACTAAGCCGATGTCTGACTTAAACCACGTAGGTTACAAATAAGCACTTGGTCTTCATAATGATGGTAGCAATTATAGTAATCTAGCTTAACAAAACGAACAGTACGAACACTGCTACTTCACAGAAGTCATTGTACCCTAATATAAGAACAGTACGATTACCTAGGTCTTGCCTAGGGAGTGAGCCCATACATGTATCTTATGTATGTATCTTATGTGGGGGCCAGTCAGTGCAGACCGGCGACACTTCGACCCAGTGGGATATTTTGTGTCGACACTCTCCCAATAACGACTGCCATAGATGTTCATGGCAGCCGGGACCGACGGCTTAACGTGCTCTCCGAGGCACGGAGCAGGCGATAATTGTCAATCAATACGCACATAATTTCGACAAGTCTTATAACTTCCCAAAGTCAGAGGTGCGCGACGTGGGTTCGAAACCGAGACCCCCTGCATTGCAGTCTGTTGGTCTCCCCCACTGAGCTATCGCTGCTTTGCATACATACTCAAATCAGCAAGCTCTACCAATCAAAATGGCTACGGCACCAACAAGTCAGTCAAACAATATTCTAAAGATATTAAACATCTGAAGAACTGCACATAGCCTCGCTGTCTACATAGCTTCTCTAGAAAATCACGTTAATTCATTTCACGAGCTTCCTGCATAATTCCATCGTATAAACGGGCCCTAAGTCGTAGGTGCTAAATATTTATGGAGACAGATGTCTTGTTAAATACACTGTTCCGTCTTGGTAGATTTATGACCTTATGTGCCTCTTTGAATGCATTTCCAGTACTGTGATAGTTTGTGTTTGCTGAACTGTTGAAACAATGATGATTGCCGATATCTTATTCTCAAGAAACATAATTATATATCCTAATCCTAACTAATATTATAAATGTGAATGTGAGTTCGTTTGTTTGTAACGCTTTCATGCCTTAACAACTTGACTGATCATCTTGAAATACCGCATACATGTTGTCAGGGGAACAAAAAAGAACATAGGGTACTCTTCATCCGGAAAAAAAACGACTATTACTAATCTGACTTACATTTACGCAAACGAAGTCGCGGGGAAAATCTAGTTATTTTATAAATAACAAAAATGTCCGTCTGATCATAAGTGGTTACTACAGTATACGCTGATGCTTCGCTGCTATAGCTTATTATGCTTCGGCCATCACTCACTCGTTAAGCGTAATATGGGAAATTAAAGGTAGATGTAAGCCTCTGCAAATATAACTGATTGGCTAAACTGTAGAAATGGTGATACTGCTGCCTATAACACGGTGGATATTCCTAAACCGTTTTATTACCAAATTATACGTTTTAGACGATGAATTTAACTCAGAACCGAGACAAAATTTTGTAAAATTTTAATTATGCGTCATCTCGCGCGTTGGTTTCCCTATGGCAAACGCGTGGATCACAATGAATATACGACGTGGGATCAAATACTACCTATTGCATATTGACATGTACTCAGTCCTAAATCATGCATTCTAACTAAGCTTAGAACAAATTTATGTTATTTATAAATTACATCACTAGTTCTTTTTTTTTAAATAAAAATATTTTTTTATATAATAAAAAAGAACGAACGTGGCACTGGAGTTGGGTCGAAATGCAATACTTATAAAAGAATTTACTGGTGAGCTAAAGAGCTACATATAAAGTTGGTATACAACATAAATATCAAAATAGAATATTTCCTGGATTCTATACTATCTCTAGTTTACTAATACATATATTACTACATATACGTACAAGCTTTGCCTGTCTATGTTGAACGGAACATATGCCGCACCGGCGCTACATGAAGAACATGCTTCGATAAGCTGCCGAACTTGGCACTGAGTTCAGAGCTACACAAAAATATTCAGATATATGGACTGGGCCGCAGGGGAAGTGCTTGGCTATATGACGGGTTATACTTTATGTGCTTAGAACAGCATGTTAATACGACGAATCCAAACTTATAAATGCGAATGTGAGTTTGTTTGTAACGCCTTCACGCCGTGACTACTCGACCGATCATTATGAAATTACGCATACAGGTTTTTAGGGCCACAGAAAAAGAGCTTTAGTTTAGAAATAAAATACTGTTCCCAAACGAAGCCGTGGGCAAAAGCTAGTAATAGAAATAGTATAGTTTTACGCAAAGATTGATGTCCCGCCCCAGCTTCGCACGGGTAGTACAAAATCTTAACAAATTATACACCTCAACCGTCCTCATGAATCATTCGTGTCTATTGGTGAAAACGGCATGAAACCTGTTCTGTAGGTTTTGAGTTTATCTCGAGAAGACAGACAGATGCGACGGGGGACGTTTTATATTATAATATGTAGTGATATTAAACATACGCTAACTAAACCTGGCCACGCTTCGCTTTGGCTTAGTCTGATATATTAATTTTCCATTCTCGTGGAAACTTCAGGATTTAGAAAATCTATGATATAGAAAAGCAACGTGGTATAAAATTTTCAAGTAAATCCATCGACTACTTCTTGGGTTCGTGGACACTAGCATAAGCAAGCTGGATTTTTATACATCAACTAGACTCGCTTACGCCTATGAAGGCTGGTATGAATTAGCCAACACAACTTGTGCATGAGGAGACCTTATTTCGTTTTTGGTTTCGATACCCGCGTCAGACAGTGCTATTGAGTTTTTCTGTCAAAGATATTCGCAGGAGTTTGGGACCGTGATCGATGGCTCACCTCCTAATACGTAGGACGTAAAACCATACCAAGCACCATACAAATTCGATCTAATGCCTATGTGCTATCCGAATATGACTGGTATAGATTTACAGTAGATGCATTTACTACAGCTGCGTCATCTAAAATACGTATAAATCTTCATTTTTAAATAGGTATACATTATTGCGGTATATTGAGATATGGACGTCTTGCTGGACGCACAATTCGGTGCCTGGCTCCGCCTGGCAAACCTAAATAACACATATGTATTACTTCGAGCTCTGGACTGTTGTATTCGATCCCAAGGCGGGCATCTTTGACTTTCCGAAATTATGTGCTTATTAAATAGTTACTTATCGTTCGAGCAGCGATAGCTCAGTGGGGAGACCAACAGACTGCAATGCAGAGGATCTCGGGTTCGAACCTACGTCGCGCACCTCTGACTTTCGGAAGTTATATGACTTTTCGAAATTATGTGCGTATTGATTGACAATTATCGCCTGCTCCGTGCCTCGGAGAGCACGTTAAGCCGTCGGTCCCGGCTGCCATTAACATCTATGGCAGTCGTTATTGGGAAAGTGTCGACACAAAAGATCCCACTGGGTCGAAGTGTCGCCGGTCTGCACTGACTGGCCCCCACATAAGATAGATACAAGATACTTATCGTTTGCTTTAACGGTAAAGCAAAACATAGTAAGAAAACTTGCATATCGGAGAGTTCTCTATAATGTTCTCGGAAATATGTAAAGTCTGCCAACTTGCACTGAGTCTGCGTGGTGGCCTAACTCTTCATACACTAAGAAGAGGTTCGTGTCCAGCAGAGGGACAGTTTAAAATATACATATATTATATTACTTAGAGCTAGAGTATTTTTTTTTATTAAATCCCGTCTAGAAATTAATCTAGTAAAGCGATGGCAACCTTTACGGCGGATTCAGTCCATATTTTACTACAGACGTGAACCTAGGCGTAACACAAGCATTACGCTTAGCCCAAACGTTCAACCCGAATACTAGTATTTGAAACCCAAATTGGTATTTACCCTAAGTAATATTATAAATGTGAATGTAAGGTTGTTTGTTACGCTTTCAAGCCTTAACTACTCGACCGATCATCATGACGTTTCGCATACACGTTGTCAAAGGAACAGAAAAGAACTTAGGGTACCTTTCACCCAGAAAAAAAGTATGTTACTAACCTATAATTAATGTCAATTTACGCGACGAAAGCCGCGGAAAGAACTAGTATTACATAAAAGATCTTTTGACGTACACAACTATGACAGGCTGTTAACCCAAAGTAGAATAGAGTAAGCCTATCTTCATAATCAAATAAAACCTGCATTAACCCGTTGGTATAAGACAGCGCAATTTCCTTCCACGTCAGCTGTCATGTTTAATATTTCCATAGGGCAACGTTTGCATTTACTTTACACGAATACTCTACTGCGTATAATGTTGACCCGAAGTGTAAGGTTACATAGCTTTTATAATAGAGTATAAGGTAGGAGTGTAAATGTTGTACGTTCTAAAAATAAATAAAGCGCCGGGGGCCTAATTAGCCCTTTGGTCCCTTACACCCGTACCCTTCATATAGAATATCAGTACTGTATATAAAATGACTCGCTGCTAGGCCAGGCCTCTTCTGAATGTTGGAAGGTATAGGTCATAGTCCACTACACTGGCCGAGTGCGGGTTAGCAGACTTTATACATGTTTGAACACATTATGAAGAACTCTCGGACATACAGGCTTCCGTTCGATAATCACCTATTTAAAATGCACATAACCTCGTCAAGAAAAGCCTTGGATTCCAACTTGAGACCTAACATGGCAGTCTAACGATCTCTCATTAGCCTACCGCTGTTTTCTTATAAAGGCTAGGTTAAATGATTATTATCAGGTGGACCGTATTTTTGTGTAACACCCAAAACGTATGTGGTTTACGGTAGAAAGTATTGATGATCTACTGGCTCATCTGCAACTAATAGCAATAAAAAGCAATAATAATAATAAGAATAATAATATTTTATCACATACACACAACACCATCTAGCCCAAACTAAGCAGAACTTGTACTATGGGTACTAGACAATGGATAAACATACATATATACTTTTTCTTTTTGTAAATACATACATATTATACATAGAAACACTCAGACCAAGACAAACATCCATGTTCATGCACACAAATTTTTGACTTGTGCGGGAATCGAACCCGCGACCTCAGGCGTGGCAGTCGGTTACACTAACCACTACACCACCGAGGCCGACAATGTGGAAGATTTGATAAAATATACAGTGTGTCCTTAGTTGTGGGATATTCCTTAATACAAATAATGCTGTATGCGATCATAAGTAATAAAATCATACAAAAACGTAATTTTTATTGATGAGTTTCGAGCCGGGACCCATGATGAGCTTGATATGCGTTGGAATGTCAAACACTCAAAATAGCAAGACTGAAAACAATTATACTTAGGTCACTACCTATGTTGATATCATTAGTGGATTGAAACGTCTACATACAATGCAGATATAAACTTGAAATGACTAATGAAACCACGGTGCAGTTACTTTTTGAATTTGTTATCATATAATTAAATCAAGACTAAATTTTGCCCGCTGCTTCGCTTGTGATAATGTAGATTTTGTCGATAAATTTCTATTCGAACAGTGTTTTCTCCTGGATGGTACCCTATATCCATTTCTGTACCCCTGAAAACATTAAAGCGTGAAAGCGTTACAAACAAACAAAATAATGTTTACATGTATAATATTAGTTAGGATACGAATATATAACTTAAAATCTATATATTAATACGTGAAGCAAAAATTTTGTGCCTCTTTTTACGAAAATTGCGCTGACGAAGGAGTATGAAATTTGCCATCGTTAAAGTTTATATGGAGAAGGAGTGGTGAATCCTAATATTTTTATAAAATATGTATTAGAAATACCTTTAATTAATGAAAAATCACTACACGCACACAACCATGCATTTGACACACGCAGTCGAATCGCGTCCGTAGTATTTCGGCATTGTTCGGCTGATGTCGTATTATTCTTCGTAACTATTGGTAACATATTATGTTTTGGAGTAGGTGACTAAATGAAATGTGATTATAAGGGTATAGTTATAGCCAATAAAACCTTAATAATATAAAAGATAAAAATAATTGACATTGTTTTGATTTTATATATATTTTAATTTATGTAATAATTTGAATGCCGTAAGGTAGACTATAGCCGATCTCATCAATTATGTACAACATCTTTTACCTGTACCTACATTCAAAGCTAATAAAGATCTGATTCTGATTCTGATACTGATTCTGATAAAAATAAATCAATTATGGTCGTATTTCGATCACTTAGTTAATTAGTAGTTTAGTATAAATTAAAAGCTCAGATTGACAACATTTTATTGACGCCCGTCAAATAACCGCTTTGCCTCAATGACTTTGTTTGTTCATTCCTTGTATCCGTATTCGTGAAAGCTTACAATCGGCCTTTCTACTTCATATTTACGAAGTTTTCTGATAAAATAAGTAAACATTCGCCTGCAATTTAATTCAAAACAGATGTGAACATTACACAAGGGAAGGTTGTTAGCGCAGTAAAAAAGCTCGAGTTATCGCAAACACTCTAAAGGAAATCACTTCGGCGAAATAATAGGCAGCCCTCCGGATTTACCACTTTAACAATTCGCTCCCTTGCATCGGGATACGGAGGCAGTGATAGCAGGAAGCGGGGAATATGCCTTGTCTTCAAGCTTACTTTTTTATGCAACTAAGGTATTTTATAGATCAAACATTCAGTCCTGATGGATAATGCAGTGAGTTGCTATAACTTATGGCTCTTTCAGTACTAAACTATTGTTTGCCCGTAATCATCGCTCCAAAATGTCTCTTATTGACAGTGGGGCTGTCAGTAAGTAGCAGGCAGCAGGGTTCCTCCTTAGTAGCTTTAATAATCCTATTGGTTGCAGGATTACATCGAAAGGTTATTTCACTAAAATCTTCTGTAGAGCCAATAAGATGGCGGAAGAAAAATTCACTATGTTATGATTCACAGTCAGAAAAATGAATAATTACATAGAGAAAATGGTAATTTTTCTGAAGAAGATTCTAACCATTTTTAACTCAGAATAATGGTCCGAATCTAACCCAAATTTAAATGTAGTTTCTTTAGAAACTTACATAGAACACAATAATATGTTGTACCTACTTAGACTTGCAATTCTCTTATACCTTAGGACAGGACCGTATGTCAGCAAAACATGTGCCTGAATACAGAACACAAATTTTAAACCACCCAATGGATCATATACATACTGACTTATAGAGATAAAATCCAATACGACATTATTTTAAAGTTCCTGATACGACTACATTTCTGACGCGCAAAAACTGCAAACAGAAATAATTTAATACAGAGTGGAAAATTTACGCGCGTTCAATTTTATTTATTGAATTGAAACTACGGTTACGGATTATATTTGCAATTAATTTTATATTATAATTTTATTTACATGTAGTCGAATGGTTTGGTTATTTTTCAAGTGAATCACGATATTTTGTAGTATGTGTGAAACTAGTTGATTTAATTGTAATATTTACACGTAGGATATGATGAATTAGCCGCCATATTGGTCAAAAATAAAATCAGCAAACTTAGTTATTTATTTTATGTTAAACAGGCAACAAAGATTTCTGTATCATATTTCCTTACTCTGATAATATATGCATAAATCCATATACAGTGGATGTAAAAAGGACAACCAAAAGAGTATCGCTTGGCGGAAATTTTTGACCAGATTGGAGGCATTCTGAGAAAAGATCTTTTCTTCATAATGGCTCCAGTCTGAAGGCATTCTGGTGAGGGGCCAGATTAAGAATACCCAAAATACACAAGCGTGTATAAAATAATGCAATACAAGCAAATAAAGTAAGGGTGATATAAAAGGATTTTCTTATTCTCCATTCACTCACATTCTATGTATTTATGTACTTATTATTACCACATATTATTTATAATACTACTAAACTACAAATTAATGCTTTAAAGGGCCATGTTTTAAATACTATACTACTAATATATGTATATCTGCGCATCTTTTACATGCTCATGCCATTAGCCTAAACTATCACTTGACTATTCCTTATAAAGAGGCTCAAAGTTTCTCATTAAACTTTTAATAGCTTTCTAGATCTTCGCAATAATACTTCAAGAAGTATAGAATAACAAAAAAAGGTTGAACTAGTAACACGCATATTATATGTATAATCTAGCGGATCTTCATGTGTTGGAGCGAAAAGGTATTTTTATATTATTGGAGGTATTGCCACTAGTCTTGTGGGTCCGATCCCACACGGGACAAAAATTGTGTGATCCACAAATAGTTGCTCTAAGTCCGAGTATAATTTTTGGCCGTTATTTGAATATTTGTAAAGCCCCAACATACAGGCATTATTAGTAGAGCATGAAAGAAGACTTATATTTTTTAAAAAGAAGAATATATTCATGAAATGATAATTCACGAGCAAGAACTTATGTTCAGATCATGTTTTATAATATCAGACCTGTATATGAACTGTTCCACTGCCGAGCACGAGTCTCATCTCATCGTGAAAAGGGTTAGGTCATAGCCCACCACGCTAGCCCAGTACGTTGGCAGAGTATCTCCGATCATTTAAATCCCGCTATTCGCTACCACTGGAACCTTATTTCAAATTCACTCATACTAAGTGGAGTGGTTACTACGAGTAGTCGGCGATCACGCACACGTTAATTCGTTCAGTAGTCGCGATATATGACGTCATTTTATAATAGACTACGTCAATATTGAACCGATTATAAAGTCGGCGTAAATTGTATTTTGTAAATTAGTATTGATGCTTAAATGATATTTCTGACACGTTCCTTTTTACACAGGTTGAGTCTTAAAGAATTAAGCCTATATTTATCTCTGAAGGGTTAATGAGAAATTGTATTATTAGAACCACATTGTTAAAATTGTCTTTAGGCAGCGGTTGACCTTGTTTTAAGTGGTGACTGCCGCCCTTTAGATTTTAGCACTGTCAGGCGTCTGCACAGTCAAGGTGCTGCCTATCATGATAGCAGCAATCTGTTTAAACCTCGTTTGTAAATCAACAAGTCAAAGATAGTCAGATAGTTTTTCTAGTGCTTCGTGTGTCTTCGGACTATATTTCCAGACATCGTCCCGCCATATAATTTTTGTAATAGAACTGAACTTTGCACGACCAGAAAATCGTAACCAAGATTTAATTTTATACTATTGCCGCCCTTGGCTTGTAACCTCTCCATCATGCTTGACTTAACAAATACTGAAACAACGCACACAAAGAACATCCAAACTCGAAACAAGAATTTGTGGATCACAGATATTTTTTGGATTTCAGGGATTAAAGCCAAGATACGCTGTGCGAGAGGCATGCCATCTGCTTAAATTAATACGCTATTCGAGCAGTTGAGAATCTCACGACTGCACGAAAATATAAGCGTAAACTTCTGCCAGCATGAGCGAGACAATCTTCACATATAACTACAATTTTATATAACTCGCTGTATATTAAATTATTGGCAATCAACCAAACAAAATAATAATTAATGAGAGTATTCCACGCCCGGAGCAAATATAAAAGCGAAACGTGCGTCTATATACTATATATAATACGTAATACAAGTTCTGATTTGCTTTTGTAACGGATTATTGCAAATTGCAACAAAATACGGCATGCATGACAAATGAGGCTTATTAAAGTTTATCGGTAAAGTTATTACTGAGCTGTTTATTTGTATAGAAAATACGAGTTTGCATTGATTGATTCTATAGTAATATTTACTATCCTTGCTAATATTACTATATAAATGTGAATGTGAATGTTTGTTTGTTTGTTATTCACGCCTTAACTACTCGACCGATCAGTATGAAATTTCGCATAGATACACATTGTCAGGGGTACAGAAATGGATATAGGGTACCTTCTATTTAGGGAAATAAGTACAGTTTCCAATATAGCAGCGATAGCTCAGTGGGGAGACCAACAGACTGCAATGCAGAAGGTCTCGGGTTCGAACCCACGTCGCGCACCTCAGACTTTCGAAAGTTATATGACTTTTCGAAATTATGTGCGTATTGATTGACAATTATCGCCTGCTCCGTGCCTCGGCGAGCACGTTAAGCCGTCGGTCCAGGCTGCCACTAACATCTATGGCAGTCGTTATTGGGAAAGTCAGTACCCTCTAATATCCTGACACTGGTCTAGCCTTAGGGTATCGCTAGCCTTCAGGTTGCGGAGTTCAGGTGGCAGCCGCTCCGTGTAAAAACTGATATCTAGTCAAATCCGGTTAGACCAGAATAGCCGACCCCAAGTGACTTGGGAATAATAAAGAGAAGAATAATAAGTACGGTTTCCAAGGAATAGAATTTGACATAAACTTTGTTTACGCGAGCGAAGCAGCGGGTATAATATAGCACACTATAAATGCGAATGTGAGTTAGTCTTACTCTTCTTAACTACTCGACGGATTGTCATGAGATTTTCCATACACGTTGTCACGGGTATATTATAGGGTACCTTTCATCCAGAAAAAGTAGTGATCATGAGGGATAGCAATTTATTTACAAAACTAGCTGTTGCCCGCGACTTCGTCCGCGTGGACTTTAATTTATTACCCAATACCTACTTTTAATTTGTTATCTAATTTTAATATATAAAACTACAACTAAAGAAATTAATAAGTCTAACTACACCTATATAAGTGTAGTTAGCTATATATTCAAAAATACATATGGTATCGCGGACTTTTTTGTAGATATTGATACGTTCTATAATACTGTAGAACACTTTTTTGTTCTATCATCAATATTGAAGTTAAACTACTATATACGGATTTTTATCATCAATAGTTTCCGCAGCGCACTCGATGACAGATTTTTTATGACAAATTTTTTCACACCTTGGGTTATATTATTGCATTTTTATTAAGGATCCCTATTTTTTTTTCAATGTAGTGTATCCTATGTCACTCAGTGAAGATGCAGCTTTCTAATGGTGAAAGAATTTTTGAGATCGGTCCAGTAGTTTTTGTGTGAAAACATTACAAACATACATACAAAAACACAAATGTTTCCTCTTTATAATATTAGTTTAGATATACAGTCACGTGAGTGAAGCCGCTGGCAAAGACTATTAGTTAAATAAATTATTATAAACGAGAAGTTTTGAAGATTTATGAAACTACAAAAATCGCACGTAAAGCTTTGAAAGGATTTACACTAAGCTTGGTATACAGATAGACTATATTCTAGATATGATGAGTTAATTCCTTTTCAGTGGCATATGCGCAAATGAAAGTGGCGTGTAGCCCTTTTGAAATAAAACATGAATATACCAATAACACATTGGTATATTCATGTTCTATTATATGTATATAATGTCTCGTCACAAACATACAGATACCAAATTATTGCTACAACGTTCATATTACCTATTATTCTTTCGATCCAGATTATGGTATAAGTCGATCTTGAATTCCATATTTAATATATTTAAGACTGCGCCGAGCAAAATGTGCCAAAACAGGCTGTCACAGTTAAGTAAATAAAATAAAATCAACATTTTGTGTTTAATACAAATATAAAATATACATTTACGATAACAATGAATAAGTTTACAATTACTCCGTGTAAAAATCTTAAAATAATTAATATTTCTGCCTAAAAAATTACGTAATTTATTGGTTGACAATAAAGATACATATTTATCAAAAAAGCATTTCAAATCCTCCATACAATTTTACTATGGCGGCAGCGCGTCGATTTGAATATGCGCCGCACGAGCTCTGTCATTATGTCTTACGCTCGGCGCAGTCTTAAGAATTTCTTAACAAAAGAACAGAAGTAACATTGATCAAGCTGGGAATCATATCCAAAATGTCACGGTTTACTAATCTATCTTATCTTATCTTATGTGGGGGCCAGTCAGTGCAGACCGGCGACACTTCGACCCAGTGGGATCTTTTGTGTCGATACTCTCCCAATAACGACTGCCATAGATTGGCAGCCGGGACCGACGGCTTAACGTGCTCTCCGAGGCACGGAGCAGGCGATAATTGTCAATCAATACGCACATAATTTCGAAAAGTCATATAACTTTCGAAAGTCAGAGGTGCGCGACGTGGGTTCGAACCCGAGACCCTCTGCATTGCAGTCTGTTGGTCTCCCCACTGAGCTATCGCTGCAAACAAACATACAATTTTTGTATGTTTGTTTGTAAGACGTTAACTTCAAAACTACTCAACCGATTCTAAATGTTCTTTCACCATTATAAAGTTATATTATCATCAAGTAACATAGGCTATACTTTGTTTTTAAAAATGTGCTGTTTCTTACATAACCGAACCTAATTTTACACGAGTGAATCCGCGAGCAAAAGCTAGTAGGTTTACAAAGCTTAACAAAGGTTTTGAAATAAACTTCAAATACATTTTACCTAAAAATAATGTTTGCTATCCATTTTCGACGTTTCATTACATAACATTAAAAACTAGAGTACAAAAAATCAATCCATAATTACTAATATCAACAAACAAATTTGCTGTCAAAAACATTCGCGCAAATGACAGAAAAATAACGAAAAATCATATTTTTAAAATGAACGCAATACATCTTCTAATTGCGTGAAAAATAAGTTTCTAATACATGTGGAATATGGAATTGCTAAACATTTATCTTTGGCTGAGAATATCAAATCATGTCATTTGGAATATTATTGTACAGTGAGCTACAAAAGGTGTTTATACAGAATCGTTTTTTCAGCTAACACGAAAATGATAATGTCAGTCTAGACACTATATTTTGCGTAGACGACATTAAATATTGGGTGGAATATATGCTCAGTTTTTTACGGTCATATTCTATATTACCGTGTAATAAATAAAAAAAAAAATTATGAATATCGAATGCTCGTGAGTTTGATTTCGTGTGCTTACTTTTAACACAAACATTTAGGTTTGCTGAAAAGGTTAAGAAAATACTTGTAAGTTGAAATTTGTAACCTTAATTGAAAGTTATACTAGTTTTTTTTTTGGCTTATCAACGTTGTTTACCCCACTGAGATTACCAAAAAACAAGCTCATAATAACAAGACTAGTGACACAATTTCTTTTAAAAATAAGAAAGGTAACATTTTAATTTAATCAAATTATTGTTACTAAGGAGACTGACCATTTATATATGTAAGTTGGCCCAACTACTGCCCAACTGCTGCCCAACTGCTGCTCAACACTGACACATAGTGCATAATGTTCCTTAGACTAATACTGGTCTATAACCCAAAGCACATCAAAATCTATCCAAGGAGTATTTAGAAAAAAATATTATTGTACGAATTTTTAACTGAGCAAAAATCATAATTAACTGCTTATGGGACGGCAAACCGACACGATCAGGGAGAGGTGGGGCGCAGGATCTACTGCTTAAACTGCCTTCCGAAGCACGGGCTGAAACACTGCCAACTTCCTGACTCTGGGCTGTTATTGGGAGTTAGAAAAATCTAATAACACTTTTTGGCCCAACCCGGGAATGGACACCAAGACCTTATGCACGGTAGTTGCACTTACTACCACTGCGCCACCGAAGCCTGCGCTAGCTATTTCTCAATCTTCATCATCATCGTCGGGATTAATTCTGTTGAGAATTAAAGTAGGGCGCCTAACAACGTCTTGGTGCCTAGCCTACCCTAAATACCAAACTATGCACATAACGTGGGCACAGCGGCTGGTTGTTCTTCGTCCATTAAAAGAAGAGCAGCAATAATGTTTGATGCAATCTAGTCCATGATTAACCTCGTCAATTAAAATATAGCTATGGTAGATTTTAGAAGACGTGTGTCCTTTATGTGCGCTTGTTTAAGTTGGACATTATTGAAAGGCATCTAAAAATTTGAGGGGTCATTAAGCCAGCTGTTATATTTTTGTATTATTAATGATACAGTGATGCGTATATGTTTGCTGTAATAGCTTGTCGCCATTTTAATTTGGTAGGTTCCTACAGTGAAAATAGTCTACTCCTTCGGTGTTAACATAGGCAATGCAGTAACATTATCCTCCACAGTAGGATAGAATTGGGGCTTCTGCATCACTTTGCTCTCGCGTTCGCTCGAGCTGCGTGATGCAGAGCGCCCCAATTCTATCCTACTGTCCTACACAAATTATCTAATACTATCCCCACGTAATATATCTATTCAAACACAATTTGACAGAGATTGATTTTAATAATTAACAAAACGAGTATTTCGTTGTTTGTACACCTTACAACTTTATGTTTTGCGTCACAGATTTGCTCAGGCTTTCGTTTTCGCTGGCTAGCAAGCTTGGCAATTTTCTCCTGAAGCACCTGTATTAGTTGATCCTGCAGCCACATAATCTTCAAAAGATCAGCTAATCTCGGTTCTTTCTTTTCTTTTAGAATGTTTATCTGTTGTTCAAGGTTGTCTAATAAAACATCCTTTTTATACTGTTCATACTTTTTGATGGACCAAGATTTTTTGTCTACTTCGTTCATTTTAAAAACCAATTAGTTAGAATAATAATTAAAATTCAAAAGTATTTCTCTGAATTATTTTATGTATTTATAAGTGTATAATGAAGAGGTAGTCTATATTATTACAATTATGAGAGTGTAATGAAATCTCATAGCTGATATAACCAATTTATTTTATAAATAATTTTACAAAGATAAGTTGGAAGGAAGGGATATTTAATGAGTAAAAATGAGAAAATATATATTATACAAAAAGTTTATTATCAGAGCACCATATTTTTAAACACAAAACATTTTTCAAAGTACATATTGAGTTATGATAAATACAACTATACAAATTGTCAGAATATTTATATCGATCATACAGACTTAAAAAACTAGGACAGCCTTTATCTTCTAAATTGATCACATTACTATTATTATTATTTAAAATATTTTTTAACCATAACACTTTTTCACAACCTTTAATATAAATACATTTATCTTTTAAGAAATCTAATATTAAACACTTATAATTTGAATATGGTATAAATCCTTCACCCCAATATATATTTCTATTACGTTCAATCCATGCAACTTGATGTCTTTCTTGTTTTGTTAAATCGTAAAATGGAAATGGCGGCTTAATTAAAAACACTTGTAATTTGTCACTACACAAAATAGCTATTTCTTTTAGCACAAATTCATTTGCTTCCGTTTTAAAGCCTTGGACGTCTACAATGGCAGTCATGATAATCGACGCACTATGTTGCTCAGAGGTTTGTATTCCACAAGTCGATCGTTTATAATCAAACAATATGCAGTAGTGTTATCTGGTATTGGCTCTGAACATTCAATTTCCAAACGAACGTCTACTGGACCTGTTTTTAGAGTATCGTTTTGCCTTGAACAATCTATGATGAACAGAGGAGCCTTATCTTTAAAGTCCTTTAGATTAAGTAAGGGATCCGCTGAACAGTTGTAATACGACTGACGAAATTTCACATACATTTCGTATAATATACTGTATTTGTTTTCAGAAAAATTTAAACCTAATGGCTCATATGGATAATATTGAGAATTCAAAAAGAGCGTAACGTTTGTTACTTTACAGTGATCGAAGAGAGAACTATCTTTTATTTTATTACTTTTTCTATTACTTTGTAAACAGAATATAACATATCTAGGCTTTTCCAATTGTGATGCAGTTTTAACTGACCATGAATGCTTTGTTGTTTTAGGTAGTAAAGGGTACTCATACAAATCCCAATTTCTAAATGCCATTTGAATAGGTCTATCTTTTTCTAA
Organism: Catocala fraxini; assembly: GCA_930367265.1. NCBI lineage: Eukaryota > Metazoa > Arthropoda > Insecta > Lepidoptera > Erebidae > Catocala > Catocala fraxini. The sequence goes on from OV884046.1 coordinate 11,339,549, forward strand.
ATGTTTTAAAAGTGTTAGACGTTCTCGATCTGATACTTTTATGTGCGGTACCCTCCACTGTACTCTATCAAGATTTATTTGGAAGTGAGAAATATCATCTGTCAGTGTAACGCTGTTTAAATTAGAGTTACTTCTGTTCAATATAAGTTCATGTTTACAATTTATCACAATCTTATTATAATCCTCTGCAAAACCTAATATCTTATTTAACGGTATAACAGCGCTAAAGTGACCATCACTTTGAAATCCGTTTAAGTTCCAACCCCATAAGGCTGCAACTTTATTTTCGGCTTCATTTAATGAAACGTATGACTTTACGGTTGTCGTTATGCCCGAATTTTTGATGCGATCTATTTCAATACCATTTATTTCGTATCTGATATCTTGAAACAAGAACAGAACAGGGTTATTAGTAAATTTAACAGCTTTCTCAATCGGTTTTCCATCTTTTCCGAACAGCTTTGCATGACCCTCGATGTATACTGAACTGGCAGATGGTAACACGTATATGTCTTGCTGGTGGATGGGTATTCTGATTTCATCGTTTTCTCTAAAGCAGTTGTTGTAAGGATTGTAAGAATGAATCTCATAACTTTCGATAGAAGTATCGAAGTGTGGTAAATCGTTAATCTGTAGTATATTCATATTTGAAAACCCAATGCTTTTAAAAAGTCTTTATTTGTTTTAGTTAATTTGTTCACTTTTTTCTCACGTCTATGCACCTTACTGGTTGTAGAAGGAGTAAGGTGTTTTATTTTGAGGTGAGGTTTTATATTGTATAATATCATTTTACTTTTCTTAAATGAAGACGTAGTTGAATATGTTCTATAAAAGAGATGCTGCGGTCGAACTGATCAACAACCTTAATAGATATAGATGTAATTATATTTTTGTTCACTGGGAAGTAAATAACGTTCTGAGGCGTTTCTAGGTAGTGATGTCCTGCAGTAGTATTAGGTACAAATTCATGAATAATATGGGTTGGTATACCGTTAGTATAAGAACCATATATTAAATCACATTCAATTCTGATTACAGACGGAGTATTACTAGAAAGCACATTTGATACAGAGTTTAATACTGAATAGTACAGCAAGCCACACTCATATTTTTCGGATAAACTAAGAGGTGGTTGAAAATACGACTCTAATTCTGCTTTGTGTCCAGAGATAGTCACAGTTATAGACATAGTTGCATACTGATCACTTTTCATTAATTTTGTTTATTATATTCTATGTCTTCTCCAAAAGTTTGTTAAAAAAAGTAAACATAAATGCCCGCATTTGTAAGGGTGATCACCCTGTATATTTTCATAGTTATAGTAGATTTTCGAGCCCAAGTATTTTACAAATTCCTTTGAGGGCTTTAGATTGCCATAACTGTCAAAATATTCAATATAATCACTGTGTTTTGCATAGGCTACCCAATGAGAACCAGGATTTTTGGAACTATCTAAATTAACCACTCCACATTCATTTTTATAAGGATGTTTAGGGAGTTCATCTCTCATAAAGACACCTCTAAAGTAAGGAATATTAGCTCCATATTTTAAAATGTCAAAGTTAGTTAGAGCTCGTTTGGGTAGCCGATGTATTAGTTTTTTTCCTTTGATACAAAAATTCCAAGTCCATCTTTATGTGGCTTAAGATGTAGTCCTTTTCCGATGCAAAGTGCCTCCATTTTTTCATTATGTCTTTTCGATTCATCGTACAGTTTTTTAGCCATCTTGAACTCATTTATGGTTTTAGCTATACCAGCTGCTCCACCTGCTATAGCTCCCGCAGCTGATAAGCCAGCAAAAATAGGAATCAAAGGTAATACTCCACCAGTTTTTGGTATTGGAATAATCCGAGGAAGTTTAATGGATGAATCATCAGCTAATTCTCTGGCAGCAGCCATAGCTAATGCTATTGCAGATTTTTTGCATTTTGGTTTTAATTTTTTCATTTGTTTTTTCGTAACAGATATTACATTTTTCAATTTCTTTTTAAGACCTTTACCACTGGTAATATTAGATGAAGAGTTTTGGCGACGAGTTTTTAAGCCAGTGCCGGTTTTAATTTTCGCTAACATAGCATTCTTTACTAAACGTGCTGCAAATTTCTCTCCTGTACTCGCATCAGGAGCAAGTGATCGTTTTTGTGCCATTTTTAATAGAACTAGATCAGCGCTGTGACGATCCTCCAAGTTTGACGACTTGTAGTATGCAATATCGTGGTCTTTACAATATTCATCCAATTTATTAACACCTTTGTCTCCACGTCTAAGTCTCTCAATTAATTTTGTACCAGGACCACAATAGTTATAACCCGGCAAATGTAATTCAAAAGGTATGTGGTTTATTAGCCAGTTAAGAAGACTACTCTCTCCAATACACATCATAAGACTGACCAATCAAAGACTTGACACTTTATAATATATTAAGGAGTTTAACAAGTCAAACAGCTTTATTTATACCTCAAAGCGCGTTTGTGTTATCTATCCAGCTATTTTCATTAGAAGGCAAACCAAGCCACTTTACGTAAACTCTATTTCCTTTCCTTTTAAGAACTTTCTCGACTAGATATACATTGGGATGATTTGTCTTCTGAAGTTCTTGTTCATAAAATGCTCCTAGGATAGGCTGTCCTCTGATCGTATCTTCAATCAAGTCAGTAATGGGAGTAGTATTCTGCTTGTATCTAATTTTAAATATTTCTGTAGACCAATTGGGAGTATAACCTTTTTCGAATGTTCCTTTGTACTTACTGATACGAACGTAATCACCCACTTTAAACTTGCATTTTATACTCTCTTGCTTTTTCACTAATCTATTGAATCTTTGTAATATTTCTTTCTTATTTACATTATTGACATTTGCAGGTATTTCATTAATCGTGCGATGATAGGTATGATTGTATTTCTGAACAACATTGTCCAGAGTATCTTTTATCCAATTATAATTACCTTTTAAACTAAACTCTTTGTACAGTTTAGATTTTAATGTTCTTATAAATCTCTCCACAATCGAAGCTTTTTTTGATGAAAATGTTGAATAATGATTAATATTGTAAGACTGCATAAGATATTTAAATTTGTTATTGTAAAATTCTGTACCGTTATCAGTTTGTAAATTCTTAGGAATGCGATTATTATTCAGTAAAATTACAAATGCCTTATACACCTCATCTTTGTTCTTACTTTTCAAAGGGAGCGCCCAAGCATATTTTGAAAATGTGTCAATTACGGTGAGAATATATTTATAATTATTATTTTCTCTCGACATTGATTGCATATCTATTAAATCCGCTTGCCATAGATCATCTATATCCTTCATAATAACTTGTCTTCGCGGAAAATTCACCCTAGCGCTCTTATGAATTTCATTTACCACATCCGCTTTGCTCATTTTAAAAAAGAAATGTCTTGAATTTATTTATAGAACGCATCAACTTTTTTAAATGTTCGTAATGAATGACATCGCAATACTGAATAAAAAGCTTCCTGATGATCAGTATTTATGCTTAATTATACTAGCTTCTTTTAATTCTTCAATTATTGATAAAATTTCATTGTCATGGTTTGTATTACCTGCATCTCTTGAAGCTATTAATAATTTTAATCTTTCAACCAATTCATTAGGATCGTCCCAATATATTAAGTCGGTATTCTTTTTATATGTTTTAAGCGTTGGTAAACTGCCTCCAATTTTATTCTGATTATTTTCCAACAAAGTCTCAGAAAATAATGGTCTGATTATTTCTCGATATTTGAATCCTTTATCACCTCTTATTTGACCGCTAGGATTAAAATCTCTCTTATGGGCGTTGGTATAATATAGTATATCTTTGTAGACAAGTCTATCGACGTCAGTTATATTTTTAAAATCAGGTTTTTTTCTAAGTAATAGTTCCTTTAGACCAGGGGTTAAATCATAACTTTTATCTCCAATTTTAACCAAAACTAAATTATCGTTGCCAATATTTTGAACTTTAGAAAATGATACTACGGAGTTACCCATCATTAAAGTTTTATTGTCGGTCCTTATTCCAAATGGTACATTTACACCATCATAAATACCATAGATATCTTCACTTTTCAATGACATTTCTAAATTATCTTTTACTTCTTTTTTAGGAGAGCTTGAAAAATTTATATCAGCGTCATGAAAATCCTCACATTTAGTAGAAATGCTTTCACAATTTGTATCTGATTCAATAGGTATAGAACTTTCAGATACATTTTTATCATGCTTAATATTTTCTATTAATCGTTTAGAATTTATAAGAGTTTTTAGAGGGTCCGAAACTGGCTTAAACATTTTATCCAAGGATAAGTTAACTTCATGTTCTTGGTTTTTCATTTCCTTTATTTTATTTTTTATGCAGTCAACAGACTTCATTAATTCCAATTTAATACTTTTCTCCATCTTACGAAACCACAACTGCGTTCAACTAAGAGAGGAATAACACTAGCAAATTTTGTATATAATTCATTTATATATACATACTTACATGTATACGCTTTCATTCAAATTTAAAAAAAATATCAAAATTCTGTCTGTACCTTCCATTATTTAATGATGACTCTTTGTTAATAAGAAGAAAGTTATAAGGGTTACTCCAAACAGTTTTACCAATATCTTTAAACTGATTCCACGTTAGATCGGAGTTGACATGTTCTTCATAGATGTGCTTTAAGTTCACTTCATCTTGTTTAAATATTATAAGAAAGTTAGCATTATCGCGTAACAACTGTTTCGGGATTTTTGAGTATGTTTGCGATAAGTAAAAGCAATCAATTTGCTTATGTCTACCCATACAGAAATAATTACGGATGTTTATTTGATTTTCACATACGACATCATCAAATATAAATACAGAATTTGGTAAAGCTTCACTCGGAGATATGACATCTTTATCGTCACTGAACTCATTGAATTTTATCTGAGGCACTCTTCTTAATACTTCTCGTAAAAAACAATATTTTGGCTGAAAGTTAGTCTTCGAGTAAAGGTAAAGGTTTTGAAATTTGAGCCCATTTTCATGCAATAACAAACTGATCACAACGTTTGTTTTACCACAGTTTGAGGGACCACAAATTATACAGCGAATCGTATTTGGTAATAAAGCGCTGTGTCTAATCTTTTGAGGAGACTCACCAACATTTATATTTTTAACGTTAAGTGATATGGCTTGTTTGATCAACTTCATCTTGTCAATTAATTTAATTTTTACCTAACATAGACATATATACTTTATCTTATGCTATCTAGACTCGTCACTACAGGTGCGGTTATTTATTATAGTCTCATCTTACAAGATAGGTATGTAGGTATAAATATGAACTAGGCAATAACTCATAAATTTATCAGGTTTGGACTTGTCCAATTGTCATTAATTTGAGATCATATTATATTATGACAATTAGTAACATAAACCCCAACATTATGCAATGTGCATACAATAACTCATTATTGAATCAGGGACACTAGCAGTAATAAAATATTTTACATTTCATTGAGGACGACCATCACGAACAGTCGCTTTGTTAGTGTATTCTATAACGTTTTACAAATATAATGTCTCTATCACCATCATACAGTCCCAGCATTTTAGTCAATGATAATATGCTTTCTGAAACACATGACGCATCTGGATTACGTGAGGTATGTAAATTCAAGCTCTATTTAGGCTGTATATATACAATGTATTATATCAGATTTATATATTTTTGTATTACCTTTTTAATGTGTAAATTTCTTTACAGAGGGAGTCAGTGCATCTTAATGACGAAGATCTGATAACTAGCCCACAATTTTTTTACTCTCAAGGCAATTACAAATCTTATTTTGACAAAGTATTAGAACGGCAACATAAAAATGAAAAGCTTCATCATCGAAAGACATCATCAAATGATGGTCAAACCAAGACAAAGTTGAAAAGAAAGAGGGATTGTTCATTAAGATCTTCATCATCGACATCGTATATTGTTCGACGAGACAGAAGTGGTGCTAGAGGACGATATGTAATTAAAATTAACATCCATGAACTTACAGACTGTGAGCCAGATTGTAGTGACAGTGATGATGCAAGTGTAAGTGTGCAATATATTGTGCGCGAACCTTTTGATGAAGTAATGGATGCTACTCAATCTCTTGTGAGAAAAATTTGTAATCAATTAGAGTGACATGTTTAGTTACATGAAAGATGTTTAGTTAAATTGATATTGTTTTGATATACCTATTTAACTCTTATATACTCGTAAACATTTTATTTTTATTAATTATTATGAGTTAACTAAACACGTTTTATTTTAATCTGTATTGTAGTATGTAACTGTAAGCTTTACTCATAATAAAACATAATCTAATTATCTGCAAATATTGTACATTTTCACATAGGATTAAATTACTTGAACACAAATGTAAAATGTTATTGTAAATACATATGTTGTAGGTTCGCTTTAATTAAATAAATAATAAATTGATTACCTCAGTATCTTTTTTCATTTCTAGCCTGCAAACCTGTTTCATAAAAGGTGATGATCGGTAAATAAAAAATACAGTAATTTCATACATGATACAAGTTTATTTTATCTCGAAAATAATATTTTATTACATAGATACTTATTTACTAAGCTGAAATAAAATGCTTTATTAAAAGACAGTTTTAAAACTTTCTAAGGTAACGTTTACAATTACTGTCATTTCTACTAAGTAGGTACATAAAAATACATTGATTTTATATTTTATACAAGTTTATTTCATCTCAAAAATAATATTATATTACATAGATACATAATTAATAAGCTGAAATTAATTGCTTGATTAAATTCCAAAATAATAAGAATTTAATGGTTATGTACTAAAATACAGTTTTACAATGTCCCCAAGGTAAGGTTTTACAATTATCTTTTAAGATTTGTCTTTTATCATCATCTCTACTAAGTACGAGCTTGTTAATTTTTTGAGTAAAAACGTTATGGTTTTTTGATCTGATTATAAACATATTTTCTCTTAACTGTTCATTATACAATAAAGCTCTTTTATAATGTTCAATATTAAGGTTATTTGTTACGGATTTCTTGACACCTTTTGCTTTTTTTATTGAAGTAGCTATGGAGTTTATACAATACAATTTAGCTCGTAAACCAACGAATTCAGAAATAATATCACCACCCATTTCATCTTTAAAAAATCCTGGTATTTTTTCATTTACTTTTGGTATGTCATATTTACCATTCTCAAAGTTACTTGTGTCAAAATATTTAATATGTTTTTTCATATCATTATAAAAATCATTGGTATATATTAAATACAGAAGACTGTCAGTATCGGTATAACAAAGTTTGATAGAATTTTGGTATATACGTTTCATTACAGAATAATGAAAATGATACAAATGAGTCTTAGCCAATTCTAAAATTGAAAATCCTATGTAAATTGGACGATCAAGAATTATTTGTGTTTGTTGTAACTGTACTGCAACTAGAGATTCTGATAAAATAGCTAAATTTTTAAAATTTGGAGCATTTATATATTTTTCTGCACCACAAACTTTGTTAGTCTTATTTGAATTATCTTTCCAAACATTAACAAGTTTTACATCAACTTGTTTCCTTTTATTTTCTATTGTTTTGCCGAAAATTGAATTATTTTGTTTTTTAAAAAAGTCTCTTTCAAAATCAGATTTAGCTTCTTGACGAAGTTTGGTGTTTAATAAAATATATGGAGCTAAAAATGCTTTTTGATTAAAAGTTAATATTCTATGAATCTTTAGTAAAATAAGACCCCTTTTTAAACATTCTTTTAGATGAATATAATGAATGATATATTTACATTTATCGTATAAATTTGCGATTAGTTTACAATTTTTACTTCCTGCAGGCACAAACTTTTCAACAGCAAACGGTAAATCAGAATGATCATTGTGTATTTCAGGCGGATAGTGTAAATCAACTTCTAGAATATATCCAAAGTCATTATCGTTAGAAACATTCATTACATCAAATTGTTGTATTTCTTGATCGTTCAAAAATTTAAAATTTCCTGTTGGTAGTTTTTGCAACATTGCATACCCATATAAATTTACACAATCGAGATAAACGAGATAGCTATTAGGTTTTTCTTTATTATAATGTTGAAGATATTTGTTATTCGCTTTAGCATATCGTAAAGAACATTGAGCAAGGCCTCCTCTTATACCCTTTTCTAACATTTGATACATTTCAATGTCTGTAATTAAGTCTAAATTAATATTTGTGTAGAACAACATGGCATCCCAACTTAATGATGGAGAAGATACATAATAACAAGGATCAAGATTGTAATATTTCAAGCTCATAGATCTAAATTTTTCAAATACGTCGCATAAAAGCAGGACATCACATTTTAGATATAAATCAGTATATTCCCCCAGATTAGAAATTTTAAAGGCATTCCAAACTTTTGATGCATGTTTATAATCATCGTCAGAAACAGTTTGAGATGTTAGAGTACTATAAAATTTTGATTGATCTGGTAATTTTTTTTCTTCGTATCTATCCCATGAATCAATATACTCATAACAGTAAATACCTTTTCTGCAAATTATTTTAAATAAGTATTCATCTTTGAAAAATTTTCGCAAGCTATAAAAATCCTCAGGTTTCATCGACTTTACTAAATTATCAAGACTTGAACTTAAAAAATTAAAAGAGTCAATAAATTTTAATTGAGCTACATGTTTACTGTCAATCGGTATGAATTTTGTAAAAGAAATAAATTTTTCTTTATTTTTTGGTATTAAATTTATGCGTCCGCAAATAGTAGAAAGTTCTTTTATAAACAAATGACAATCATAACCAGAAAGATTATGAAATATAATAGGTATAAACTGACATGTTTTAGCTTTTAAATTACATTTATTATGTGCAGGTCCTCTATATCTTCCTGTAAAATGATCATGATCTGCAACTTTTATATCTGTGTCACAAATTGTTTTCTTACATAAATAACAATTCTTTGCGTTGTTAAAAGATTGGCGTTCATTTTCACTGATAATAATACTCTTGGATTCAGAAATTATTTCATATAACCTTATAACATCTTTGCTTATAGCTCTAGTAAATTTTCTTGCACAATCTGGTCCTCTGTATGACACAAACTTATTTAATTCAGGTTTAGAATTACAAAAAATATAATACGCAAAACAACTTGCTTCGTGTACTTGCAAATTTTCGACATATTTAGTTTTATTTCTGTCAGAATATTCTCGTAACAAACTTTCAAAGTCTCCGTAAATAACTATAGGAATTCTTTGAGTTCTTTCGAAATTAGCAAAATATAGTTTAGAGTTATTATCAGGAAGTATAGTTTTTACTCTTGCACAGTTATGATTAATAAGTTTCTCTGATGTATTAAAATATGTAAAACACTCATCGCATAAATGTATCTTTGACTTATGCTTGGTTAATTGTTTATGCACAAGCTTATCAAAATTTTTTATTAAACAAAAGTGATTTTTACCTTTTTTATTGATACAAAGTAAGTTAACGTGATGTAGTTTTCTTTTTAAAGTTTTATACAATGGTCCTGTCACTCGATTTTTTGAGTCTAAACCATAAATGTTTATGCTCAAACTCTGATTTAGATTTTCAAATAATTTGATATCTGTGAAACTTGGTGGAAATGTCATTCCTGTTATATTCAGAACTTTTGAGTAATGTGGGTATGAAGTCACTCTATTTGGATTGTTTTTAGTAGGATACAAATGAGCTATTATACACCACAGAAAACAATGCTCATCTTTATTAACTATATTCAGACATGATTTAGTTTTTTGAATATTTTCAGGTAATAGAATATATGAACCAGCTCTTAAGGGGTTGTACTTTAAAATATTAATTTCTAAATGACTTATTGACTCAATTGTCCAGCCTGACTCACAAAGTTCAAATTCAGAGCATTTGTTAATCATTTTTGAGGCACCTGCATTGTAAATGGATAGTAAATCAGAGTTTTGCAATACTACTTCATACTTAGTATTAAAAGATTTAAGAGATGATTCATTATTTTTAGGTAAAATATATGAAACGTACAATTCAAAATTGATTTTTAATGATTTATGTAATTTTAGTTTTTTGCTGATAAGTTTACAACATGTGAGTGAAATATCATTTAAGAATAGTTCAGGACAAATATTATTTACATTTTGGGCTTTTATTTTATAACTGACGATTCTATTTTTAAAAGCGCATGCAATTATATGGACATTTTTAAATTCAGTTTGCAACAAACAGTTTGATTTATGAATGTTAGATTTCTTATGGGAAGCATAATTTTTGACATATTCATTACAAAGTTGGCAGAAATACATGTTGCTTCTCTTTTTTTCTTTTTTATCTAATTATGTTTATCAGATAAAATAACATATTCGTATTAAAAGAATTAAAAAAAAGTTAAAAATATTAGTTTCAGTTTTTAGTTTCTGTTAATAGCTTTTGTTGAAACTGTAAGAAACAATGCATTATTATAATAATTATTAACATATAAAATAATATATTAGTATCAATAGCTTCTAATTTATATTGTATGGCTTTCGAGTTTAAAATTTTGGTTCAGGTTTAAGTTTATGTTTATGCTTTTTAGTTTTTGTTTAGGCTGTAAGAAACAACACGTTATTATATTAATGTTTAACATAGAAAATAATATATATGTATCAAATATTATAATTTATATTGTATGGCTTTCGAGTTTAAAATTTTGGTTTCAGGTTTAAGTTTTTGTTTATGCTTTTTAGTTTTTGTTTAGGCTGTAAGAAACAACACGTTATTATATTAATGTTTAACATAGAAAATAATATATATGTATCAAATATTATAATTTATATTGTACGGCTTTCGAGTTTAAAATTTTGGTTTCAGGTTTAAGTTTTTGTTTATGCTTTTTAGTTTTTGTTTAGGCTGTAAGAAACAACACGTTATTATATTAATGTTTAACATAGAAAATAATATATATGTATCAAATATTATAATTTATATTGTATGGCTTTCAAGTTTAAAATTTTGGTTTCAGGTTTAAGTTTTTGTTTATGCTTTTTAGTTTTTGTTTAGGCTGTAAGAAACAACACGTTATTATATTAATGTTTAACATAGAAAATAATATATATGTATCAAATATTCTAATTTATAAAGAAATATAGCATTAAATTACACTAGACCTATTAAGTATAACAAACGCTAAAGTTATAAGAATAATATTAAAAAGGAAAAGTGAATAATATGAAAATAAAGAGTAAATATGAACAGTACATATAAAAAAACAGTAAGTACCTATTAAGTTTTAGAGGGGTACAGAACCGGGGAAATATTACGGAAATCCTGTTTAACAGCTGTGACCAACTGGGTAACTGCTTTCCATGTGGGTGTTTTGACATCCACAGCCGTTTTAAAACTAATTAGTGAATGTTGCCACCTGTTGTTAGTTATTGCTTCCAGTTCGCGACAGCTTGAGATGCGTACTTCAATGTAGTACTCACCGTGTCTGGTCGGGTCACTTTGATAAGTATTACCGGTAGCTACGCGACGTGACAGGAAATTTTTCAATGCTGCAGCTCGTACGGGTACAACTTCTTCATCCTGAAAGATATTATAAATCTCAATTACTATATGGAATTTCACGACGTGACTCGTAAATCAGAGCTATTTGGAAAATATGAAATAAACAATTTAAAATCTATCATTTGCCGCCTATAGAGAGAAAAGGGAAGTTTTATTATTTTTAAATATTTCCAAAAACTGGATTTAAAAAAAGTATTTAAGATGTATAATATTATTTGGGACTAAATAACCAAACAGAGACTCTACTATGGCTACTAAACAAATAATAAATATACACATACTAGTTTTTTGTAAATACATACATAGGTATTATACATAGAAACACCCCAACCAAGACAAGCAATCATATTCATGCCCACAAATGTTTGACTTGATCGGTAATCGAACCTGCGACCGGCGGATTGGCAATTGGCATGCGGATAAATTAACCACTACGCCGCAGAGGTCGTCAAATATGTCTATTACAATGTGTCTAGGGTTTGATATTCTCAGGATCATGTGGTCCAGGACCTTTAGAAGGTATACAAGGATTGTATCACTACTATGTTGTGTTAACTCAGGATCGAACCCGAGAACTTACACCAGCGTCATAAGCACAGACTTATGCTATGATATAATCGCTTTTAAAAGGTATACAAGGATTGTATCACTACTATGTTATTATTAACTCAGGATCGAACCCGAGAACTTACACCAGCGTCATAAGCACAGACTTATGCTATGATATAATCGCTTTTATGCCAATTAACATAGTATATTTTTTACATATTTATCGTTATAATTACCATGTAAATATGTAAATTGTAATGTACACGATCGCGAAAGTCTAAATACTTAAATTAACATGATAATTAACACTGCTAAAGTGGTATTTAATGTGGACTCACCTCAGAATCAGGGAAAACATTTAATTTCCTTTTCTTAATGGTGGTCGGACCTGCGTCGTTCTCCGACTCCGAGTCACTTTCCAATATTGCTGATTTTTTCTTCGGCTTCTGACTTTGTTTTTTCATCGGACGGGGTTTAGACTTTTTATTTTTTGATGTTGAGGTTCCTTCTTCATCAGATTCAAATGGATTTATTGAAGACCTGCACACAATAAATTAGTTAGTAAAAGTGAAAAAAAGTAGAAATATAAATATTATTTCTGTCGTATGAACCAAATGTACATACATACTTAATGTCGGAGCAGTATCTGTGGATAATAATGGTATCTATGCAGTATTTCAAAACACCTCAAGCAGCGATATTAAATAGTCTGAAATTATAAAGCGGTGATTAGAGTAATGCTTTCTAGACTAATATTAATTTTGAAGCTAAGACAATAAATTTCATTTATTGTAAATAAGTCTCTATAGCCATCTAGTGTACGGCTTAGTTTTAATTATCGTATGTTCAAATAGGACGCTTCAATGTAAACATAGCGTTACCATACAAATTAGGAGGCAACACTATCGTGGCGACGCTCTGTCGCAGCAATTTGAGACGAAATTTTTATAAGGTAATGATATGTACTCGCAAGTAAAGCTAGATGCTTAAAGCAGCTTAATTTAAAATGGTTTGTAATACTAACATAATTAAATGTCCATTATAAATTGACATTCATATAAAATTATAGGACTTACAATACAAAAAATTGTATTAACCAATTTCTGGAAATTTGGAAAGCTAGTAGTGGTCAGATATAGTAATAAACCTAGATATACTTACATAAAGGCATAGATTACTCTTTGCCTTTTGTTTTAATAAATTTAAAATAAGTATTTAATCTGCTACTGTCGATACTTATCATAGATTATGTTTTATTTGGGGAAATTATATTCAAAACATGTACAAAAATGTGTGTCGAGTTATATGAAAGAAATATATGATTTTAATATACATACTTACCCCAAAAATTTTATCATACATACATTTTTGAATGACATAAACAGATTTATTAAATAAATTATAAATTAATAATTATTGAATATATTTAAAATGAAGTATTTAAGCTTCATAACTTAAATCCTTCATTTTAAATATATGTCTGGGCCTTTTCTTAATGTTTTTATACCAAAAATAATAATACTATTATTTTATAAGCCATAGTTGTTTCAATAGATACTTACCAAAATGATCCATACTTGCAAACAAATCACATCCTTGTTTTATTTCACAGTATACTCACAATAATGATAAAAATAGTAAATTGTATTTTTGAAGTTTCTGACATATTGCCTTTACTTAATCATAATCAATATGCTTTTAAAAATAATGTTTCAGAATGAAATTTAATTTTCAATACCATTTCAAACTGTTTTTTATAATCATGATGATTAATAAATATATATTTTAAAGTATAATTTACAGGGCTTTTAAAAATAAAGAGAAGATTTCAAGTAATTTAAGTTTTTCAAGAGATATTCTATTAATAATAATAGCAAATATATTTCATTATTAATTGTAATATGTCGCTACAACCATGCCAAAAAAACACTATAATATTTTCATAGCTATCTACCAGGTACATTATCATACAATTATTTAAATCGGACAAACAAACAAATATAAATAAACGCTTCAGCTTTATCTATATAAAGCTGAAGCGTTTATTTATATTTGTTTGTTACTATTAACATAAATAATAATAATACGCGGGAATGAAAACCGAGTAACTGTTTTGGACGATACGGGATTTAAACCCGAGACCTTATCCATAACTTTCACATTAGACATCGTAGACAATCGATCTCTGTGACGTAGTGGTCAGTATAGCCGCCTGCCACTTCGCAGGTCGCGGGTTCGATTCCCCTCAAGTCAAACATTTGTGTGCGTGAACATGAATGTTTGTTTTGGACTAGGTGTTTTTATAATATGTATGTTTTCACAAAAATCGATATCATTTTTACTATGGTATCAGTATGACGGAGAGACGATGATCGAAACTCAGACGGATCGCTGATTATGTTTTAGTAGTGTGGTATTGTGGCGCTCTACATTGCGAACCGAGCGAAGTGAGGCTTGAGCAGGAATCGAACCCATGACCTCCAATTTGGCATGCAGTTACGTTAACAACTATGCCGCAGAGGTTGTCGAAATGTCCGATTAACTGTTTAGTTATCTTATTGTTGTGTATTGCAAGTACCGTTTCTCACAAGTTCACAACTTAAACAAAGTGAGCTCTGAATAAATAAGATTTAAATCGAAATCAAATGCTCCTGGTATGACTCAACATTTTATATGATCGGTAACGGCAAGGAGACGCGCTTCGAATCATATCGTCTGACAATAAATATGTACCGTCGATGCAATCAGATCACTATACACATTGTGTTAATTAGTTCTCGATTGTAAAATTGGGGCTTCTGTATCACGTAGCTCGAGCGAACGCGAGAGCAAAGTGATGCAGAAGCCCCAATTTTACCCTACTCTCCACTACTGACACAATTTCGAAGTTGGCTCTACTTCGGATTAGCCTTCTTTGATCTAAATAATCTACCAAATGATATGCCTCTCCCTGTCTATATTAATGCATTTAAGAGCATAAGGGCTATTTAGAATATCAACGAAGAAAGCTTTTGTCAGAGCTGCAGCGATTCTGAGGTCTGTAAAAAAGTAGTTCATGGTATAATTACAGACTTGCCAGAAGAAATGCCGAGTGGTTAAAAAATATGAAACAGAAAAGCGCACAGTACACAATGGTTCACGTTACGAGTGATGTTAGACTGCGCGAAGTGCGATGCAAAACAGCGGCGCGGGCGCAACGTAAGTATAGACAAGCAACACATGAGAAACGGACATATACCCCCATATGAATGCAGACAATTGTTTTAGTATGTAAATGTCTATAAAAACAGAAAATTATGTAATAAAAACTTAAAATAAGACTTGTAACATCTCGTTAACCCGGAAAGCGAATTTCTTTCAAATTTTTTTAAGGAAATTGTAAATTTATTCCCATTTCTGGGCAACACTTGGGCCAGACCCGGTCAGCCTCCTTTAATTTCTTTTCGGTAATTATTATACTCCAACAATGTTTTTATTTTATATATGTGCATATAATAAATTAAAGAAAAGGTATGAATTATCTCGAGAAACTCACTGCTATTATTTATATCACCACACTAACAATTTAGCGAAGTATTTACACGATTTTTTTAACACTTAACATACTTTCTTTTTTTTAATCAATTGCCATTTAACACCGTTTACCCGTACCAGCTTACTAATGGTCATTTGCCAACGTATACAAGTTGTTCTATACTACTAATGTGTTCAAGCCATTGACGTCTTCATCACGTTCATTACTCACGCGGTGTTTATATAGAGAATGCGTTCATGCGACGCAGCTGAGGCTTCGTGTGCTCAGCTGACCGCAAAGCACTCTACTAATTACAGTTCCTCCCTTTACTCCAGTTTTGAATCTAAAGATTAATGTAACGCCTCTCTTAAGTACTTTTCATGGTGACTGATTTTTCAATTCATTCTGGTTAGTACGTCAAGCCACGAGTTGCGTCCACCAGCTGTTTTGTTGGTCACGTTGCATAAGTTTGTGCTTATACTTACGGTCGCCTCATAGATTTGATTCCTAAATCGGATTCAGTGTTTCTGAATTTTTTACTGTCACCATGGTGTAATAGGCTTGCCTTCACTATTACGTGGGGATAACTAGCGAAAAATAAACCAATATTTCGCGGTTAAGAGGTATCTTGGGCCATATGCAGGCATAGGTATTTGTATGTAGATGGCGGTAGGCTGATTGATTGGTGGCGTTGTTGATCGACAGTTATCAAGAATGGGCAACGAGGAAATAGATTACAAAGGCACTCTCTCCATGCAATTGATGACCACACATCTAGGTGAGCTCGGTTCATAAGCTTTTTAGAGTTGAATAAGGCGTAGCTACCTCATATTGACTGACATGTAAATCAAAAATCATAATATAGTTATATTTTATTGAAATGCTGTGATCAAGCTACTGCATACACTAATACTAATACTTCTATTTCAATGAAATTAGCGGTGCCAAATATCCTCAGTCACATTAGGTTAAGCTCAATACAACACTATGAACTTTCAGTTCACCTCAATAATATGTCTACAATCTAGTTCTTACAGTCATTGAATATTTATTCTAATCTCATTATCTAATATGCTATTAATGCATTGATTCAAATCAATTTAGTAGTTTTGTCGGTCCATAAAACAAACACATTTTCATCAACAAGCCATTACAACCCGTTTCGAACGTCGAAATTTTAGTGTTTGCATTGAATAATCGACCGAATTTTAGTGTACTTTTAGTACATAGTTGTAAAACACGAAAGCATGCATCATCTGATAAATATACAGCGGTGTGCGATCGTAATATTTACTGTTAATAGTATACCAGTAACGTGAAATAAATTTTCGAAGTAACGTTGAAGGAAATGCACCGGTATTTAATACTTTAAAATCAGACACGTCAACACGATTTAAACGAAATGTATAAATTAATTTGCGCGTATGGATGTAGAGTCAAATGCTTTAAAGTATAACCAATTTATAGGTATTATAAATAAATTGAATACAGAATTGTATGTATGTTTGTGTGGGTATGAACGGTAATCTCTATGACTGCTTAATCAATTGGGATGTGTGTTTCGTTTATTTGCTTCGACAAAAAATGGCTCTTTATATTGACTTGATAAAACGCATAATTTGTGTCATATAGTAATAATAAATAATGTCCTCCAGACCGAATTTCGGCAATAATTCCATTTAGTACTGCTAATACAACTATTGACAATAAACAATTTTTTATACATATAATGTGGTTAACTAACATACGGCCGTTATCAAGTTATCATAAGTAAAATAAGCAAAACTATATGCAGAAATAATTAATCAAAGAAAATTGATTGCCTGCAGATAAGAAAATAGCGAATATAAGAAAATAAAGGTTTTATACAGGATATACATAAGTATATACTTTATAAAACCTTTATTTTCTTATATTCGCTATTTTCTTAACAGTTAACGACTTACTTACTTCATTCGTAACTCAAAATATGCGTTATGGGACTGCTAGCAGCACTGGTTACCGCTCCAAGAGCTTCTACTTTTGCAAGAAGCCTTGGTTACAGCAGGTACACAACCACTTTGAGGAGGTGGTGGCCGCTCTGTTTCCTTCACGGGTGGAGCACACTCCTCCGCCGATGGTTCTGCCTTCCATGGCGTCCAGCGCGGACTTTGACGACGACGTGGTTCCCGAAGTGACCCAAGTAGAGTTGCGAGCGGCGGTGTCGAGACTTCGCTCGAAAAACACCGCCCCAGGGCCCGACGGCATTCCGGGTCGTGCATTGGCCCTGGTCCTTGAGGAGCTCGCGCCCCGACTCAGGGGGCTCCTCTGTGAGTGTTTGCAGCAGGGCCGGTTTCCGCGCCAGTGGAAGGTGGGGAAACTGGTCCTGATCAGGAAGGAAGGGCGCCCGGCGGACAGTCCGTCCTCCTACCGGCCCATAGTGTTGCTGGACGAGGTGGCTAAACTATTTGAGTTTATTATCGCGGAGCGCCTCGTCCAGCGTCTTTCTTTTGTGGGTCCGGACTTGGCGGACAACCAATATGGTTTCCGCCGCGGGCGCTCTACAATTGATGCAGTCCTGCAAGTGAGGAGCCTGGCGGAGGATGCGGTGTCCCGGGGCGAGGTCGTCTTCGCGGTGTCTCTCGACATCGCGAATGCCTTCAACACCTTGCCCTGGAGTTGTATCAGGGAGGCACTCATTTTCCATCGAGTGCCGACCTACCTCCGCCGCATAGTCGGGGCATATCTATCGGAGAGGGTAGTAGTCTACCCGGGTCACGACGGTTGGAGTCGGCGAGAGATGTCGTGCGGTGTTCCACAGGGATCGGTTCTGGGTCCGCTCCTGTGGAACATCGGTTACGACTGGGTGCTGCGAGGTGCGCTCCTCCGTGGCGTCGGCGTCATTTGTTACGCCGACGACACGCTTGTCACGGCGAGGGGTAAGTCGCACCGGGCGGCGGCCATACTGGCGACCGCTGGGGTCGCACAAGTCGTTGGTCGTATCCGGCGGTTGGGCCTCGAGGTGGCCCTGTCCAAGTCCGAGGCCGTTTGTTTTTACGGCCCTCGGAACCGGCCACCTCCAGGGGCCCATATAATGGTAGGAGGGGTCCGCATCGGCGTCGAGTCGACCCTGAAATATTTGGGTCTTTTGCTCGACAGCTGATGGGACTTTACAGCCCACTTTCGTCGTTTGGCTCCCATTCTTCGGGGCGCTGCGGGCGCGCTCTCGCGCCTGCTGCCCAACCTCGGGGGGCCAAACACCTCCTGCCGGAGGCTCTACGAGGGGGTCGTGCGGTCCATGGCCCTGTATGGGGCCCCAGTTTGGGCGGACAACCTGACGGCCCGTAATATTTCGGCGCTTCGTGCGCCACAGCGCGCCATGGCCGTCAGGTTGATACGAGGTTACCGCACGATCTCGTTCGAGGCTGCGAGCCTCCTCGCCGGATCGATGCCATGGGACCTGGAAGCGGCGCTCCTGGCGTCGCTCTATCGTTGGCGCCGGGAGGCGCTAGCTCGGAGCGAAGGACCGGCTCTTCCCGCTCTTGCGGCGGTGAGGTCCGAGCTCCGCCAGGTCCTAGTGGCAAATTGGAAGGAGCGACTTGTGCACCCCAGTGCCGGGCACGCCACGATCGTGGCGGTAAGTCCCGTGTTTGAGGAGTGGCTGGAGAGGCGCCATGGCGCCCTCACCTTCCGGCTGACACAGGTAATGACTGGCCACGGTTGTTTTGGCCAGTTCCTGTGTCGTATACGCCGGCAAGAGACGCCCGGTTGTCACCACTGCGGCGACTGCCGCGACGTTGTAGAGGACACGGCGCTGCACACTCTGGCGGTTTGCCCCGCTTGGGCATCGCAGCGCCGTGAGTTGATCGCGGCAGTCGGATTGGTTGCCCTCTCGCTCCCGGCCGTAGTTCAGTCTATGGTCCGGAGTGAGAGGTCGTGGAACGCCGTCGCCTCCTTCTGTGAGGAAGTCATTTCCATCAAGGAGGCGGCGGAGCGGGAGAGGGAGCGTTTGAACCCTCTCCCCAACCGCAGAGCCGGGCGCCGGAGGGCGCGGGACGACCTCCAGCCACCCTGAGGATTGACCTGGGGGTGGCGGGCTTTGTGGGCCTGCCCGCCATCCGTTCAGCACCAGGTCCGAGAGGCGGCGTGCGTGTTCCCACGCGCGCCTCTGTTGTTTCGAGTCCGTCTCCCCTCTAGGGGGGACAGTAGGGAGTGTTAGAAGTGCCTTTGGGTAGATCTTTCGTGTAGTGGCCTGCCGTTTCATACGGCGGGCCGAAACCTCGGCGGGGTCGCGACCGCATGCGAAAGTGATTCGCGCGGCCCCGTCGATAGTGGTTTTGTCGAGGAACACCGTGGTAGGTTTAGTCGGTATTCCGGGAGGTACTTTATCTTTTCAACATCTTTATTTTACCCCGGCGAGTCCGACATAACCCTCCGCCCGCCCCCGCGGAGGGGTATGCGTCATGCATTCTTCCCCCACGTACACAACCACTAGGTTACTTGGTTGAGATCTTCTGTAAAGTGGTAGTGTAATCGCCCAGTAAGACTTAAGTTTTAGTAAAACCTTAGATTTCTAGAAGGCTTTCTACAGTGTTTAATAATTATGTATGAAATAATTACTCTGAAACGTCTTACATCAACATTTTAAATGAAATAAATAGAGCTTATAATTTTGAATATAATTTAATTAAAGTAATCTCGAGAACGAAAGTAAATTTTTAAGGCGTTTCGAAGTTAAAACGGATTAATTCAATCTGAGTCAGGCTAAACCATTATTGAACACTGCAGATTATAATTCTAAAGAGAATTTCAGAGCTTTTATTTTGAAAGAATACAGTTAAGCTAGACACTACATTCAAATCTCTTCATCTCTCTAATTACAGTTTGGTTTAAAATTTTCTTTTAATTTTGGATCGCGCAGACACGAAATAGTTTTGACCTGGGGGTGGTGGGCTGCGTGGGCCTGCCTGCCACCCGATCAGCACCAGGTCCGAGAGGCGGCGTGCGTGTTCCCACGCGCGCCTCTGAGTCGTGTTTTTGTCCCCCTATAAGGGGACAGTAGAGGGTCTTTTAAGTAGTGGCCTGCCGTTTCACACGGCGGGCCGAAACCTCGGCGGGGTCGCGATTGCATGTGAAAGCGATTCGCGCGACCCCGCCGTCTATGGTTATGTCGAGGAACACCGTGGTAGGTTTAGTCGGTATGACCGGGGTATCTCTCCCCAGTGAGCCCGACATAACCTCTCCGTCGCCCCGCGGAGAGGTATGCGTCAAAGCATTCCCCCACGTAA
The DNA here is from genome assembly GCA_930367265.1 of Catocala fraxini. Classification (NCBI taxonomy): domain Eukaryota; kingdom Metazoa; phylum Arthropoda; class Insecta; order Lepidoptera; family Erebidae; genus Catocala; species Catocala fraxini. The sequence continues at coordinate 11,360,459 of OV884046.1, forward strand.
AAAAAAAAAAAAAAAAAAAAAAAAGACACGAAATATTTTCATAGCATTACTGAACTAAAAGAACTGAAGAAGAGTGCTTACTGCCAATTATTAAAATTATTACACCGATAGACCTTGATGACGTCAATCTATGTTATTATCCCAGCTTTAAGTACTCGGGATTGGAAGAAATTGAAAACGTTGATTAGTATAATTTGGGAGAGTTTTTACGTTTTTCATTGAAATGTCATAATCTGATCACAATGAATATGAAAACGCCGCGATCTGATCAGAAACCTTCCAATGTTAGAGCAACGTTTTGATTTATTCCACAGAGAAAATGTTGAAGTAGTTATTATACTACTTACGATGTTGGTAAAATATAATACCTTAAAGTACTGTTCCTACCGAATAACTGCGGCTGCCTATCGAATTCTATTTACCACGGTCAGAGGTTACATTTTAGTTTAGTATTATGATTACTCTAGTGACTCCTTAGTACAGGCTTTTTTATGTAAAAACTATACTTAGAAGTCACGCAAGTAAGCATTTTACTACCGTTTTCCAGTCATATTTTCTGACTCTGTGCTAAACGAGAAAGTAAAATCCCAATAAAACTTATCCCAACCCGGAAGGTCAAACTCGTGGCCTTACGATCGCTCGTCAACAAAATAGCCATCACATTTTAATACACCTATATTTATCTCCACTATATCTTACATTGCTGCCGCGCAATCGTGCAAAAATAAACCAAATACCACGAAGCATTTTTGTCCGTCGCTGTACTGTGAATGTACATTTTTTGTGCAATTTAATTTTGCACGAGTTATGTGTTACGTAAAATTTTATAGTCAGTTATTTCACGGTATTGGTATACTGTTATCGTTATTATGTTCAAACCCTGTCGTTAAAAATTATGACGATTTATTGGTTCCACCCTTTTGCCATCTTTTAGGGCAAATATTGGGGACCGTTTGACATTTTTGAAAGGTAATCTCGCAGTAAAAGGATGATATGTTTATTCTATGTTTGAAAACGGCGTACATTTGTGTTGATGTTCGCTGTTTGGGATTCGTATTTGTATACTAAAATGGAAAAAGAAGGTTTTAATATTTAGAACTTATGCTAAAAATTGAATATAAATATTTATTGCGTTATAAAAGATAAAATCTACGGTCTAAATATATTTGAAGAAGGCTAGAATTTTATTTTGTATTATTTTGGCCCATATACATACGCACATACATCACGCCTATATTTACGTAACGATAGGCAGCTGTATTACACCCACATGTCGCCAGTTATGATTATTGGTCCCAGGTAATACTTTTTTATTTTATTTATTTATTTATTCACATACATACTTACATCTATCATTACAGTAATAAAAATACCAATGCGATAGAGAAGTTACACAATTACACACTTAATATACTAAAACTAAAGATTATTATGTTGATCACAACTAGCTATCCAGTAAGTGGCCTTTGTGAATTCGTTTAGTGAACACGAAAACAAGTCAATGCGCTCAGCTACGTAGTTAAGTGTGCGCAATGCTCGCGTCAGTGGCGCTTGTTGCAGTAAGTTTGTACACGCTGTCGGTACCGCCGGTACTGAATGAGTCTATTGCTGTCTACTGGTTACAGTTTAAGACTTCATTCTACAATTAACCAAAAACACAATAACGTCCTTCTCAATCCAGGGATCAAACCAGAGACCTCATGCACGGCAGCGTATTTAATGCTGTAAGCATCGTCGTCTTATCAAGAAGACTCTTGTTCGATATCCAGATCGCGAAATGTGTAACCGAGTTTTTTTTTTAAATTGTCAAGGGTATAATTATCACTCGTTGTATATTATGTATAGATTCACGCCTGTATTTCTCCAAAGGTAAAAAATATGTCTATACCGCACACATACTTATGTATAATAGTGGTCGCCCAGTGGTGTAAATTCGACCATAATTGATTTTAAATTTTAAGTTTAATCGTTATTAAGGTTTTATTGTCTATATGTAACTATACCCTTATAATTACATTTCATTTAGATTTCGCTAAGGCTATACAGCTTAATGTATCTTTTAAAAACAAACTATTATTTATTTAACTATAATCTTTCATTGACGATATTCCTAAGCTTGTTATTTTGTTTTCTTTTTCTCTTTATTACATATAAATACGTAAATATATTATAATATAAATAATCTATATAGTCTTAAATTATTTCGATAATTCTTTTTTTGTTATAAGAAGATGTATATACAAAAGTATTTCGTGTATATTCAGCATGAATGGGCCGGCTCGACCGGGGAAGGGCTACCCTCTCACAGAATATCGACGTGAAATAGCAGTATTTCTACTGTTGTGTGATGCCTCTGGTGTTGCAGGCGTCTATAGGCTATGGTGACCACTTACCATCAGGCGGGCCGTATGCTTGTTTGCTACATTAGTTGTATAAAAAAGAAAAACAGTTACCATTAATATATTTTTTGTAATTATATAGTATTGTAAGACAATTCAAATTACTGCTTCACAATTTTCTTTTTGCAATGCTAAATATATTGAGCAAGCTGTATTTTACAAATTATTATAACTATGAATAGAAGTGATCGTTATAAACTATAAACTGTTTCTCGTTATAACGACTACTGTAACTAAGCACCAACCAAATATGGTACACTGTTATACAATAAGAAGATTATTCGTTAGATAAACTTTTAAAATGTAATGACCAATACCGCGAAATTGGAATAGGTACTTAAGACTGCGCCGAGCGTAAGACAGATAATGACAGAGCTCGTGCAGCGCATATTCAAATCGGCGCGCGGCCGCCATAGTAAAATCATAGTACAATAAGAATAGTAGGATAGCTTCATACAAATCGGCCGCCGACGGTTTAAATGTACGCGTGAGTCGCCGGCGCCGTGTACGCACACACTTTTCACGCACACAATCACACAGCCAAACGGGGCGGCCGGGGACTCTGTACCGGATGCGCCACGCGTTTGATCGCGCGCATTCACGTACTACACTGCTCGCCCGCTCGAATTCGCTGCTCTCACTGGCCACTTTATATCCATTTAGTTTTGTAATAAACGTTATTATGACTTCAAAAAGAGCCAAAAAATATTGTAGTGTCTTCGGGTGCCTCAATAACAACTTCTCAAACCCGGACTTATCATTCTTCCAAATACCTACTGAACGAGAAGCGTAAGTACCAACCTGAACATTTTTCTAATTAAATTAGGTATGTGTATGTACGCTAATAGACTAGCTCAGGTTTCTGAATAGAGCATTTGAGTTCACAGATTGTAATTGTTCAGAGTCTGGTGTACTATGTTATAAGTAGGTACCTATGTATTTACAAACAAAACGTATAATACAATGTCTTGTGTTAAACGACAGTAAATTAAACTAGTTCCTCGTCATATAAGGTGTTTAGATAGTTATATCGCGATATATAACGCTAAGTCAGTATTTGAAAAAAATAGATAAACAAGCTTAAATTGTGAAGTAGGTATTCAGCGCGATCACTTATAAAAGCGGCGAAAAAGCGCGCGCGCCGACAAACCCTGCGCCGTGGTGTTTTGTTGAAACGGTGTAGATATTAACACAGGTATTCATTTCAGCACTTACTAGTCACTGTTGGATTGAGTGAATTGAGTGATTGATGTGTAAAATTTGATTTTCATTTTATTTCGTAAGATAGCTTTGGTTATAGTCATAGTTTAGTTGTTTAGTTTACATACGTAGTTATTAATAATTATAATATGTACTTCAGGGGTGTTATGTTAGATGTTTTGTTCATAATTCGTTTTTTAATATGCATACGTCTAAGCGACTATAATGTGCCCGCAGTCACAGAATATATAATAGTAGGTACTAGATACCGGGGATGTTACGTTGTTAAAAACCTAGTGCTGTCATAATACGCAAATAATATTTACTTAACTAAAAAAAAAAGTGATAACCCTGTGCGTCAACCCAATAGTAGGCAATTAACTCGCCGATCGGCCTTAGCCTAACCTACTATTCTTATTGTACTACGGTAAAATTGTATGGAGGATTTGAAGTGCTTTTTTGATAAATATGTATCTTTATTGTCAACCAATAACTTAAATATCTGGGACGGACAAATTCTAATATAACTATATATGTTTCGTTTAAGCTGTAAAATAGGATAGATTTCTACTGTTATAATTGAAAAATCATGTAACACGAGCTTACGTTTTTGCATTTTTCGTGCATATTTCCGTAATTTTGTATATTCATTGTTTTAAGTTTTTTACACGAAGTAATTGTAAACACATTCATTGTTATGGTAAATGTCTATTTTATATTTGTATTAAACAAAAAGTGTTTATTTTATTTACTTAACTGTGACCGCCTGTTTTGGCACATTTCGCTCGGCAGTCTTAAGGTAATTATGTAATCATAGTTACGAAGAATTTTACGACATGAGCCGAACAATGCCGAAATACTACGAACGCGATTCGAACGCGTGTGTCAAGTACATGGTTGTATGCGTGTAGTGCGTTTTCATTAATTTAATGTATTTATAATGCATATTTTATAAAAATATTAGAATTCCCCACTCCTGCTTCATACAAACTTTAACTGTGCCAAATTTCATACACCTTCCTTCTCTTTTCGTCCACGCAATTGTCGTAAAAAGGGGTACAAGTTTTTGCTTTACGTATTAATCTATACTAATATTATAAAGAGGAAAGATTAGATTTTTTGTTTGTAAGGACTTAACTGAAAAACTACGAATCAATTTAAAAAATTTCTTTACCATTAGGAAGCTATATTATCACTGAGTAACATAGGCAATATTTTATATTAAAAAAGGCACTGTTACTGAAATAACCCAACCTAACCTACTTTTACGCGAGCGAAGCTGCGGGCAAAAGCTAGTCAGTTATATTTTAGGTCTCTCGTAATAGAAGGCAAACCTTTTGACCTTTATCGGGCACATTTTCAAACATCCAGTATGATTGCCCTGTAATTAATATTTTGTCACTACAACTAGTTAGTCTAATGCCTATATTTTGAGATTTGTGGCTAGTGGCCAACCACAAGCATAATTAATACTAGATTACAAGCGTATTGCAATTAATTTTAATGATTATAATTTACTGTAGCGTTCAGGTACAAATCAAATGCAATTCAATAATTTTAGATAGGTTCTAGCAATAGTAACAGCTTTATATATTTTCGGCTTCGCTCGCGCTAATGTAAATTTTGTCATTTCATTTTATTTTATACTTCACACTGAATATCGGTCACAATGGCAAATCTGACCTACACCTCGCTAGCTTTTATTATATCAAATTTGATATAAAATTGAATTAAATATTGTATATATGCAGATAAATAAATTAGAAATAAAAAAGATATAGCAGCGATAGCCTAGTGGAAAACCGTTGGACTGCCACGCAGAGGTCTCGAGTTCGATCCCAAGGCGCGCATCTCTGACTTTTCAAAGTTATGTGCATATTAAATAGTTAATTATCGCTTGCTTTAACGGTGAAGGAAAGTTCTCGAAGATATGTGAAGTCTGCGAACCCGCACTGGGCCAGCCTGGTGGACTATGGCCTAAGCCTTCTCACACTGAGAAGAGGCCCATACCCAGCAGTGGGACAGTTTAATACAGGGCTAATATTATTCGGCCTCGATGGCGTAGTGGTTAGTGTAACCGACTGCCACGCCTGAGGTCGCGGGTTCGATTCCCGCACAAGTCAAACATTTGTGTGCATGAACTTGGATGTTTGTCTTGGTCTGGGTGTTTCTATGTATAATATGTATGTATTTACAAAAAAAAAGTATATATGTATGTTTATCCATTGTCTAGAACCCATAGTACAAGCTCTGCTTAGTTTGGGCTAGATGGTGTTGTGTGTATGTGGTAGAATATTATTATTATTATTATTATTATATTATAAATTAGAATTCGCTTTATTAATTTAAGTATCGTTTGTTAAAATTGTTTGTATTATATTGCGCATAAAGTATTTTATTTCAATGGGTATGATCTTTGTAATAGGACGTACATCTGATTTCGATCGCATTATAATGTTCGAATCTGATACTTGAGGACATGATCCGATAAACACTATTATAGTACCTACATATACATACATCTGATTATATATATATACATCTTAGTACTATGTTTTATGCTGACTAGTGACTACGTAAGCCGGGCAACAAAATGGTTATATGAGCCTCGCATCACAAAATCAAAATATGTTTATTCATGTAGGTCACAAAGTAACACTTATGAAAGTCAAAGTTATATTTATTCATGTGAATTTACATTTACATTACCTGTTGCCATGTTCAGCAAAGCAATGGCATACAACCAATGATAAGAACTGGTACGAAACTCACGGCCACTCTTTTCAATCGCCAAGTCTACAGCATTATATATTTACACCACTGTACACAAGAAAGCTGCATTATAGTTTAATGCATAAAATTCCACTTTAGACACTATTACTGACTAGCTTAATTGGACTAAACTGACTGATACCGTGTAACTATAGGTTTAAAGACATTTATTCTCACATAAAAAATAATTTAAGGTTACCCATTTACTCACATGTTGTCAATAAATTTCTAACCCTCGGGAACAGTAGGTACTTCTTATCTGGATAAAAGGTACCTACCCTTTGACATTTCGGGTATTCCTGGCAGCGTGATTGCGAAATCTCATGATGATCGGTCGAATAGTTAAGGCGTTAAAGCGTAACAAACAGACAAACTCACATTCGTATTCATAATATTAGTTAGGATTATATTGATTGTTACATTAATTTAGCAAGTCTCCTGTGAGAAAGCCTGATCTCACTGCGTGTAGCGTATAATACAAGTAATTAAAAAGTGAGATGGTTACCGTGACACTTGTATGTTTGACACGATCCTGGCTAAGTTTTTATCTCATCTAGGTACCCAACAAAGTTCTTAAGAGGTGGCTCGTACAGAAAATTGGAAAGAAAGTCAAGATATATTGCTATTTGTTTTTGTTTAGGTCTACAAGTAATAGGGTATTGTAGGCTCAGTACGTTTCAAGATACCAAAAAAAAAGTTAGTAGGTTTAATAAGAGTAGGGTCTGCTTTGCCAGCTTCTTATTAAATATAATTGTTTTTTTTTTACTGAATCTTTTGAGAATGTGAAATGTGTTTATGTAATCGTGATATTGTAGAACAAAGTAAAGGTAATTAATATAATTATAGGTTTTATGTACCAGGATGATGCATTCACGATAATGAAGAGCAGCGATAGCTCAGTGGGGAGACCAACAGACTGCAATGCAGAGGGTCTCGGGTTCGAACCCATGTCGCGCACATCAGACTTTCAGGGGTTATATGACTTTTCGAAATTATGTGCGTATTGATTGACAATTATCGCCTGCTCCGTGCCTCGGAGAGCACTTGAAGCCGTCGGTCCCGGCTGCCATGAACATCTATGGCAGTCGTTATTGGGAAAGTCAGTACCCTCTAATATCCTGACACTGCAGGACTACGGAAGAAAGGACGAAGGTCAAGGAACGGCTGCAGAATGCGGGAGAGCATCTTGTCGTAGAGGAAGTCAAAAACAAGGATCCATTACTGATCCTCAAAGGTGTCCTGACTATCCACAGTGACCAAGACATTGTCGAGGCAATGAGGAACCAAAACAAGGGCGTTTTTGGCGACCTCAGCGACGAAGAAAGCCGCCTGCAAGTAAAATACCGCAGGAAAAACAGAAACCCACATACCTGCCACGTAGTGGTTTCGACGTCGCCGATGGTGTGGATGAGAGCGATGGAGGCGGGTGCTCTCCATATAGACCTGCAGCGTGTCAGAGTTGCCGACCAATCGCCATTAGTCCAGTGCAGTATGTGCTTGGGCTATGGACACGGAAGGCGATTCTGCAAAGAGAGCTTCGCAAAATGTAGCCACTGTGGGGGACCCATTTAAGAAGCGAATGCGCAGAGTGGCTCGCGGGCGTACTCCCTTCCTGCTGTAACTGTAGGCACGCAAAGTTGGACAACACGCAGCACAATGCGTTCAGCGATGAGTGCCCGGTGCGCAGCTGGTGGGACGGACTCGCTAGAGCTTCGGTGGCATATTGCTAAGGTGGTCCCCGGCAGAAACGGTGCAGGTGCTGGCGTCGCCGCCACACTAAAGTACACAGCGATCCAAGCCAATCTTCAGCGAAGCGAACTCGCGACGGCTGAGCTCATCGTCGAAGCAGCGAAGTTGAAGGCAACTTTTGCTATTATTCAAGAGCCTTACATTGGCGGTGTAGGCTCGATGAAAAATTACTCGGGGACGAAAATCGTTCAAAGTATCGTAAGACGGGACCGAGTCGTCAAATCAGCTATATTGCTCTTCGACGATTCAATCGACATCACTCTGTACCCCACTCTGACTACTGAGAACATTGCTGTTGCAACACTCAGGACCAGAGCTTGGGAGATGGGCGTGGTGTCGATTTACTTCGAAGGCGATCAGCCCATCGAGCCTTACACCGACCATGTACGGAGGATAATGTGCGAGATTGGCGTCAGTAGAATATTGGTGGGTGGTGACATAAACGCGTGGAACACCTGGTGGGGTAGTTCCAAAGTTGACCGTAGGGGGGAGATTGTGGCAGGGATACTGGAGGAGATGGAACTGCACGTCCTGAACCGGGGGTCTGAGCCAACCTTTGACACCATCAGAGGAGGTAAGCGGTACACCAGCTGTGTGGATGTTACAACCTGCTCCACGGATATGTTGGGAAGTATAGACAATTGGAGAGTCATACCTAGTCTCACGAGCTCGGACCACAATGCAATCCTGTTCGATATTATGCTAGAAAAATCAGACGGAATAGATATTAAAAGAACTACACGTATATATAACACAAAAAAGGCAAATTGGCATGAATTTCGGAACAAATTGGATGAACAACTTAAACAAGAAAACTTAAACAAAATTGAAATAGGAAAAATAGACAGTAGAGAAGGACTTGAAAATATAATATTAAAATTCACAAACACAGTAAAGGAAGTAGTAGAAAATCAAATTCCTAAAATAAAAAATAAAAAGAGAACAGGATTGCCTTGGTGGAACGACCATCTAGCCGCACTTAAAAGAGACGTCATGACAAAAAAGCGCAGAATCAGGTGCGCAGCCCCAATTCGTCGAGAGCAGGTTGTAAACTCCTACCTTGAAGCTAAGGAGGATTACCAGCTGGAAGCAAGGCGGGCTCAGACCGCCAGTTGGAAGGAATTTTGCGGGAAACAGGACAGGGAAAGTATGTGGGACGGCATTTACCGCGTAATAGGTCGTACAGCTAAGAGGCAGGAAGATGTGCCGCTGGTCCAGAACGGTCAAGCCCTGAGTAATGTCGAATCGGTGGAGTTACTAGCGGGAGTATTCTTCTCTAGTGATGAAGCTGAGGACGACAACGAAGGGCACAAGTCGACCAGGAGGACAGCCGACGAAATAAATGGGGAATCGCATGATGAATCATGGGACCCCCCTTTTACAGTTGATGAACTGAAGAGAGCCGCACTCAGTTTTAATCCCAAAAAGGCTCCGGGATCTGACGGCCTCACAGCTGACATATGTGGTGCGGTAGTCCTCCAAGACCCTGACCTGTTCCTCGCAATTTTGAACAAGTGCCTCAGTCTTTCGTATTTCCCTGCCATATGGAAGCAAGCAACTGTCATCGTGTTGCGCAAACCGGGGAAAGACAACTACACACACCCGAAGTCCTATCGGCCGATTGGTCTATTGCCGGTCCTGGATGATCATGGAGAAGATCCTAGTCAAGAGGATTAACTGGCACATCCAGCCAACCACTAGCCAGTGACAATATGGTTTCAGGCCGCAGCGCGATACCGAGGACTCCCTCTACATCATGATGCAACACATTAGGGAGAACCTAAAGGCGAAAAAGATAATAGCCCTTGTATCGCTTGACATAGAGGGGGCATTCGATGCCGCGTGGTGGCCTGCAATCAGATGTCGTTTGGCGGAAACAAAATGCCCGGTCAATTTGAGGCGACTGTTGGATAGTTATCTGTCCGACAGACGAGTACGAGTCAGGTACGCGGGGGCTGAATGTGCCAGAGTCACAAACAAAGGGTGTGTGCAGGGTTCTATAGGGGGCCCAACATTGTGGAATCTTTTGTTGGACCCACTATTGAAACAGCTTGAGAATAGAGGCGACTACTGCCAGGCTTTCGCGGATGATGTTGTCCTGATCTTCTCGGGCAACACGGCTTTGGACGTTCAGCGACAGGCCAATGCCGCCCTCGCGCATGCTCAGGAGTGGGGTGTTGAAAACAAGTTGAAGTTTGCGCCACATAAAACCAAAATGATGGTAATCACGAACAAATTGAAGTACGACACCCCACTGCTGAGCATGGGCGGGGTAGACATAGAGCGCTCGCGCGAAATTAAGATCCTCGGCCTTACGATAGACGACAAGTTGACGTTCAATACTCACGTATCGAACGTTTGCCGTAGGGCCATTGACGTCTATAAGCAGTTGTCGAGAGCTGCCAAGATTAATTGGGGACTGGAGCCTGGGATAGTGAGGACAATATACACCGCAGTTGCAGAGCCGATTATTCTCTATGCAGCAAGTGCATGGGCACCTGCGGCAAATAAATTGGGAGTACGGAAACAGTTGGATGTGGTGCAAAGGGGTTTTGCGCAGAAAATCGTAAAGGCCTACAGGACGGTCTCGCTCAACTCGGCTCTACTGCTAGCTGGGCTGCTTCCTCTCGACGTAAGAATCGGGGAAGCAGCCTCGCTTTATGAAGTAAAGAAAGGCTTTTCCCAGCGTGTAGTAGGTGATCGAGAGGTAGAGAGGCCTGTGGCCTTTACGAAAACAAAACATCCAGTGCAACAGATAGGGTTAGACTTCTCCTGCGTGGTGAACGGTGCAGAAATGGAAGATACCAACAACCACGGTCTTAAAATCTTTACCGATGGTAGTAAGATAGAAGGTAAAGTGGGCGCAGCGCTATCCATTTGGAACGGTTCCGCCGAAACACAAACCAAGAAATTGAAATTGGCACCATTCTGCACCGTATACCAGGCCGAACTGCTGGCCCTGTCTGAGGCCACAGAACTGGCTCTACGAAGTGCGGCATCCAGTTGCAATATATATTGCGACTCAAGGTCTGCCCTTGAAACGGTAGTGCGAGTCACTTCCCTCCACCCACTCGCGGAAAAAGCCCGTAGCAACATATGTGCCTTAAAAGCACAAGGCAAAATAATTCGATTATTTTGGATAAAGGCACATGCGGAGTTGGAGGGAAATGAGAGAGCAGATGAACTTGCCAAGGATGCCGCACTGAATAGGAAAACTAGGCCCGATTATGACAGGTGTCCGATTTCATTCGACAAGCGACAGATCCGTATGGAATCGCTTGACGAATGGAATCAGAGATATCGGAACGGAGAGACCGCCGCCGTTACTAAAGCATTCTTCCCGGACGCAGTAGACGCTCATAAAATAATATGGAGCATAAATCTTGATCCAGTGCTGGTGCAAATGTTCACAGGGCATGGTGGATTCTCCGAGTACTTACACCGTTTTAAGTGCAAGGAGAGTCCATCATGCATCTGTGATGCAAATAAAGAAGAAACTGTTGAGCACATTCTTACTGAATGCCCGGTATTTGATCAAATTAGGATTGACACAGAGATACAAACAGAAATGAGAATGATAATGGAAAATATACGAATAATGTTAAAAGATTAAAAGATTAAAATGATACTGATTAAATATTGTAAAACAATTGTAAATAAAGTAATATTAAGGAATAAGTAAATGTGCATATGTATAAGTAGATATTATTAGAACTACACAAGTTAGACAAAAATAATAGAGTAAGAAAAGTGTTATATATATATATTTGTATAATATATACAATATAGCATTAATTAAGACTGGATATAACTATGTAATTAGCTATAAGAAAATTGTAATAATAATAAGATTTGTAACAAATAAAAGAGTTGATAATGTCTCTGACCGCCATGTCAGAGGAATGTGCGCAACACCCTGTGATGACGGGTGCTAATAAAAAAAAAAAAAAAAATATATCCTGACACTGGTCTAGCCTTAGGGTATCGTTAGCCTTCGGGTTGCGGAGGTCAGGTGGCAGCCGCTCCGTGTAAAAACTGATATCCAGTCAAATCCGGTTAGACCAGAAAAGCCGACCCCAAGTGACTTGGGAATAATAAAGACTAAGAGAGAAGATGTACCAGGATGCCTATTATTTTTTGTATTTTAAGTGTAGATTCCTTACTATGTTTTAGAAAAGTTATTTTAATACAGGTTGCTTTTTAAAGGTTGGGATACTTGAATGCAATAAAAGCGCCCATGAACTTATGTGACCGCCTACCACCACACTTATCGCCATAAGGATTATTTGGTACGTTAATCGAAGTATAAAAACATATTATCCTAATGTGACATAAAAAAGTATCTATGTATAAGTTTGAAGTCACAGAAATATGTGTAATTAAAAATAAATCTGCCATTACAATAAAACAATGCTGACAGAAAGTCATATCTTAAAAAGCTTGGAGCCTCACCTGAAAAACAGCACAAGATTGTTTTCCCCCAGTTAGGCTAAAACCAAGGTTAATTAAAGATATTTCTTTGCCCGTTTGATTAAATTTTAAATCCTTTTATATTATTAAAAAACCTAAGCAGAGAAGAATCTCTGTCAACTAACATTTTCTTCATAGTAAGTCCTTTGATTTGTAAACCTCCTTAGAAAGCTTTAATAAGAAATTGCGTAGAAAGCTCCTTGTCTAATAAAAATTAAGACACCCGTAATTCAGTATTCATAATATAAATTTTATAAAGTGTACATTTTAAGTATGTAGATTAAGAATTGAGCTCGGCTATATGAACGGGCAATGAACTATATAGAAATTAACAATGCATTTGTGATATGGCGTTATTCGAAATGTATAAAGAGCCTACATCCAATAAATATTGATTGCATTTAAATCAAAACCAGATAATACTAGCAGAGGCAGTTCTAAAATTGATTTTGGCTTACTCGAATAAGTTAGAATATTTAACGTGCTAAGTTATTCTATTTGATTCGAATCTGTCACGTGATTTATTCTGGCAGAGTGAGCCAGCTTATACATAACAAAATCTCCAGCTACACCAACAGTCAGGTAAAGCTTTTTAGGTTCATTCTCTCTTCTCACACTGAGCAGAGGCACGTGCCCAGCAGTGGGACAGTTTAATACTGGGCTGATATTATATACAGCATAGAAGAGAACCTATAGCGAGGCTTTTTACAGTAAGTACTTAGAATGCCCTAATCAAAAACACAATAACACTTTGTCCGGTCCAAGAATCGAATTCGAAATCATCCGAAGACATGCCCACGGATCAATAAGACTTATATATCATTAGTGTAAATATCTTTTACTGCGTAAGCCTTTTGATATATCACTGACGAAAGCAGTCTAGCATAGAACTGTAACAACACCCGCGGGGCTCGACGTTATCTCGGATTGAAAAAGTAAGAATAAAAAAGTTGTAATGTCGCCGTTAAAACAGCACGTGTTGGTAGGATTGAAGCTTATCCTGAGGGAAGCTTCAATGTATGATCTTGGCCTTAACATCAACGATCGATAAGTAATCTTTTTTGTTGGGATTTTTTGTTTACTAGATATTAATTAATCTAGATTTTGGCAATAAATTGCTTTTCTTCATGACCAGTTCTTTTTCGGGATGACAGGTATGTCTGTGTCCTTTACTGTACACTCGACAACGGGTATGTAAAATTTCTCATTTAAACTATGATGATCGGTGGAGTAGTCAAGACGTGAAAGCTTAACAAATAATTAAGCGAACACACTCACAGTCACTTTTATAATATTGGTTTTTTTAATACCGATATAAGCTTGCGTTTGCCTGCGATCTCACCTGATCTTAAGTGAAGATGCAGTTGACTATGGAGCACGTTTGCCTAGAAGATACCTATTCAATCGCGACTTGAAGACACCTAGATTGTACTCATCATGAAACACAGACTTAGGTAGTGAGTTCCACTCCTTTGCGGTACGCATTTCGCAGTTAGGATTTCTTATTTTTTATTCGAGATGAGTACTAGCAATTAGCGTTACAAATTAGTATTCAATTACTAGGTGTTAAGGTTATTTTCTACAAATGATTAGTATGAAATATATAGTATAATATAAAAGTATTTTTTTTTAAGAATTGATTATTATTGGATTAATGCATACATACATAGATTCACGCCTGTTTCCCAGAAAGGTAGGCAGAGACTACGGATTTCCATTTGCTACGATCCTGACACACTTCTCTGGCTTCATTCACTTTCATCACATTCCTCATACACGCCCGTCGGTTCAAGGTACTCTTAACCTGGCCTTTGTCCAGAACGCCTCCGATCTGATCAAGAAACGTATTGGATTAATATGTATAACTAATATCACGGCTCCTTACAAATACAAACAATCTTCTTTGTTCATGTGCTAATGTTTCTGTGGTGACAGTTAAGACAGAGATTGAAAGTCCTCATCTAAACTTTTGCTGGAGAGAACCACAAAAAACCAAAACGTCATCTCTGTCTATATTTTTCGAAAAGCACTGAATTAATTTTGATAAAATTTATACAGGAGTATATATGATGTGGCCCACCAAAAAAAAAACTGAATCAACAAAATCAATTCATAATTGCAATGAATTCATCGAGTAACAAACATAGAAAATGAACGTACAGTCGAATTGAGATTCACCTCCTTTTTTAAGTCGGTTATGAAATGTAGGTAACACACTTTTGATGTTCAATGTTAGCATAAGTACAATATTACTTCATTGTTTGGGATAAATTATAGATATTATGTAGCTATATTTAATAGTCGGTCGAGCCCTCTTCACAAGTACACCCTCCTAAGTTTCTCTGCGGTCACTTCGGTTAGTTAGGCTCTCAGAGTAATAATTATGTATGGTTAAGCTGTAACAGGCACACATCTCTCACTACCGGTAATAGAATTATACTATTGTAAGCGAATATACATACCTATATCAAGGTTTAAACATTATTGAGCTGTACGTGGACTCCTTTAGTGGCGCAGCGTTATAATTTTCATAACTAGATTTTGCCCGCGGCGATAAATTTATGTTAAGATAGATTTTTGACACTTGCATCGAAACGCACAGGCCTTTTTTTTAAACTACACACTTGTGATTCTGATAGTTTTCTCCTATAAGTGCGAAACTAATAATCGCGCAGACTCTATTATGCTATATAGTCAAATTAGATAAACACTTGACATATAACAAACATACAGGTTATCTGGTACAATTATAAAATTCGTATATTATTACGTAACAGTGCAGACAAAACCACTGTGATACTAATTTATAAAGCACTGACACAATTGATTCTTTACTATAGTACCCTTGGCATGGGGTGGTGCAGTAAAATCCAAAATAATTCAACTCGAGAGAGTCCTGCGAGCTGTTTAAAGTAATGCTGAGAACACCGTTCCGGTTTTCAAAAAATGACCTGAGTGCGAAGTACGCTGATATTTTTTGATAAAAGCGAACAACAGCTGATAATCCCATATATAGTTCCCATAGTCTTAGACTATTTTCGCTACGTTATAATTTATGCAGTTGTAAAGGAAATTCTATAATTATAAAATATTAGTGTCAGCGAAACGCCAAATTCGTCTTAGTTTTCGCCAACGGCCATACTACGTTGAATACACCGGTTCTCGTACGATCACCGAAGTTAAGCAACATCGGGCGTGGTAAGTACTTGGATGGGTGACCGCCTGGGAATACCACGTGCTGTTGGCTTTTTGGTCTTTTCTTATTTTTTTAACTAGAGTCTTAATACTATATTTTATATACATTTATTTTATTTAAAAGAGTTTTCTATCATTGTTCTCTATTTTTAAAATCTGTTGTACATTGTTCGTCCATTTATTAACATAGTATATCTTCAATATGTTACTAATGTTACTATCAACCAACCAAAAATTAGTTTTAGTTCTAAGCTCAGCTTAGTAGCCTATGCATTATTTTGATAATATAAACAACAATAATGTAAAGTTTAATCAAAATCCGTTTAGTAGTTTCTTAGTCTCCGTCGACTTAGTCTGATCTCTTTAAATATATTTTGCTGTGCAATTAGTATTTTTGGTAAGCATATTTGGCTGTGCAATTTGTATTTTTGGTGGAACAAAGGGAAAAAATTGAGGAACAGTTAAATACTACCCGTTTTTTTTGTTACGCTTTCGCGTCTTAACTATTCGATCGATTATCATTATCATCGTATACACGTTGTCTGAGGAACACAAAAGGCCATAATATGATGCCTTTCGTCCAGACAAAAGTACTGTTCTAATCTAATCTAACTTAACCTACATTCACGCACGTGAAGCCGCGGGCGAAATTTGGTAATATCATAAATGCGTATGTTAGTTTGTTTGTTTGTTACGCTTTACGTCTTAACTGCTCAACCGATAGTCATTAAATTTTGCATACTCGTTGTCAGGAGAACACCAAAGAACATAGGGTATTTTGCATTCAGAAAAAAATACTGTTATTAACATTACTGCATTTACGCGAGCTAAGCCGCCGGCAATATTTAGTATTTTATACATCAGACTTTCTCTTCGTGAACAAATAATATATCTCCGTATTGTATTACAACGATCGACTTTAACGAAGCGATGTACTGAACGAAACTATTTCACAGGCGCATTGTTTACGTAAACATTTAATTTTGTGAACACAATTGCAGCTTCATGAAATTATAGTAACAGGATCAAGAGTCAAGGAATAATTTAATTATGAGATAGTTGATTGAGGAACATACCTTGGCAGTCCGTGGTGTAAGTTTAAACTTATAATAGGGATTAAAGTATGAAGTTGCCGTTGTATATATACTTTGAATTTACATAAAACCTTCATGGTGTGAGATTTTCGAGTGAAACTTTTTACACATGATACATATAAGATACATCTTTAAAAAATGTGCGTCATTCGATTTTCGACTTTCAATTGTTTTTTATTTAGCTTAGACGGGAAAGATGTATACTTCGAAAATCCGAATCATTTTTGAATACGAGTGCCGACGCAGAACTAACGCGCCAGAAAAGGCTTGCAATATCAACGCTGCGTTTGGAGAAGAAACTGCTAATGAATGCACCGTGCGTTTTTGGTTTAAACGCTTTCGTAATGGAAACTTCGACTTGAAGAACGAACCACGTGGAAGACCACCCACACAGGTGAATAAGGGTGAATTGAAGGAAATGGTGGAAGCCGATCCAAATCAAACTACCCGGACGGAATTACCGTCATGTTTTAACGTTACCCTACCTACAATATTGGCTCATTTGCATCAAATGTTTAAGATAAAAAATATGAAAAATGGGTGGCTCATGATTAGACTGATCTGCAGAAAGAAATGCATGTTGAAACTTGTGTTGCCTTGTTGAATCTGTATAGAAATGAAGGAATATTGGATCGAATTGTGACATGTGACGAAAAGTGCATTCTTTACGAGAACCTTAAGTGAAAAATACAATGGCTGACCCCAGGTCAAACGCCGCAACAGCAAAGCTTACCAATAAAAAGGTAATGGTAACTGTTTGGCGGTCTCTTCATGGTGTTATTCACTAGAGCTTTCTCAGGTCTGGTCAAGCAATAACAGCAGATGTTTACTGTGCCGAATTTCGAACAATGATGGCGAAACTGGGAGTGAAACAGCCCCGACTCGTGAATCGATCTTTTCCATTATTGCTCCATGATAACGCAAGACTTCACACTGCACGAGAAACCGTTGTAACTCTACAGGAGCTGCAGTTAGAAACCATACGTCATCCTACGTACTCGTAAGACCTTGCTCCAAAGGACTAGAATTTTTTTCGTGATTTGTACAATTTTCTAAAAAAAATTCTTTCGAGGAGGCAGGACAAAATGCTTCCACACAGTTTGACGAATCTAAATCCCCGGCGTTCTATCGAAAAGGCATAAATGGACTTCCGTTTAGATGGCAGCAATGTACAGATAACGAGGGTAAATATTTCGATTAAATAAATATGGTATCGTAGAAAAAACCGAGTTTCAATTTTTCTGTACAAATCGGCAATTTCATACTTTAACCCCTAATACTTGCGACTGATTGTAAGGATCCGGGACAAGTCTTTTCTTTTTAAAAAGACAACGACTACGAGTGCAAGCACTAGGAATAAATCCTATGTTGCGGGAATCTTTACAAACATTCAAACAACGGGCACAACGAGCACCCAGAATCGGAACAATTATCTTTTCATCACACAGATGTTTGTCTCGTGTGAAGATCGAACCTGCAACACTCGGCGCAGTGGCAGTGGCGTGACAACAATTTAAACTACTACGCCATCCGTGCAGTTAAAATTCTTGGGTTACGCAATGTTTTATTGGCTTACTGTTAGTACACACTCGATTGCTGCATCGAGTTTGCAAATGTGCCTGATAGATAGATTGTCGGCCTCAATGGCTTAGTGGTTAGTGTAACCGACTGCCACGCCTGAGGTCACGGGTTCGTTTCCCGCACAAATCAAACATTTGTGTGCATGGACATGGATGTTTGTCTTGGTCTGGGTGTTTCTATGTATGATATGTACGTATTTCCAAAAAAAAAGTATATATGTACATATGTTTATCCATTGTCTAGTTAGTACCCATAGTACAAGCTCTGCTTAATTTGGGCTGGATGGTGTTGTGTGTATGTGAAAGAATAAAAAAAAGAAAAGGCTAGACTGCAATTATAGCCTATTATAGTCTATACCAAAGATTCAATTTATAGATGCGTCCTAATACGTTAAAGTATGGTCAGCTTTCTAGACGTTAAGTTATCCTTTGACACACATTGCGAACATTGTTCATATTTATTGTTCTGTCTAATGTTGAACTCATTCTGTGTGTGTGTCTTATTTAAATTGCACTTTTTAGTGCGAAATAGGTACCGTTAAGGCACATCTTAGATTTAAATTTTTGGGGCTTTTAGGTTATTTCAATAACAGGGTTTGAACTTCGTCAAGTCAGAGAACTTGAATGAATTGGCATTCTTTGGCTTAGTATTTCAACCACTTTCTTGGCAAAACAATAATTTAACCAAAACTATGTTTATTACAAAGATTATATGAAAAGTACTCCAGTCCTTTATTATTTTAATAAAATTAAACAAATGAGTAACAATAAAGATATCTCGTCCAAATTTATGCTGACTCACATTTTTAAAATATATCAGGATCTCAATAAAAATATGATATAGTGGAGTTTGGATCGACAAGCCTATTTAATTTCGCTGTTTGTTTTTAATATATTTCATGAGTGGTATCGGATTAACATTTAGTGAGACGTAAAACAAAATTGGCACCATCGAACAAATTAGTTTTTGCAACGGAGATGAAATTCAAAAGCAATTTTATTTTAACTTTTGATCATCCTACAATTTCGAGCGTATCGGATTTGTCTCGCATTCGGATGACATGAAAAACCGATTTTTAACGCTTTACCCGATATTCGGATGGAATAAAAAGAGGCTTTCATATTATTTTTTTGTAAAGTCTGTCATATGTTTATATTTACACATTTGGGTTGGATGTTAGTATATGTCTATAGAGTGTAAACCTTTAAAGATGATGATTACATCCAACCTTTAAGTGTATGTTAAAATACTGATTAAAGCAAGGTGACAAAATGGCTTGTTGCTATGCATTTTTGTTTATCCTTACTAATATTAAAAGTGCGAGGGTGTGTTTTTTGGTTTGCCTTGTTTTCACGTAGTAATGGAGCAAGGTTGTCGATCGACATATTGTGACATCTATGTTTTACATTGTCTAATGCAATAAATATCTATGCATATAATAAGATTGGTCTGAGATGGGTTTGGTCGACGTCTGTACGTGGGACAAATTGAAAATGTGAGTAGTCCTTATATGAGCTAAAGAAGCTAAAACAAATTGATTTTAATTTTGTTTGCATCACACATAAACTACTGCAGGAAATGGAATGCAGTTTGTACAGTTGTATTTTTGAAGGTTTAACTTAAAATCTGGTTTCATCTTCATACATCGCCAGACGTCGAGACACATAATAATGTGTTTAGATCAGCTTCTTCATACACGCAAAGATAGAAACATATAGATAGTTAACTACTTCTAAATCCCACGCGAACGAATCGCCGGTGAAAACTAGTATTGAATATGTTTTCTGAACATAGACAGTCTCATATATACCGACATAAAAAAGTAATCCTATTATTATTCCAATAAATATATAAATGTGTAAGCTTGTGATGTTAGTTACTGTACGGTTTTGTTACCGTACATACTTAGTCTGTCAAAGCAGCAATACTAAAATGAGCACACAAGAGCGTTGCAATTTACCTCATATTGCTGTGGTTTATAATGATATAATTCATAATAAGATTCAAGTACATTTATAACTATAAAACAATACACTTGCCGAGAGAAAGATCACACTTATTAATTAACTTGTAAACATTTTACTTTAACTTTTAACAATATAACTTTTAAACGTAACTTGTGGTTCTTTCTGTGTACTCCAACAACTAACATATATCTTTGAGTGTAGGAACACTAACTGGCTCCTACAGTTACACAATCACGCGTTAATTGTTAAACGGATTTGGTTCACACGAGACACACAGATAGGCCATGTCCTGAATTAATACTAACAAAACTTTTATCCCGGCATTGCGTTTCATAATTGCGTAGGGATAATAGTTGACCTTTCATGTTATTTTACCAACTCTCATATTATTAATTTATTTAAATATTTTAATTACTCTCTCATTACTTCTAAATTTGTCAATGTCTAAGTAGATGTCTATAAATGATTAAGCAACTTTTCATGCGGCCTGTGTCTCGCTCATGATCTAGTATAATTCATACATACATAATATAATAATATTAATTATTATTATTAAACATAAATACATAGTCACATGCATAGGCCTGTATATATGCACGCTCGTGCCTTCTCTATATATTTCCACATATATCTCATCCCATCATGTAGTAATATAGTATCCTCGAAAACCAGCCCTTCGGAGCAGAGGTATCTAAGACCTACATTTCGCCATCTATAGTTTTAAGGTACACGTAATAGAGGCCGATCCTATACAATACTAACCTATTAGTTATATAATATAATAATACAGAATGTACTACAAAAATTGGCTAAATACATCCCTATGTTGTTTAAAATTTTCATCCCGTAGCGCTGTTTGCAAGAATAGGCAATTGATTCTAAGAACAGTAGTGAAGTTGTTTATTTCGCCGCAGTTTACAGTAAAAAATTGTTATAATGTTCTGTGGAAATAATTTACGTGGCCATCTACATGGCAAGAGTACCTCATATCCTGCACTACAAATCAAAAATCTAATCACCGTCGGCGTCGCCGAGACTTTGGTATTAAACTATTGAGTTGCAGCGGAACACTGGCGGCACAATAGGGTACCATATTTTTGTTTTCTTTGTCTGGCATGCAAACAATTGATAAATCACCAATAAATAAGAAATCGCACATTCACTTCACCCTAATAATCCCATCATCATAATATCTTACGTAATATTTTTTATACGTGTCTCATTTCCAGTGCGTGACATCCCTATGCGCATTTCCCGTAACGTCTTTACTTTACCTTGTTCAAATAAAAAGGCAAGAAATTACAGGGGAGTACTATACCTTCATTTGTTTAAATACCTTAATGACTATCCCCATGCAAAGACATCAGGTAGACGTTTATAGGACGCACTCCCGCTTCATATTTCGTCCCCAGTACTAAGGGGCTACGGTTTTAAGTCACCTACAGCGGGGACCCTTTAATTTGGGATTTTCCACGCGAGTACACTCAGCTTTTTAGATTAAAACATCACGTAAATTTGCGTAGCTTACGGGCCAGAATGAAAATGTTCGCACGCCCGTAATTTCAAAGCTAGTACTATAAGTACGTCAGGCTGAAATTTACGCTCAGATGAAAGTGACTGTCGTGGAATCTTAGGTATTAAATTTGAAATTTATAAAAGGAGAAAGTGTTGAAGTCTGTGACAGCGTGACCTAGTTTTTAATTGTCTGCTGAACATTTTAAGTTTTAAGTTAACACTGCAATAACTTAGATACTTATCTGCTGCTATTGTGGCTTGGGAGAAGAATAAAGCACTTACAACCTGTGATATACTAAAATTGTTACGTCTGTATTCCACTGAGTCTCGCTGCTTGTATAAAACTACAATACATGTGTCACTGATATGCCAGTGTTGAAAGAAGATACAAAAATTAAAGGAGTAAAAGAGAACGTTATCTAAAAACTATAGAGCTTTAATTATTTTCTCGAGCCAGCGGTTGTCATGCGTTAAGGTAGACACTTAAACGCTGGTTGCCCTCTCACTCCCGGCCGTGGTTCAGTCTATGGTCCGGAGTGAGATATCGTGGAACGCCGTCGCCTCCTTCTGTGAGGAAATAATTTCCATCAAGGAGGCGGCGGAGCGGGAGCGGGAGCGCTTAAACCCTCTCCCCAACCGCAGAACCGGGCGCCGGAGGGCGCGAGATGACCTCACGGCGGGCCGAAACCACGGCGGGGTCGCAGTTGCATGTGAAAGCGATTCGCGCGGCTTCGCCGTCTATGGTTATGTCGAGGAACACTGTGGTAGGTTTAGTCGGTATTACCGGGGTATCTTTTCCCCGGTGAGGTATGCGTCAAAGCATTCAACCAAGTAAAAAAAAAAAAGACACTTAAACGCTAAACTAAAGAAATTAAAAAGTAAACACTGGTAACTCTTTTAGTTTATATGGAGATTTTTGTGTTGACCTGCCTTTCAGAATCCAACTATCAGGCGACGATAATTTGAAATATAATATTACGCTGAATTAGATTACACTAAAAAACTGAAGATTGAATAAGTAAAAAGAAGATCCTAAAATTAAATGAGTAAAACTAACAGCTGTTTAAAAACTATAGCGCTTTAATTCCTTGTTCTAGGCACCGTGTTTTAGGCGAACTGATTGAAAAGTGCTCCAATTGGGTAATTATTTATTTCTACTTTTACCGCAAGTGTAACACATCTACATATTTAATATATGTAGGTATAATATCGTTGTCCACAACATTGTTTAAGGAGATGGACGCTTGATGTTGACTGCCTTAATGATAGAGCCGTTACGTTGATATCGCAATGCGTTCGTACTTATCGCGTTCATAGGCAAACGTTCAGAGCAAATCGACTAGGGACGAACTCCCCCTCTATAATATCGCGCCCCAATTACCTGATGTTCTGTTCGTGTAGTGAGTAGCATTGCTAGAATGCTTTAAAGGGGAGTTGTGCTTTTAAAAGTATTATTTTTGCAGCAGTAAATACTCTACGTGTGCTATTACAGTGTATTGAGCATTTTGGATGAAGGTAAGCATTGGATTAAAAGTTATTTTATAGATTCGGGTGGCGAATAAGCATACGGCCTGCCTGGTGGTAAGAGCTTACCGGAGCCATAAATATCATAAGAATCTCTTGCGCGTTGCTTTAGAGAAAATAATTAAAGTTAAAGAAAAATGATTAGAGATGTAGGTATATACATGCACATATTTGGAAGTCTTATTCACAGGGCGAAACTTAGTATTATTTTTTCTCTTACGTCAGTTTTTCGCTATAGGGCGGTACTTAGATGAGCGCGCCGGTACATACACACCTGTACCAATATATGTTCAGTGGTTGGCACATATTCAAAAAAAATTCCACCAGTCATTCATACATATACAAGATGTAGATTAACTTTAACCTTTAACCAATACATTCATTCATACCAGTCATTCATGCAACCATTAACCTTAAAAATAATGAGACGTCACTCACAGTAACAGTAACAAAAATAAACGTTTGAATACTACAAAAGTAAAATACATTAAATCGACGTCGCTTGAATTGTGACGTCACGTATATTAACAGGATTTGTATGAAAAAGTCTCGTACTAATGAGTAAAAGCCTAATCTATGCAAATGACGTACACAAATTATTTTCAACTGTAGTATTACGCGTACGTGACGTGATTGTGATTCGAGAGAATGGGTGCTGTGATGTGTGGCTTCGATGTGTGCGTAAACATGACATAGGGTTGCCGATATTAATCCAAGTGATGAATTATTACAGAAATATGTAACATGATATCAAAGGCATTTAATGTACGTGTAAATGTTGAAGTGTTATTGGTTCGAATCCCACACAGGACACAACTTTGTTCGATTAATAAATGGTTGTTCCGAGTCTGGGTGTTCTTTGTGTCCGTTATTTGAATGTTTTTAAGGCAACACATGATTTATCCCTAGTGCGGGAGAGTTGCCTGTTTAACAAAGAAAAAGAAAAAAAAATCTTTTTCGCTTTTATAATTCTCTCTAGATAATTGCTTAGAGCAGACAATCAACATTATTTGGTTGCCAATACATTTCCAGAACGCGTTTTACTCTCAAATCTAAAGGGAGCATATCTACGATAGATGCACTTTGAAAAAAAAAATACTACACTGGACCAGATTAGCCTAAAGAGTTGACAAAAGACGCCTACTAATATCATAACTGTAGAAGGTTCTTTATATGTTAGGATATTCGAAACTCGAACACACGGAAACTGTTAAATAGATTTGGATAAACCTTGGCACACAGATTGACCATATCGATGTACTGCACAGAACGCTTAGTGGTATACGTGGTCGCCTTGCCCATTGCTAAGGAGACCACGTAAACCACTACGTCACATAAAACAATACTTAACGAAGTGACGATCCACTTCGTCGAGTATTATGGGTTCGAACCCCACACAAAAAATTGTGTCATACGCAAACCACCACCATTGCCACTACACTAAACATCCAGAAAAAACGGTCTGTTTTTGATTGATAGCTAGACAAACATAAAATTAAATAAATAAGACCTTTAAAGTAATCTATATATTGAAACAACTGCAAACACTGGTCTACTCCGATACGGATAATTTGCTTACAGTTGTAAAATAGCCTCAAGTCATCAGTAATTTGTAATAATATGTAATTTAAGTATTTTTATTGTATCAATATACATATTTTATTTTAAGTTTATGCACATTGACCTAAACTAATATTACTTGGCATATATTTTTTGTAAGTAGAGATATAGCCTGAAACACAGGTCTAAACCTAGTTCAGGCAACCACTTTATTAAACCTAGCGTTTGAAATTAAATTAGAATGCACAATGTCGGCCGATTAAAGTATATGTAAAACATGTACCAGATTAAGGATAATTATAATTTATCGTAGTATAATATTATTTTAGACTAATAACAAAAATGTATACCCATGTATTATTATTGCATAAATTATTATTATTATTATTATTATTATTATATTATAAACACTTCTCACACGGAGAAGAGGCCCGTGCCCAGCAGTTTGACAGTACGAACTGTTTGAATTACTCACCGTTCAGCAAATCTACACTAGCTGCCTACTACAAAAGTGTCGCTTGTCACATGCTATACAATCCAAGAGTAACAGTGAAAACTACAGAGATTATTACAATTATAACACTTATGTTGTCAGACTGCCAACGTGCACTCAATGGTAACGGTCACTTAGAATTGGAATACTAATATTACTTTCATCTGTACTAGGCCTCCTCATCGATTGCCATGACAGCGACCTCAGAAATTATGGATAATTTCTTCTATAGCTTGCTAGACTGAACTTGGTCTTAAATGGCCTACTACACGTGAGGCAGTAGAGTTGGCCTGCGAAGTTGTATGTATACGTGTAAGGGGGTGTGGGTCTTTCTTTAAGTATTTGGCGTTTTACTAATAGTAACAACAAGGCATGCAGAAACTTCTACTCTGTGTTACAGTTATTTTAAATAAGCAAGTTTTATAGTAGATTATTATATCTCTTCTGAGTATATATGTTTTGTCCTTCGTTTTAATATTAGCAGAAACTCTCGTAAAACAAGAATTCTTCCTAAAGGTAAAATTGTCCTTTTAAGAGTCATTTAACGTAAAGATGTAATTTAACTAATTAGGAGAAAACACTGGAACTACCTGCTTAAACGAGGTACAGGATAATGTTGAACCGTTGTATTCTGGTAGAAGTTATATTAAACTAGCTAGTTCCCACGACTATGTTCGCGTTTTTAACGTATGTACATCCTGCGATACTCTGGAGTTCAAATTATCACCATAAAAAATCGTCAAAATTTACATTATTATTGTTTATACATCAGAATAACATATACACACGCTACTAAAAAACTAACTTGACATAAATCTACATTAACGCAAGCAAAGTCACGGGCAAAATCTAGTATTATAAATGCGAATGTGAATTTGTTTGTTTGTTACAGTTTTACGCCTTAAGACTGCGCCGAGCGTAAGACAGATAATGACAGAGCTTGTGCGGCGCATATTAAAATTGGCGCGCGGCCGCCATAGTAAAATTATATGGAGGATTTGAAGTGCATTTTTGATAAATATGTATCTTTATTTTCAACCAATAACTTAAATATTTGGGACGGACAAATTGTAATATAAATATTTGTGTTTTGTTTAAGCTGTAAAATAGGATAGATTTCTACGGTTATAAACTTATCATCTAAAATCACGTAACACGAGCTTACGTTTTTGCATTTTTTTGTATATTTGCATGTTTACGTAATTTTGTTGGCGGAAATATTAATTATTTTAAGTTTTGTACACGGAGTAATTGTAAACACATTCATTGTTATGGTAAATGTATATTTTATATTTGTATTAAACATAAAGTGTTGATTTTATTCACTTAATTGTGACCGCCTGTTTTGGCACATTTCACTCGGCGCAGTCCTAACTACTTGACCGATCGTCATGCGATTTTGCATACTCGTTGTCGGGGAAACATAAAAGAAAATGGGATACCTCTCATCCAGAAAAAGTACTGCTCCCGAGGGATAGAAAATTTACATAGCCTAAATTTCCGCGAGCGGAGTCCGAGAAAAATCTAGTTCCTATTTTATAAGGCAGACTAATAGAATTCATAATTTTGAAAGCTTTGTTCTGGTTAGAACCAGAACTAGCTCTAAAGACATATCTTTAGAGCCGTTTTTATGAAGAACTATCAACGTGTTATTGATGATTTAATATAATTGTTAAGCAAGCTTGCATGCACATTTAGTTTGTATAAACTTAAATAATTTTACAGTATTGGGTTTTCCAAAGAAACTATTTGTGAGTTCGATATAAAAAAAATGCCTAAATGTTACTTTAGTTACGTTTATTAGTCGTAAAACTTATTAAATTATATTAAAACTCATTAATCGATTATGTCGTTGATAGTAATATCATAATATCACACAAAATTCAGCGTATTTTCATTTCCATTATTTTATTTAATATTTACAACGCTTAACTATTTTAATATTATTATCAAATACTTATATTATCTTAATAAACACATACATAAATTGATAATATATCGTCAAATTATAATACAAAGATTGTTATAAGCAGATTAAACTTTTATAAGTATCAACTATCCTATATATGTATGTATGTAGTTGATACTTATACAATTTTAATCTGTTTATATACTCTTAGTATCATAAAGTTGCCACCCAGGAATGGGACCTATTTTTATATATTTTATTACAAATATATCTCACAAACGTTATTACAAAACTTCTCAATAGCTGCGCCGATGCTTGACGAAATAAAATATGTAAGGGCGGATACCACATCTTAAAAACAAGATTTACCTTTTTATGTTACCATAATATCAAAACATTGTTTCCCACACATGTAATATCTTCTTTATAGGCAAATTTCTTTTTGAGAATTTATGTAATTCGTTTATTTACAAGTTTCTTTGGAATTCAAAGGTTGCTGAGGAAAACAATACACTTACTTCGCACGTGTTTTTGTTTATGTTATCTTATTTGGTTTGGTTTTGACATACATACCTCAAATCATGTCTGTATGTCCGGTATAGGCAGGCAAAAGTGTATTACACACATATTTCGCCAGCTATGTACATATATATGTATATTTAGGAGCAAGTCTGTTCTCTGTCTGTTATATTCTATCACATACACACAACACCATTTAGCCCAAACTAAGCAGAGCTTGTATTATGGGTACTAGACAATGGATAAACATAGGTACATATATACTTTTTTTTGTAAACATATGTATGTGTATTATACATAGGAACACCCAGACCAAGACAAACATGTCCATGCACACAAATGTTTGACTTGTGCGGGAATCGAACCCGCGACCTCAGGCGTGGCAGTCGGTTACACTAACGAAATGTGAGTGTTACACACCTCTGCTTACCTCTTCTGGGACACAGGCTTATGAATATCATTATATGTAAGTATGTTTCAGGTTTCACTTTTAAACTTCGCGCTGCTACTAAGACTTGCCCAATTAAAATGCCGATAGCACTTTGTATAACTCAAAAGAACCTAGGTATCCATACAAACTTATAGCAAGTACTGACGGGTTACGTGTCTAGTAGACGTACAGCACACATAATTACGTGCCCTGTTATTCTTAAGTGAAAGTGAAGAATGGCAGGGCGTCTTCGTCGATTGAACAGATGGTGCAAATTAATAGGAAGAAATACAAACAGCGATAGCCCAGTGGGAGATCGTTGAACTGCCATGCAAAGGTCTCGACTTCGAACCCAAAGATCGCACCTGTCTCTAAAAAAGTTATATGCGTATTAAATCTATACTAATATTATAAAGCTGAACAGCAGATATAGCCTATTGGGAAACCGTTGGACTGCCACGCAGAGGTATCGGGTTCAAACCCAAGGCGCGCATCTCTGACCTTTCAAAGTTATATGCGTATTAAATAATTAATTATAGCTTGCTTTAACGGTGAAGGAAAACATCGTGAGGAAACCTACATGTCTGAGAGTTCTCCAAAATGTTCTCGAAGATATGTTAATTCTGCCAACCCACACTAGGCCAGCGTGTTGGACTATGGCCTAACCCTTCTCACAGTGAGAAGAGGCCCGTGCCCAGCAGTGGGACAATTTAATACAGGGCTGATATTATTATTATATTATGAAGAGTTTATTTGTTTGTTTGGTTGAACGCGCTAATCTCAGGAATTACTAGTTCGAATTGAAAAATTCTTTTAGTTTTGGAGAGCTTATTTATCGTGGAAGGCTATAGGCTATAACATCACGCCACAATCCACGGGGGCGGCGCAGTTACCATAAATACGAGTGAAACCGCGGGCACATCTAGTAATAAATAATTATGTCTTGTTTTAACGGTGAGGTAAAACATCGTGTGGAAACCTCCTTGTATAAGAGTTCTCCGTAATGCACTCGAAGATATGTTAAGTCTGCTTACCTGCTCTGGGCCAGTGAGATGGACTGTGGCCTAACCTTTCTCATACTGTGATGAGGGTAGTGCTCAGCAGAGGGAAAGATTATATACAGGACTAATACTATAATAGTAAATATTTATATGTTTTGATTTGTATAACGAACGCTGAACATTTTTTTAAGAAGGTAATTCACAATTGAATTATAACAGTATTTTTCTCACTATAAATCATGTCGTAAATCAAAGGGGCCGGTCGAAATAATTGTTTTCCTTAAAAATGGCGACAAAATGGAGCCGTTTGATTTATGTTTGTTCGTGTAAAATATTAACACCTCTTAATAGAATTTTGTACGGATTATAAACAAAAGAATTGCTTTCTTGAAGTTGAAGTTAGGGTATAGGTCTATCTCGTAAGTCTCAATTTTATATCCAATTTTCTAACCTTACCTTTTATCATAGCAATCATAGCCTTTTATCATGCTTAAGCCTGTGTTTCGAAAAGGTAGGTAGGGTTGTATTATAACTATATGTTGCTAGATTGCCTTCGGAAATAATGGCGTGGGTGTAACTTAAAGGTAATAGGTACATGGATGAGAAGTATAAAAATAAAAACATGTTTACAAAAATAGACTTAACTAAAGAAAACAGTGTAAAGAAATAAATAAATTATAATAAAACCTAATGAGAAAACGGCCAGGCGGTCGCGAGTTTATTATCATTACGCATATCTGTCTCTTCAAAGTTATGTGTAAATATAGTTAAAGTCAGCCAATTCGCATTAGATAACCGATGTGGACTTCCTATAACAGAAGAGACAGTATTTGAGCTAATAAAAAATATGTGATTAAAGTTAGAGTGCAAAAACTAGGACTTAAGGACAAAATTAGTTGAGCTTTTGATACTTTGTCTTGTAGTGCCGATAATTTAACATTGCAGTGAAAAATGCGTAGTCAAACAAAAGAGGAGTTGAACTTCTGATCATTTCTTGTTCAGTGCCTATAATCTGCTTACATTATGTTAATGCAGAAGTGGTGTGTCACGAATGTGCCCACCTGAGCACATGGTGCGCGGATTTCCAGTCCTTGGGACTTGCTAATGTACAAGTGTTTTATGAACGGACGTTCGTTGAATGTTGCGTTCATTTTGTAAAATGCAAATAATGACGAAGATAAGAGCTTAGGCTGTAAAGCAGTGACAAAACACTGACAAAACAGTAACGTATTTAACGTATAGGATGAACTCAAAAGCGACTTTGTTTACTTGTTGTTTTTACTGTCAAGCAGATTTTAATGAAATTTTGTATGGAGACAGCTATAAAAGGCCATTCCTTTTATAGCTGTCTCCATACAGAATTTAATTATATATACTTTTGTCTACGAACAAAGACTAGCTTTTAAAGAAAAGCGAATAACCCAGCGGGTACAGCTATTTTCTGAAGTAAACCTGTGCATTGAAGAAATTCTAGGGTCTAATTTAAAACCAATAAATAGTCTTAACAACACTTGTCCAGCTATGTATATTCACCAAATAGTCGGACAAGTGCTAGAATATCATTTTATTTATTTATTTATTTAAGGATTTCTAACAAAGGATACAAATATATGGATAATATTTTCGCATTTACATCCTTAATGTAGTTATGAGAATATGTATAATTTATGAAGGCCAACATCGCCGGAAGGAACAACGAAGGCATCTATCAAATCATTGTTCTTTTTTGTGTTGTAAAGCACACTATGAGGTAATCACGTCGGTAATATTTACTATAAGTTAGAAAGAGAGCTGAGTTGTAGACATCTTTTTCTTTTCTTTGCGAGTTTAATGGTTGTTGAAACTTAATCTTATTGAAATTAAACTACTACATACGGATTTTATCGCGTTATTTATTTTACACTTTATAGCAAAATTTTGAAACTGTTACACTATTACTAGAAACTATTAAACTACAAATATTTAAGCTAATTAAATTATTAAAACTATTAAAACTATTTATATTTCGGTTTACACTTTCCCCGACGTTCCGGTTGCCTTTCAGCAGCCATGGTCACGGGGAGACTAAGATGGTAGTTGTCTCAATGTTCCAGTGTCGTTATTTCAAAGTACCCGAGCATAATTTAATCATTGGTGTTTCTATTTACGCAGAATGATATTCTTATTTTTATTTGAAAGTGACAACTCCTGCTCTAGGAATAATTCCTGTGTTGCGGGACGTTACAAACATTCAAACAACAGACTCAAAGAATCTAAGAGATATATAAATTAAGAATAAGTTTGGATATTTTCTGAAACGCACATAATTATTTGGTTAAAATTGGACACAGGTCTACCAGTAGACAGTAAAACAAAAACGTACCGATCAAAATTCTAAACTTGATACTTCAAATCTAAAGATTGTTTTACTGTGGTATTCGTTAGAATATTAGAGTTTTCTTTCTCTATGAAGAATCTGTGTAAACGTTACTGTGTTAAATTGATTACTCATCCTACACGTAGAAACTACCGCTAAACCAACAATATTAAAAATTTCTTACATGTAAAAAAAAATAACAGCTAAATGCTTGTAACTGACTTTTTAAACGCAACCTACGGCAACACTCTGCATTATTGATAACCTGTAAAAATAAAATACATTTTTAGCTTCGCACCGTTCCAAATAAATAATTCAGGAACAAACATCAAAATCAAAAGCTTTTCGTATTCACATTTAACCGAAACACCTATAACATAATGGTGCCCTTTCAATTATTTGTCAAAGTTGTCGGAAGGATTGCCGTCGTTTCACTCCATTTCCTGTTTGTTTACATTGTTTGAATAAATTTACTGATTTTATATGTGACGGTATATTTTTCTCATTGTGTAATTCCATATTTCTGCATTGTTGGTTCTACGGTATAAGTTTGCGTGTATTAAGTACAACAACGAAACAGTTAAAATTCTTTCTTATACAACTTCTATCTTACTGCTGGGTTGACAATCTGGAAGAGCTATGCATGACCTAAATTATAGATCTTTGTCTTGCAATGGAACATTGTAGAAACTATGGTAATAATTTTCCGATGTGGAGGAACAGCATGTGATATCTCTCCAACACAAAGGGAGGATTCTCCGACCAGGCTGGTTAATAGTGCCTGGCGGGCCGCGGTTCGACAGTTGAT
The DNA here is from genome assembly GCA_930367265.1 of Catocala fraxini. Classification (NCBI taxonomy): domain Eukaryota; kingdom Metazoa; phylum Arthropoda; class Insecta; order Lepidoptera; family Erebidae; genus Catocala; species Catocala fraxini. Next base: position 11,393,001 of record OV884046.1, read on the forward strand.
GCCGGGAGCTTGTATATATACTTAGTCGCTGTGTAAAAATTACCTGCGCGATTCATAATTGTATGACGTCATTTGAGCGCTTATTGTACATATGTAGCGCCATCTGTTAGATGTATTAGGAGCTACTTCGTCTGTGCGGAGTCGTCACAGCTGATAAAGCTAACTAGCGGTCGCCAAGTGGCCGAAATTCGGCCAAAATTTATTTACATTTTAAATTTGATCGTTATTAAGGTTTTATTGTCTATAACTATACCCTTATAAACACATTTCATTTATAGTCAGTTTCAATACAACAAAATCAAAAGGTACACAAACGGTTCATTGACATGACCATAGATATTTTAGTAATGTCCAATTGTAGCGTCAATTGAAAATCAATTAATTATCCAATCGAATCATTCGATTTGATGGAGCGAAAGACTTAGAAATGATATAAACACTGCTACAATTATATCATAACGCGCTAAAATTGTGCACATCATTCGATGTCCGCAACAAAATGGCAGTTTTCTTACCGGTCAGGATAATATTTTTTGAATGTTAAAAATATATTTATTTTCCATTTTTGTATTGTTTTTGCGGCTAACACCATGAGCAGTGGCCAGCCGCATACTTTCTTTTTAACACCCGCTTTATGCTTAGATCTTGTGTACCATTAGTTAGTAGGTCTGCAATGCCAATCATAGGCAGACTATTTAAATTTTTTAATTTTTCTATATACCGTGTATTTTATTGCAAATTAATTTTAACTTTCTTTTTCTTGAAGAAATTTCGATTAACTAATCAATTCTCAAATCAATTCCAAAAAATTTTACGGCTATCGGTTTTTTTGTCATACAGCATTATGCAATCATAAATTATAGATTTTTTTAATCTGACAAATAACCTCACTTTTCGTCTAAGATTTTTCAAATCAAACAATTATTTATTAATCAAACGCCAATTGCTTTAAAATACACTAAGATATCATGTGAAAACGTTGAAAATATGGATAAATGTTTTACTTATTCCATTTAGTAAGTAATTATGTGATAAATTTAACAAATTTATCATCAATTTGATTTGAATACATTTCCATCCTAATCGATTGAAGTCGACGATAGTCACCTACTCCACATACATATATTATGTATGTAACCATAGTTACGAAGCATTCTACGAAGTCAACCGAACAATGCCAAATACAACGAACGCGATTCGAATGCTTGTGTCAAATGCATGGTTGTGTGCGTGTAGTGTTTTTCCATTAATTTAATATATTTCTAATACATATTTAAAAAAAATATTAGGATTTGCCCCTCCTTCTCCTTATAAACTTTAACTGTGCCAAATTTCATACTCCTCCATCCGCACAATTTTCGTAAAATGAGATACAAAGTTTTTGTTTCACATATTTATATTAAGATATTAGTAGGTTATGGCTGAGATACGGTTATTTTACCCTGCGTGGGCTTCAAACCCAAAACACTTGGCGTAGTGACAGTAGCGAGGCGACCACTTAAACCGTGCAGTCAAATTATTACGTCATCACTGCCGTGTATTTATATTTAAACATAATTATTATTAAACATGATGTATCCTTGTAAATAATTACATTGTGTCATATTATAATCACAATATTTACTTGCAAAGAACAATTTTTCATAGATATTTTTTGCATTGCATTATGCTTCCCCGGTCTTAATCTCCGTTAGATTGCGCGTTTTTCCTTTGAATAATCACTTGAGCTTCATTAACTGCGGTTACAAATGACGCTGATTTGTATTTATTTAGCATGCTGATTAAGGGACGAGGAAAACTGTAAGTAATATTGCATTGCCATTAAGTTAGAGTGATGAGATGAATAAAGAATAGTAGGTAGTGACTTAGTAAAGTGATAGTTGGCATTTCTAAATCAGAAGTCAAAGCTGCCATATAGAAGTACAGGGAAATGCCCACTGTGGGCCTACCGTCGTGGACTGGACTCTGCAGAAAAGCATATATTCATTTTGCTTTCTTCTTCTCTCTTAGCCTTTATTATTCCCAAGTCACTTGGGTTCGGCTTTTCTGGTCTAACCGGATTTGACTGGATATCAGTTTTTACACGGAGCGGCTGCCACCTGACTCCGCAACCCGAAGGCTAACGATACCCTAAGGCTAGACCAGTGTCAGGATATTAGAGGGTACTGACTTTCCCAATAACGACTGTCATAGATGTTCATGGCAGCCGGGATCAACGGCTTAACGTGCTCTACGAGGCACGGAGCAGGCGATAATTGTCAATCAATACGCACATAATTTCGAAGTCATATAACTTCCGAAAGTCAGAGGTGCGCGACGTGGGTTCGAACCCGAGACCTTCTGCATTGCAGTCTGTTGGTCTCCCCACTGAGCTATCGCTGCTCTTTTTCTTATCGCTATTCATTTTACTATGTAAAAATATAAATTTATATATTCAAATGAGCACCACTAAATTAGACAACAAATCGTTAAAAATAGTAAGTACGTTTATTTATTGAAAACAACATTGTGATAAAATGATGCCAGGATCAAAATCATATTGTAAATATTGATTTGTCAATCGATTTGAATCGATTTATAAATAAATACATTTGACCTGTACGGAATACTCACCAGGTTTAGCTTATAATGTTATTACAAACTATCTAATAAAAACATTTATGAATATAAAACTAATTGTAAATAATGATAAATATTAAAAAAGGAAATTTTTTATCGGTCTTCATATATTCCACACGAATATTTCGAATATTTCAAATAGCTTTGTATGTTAAATAGTTAATTAGTCATTTGTTCTATTGATCTTCAAGATGTGTAGGGTAAATGAAAAGTAAATGAAACTCATGCTCAACAAAAATAATAGTTTTTAGTGGACTTGATTTTATTCTTGTACCTTGGTTTGGTTAAATAAACTGTCTAGCAATAGCAATAATATAAATACATGAAAAATCAATCGAACTAGTATTAATTTTAGTTCTGAAACTAATTATAAAGTTTCCCTTGATTGAATTAATAGTTACGCGTAGAAGATAGTTGCCTTTGACTTTGATTTAGTCTTACTCATTGTTAGACTCTCTTGAGAACTTACACATTTTTACTTAAGTTATGCTTGAGCATAGTCGACTATCACAAACCCACAAGCGAAAAATACCTTCTCCTCTGAGAGAATGTTTGACAATACTGGAGGCGAACAAGCTTAAGCAGATACCAAAGCCGAGGATTGATTACAGTACTTTAACGGTTTGTCGACTATGTATGTGAACTTCTAGAACTTTTTTTCACCAAATAGAAAACATTAGCAGTATTACTACTCTTACGCCGGTTGCCTGTAAGTGGACGATACCACCCAGTGGGCAAGCCGGGACTTATGTAGCAATACCAAATAACTGTCTACAGCGGGCTTGTCCACTCTATACTTATGGAATGTTTCCTCTGTAGCGTATAATCGTTATAAGTTTGAGCTAGCAATGTGCAAAATGTATTGATATACATTCATAGCTACGCCTGTATGTCCGAATGGGTAGGCAGCGGTGTATATTGCACACCTAAATTTCACCAGGTGAGATTTTAGATACCACGTAATTGGGAGCGAGCTTTTTGCTTTTCTCGGGCACAGTGCCAGACTCCGTGGCGCTACTAATATTTCTAGACAGAAAAATCCCGTATCACTTTGGTCAACTTGGAAATCAAACCCACAGCAGTAGCCCTCGCTGCCGTTGCGTTACGGTAGCAGTTAGTCAAAATGTATTTAAAACAAATCCATTGTGGGAATAGGTAAAAAAGAACAATAAATTGACAAGACAATACATACGATTGTACGTCCTTGGCTATGGTAGAGCGTTGTCTAATGTATTCGAAATCATTCGAATGCGATTATGCACATCAAATGATTCAGCAATTACTATGTAGTAATATTCGATAGTCGAGGTCGACATGATCTAAAACTTCACAGTTTAAAACATACACAGTACACGAGCGTAAACAAACAATATTTAACAAGTTTTATTTTTATCCTGTTACATAAAGTTAAACCTAAATAGTGAGATAAATAAACAAGATATACTAGAAACTTCTAGGCTTTAATGTAATAAAACATAAAGTTATTCGAGAAACTTAATACGAAACATAAACACTATTACATACTTCACACCTTGGATAATAAGATAAACATTGAACATCGGTATTTATTTAAACAGTAAACACTCGCAAAGAAAAATATAAGGGAGTCTTAAATACTCGCACAATCAGTGATAGAACTTAAGTAGCTAGCGGAGATCTCATTAAGCAAACAATTTATAGCTGACTTAATAGTCTGCCACATATTGTTTGCCTTGATTAGGACTCATAATTATATTATTTCTATCCACTATTCGATTCTTTATGTGAATTTCCTGTATAAGGGTTATATTTTGCCGAAGGAGCGAGCTAAATATAATTGGCACCGGCGAACTCTTCGACAAAATTATTATAATTATCTAGATTTACATACATAGTTCACGTCTATATAACCGACCGGGATTATTATATGCTCATACCAGCTATAATAGCATTAGGCTATACGTAATAGAGGGCGCAACTATTGTAGTTTCTTTTTTCTTTAGCTTTTAATAATGTTTTACTGCTGGGCAAAAGCCTTTCCTTTGGACGTCCAAATCACTTTGTTGGTAGATAACCCCTGCCAATTCCAGGGGATAATAACGCCCGGGGATTCTTAGCATCCCTGACTCCAAAAGTTGTTCGATTACCGCCATCACCCGTTCTCTCGGAGTCGCCGGGTACTCGGGGCCTATGCGGGTTTTTTTTCATCTATAGGAAGGTGCGGACCTTTTACCAGACACAATTTCAGACTATGCTGCAGCTGTTACTATGAGTTCTTTAATAAAGCAACCTAATAATATATTTTAGCCTGACAAGGAAACGAACTTGTGATCTCATGCACGGCAGTTACGTTTATAACAGCTGCACTAAGAGGCAGTACCTATAATAAGTTTAATCAATCATTTAGTCTTTTGAAGACTACTGTTATAAATAGGTCTCGTTCAATTTACAATACAAATACCATTGAGTTAATAATTATGTACTATTAGAGGAAACATCTCAAATAAATTTCTTGTAGCACGAGATAGAGTGCAAGTGCTCTTGAACTCACTTGGCCGATTATTGCAACTGCACATTTGAGTGCAAAATTTTTATATTCAAAACATGCAATCATGCGTGTAATACACAGCTACTGCTTAATTAAAATTTCTTTTAAACGTGTTGTTATAGTAATTGCCTTGGTCAGATTGAGTGAGATATATGCACTGTAACATGTGATACAAAAAATTTATTTAAGACGTCTCTTCTAGTACGTAGTACTTAATAACTCAATGACAAACGCTGGTCGCTTTCCTTGTGTATACTTTATCCACTTTTATGGCTCGCTGTAAGTTTACCAATCTATGTATATCTATATAAAAATCTCATGTCACGGTGATTGTTGACGCACTCCTCCGAAACGGCTCGACCGATTTTGAAGAAATATTTATGTATATGTGGTAGGTATGAGAATAGGTCGTTAAGTATATTTCAACGCTAGGTGATTAGGGTGTCCCTATCGGATGCACTTATATAACAGAACACGCTTGTCGAGTCATCTAGTATAACAATAAAAATCGTTTTCTGAAGCACTCAATAAGTTAAAGTATTTGATCCAAGTTAGTCGTTTTAAATATCTTTAATTTATGGTTACAACTTCGTAACCATTTTACTATAGTATTATTTAGTAGTCTACCAGTGAAGATTATCCGCAATTAATTAGACAAATGCAAACGTGTCCTACACGCCGATGTAAAAAGTACGTATGACGTGAAAGCTTTGCTCCAGCAATTACACCAACTCCGACGCAAATGAGGGCCGACGCTCATTCATTTGAACTTCATTTGGCAAGGTTGACAAGCGTTCATTTTGCAGACGAGTTTCGCTACAAGAGTGACGTATTTTGCGTAAAGGTTCAAACTGTGTTATTTTTAACGTTCGCCGTAATTGGGTGTATTTTTGTTTATTTCGTTTTAATATTTACAGACTGTTTTGTTGAACTCATGATGTATGTATGTTTACAGATGAATCTGGGGTTTATTTTGGATTTATCAATAGTACATGGAACTTGGCAATGTGGCAGATAGAAGCAATGTGCTTCTCCTATTTTTATATGGGACCTCAAACATAATTGTCAAAATCTAGAGGACATACATCGCTGAATATCTCTTTGTACGATTTCATAATTTTAATTTGTTTTTGTCTGCCTGAGACTGTCTATCAATAATGTAGTCCAAATTAAACCTTATGATCCGGAGATTATACGCTAGACCGATGTGGCATTTTTCTATAAATATTTAGTCTCACGCCTATGTCTCAAAGGGGTAAGCAGAGATGTATCACACATGTCGCCAGCTATGGGTCTAGGTTACTCTTTTTTGTAATAACATTAATTTTGCGGTCAGCGATGTTGGTTGTGCATATTTTAAGTATTTTAGTAATAAGTCCCTTAATTTAGCATTGTGTACAATTGTTTGTTTGAATAAAATAATCCATTACAGTCCCAGAATCCCTGCCGCTTCTAAAAATATCCTGACAGAAAAATCCATCAACACTTTCTCCAACCCAGAAACGAACGAAGATCTCATGCATAATTGTAGCATTCACTACCGATACGTGACCGAAGCAATCAAATACATACGTATATTCTAATATCGTAACTTTAAACATATTTCAGAAGCCGAACCGAAAATACAGTCACAAATGAAGAATGGCTGGATAAAAGAATTTAATATAAATATTATGCTTAAAAGTGGCACACATTTGTTGCGAGCAAAAGTGCTGTTTAAATGATATATTGTATTGTTTCAGGATCTCCGATATTATCGTTATCTGATTTAATAATAAAGGCATTTTGTGTGAACGGATATTTAAATTGAAAAGCATTTTATAATACCTCTTTTCGTAATGCTATAACTGGCTTGGTGGCGTAGCAGTAGCGGATAAGACTGCTGTGGATCAGGTTTCGGGTTCGATTTCTAGACTGGACAAAGTGTTATTGGTTTTTTAGTAGAAGTTCGGGGTCTAAAACTGTTCCTTATAAATGACAATAGGCTAGTCCCTATTACGCAGGGCATGTAACTTACGTAATGTGGGTATGATACTCCTCTGCATATCCCTTTAGGTACAAAGCTTGGGACTATATTATATGATATGTTTTAAAATAATGGTTCCAAAAAAAAATACTTATAATAAATAACGTAGCAGACGTTTTGTGAAACTTTGCTGCAATAACATACTACGATGCTGTGTATCTTTATTATTTTTCATGTTTTTAGACTTTGGTTCTGTATTTTTATTAGTATAATTATTATAATTATATAGTATTAATATATATGTATATATATATATATATATATATATATATATATATATCGAATCATCAGAAATCCTTTTAGAGCGGTTAAGGCTATCGTCCTCCATTGTGGGTGTGAACAAGGCGGAAACTCAGAAATCAAATCACGTTTGTAATGTTCAAGGTTTACTTAATCGATTTAACCACCATATAAATCAAAATACAACACTGAATTTAAGATTAAAACGGATTAAGAGCCAATAGGTTAGAACACGTGCGTCTCGGGCGACCGCTGTCAAACAAGTGTCAGCGAACCGCCATCTCGATGACGTCGTCGAACTACTCTATTCGGGGTTACCCGCTCTTGATTTAATTTTAGACAAATTATTTTTAAATAATGAAATTTAACATCAACGATACTCGTAACAATTTACAACAAAGCAGTTAAATTAAATTAGATTATTCTTACAACTAATTACTTCAATCAAATAACAATATTGAATCTTAGAATTAATCCTCGCGCCGTCACGGCCGTCCTGCATATTACACGTCCTCGTGTGCACTCTCCTCATAGCTCACATCTGTAAACAAACGGCGTATAATACACACCATACTACATTCGGTCACCCTGACCAACAACTGTAAGTAGAATTAAAGTAATACCACGCAGTAGATTTAAAACTTCGAATCAATAGGCTTATCTTTGTCACACAGACCGGTAAATGCCACACAGGCCAGTCAAGATCACAAGGGCCTGTCAGAGCCACACAGGCTACTCAGAGCCACACAGGCTAGTCAGAGTCTAGAGTAAGTTGCTGAAAACTGAACGGAAATAAAAATATGCAGTGGGTATAAAATTACTTACCTCCGCCGTCATCGGTGCATTCTGTCTCTATTTGGTTAGTGGGGATTTCTAGTCCAGTGCTTAACTCCAATGGAACGCTACACTCAGGCATTGCCCGCACACGATCATGTGCATACTTGTACGTTCTATTAGAGTTAAGGGCCTTAAGTAGGTACCTGTCGCCATCTAACAACTCAGCTACCCGATACGGCCCTTTAAATTTTGAATCTAGCTTAGTCTGATTCCGTTCATGGTTTTCTAGAAGTACGTAATCACCTACTTTAAACTTTTTGACGTTTGCTTTCTTTTTATCAAACCTAATTTTCTCATAAGACGCACTAGCATCTATTTCTCGTGCCGATTGTTCTCTAATGGAATTTAAGTCAATGGATACCTCGTCCGTCTCCAATGTCATCAAATCCAGGGGCCTAGCAACCTTTCCAATCATTAATTCTAACGGACTCGCTTTTGTAACCCGACTCATAGTGCAGTTAATAGCGAGTTGAACATCGGGTAATGCATCTTGCCATGATCTATTTTTGCTAGTCTCTACAGCCGTCAACATATTTTTCAGTGTAGACATAACCCGCTCTACCTGGCCGTTCGCACGACAAGTGCCTGTTGCTATAAGATGAAGACTAATATTGTGCGAGCTACAAAATTCCCTAAATTCCTTACCCGCGAAACATCGGCCCTGATCAGCGATAACGCGAGTAGGCGCTCCAAACAATGAAACATTGTGTTTCAGTGCCTTAATGGCACTGTTTGAGTCTATATTGCGTGTGTGATGTAGAATCACGTATTTCGTAAATCCATCGATAGATACGAAAACATACTCCTTTGTATCCTTTTTCCCACTGAGTTTACCCGTTGCATCCATATGAATGGTATGCCAGGGAATGGTCGATTTTGGGATAGGATGAAGTTCAGCTTGAACTTTCCCCGAATTAGACTTGGCTACCCTGCAAGTTATGCAGTTCTCTACAAATTTGCGGACGTATTTGTTCATATTTGGAAACCAAAAGTGACAATAAACTTTTTCGAGGGTCTTTTCCCATCCCAAATGCAAGATATTTTCGTGTACGTGATTTATAATGGCCCATTGGAATGATTTAGGCACTATTGGTAACCAAGTACTTTTACCGTTCCTATCGATCTTTCTATGAAGCAGACCACGCCTGATTTCATACGTCCTAGCTACATCGTTATTGAGGTCATTGGTTTGAAGCTTTGTTATGATTGCATTAATTTCACTATCTTTGTGTTGCTCGGCCTGCAACCAGATATCTGAGATTTCCGTTAAATTTATTCTCTTCTGTTCGACTTTAGTAAACTTCGCAGTTGGTAAAGGATTACGCGAGAAAAAGTCTACGTGGCCCATATGTTTGCCCTGTCGATATTCGATGTCAAAATCAAATGATTGTAAGAAACACCACCACCTATGAACACGAGGTGTGAGGTTAACCTTTGATTTCGAAGCCTTAACAGCGTTGCAATCAGTCACTATTACAAATTTCCTACCCTGTAAGTAGTGGCGGAAATGTTTTATAGCATTTACCACCGCAAGCGTCTCCAATTCGTAGGAGTGATATTTCGATTCAGCGCTGGAAGTTCGGCGACTGTAGTACTCAACAACATGTAATTTTCCATCAATACGTTGCATAAGAATTGCACCATAACCTTCAGCGCTGGCATCCGTATGCAATTCTGTAGGAAGTTTTGGATCGAATATCGTGAGTACAGGTTTGTCAGTCAGTATTTCAATGATACCCCTTCGAATATCCTCCAATTCTGGAGTCCAAGTTATTTTTCCTTTGCCTGATGTAAGACCATAAAGAGGAGCTGCCTTTTGCGAAAACCCAGGGACAAACTGACGAAAGTAAGACGCTAATCCGATAAATTGGCGAAGCTGAGTGACGGTTTGGGGTGGTGAAAGTTCGGTAAGGGCTCGAATCTTACGCGGGTTTGGTCGTATTTCACCGGCTGATACTTCGAAGCCCAAAAATTCGACTCTAGTTTTGAGAAAAGCACATTTCTTTATGTTTAGTGAAAACCCTGCATCTGTCAACGCTTTAAGAACCGATTGTAATCGTTCCAAACCTTCCTCAATCGTACGAGAAGGAATTATGACGTCATCTATATAGACCACAGCAAAGGACTCGGTTAATGTCCCCAGGGCCTTATTAATGGCTCGCTGGTAGATTGAAGGTGCATTTCGAAGCCCGAAAGGCATGGACAAGTATTCAAATTGCCCATCCGGGGTGACAAAGGCAGTACGTTCAACGGACTCTTCTTGAACAGGTATCTGATGATATCCACTAGCCATATGGTCTAGGTCTATGGTCATAATAGTCTAAAGATGTAAAGTAGTTTGCTCCTACTAAGCGTTGAATTTGGTCTGAAATAAGTGGCAGGGGATATCTATCAGGTACTGTGTTACTGTTCAACTCCCTGTAATCTACACAGAGCCTATCTGTTCCATCCTTCTTCTTCACCAGAAGAATCGGACTTGCGAATGGGGAACAGCTTTCGCGAATTATACCAGCAGATAAAAGCTCTCTTATTTGACTTCGCACCTCATGCCTTTCTCCTGAACTAAGTCTATAGGGTCTACGCTGAACTGTGCGATTAGGATCAATCAGTTTGATTTCTAGCTGGCCAGTATTTACTCTCCCAGTGGGCGTACCCTCTACAAAATGGGCAGAATTATTTTCAAGCAATAAAATTAACAGTTGTTTTTCACTTCCCGATACGTCACTGACTATATTTTCAAAATTATTAACTTTCAGTCCTACGTCACAAACAGAGACCACCTTAATTTTTTTGAGAACAAGCCTTTTGTCGAATATTTCAATCGAAAAACCTAACGCGAGTAGATCCCGTCCTATCACTACATCGTCAGATATACTAAAATCAGGCACCACGTGAAACAATAACTGGACCGGATAATCCTGGATTGAAACCGTTGAGAGAATTTGGGTGTTACAATTAATGCTTGCGTTGCCTAACCCTAACAATGTAACTGCATTGTATTCTCGTTTGCCTGGAAACCTATCGCACAAGCTTTGTTTTATTAGTGAACATTCGGCACCAGAATCAAAGCAAAATGAAAGCTTCTCACCGGTTTCATCCACGAGCTGGTCTGTAGCTGGTCTGATGGCGCAGATATCTACCCGACGTTCAGTCCGTCCACTGCTGGCGTCCTTGCTGGGGCAACTTGTCGCGATATGGCCCTGTTTACCGCAACTGAAGCAGGTAGGTGTAACAGTCTTCTTTTGAGTGGTGACATCCCGCCGTTGTTGATTCGTCGAGGTACCTGGTAACTCAGTACGGGCATTAGTGGTGCTATCGCGGCTACTGATTCCGCGGCATTCGCTCGATACATGACCTATCTTGCCACAGTGGTAACATCTTCGGGTGTTTTCCATACGTGGTCCCTTCGTTTCCACGGTTGAAGTAGTTTTCTCATTGGAGGGGCCTCTCTTTCTAAAGGTGAAGGCCATCAGTTCCTGTTGCAACTTAATGCGGGTGTCGATCTCGGTAGTAAATGCTAGCCTTTGCAGCCGTGGTTCAATCTTTGCTGCGTGTGCCAAGGTAACTGCGATCGCGACCTGTTCCGTCGAAAGAGATTTCCATCGTGCAGTTATGGCGCTCATAAAACGACTGGCATATGATGATAAACACTCGCCTTCTTTAGGACTCCCATTAAGCAGCCGCCATAAGTTTGCAGCCGGGGTTTCCACAAAATCAAACCTAGCTAGAAACAGGTCCTTCAATTGTGGCCATGTTATCCCAGGAAAGCTGGACTGAGCTAGCCATGAGGCCGCAGACCCCTTCAGCGCTTTGCTCATTGTAATAATCAATCTGCTGCCTGACAGCGGGTTTTCTTCCAAACACAAATCCACTGTTTCACACCACGCGCGAGCGTCGGAGTCCTGGCCATCAGGATTAAACTCGGGTAGGGTAATTTTCATTTCCGAAACACGTGGTTCTTGTATGGCTCTTATCAATTCCAACATATTTTTTTGTTGCATTTCAAAAAGGCATTTCCAACGTTCACCCTCATTATTTAGTGAAAAATTAACGGTCTGACCTGTATTCTGTTCCGGTTGGGCCTTCGGTAATCCCACTTCTGATATCGAATCATCAGAAATCCTTTTAGAGCGGTTAAGGCTATCGTCCTCCATTGTGGGTGTGAACAAGGCGGAAACTCAGAAATCAAATCACGTTTGTAATGTTCAAGGTTTACTTAATCGATTTAACCACCATATAAATCAAAATACAACACTGAATTTAAGATTAAAACGGATTAAGAGCCAATAGGTTAGAACACGTGCGTCTCGGGCGACCGCTGTCAAACAAGTGTCAGCGAACCGCCATCTCGATGACGTCGTCGAACTACTCTATTCGGGGTTACCCGCTCTTGATTTAATTTTAGACAAATTATTTTTAAATAATGAAATTTAACATCAACGATACTCGTAACAATTTACAACAAAGCAGTTAAATTAAATTAGATTATTCTTACAACTAATTACTTCAATCAAATAACAATATTGAATCTTAGAATTAATCCTCGCGCCGTCATATATATATATATGTATATATATATATATATATATATATATATATACATTAGGCGAACGTTTCTTGATCAGATCGGAGGCGTTCTGGACAAAGGCCAGGATAAGAGCACCTTGAACCGACGGGCGTGTATAAGGAATGTGATGATAGTGAATGAAGCCAGAGAAGTGTGTCAGGATCGTAGCAAATGGAAATCCGTAGTCTCTGCCTACCCCTCTAGGAAACAGGCGTGAATCTATGTATGTATGTATGTACATATTGAACAAATACAACACTAGCATAATTTATTTTGTATGTAAAAATAAACTCTAATGTGTAATTAGATATTTTTTTTTTTAATATATTTGTAGGTATATTATGGTTATTATGGTTTATTTATTTTATTTTACTGTATTAAATATGTTATATATACTTGTTTTGACGAATGTTCTGACATTTATTTGTATGATGATTTAAAATATATTTTCGTTGATGTACTTCTTTATTTTATGGCATTCTTCCAATCTCTTTTAATTCATTAGGCATTTGTTATAATGTTTGACACCGCTGTACAACATATTTCTTTTACCGTATTCGGTTCTCGGTGTTGTGAGTGTTAGTTTGTTTGTGTTTCTTAGACAATGTGTGAATGTTCTTTTGGTTATAGAAATTTAAGTATGAATGTGTCCTAGAGTAATCTTTTTTATTAATGTACATATGTTTATTAATTATGTATTCGTTTTCTTTGAGACTAAGCTGTATATAATATCAGTCCTGTTAGTAAACTGTAATAAATTCACACATCTTTAAGAATAGTATGGACAACACTCCGACATGTAGGTTTCCTCACGATGTTTTCCTTCATCGTTAAAGCGAGCGATAATTAATTATTTAAACACACACAAGCACATAACTTCGAAAAGTCAGTGGTGCTTGCCGCGGGATCGATCTTAAAATCTGTGCGTGGCTGTTCAAAGGTTTCCTAATAAGCTAACGCTGCTCTACTCTGATTAAGTTGTATAAGTTAGTATTCTTCTGTTAAGCTAGCTATGAATAGCGAGTAGACATCTTGACAATTGTCTTTTTCCACTGCTATAATTTACATTCCACTTTAGGATGGGTAATGCTTAAAAATAAATTTTATGATGAACACGGTTTAATATATAGTACATTTAGTTTTAATTATATGCAGCAGCAATTGATACATTCGTTGAAAATTTTTTGATTGCATAGTTCTGTAACTATAAGATAGATGATGCATAGCATCGCTTTTTATGCAAAACACAGAGGCAGTCTGTGATGTAGGGCTATGAATTGCTTAGTTAGAAAGGCGACGATACTGTTTGTCGAGGTCTCAGATTTTAGTCCAGCGTTATGAATTGTCTTTTTCTTCTGTCATAATTTGTCACTAACTGCAATATTGCATATTCTCTTTTTATATTTTTCAACAGACAAATCCCTCACTAGGAATAATTGTCGCAAATTTTGATCCCGTGTGGCAATTGAACTCACAGCACTCGGTGTTCCTACGCTAGTGTTAACTGGTTAACTGGAACATGATCTGTCTGCTGCGTTAAACAATAAACACTTAAAAATACAACTGCAGATTGATGAGATTCTGCAGAAAACATCCATATAATAATAAGCCTGAATAAAGTAATAAAGAAATCCGTAGTCTCTGCTTACCGTTCGGGAGACATGTATGTGAGTCTATGCATAAAACCACAAAAACAACGTTACTCATGTATTCCATCCTTATATCTCCAAAAGTGAGAAAATGTAGAAAACAGTACATTTCCACGACAAATTATATGACGGAGCGTTCGTATATCCTACAAAGCCGTGTCACTCCACCTTACGGCTGTGCTCAAAATTCATCTAAAACAATATGAAAACGTATATCTTGACATTGTTTTTCAAATATTTTTCTCGGCAGAGTAATTTTCGACTGCACGTATGGCGTCATAGATCAAGCTTCAAATTTAAAATTGTATTTGTGCCTTCACTAAAGTCAGACCACACGAAAAAACGTCGACACTAGGAAAGGTGAGGTTACACATTACATTTACAAGATAGTATACGATTTAAGAAGACTCATAAGGGCTATGTCCAGCAGTGGACTATTATAGCGCGATGATGATGATGAAGACTCATAACACTATATTGATAATTCAGGGGTTGCGTTGGTATTGTGTGTCAGATGACTACTTGTCTGGAAAGATGACTAATACTAAACTCTATTAGATATCTGACTTAAAACTTCGGTTGCACACGGGACGAAAGCAGGTGTAATGTACAAATAGTTGTTCAATCTGATTGCCCTTTATGTCCGTTGATTGACATTCCGGTAAACTTCACAAATATTTGTTAAGATTTCCGGCATTTACGAATGTTAAAAAGTTATGAAAAGAAAATATTTTGAAATAAAATTTAAACAAATTTGAACGATAAATTTGTGAATACATAGCAATTTGGTGGTGGTCCTTGGCAGCCACACAGAGGTCTCGAGTTCAATCTCAAAGCACGTATCGCTGACCTATGTGCGTATTAAGTAGTTAATTAACGCTTGCTTGCGGTAATGAAAACATCATGAGGAAGCCTGTATGTCTTAACGTTCTCCCCAGTTTTCGCAAATATATATGAAGTCTGCCAGTATAGTAAACTGCTCGAGACTAAATCTTCTCACATGGAGAAGTGACTCAGCAGCTGTGGTGTAGTTTATATAATTATAGAGTTAATAATTTTATAGCTATTAGGTGACTGCTGAGGATCGATGCCGCGAAATATATATTTTGTGTGCCACAGATATTTGTTTTGAGTATGTTTCATTAATTAGTTGTTCTAATATGCCGACTGCACGGATGGCGTAGTAGTTTAAGTAGTCGCCTCGCCCCTGCCACCACGCTAAGTGTTGTGGTTTCGAATCTCAGACGGGACAAAAATTTGAGTAATCCATAAATGGATGTCCCGAGTCTGGATGTTCTTTGTGTCCGTTATTTGAATGTTTGTAAAGTCCTCCGCGATACTCCTTTCCTAGTGCGGGAGTTGTTTCTAAAAGAGAAAAATATCTTAGTAAAGATAACGTTATATATGGCTACACATAGAGTGAGCGTCGTCTATTTAAAAGATACATGGTACTAAAATGTATCCCCGTCTTGGTACATATTATTCGCTGTAAGATCGTTAAATTTGTTTTATCTAGTGCTATAAATCAAACGTTATAATATTCTAGAGTGATTCTTCTATTTTGTATTTTATTTCCTCCAGAAATAAGACATTTGTCTCAGTTTATATTGAGTCCTAGGTTGATAACCTTGTGAAAATAGTTGGAGGTTTGTTATAGCGTAATTAATTATTTTAAAAGCCTGTTTAAATATTGTATATAAGAGCTTTATATTATTTAAATACGATTTATGGTTTTTCGCCGAAATATCTTTGACATGAGTATTGTTTAATTATGTTTTTTTAAATTTATATATTATAAAATCAGCCCTGTATTCATCTGTTCCACTGCTGGGCACGGGTCTCTTCTCAGTGTGAGTAGGATCAGGCCATAGTCTCCACCACGCTGGCTCAGTGCGGGATAGTAGACTTCACATATCTTCGACAACATTGTTGAGTGCTCTTAGACATGCAGGTTTCCTCACGATGTTTTCCTTCACCGTTAATCGTTTTTTTAATTTATTTCGTGCATATTTTCTGTGATCGGTTTAAACAATGTAATAATGATAAGATTAGGATAAAACAGTTTATTGTAATTAGGATTATAGGAACCTTGTATAAGTTTAACAATAATAATCATTGAAAGTAATGTTAATATATCACGGTATGTTCATTAAAACTCTTACAGGTTTCATGTTAAATCGAAATCATGTATTCGTAAATATGCTAACGATAATAACCCTAGCATTAAGTATGTAATTTATAGTTAAGTGAGTAATTTATGGTTGTGAGTTTGACTCTCTTATTGCACTAGCATCGTGAACCTACTACTAACCTTTCTGTTTTATTTCCACTTGAGAATATGCATGTATGCATGATTTACAACATGACTTTGAATCTGTTATGCAAAACAGCCTCAAAGTCATGTTGTAAATGGTCAGCCAAATGAAGAAGTAAAAAGAGGTAATTGGCAATTTTTTTACTAGGTAATACATGCAACTACAACTCCAAATGACTCAATAAAACTGTTTCAAGTCTAAATGATGTTTATTTTTTATACATAGCACCACCCTACAGTGTAACAACTCAAAAAACAGTGATTATCGATAAAAAGGATCTAATTATAGCCCCAGTTTATATACAGTGACATTTAACAAGCTATTTATTATCTAGAATCAAATTAAATTGTAATAAAAAATGCAGATATACGTTTTTCGTCTCCTGAAAAATGCCCTTTTTGTGTTGTTTCAGTTTAAATCTAGGTGTGCGACATCTTGTCACGGGTATTTTGTTGGACACTCCGAGCGAATGAATCTACCGATTAAAAGCCGTCGATGGTGTGCTCCGTATTTGGTACAATTGGATTATCGAAACCGCAGGAGTGAATCCATTCCTAATATGAGCTTTTCTTTCTGCTGGAGGGATATAAACAATTAAATTTGAAACCAAATTAAAGATAAAATAAAAATTAAAATATAAACATGTTTCAACTCAACGTCGAATTCGTTTTGTTTTTAGCACTAAATTTTAAAAGTAAGTTATATATGTATCTTATGTGGGGGCCAGTCAGTGCAGACCGGCGACACTTCGACCTAATGGGATCTTTTGTGTCGACACTCTCCCAATAACGTCTGCCATAGATGTTCATGGCAGCCGAGACCGACGGCTTAACGTGTTCTTCGAGGCACGGATCAGGCGATAATTGACAATCAATACGCACATAATTTCGAAAAGTCATATAACTACCGAAAGTCAGAGGTGCGCGACGTGGGTTCGAACCTGAGACCCTCTGCAGTCTGTTTGTCTCCCACTGAGCTATCGCTACTTTAAGTTGTAAGTTATATAACTCTAAGCGTTAGAGGTTCGATTTAGGATCAAACTCGAAACATTTGCGTGGGAGTAAAATAGTCTTTCTACAAGGTTATCGAAGTTACTTACGCTTTCTCGTTACCTAGCTATATTTGTCAACATTGTATTATATTCAGGGGTGTATTGG
Source organism: Catocala fraxini (assembly GCA_930367265.1). NCBI lineage: Eukaryota > Metazoa > Arthropoda > Insecta > Lepidoptera > Erebidae > Catocala > Catocala fraxini. Next base: position 11,410,938 of record OV884046.1, read on the forward strand.
TTTATCGACGTATATGCACAAATATCTCAATGGCTAAGGTGGTCACCTCGCTGCAACGTTCCACGGCCGATGTTGTAGGTTTCACATTCGGTTACGTGCCAATTCACCTTGTTATGATCTTGCTGATTCAATCATGTTTACAGTCACATGTCACCATTCTTGTAAAGGCTGCAACTTTATCCACTTAGAGAAATCGTAGCAATCACCGTCTTGGGAACTATAGACTGGTGCGTAGTAAGTCTTAGTATTTTTTAAATACATTTTCCATGACTGACTAAGATCTTATATTCGATGCAATATCTTAGGGAATTAGTCGCGTCTCAGAACATTATTTTTAATTGGACGTTTCTAAATAAATATACTTTTTCAATATCACTACGATCAGTATTATAAATATCTATGAAATGTTCTGTTTTTGACTTTTAAATTCGTAATTACCTGCTACTTAAAAAGGGTTGTAGATATGGTATATTAACCTGTCGATTGCTGGAGTGCCAGATATACCTAAAAACTTATTGTGTCTGGCCGTCAGTGTGCCTCTGTGACTCAATAGGTTATTAACAATCAATAAAGGTATATATAGTACATACAAGCCGCAAGAATAGTGAAGGCATTGGTGTATTACAAGAATATTCCCGCAGCTATACTTTTAGGCCCCATGTAAAAAGACGCGAGCATATTGTTGTATACCGGACACGGTTCTGAAATGCAAGTTGTGGCTGAAAACTTTTTTAAAGAAATTCCTATAACAAACTTCAATACGTCGCTCGTACCCACGACTCAAATACCTGAAACTTGAAGTGATACCAGCGAGGAATGACTATTTAAATGAAGTCTGTAAAGGTCTTTTTAACAACGATCTATTTTTAAATACGATTTAAAGCGGCGGTAGTTCAATTGATAAGGCATTGGACTTGCAATCGAGAGGTCGCGGATTCGAATTCGACCCATTGCACTACTAACGTAAATCCACTCCGAACAAAAGCATTCTAGCTTAGCTGAAGGCGTTAACAAGAATACTTGTGATTTGAAACCCAAATTGCTGGTAATCTTTTTAGTAAATAAAAATACTAATGCTAGCTAGTGATGCATATTATTTAATTCGAATGATATTAGGATACGTAGAGCGTAAGGCGATAAATTCTTTGGATAATTGAATTAAAATCGAATACAATTGTGTAATTAAGTCTATCATCATTTCATAGAGCCACGCCGACTGAAAGATTAACTTATTATTTTTGTAGATGAGGTGTATACTCATATTCCATTTATGCAGCGGATATTGAGTTTGACTACATTCTATTACTCTTTTGCACTCCGTGGATGTCTGCAATAAAAGCCGAATAATTTAAAACACCACGCGAACAAAATTAAGGCCACAGTTTTTGTCTTTATTATAAAAACGTGATTTATTACATAAAATTTTATTAATTTCTATTACATAATATAATAACTCAGCGTTAGCTCAGTGGGGAGACCAACAGACTGCAATGTAGAGGGTATTGGGTTCGAAATCACGTCGCGCACCTCTGACTTTCGGAAATTATATGACTTTTCGAAATTATGTGCGTATTGATTGACAATTATCGCCTGCTCCGTGCTTAGAAGAGCACGTTAAGCCATCGCACATAGATAGGTTTTTTGGTTTTATGCGGCCAAAATTATTTTAATTACTTTAACTATTCTAAATTACATAAATGATAATAAAAAACAACTTTCTGTTGAACTTTTAAATATTTATTAAAGAAAATAACATATTTATGAAAAAAAAGTCAAAAACCTAACGTCCCAGACAAAAAAAAATATTTCATAAATGTACATTTTAAACGTGTGTGTGAGTAATGAATTGACGTATCCCCTCGACAGTCGACACATACTCCATGCCAACTCGTTACTCCTGATCCTCATCGTCCGAGGATTCTGGTGATGCTGAGTCTGGTTTGGTGGGTAAAAGCATATCTAAAGTCTCCGGAGCAAAGGATTTAGACATTTTTTTTCTCCTTCTTTGTTTTATACTTATACTGCTAATGAGCGGATCAGAGCTCAATAATAACCGATTATAGATGTCGCGGTTACACTGTTCGCGGGAAAATTTTCTTGCGTAATTTTCTCTATACATGCGAAAGTGCTTATTTCGGGCCTCTTGAGCCTCCTCCGACAATTGGCCTATTGGGAGAAGTGAATTCTCTATTATGGCAGCACCATGTATGAGCACTTTGTGCAAAGTAGGGGTCATCGGGTGCCACCAATAATGCTGCACGTATAATTTGGCAGTATCTAGTGCATACTCATCATATTTCTTGACGTCAATAATGTATCCACTTGAAATAGTTTCTAAAATGACTTTCAGTCTGTAAATTAAATCGAAATTCACTCCAGTTATGTCGGATGCCAATTGGGGATTCTCGAAAAATCTACGGCTGGTGTTTCCATCATTTGTATTTCCATAGTTGGACTTAGGCATGTCAATGAGTAATCCGGTTTCAATTTTAAATCTGTCTTGAATTTTTTGTTTAGCGGCCAATTCCAAGTCTTTTTCTTCCGTTGTTTTTTTCTGTCTGTATTTTTGAACTTTTAGTTTATAGCTCAAGTGCAAAATACTCTCAAAAATTCTGATTCTGGCATGCAGCACAGATATTCCAAATTCTAAAGTTTCAGGACTTACATCATATTTTTTGCTTAGATTGTTAAAATCTTTTGAAGTGGCTTTACAAATAAAGCATCGACTGGTAGACTTAGTGTCGGTTGCAGCATTGCAAACCTTGCCATCAATCATAGTCATCTTGAAAATGTGCTTGTAGGTAAATTTATTTCCATTTATTTCGATTTCGGTAGGAACCAAATTCTTTACCGATTCTTCAACGTAACTGATTTCTTCTTTGGTCACATCATTGCATTCTTTCAGAAATCTGAATCTTATAGGCCGGCAAAACCGGGGGGATGATGGAGAAGGATTCTCCCAAATAACTTTTTTGTTATTCTTGCCACAAAGTATTTGTAAAGGGACAAATGAGCTCTAAAATATATTGGCGTCCGAATCAGCAGGATTTTCAAACTTTTGTTTATATCTGGCTTGCTGGGAGCCATCACATCCCCATTTATTTATAATAGTTAAAGTCTGTCTATCTTCTTCACTAATAGATAAAAGTACTTCCTCTAAGTACATTGAAAGGCGCATAAGCGTTATGTCAATAAGACTTTGCAAAGTACTTTCTGCATACAGACTTGTCACTTTTATGTGTTGTTCAGGTGGATAGCATTCTTTCTTGGCCTCTAATAATCTGTCGTAGCAAGGATAAAGTGACTTATTTGTCTTACGTATGATTTCATATTGCTGTCGTGTAAGGTCGGCCTCTATAAACATCGCCAATGCTTCTTGAGGTGTTAATATATTGTGTTTGTTGGGTTCACTCAATGACTTGTAAGCATTTCTTAATTTGTTTGCCCTTGTTGGCGATTTTGTGATTTCTTTAAGGATTTCCGATGCATTTCGAAGTCCCTTAGCTCTCAAAGTTGACTGAGCAGCATGAATGATAACAGAATCGCCTACAGCAGAGCGAACCACTTCAGTTTTGCGACGCTTGCTTCTCTCACTTGATTCTTCAAATGATTTTGAAGGGCGGCCTGGGCGATTTTGGGCTTGAATTGGGATTTCAAACGTCCCATTTAACCATGACTGGTTAGATTTTAAGAAATCCTCTTCTTTTCTTTGTGCTTTAGACCATTTTTTCTTTATGGCAGTCTTGAAGTAAGCAATATTTCTCTTTAGTTTTTTTATATTTTCCTCTGTGTCACCACAAGAAGAAAACAGGTAATTTTCTAAATAGGCCAATTTTTCATCCATAGTTATTAAATTCTGGCTTTGCATTTTATCGTAGAGAAATTGACGGGTGACTAATTTTGTTCCGGATGAGCCAGGAGAATCTACAACGTAAAAGAAAAAAAATTTATTTTTTTGGAACATTTTTCAACATAACTTTTTTTACCCTACCTGCACCTACCTGCAGCTAATTTTTATCAGAATCGTAAGAAAAGAGTATTAAGTATTATAATAAATAATAATTTTGAGGCGAGAGGAAGCGATAATATAACTAAATTACTTTTAAATTGAAAAATCAAGAATATTTTATCTAGAAAACGTAATATGTTTTGAAGGTTAAAAATAAAGGTTTTTTATTTATACTAGGTTGACAATTTCTGTAATAAATAATGGTATTTACCTGAAGCACTCGAATCCATATTGGTTACTTTGACAACTGTCTTAAAATCAAAAATATTGATGACGAAAAACAAGTCACCTTAAAAGCGTAAAGGGCGAAAGCGCGTGTGTAGCGGGAGACTAACAAGTTCCGACTACCTGCGCACGAACCCCGCGCGGTTATTGAAGCCGAGAAGACCGGTTTCTTATCGCCTGTTCTATTGTTAACGTAGAAAAATATTACATTTTGTATTTGTAACTAGTTTAAAATTTTCAATTTTGGCCGCATAATTAAGCAAAATCTATGTTAGTGCATCGGTCCCGGCTGCCATGAACATCTATGGCAGTCGTTATTGGGAAGTCAGTGCCTTATAATATCCTGACATTGGTCTAGTTTTAGAGTATCGCTAGCCTTCGGGTTGCCGAGGTCAGGTGGCAACCGCTCCGCGTAGAAACTGATATCCAGTCAAATCCGGCTAGACCAGAAAAAGCCGACACCAAGTGACTTGGGAATAATAAAGGCCATGGAGAAGAAGAAGACATAATATAATAATAATATCAGCCCTGTATTAAACTGTCCCACTACTGGGCACGGGCCGCTTGTCAGTTTGAGAAAGGTTAGGCCGTAGTCCACCACGTTGGCTCAGTGTGGGTTGGTAGACTTCATATATCTTCGTGAAAATTATGGAAAACTCTCAGTCATGCAGGTTTCCTCACGATGTTTTCCTTCACCGTTAAAGCAAGCGATAATTAATGAATTAATGCGCACATAACTTCGAAAATCGGGCCTTGGAATTCAACTCGAAACCTCTGCGTGGCTGTCCAATAAATATACTACCTTCACATATAAACCACAATGCCGATTTATTTACATATTATAAAGATTGTTTACTTTTCGGTCGGCCTCGATGTGCGTAGTGGTTAGTGTAATCGACTGCCACGCCCGAGGTCGCGGGTTCGATTCTCGCACATGTTTGTCTTGGTTTGAGTGTTTCTATGTATAATATGTATGTATTTAAAAAAAGTATATATCTATGTTTATCCATTGTCTAGTACCCATAATACAAGCTCTGCTTAGTTTGGGCTAAATGGTGTTGTGTGTATGTGACAGAATATTATTATATTATTATTTTATTTCTGGCAATTTAGTGTCAGACATACTATTAAACTAAATTATATCGCACTTTATTATGCTGAATTAAATGGCATTCTTGAGAAAAAAGAAAAACTGTTATTAGTTGGATGATGAAATAGGTACTTATATTTTAGTTTGGTAATAGTTCTGGTATCATTTACTAAACACTGTTCTAGCTTGACTCCGTAAGGCTTCTAAGGATTAGAAGCCTGTACAAATCTAACAACAGTCGCTTACCCGGGAATGGAACACTTATAGAATATATTTTAAGCATTTATAAGCAACTATATATTTAGTCATCATATTAACTAGCACAGGCAACCTTGGCACTTACTGACTCGCTCAGATTATATTATTTACCATAACGATTCAGAAAGCTAAATACAATATCGTCAGAGCTCGAAAGTTAATTTGTCAAGTCTTAAAATACGAGACACACGTTGCAACTCAATAGGTTAAGAATATCGGGGCGCCACAAACCTACCCGAATCAACAATTTTCCATGACGACACATATTAGCATTTTTATTTGCAAGAAAATAAGTTAATAAATAACTTCAGATCTAGTTGTCTTAAAAAGATATATGTTTGGAGAGACGAGAAGTCATAGCGGCAAAATTGCGGCCTAAAATTCCATACACATCCATATGTGAGTTGACATGAGCTTAGCACCGTTTATAATCCTTACCCCGAAACAGCACCATCATCGGTCCCATAAACCGACAATTTTCCATCTATCGACTCTTATCAACAAGTATATGAAATTTTATGAAGTAAATGACCGAAAACAGTTAACCTTTAAACATATAGTACTCTTGTGGAGTGTGTTAGGCCATAAAACGGCATTTTATGAGGAACTTGAGTGTCGTAAAATGAAGGGTTACATGTCTCTGATCTGATGTTACTTCTAAAGTGGTATGAATTTGAGATTTGAACGTATATCGGTTTTACAAAGCACGCGACGATCGTATCTGCAGACCGCAATACAAATGAGCGGAGTTATAAAATGTTTTAATATGAAAGGAGCTTCGAGATTTAGATCCGTGTTTCAGATTTTTATCGGATACGTATCGGTGATAATAGGTTTTAATACTAAGGTATGAATAATGGTTTGAATTTTTAGAAACTTTTTATTTTACTTAGTTGGCAAGCAGCCGTCTGATTTGATATGAAGGGGTTATTCAAGCATATGGACGTTTGCAACACCAGGGTTACAGACCCTACCAGTGCGAGAGAAAACAACCGCTGGTTTCCCTGTTGACGGGACAGCACTTCTATAAGAGGTTTTGGTAATGTCACTTTACATTGGTTATTTTGACTGCGATCTTTTGTATGGTGTACATTTCAAGTCGATTCTCTATGCTTTTAGTTTGAGCAGGATCCCAATTTCCAGCAGCAATTTCGCTGGATCTTTGCAGAGTTTTGTGAGATACGGTTAATCAGATTATTTATATACTATTAAGAGGTATTTCTTGGTCTATACGTATAAGGTAATCAAAGGTAATAAAATAATGCTAGCTTCGTTTTATTACTTTTAAACATCAACTAGTAGAAAACTATACTACCCTTGAGTAATATACACTATGTTTATGACCTAGTTATATATATAGTTATACAGATGTATGTATGTATGTATGTATGTATCTTATGTGGGAGCCAGTCAGTGCAGACCGGCGACACTTCGACCCAGTGGGATCTTTTGTGTCGACACTCTCCCAATAACAACTGCCATAGATGTTCATGGCAGCCGGGACCGATGGCTTAACGTGCTCTCCGAGGCACGGAGCACGCGATAATTGTCAATCAATACGCACATAATTTCGAAAAGTCATATAACTTCCTAAAGTCAGATGTGCGCGACGTGGGTTCGAACCCGAGACCCTCTGCATTGCAGTCTGTTGGTCTCCCCACTGAGCTATCACTGCTCAGTGCTGCTATCTAGTTATACAGATAGTGTTGAAGGTCATTCATCTAACATTCTGAGTAAATTTCAAATAATAGTTGCTTTTATACAGCAAAGCTGGTAAGTGAACCAACGTCAAATTGACAAGATTGATGATATGCAATTACCATATAATAGTTTGCAGCACCAGAGGTATCACTCACATATTACCTCCCCTATGTATTATGTATCTTCAGAACTCATACGTGCCAGATAAATACAAATAAGAGTTACGAGTGTTACGCCGGTTTCATGTAAGAGGGTCGTATTTTCTCGGTTGATTCGTACCGTTTTCAAACAATTACCTATGGAGCAACTCCAAACCTTGTTTAATTGCTTATTATCTGTCCCAATGAGACTTAGTTCGTAGAATCGTTTTACAATAGAATTTGTTGGTATCCCCAGCCCCGGCCTATTCCCAAAATGAAGGTCTGAGTGATCCGAAATCTACTTCGGATATTTCATAGTAAGATCTTAATAGCAGTGGGTAGGGACACGTCGGTTTTATTACCTATAAAATTTAAAATCAATGTATATTCATTAAAATTAAACTGCTATATACGGATTTTATCGCGTTGTTTATTTGACACTTTATTACAAAATTTTGAAAATTGTTACACTTCTACTACTATTAAACTTTACTAATTTTTAAGCTAATTAAATTATTATTAAACTATTTAGATTTAATTTATTTTTACACTTTCCCCGACGTTTCGGTTGCTTTTCAGCAGCCATGGTCACGGGGAGACTCTAGCTAATTTCACAAATTTTGATATGAGTATATACATGGTGACGTCTGGGTGTAGTAATAAAACATTTGAATTTACTATTGCGTTAATATAATATTTTCTTTAGCCTAAATAACATGGTGACTGCAGAATAGCTCAGTGGTTTAAATGGTCTCCTCGCTCCTGACACCTACATTGTTGCTCCCACGAGATACAGAGATTTTTTGTGTGCTGCACATACATATATTTGTTCTGAGCCTAGGTGATATTAATTGTGTCCGAAGTTGGAATATTTGTAGTCCTCCGAGGCACAGATATTATTCCTAGTGCGAGAGTTCTCTTTTTTTAACATAAAGAGACCTCTACAAAGTAACATTAAATATCAGCCCATGCTTATTTTAACAAATCACTGCAAACCATATCTAAATTGGTTCCACCTTCTTAGGGTGCTATAATTAATAATACATAAGTCTACTGCAAAACAAGAATGATCTGTCTTCCTTAGGAGAGACTTCATATATTTTTAATTTTCTTTTGCTATATGGCCAGTTACATTGTTTCACCATAAAAAATAAACCTTAATATACCTTTATATTGCCATATTAATAGCAATTACCAAACTTTTATGTACTGCGCGCTTTAATGAAGAACAGTAAAACACAGTTGTAAAGTTCGTGTAATTATTTTTATACTTTAAGTTATACTCAAGCGTGTGTGCGTATAATCGTGAAGAGTTTATTCAACCTTTTATGTAAAGGCATATACTCGGAACGAGCGGAAAGCGAGTGTGAGCATAGCAGTATAAAGTAAACATCTACATATTTAAAATATTGGAAAACACATTCCAATTCATAATTTAAATTAATCAGTAGGATTCGCAAGAACACTGCACTTTGCTTCAAATATTTTATTCTTCCTTCCTTGCCTACCTTTTGTATTATTACTGTTAAAAGCCCTGTAACCGTTATTCATGGGAATGGCTGTGTTTTCTTGGCATGACAGAAGAATTGTCAAGGCAATTCAAGTACACTATTGCCATCCACATAAGTGAGAAGTAAGCACGCGGTCTGCCTGTTGGTAAGCAGTTGCTGTAGCCTATGAGAAAGGGATAAGGGGAAAGAGGGCAGGAGGAAGCGAGGACCAAGGAAGTGATTGGGCTTTTGGTGATCTCACCAACCAAATGAAAAGCAACAGAATACGTACATTACGTCGATATTCGATAGAGTACTTTCCTTGGTCGAAACAATAATTCAGGACGAAAACAGCAAACCTCAACTACTTAAAAATTTTGAGTTTCCTTATGAGTACAATCTAGGTGACTTCGTGTCAAATGCGAAAAGGAAAGCACTAGGCAAACGTGCATTATCGCGAATGTAATTGTAATGAAACGCAAACTAATATAATATAAATAAAAACGAAGGTTTTCTACGAAGGAGTCCCTGCTTCCTCACATTTTTCATTAAGTATTAGCTCCTAGGATTATTCCTGCATGGCAGAAACTTCACCAACGTTTAAACAAAGAACGGAAAAACACCTAGACTTGGAACATCCATAAATGGACCACATTTTTTTGTCCTGTGGCGGATTCGAACCCACAACACTCGGCATAGTGGCAATGGCAAGGTGACCACTTATACTACTTCATCCATCCGTGCAGCATGATTGCCAAGATGTATGCTTGACTTTTTTCAATATACCTACTATTCTTACACATGATCATACTTTAATATCGCACGCTGTGCATTATAAACAGCTGTTTGCGCTTAACGTGACGTGAAACGCTCCTCCGTTCTAAATTCACAGCTTGAGTCATATTTTCTTTATGAGCTATGAACAATGTTTGAAGTTAACTGAACGTTAGTTAAATACATGTCTTTTGAGAATTAAGTTTATTTTTAGCAATACTTATTTTCATGTGGTTAGAAGATGTACAGAAATATTATACAGACGAACGTTGCTCGTGTAACTTCATAGACTTGTAAGGGGTTACTATAGTAACATATAAATCACTTCGTATGGGTGTTTTTATTATAGGATACTTCTGAGTGGATGATGATGTCGTTGCTAATTATATTTAATATAAATGAGTCGGCTCACTCGAGAAAGAAGCATCTTCCTACATAATGCCGACCTAATAATAGTTACTCTATCTATCTATCTTATGTGGGGGCCAGTCAGTGCAGACCGGCGTCACTTCGACCCAGTGGGATCTTTTTGTCGACACTCTCCCAGTAACGACTGCCATAGATGTTCATGGCAGCCGGGATAGTTACTCTAACTGTTTTGTCTGATGAGTGAGAGACGAAGGCTCACAGATCCACCTCTCCAATTTCTTCAATTTGTTTTCTATCTTTAAGTCTATTTTCATTGAGTTGTTGTGCGAATGATACTCCTGATATTGTAACTGATCAAAGGCAGCGGTATTAATGCTGTGGTACATAATAATGTTTGTTGTTCACCTTGGTATTAAACCTTTTTAATACCAAGGTGACAAACTCAAAAAGGACTTTGGGACATGACACAACACATAATTTAAAAAAAATTGTTTCCTGTTATAGTGCGACTCCATCTCACCTGATAGTAAGCACTCGTTAGGTCCACGAGCCGAGCCGTCTACACTATTTCCCCATTACAGCTGAATGCTGTTGTGGTCTCTACTTTGACGGCCTAAGTAGGTATAACAAATTCTACAATTATCATCAAAAATAGGTAAAAGTATAGCTGCATATAGGACAAAAGCTGGTCTTTAAATAATTTGATGTTTTAATCGATAATCACTCATTGCTACCTACAACCTAACGGCAAGTTAATTTTGAAATCACGTTCCCGATGCCAGGATATTTTTGTTGACATTACATGTATTTAATAGTAATGTGTCATCATGACGACATCTTGCTTCTATACTGTCATTTTTGTAAACGCTACGCATGTACGTTAAACATTGCTCCTTATACATCTTTCCTCATTCTTCTCATATAGTATCTACACAAAGTACATACGGAACTTCGTCCCATTATATACTGTCTATAAAACACTAGTATTTTTATAGTCTCCGGTTTTATAACTTTGTTTTCTATCATCAAGCATGTCTAGACCAGCGTTAAAACAATTCATGCTTTAGAAGTTACCGAAAAATTCTTTCAGACATTTTTTATTACCTATATTGTTTTAAGAGCTTAGTAAATACTCGCGTTTTATGTCAGTACTTGAAAGTGCTTACTGAATTGGATAGCTTAAGTAAACAAATCACGTATTGGAGAATATTGTAGAACTTTGAGTTCCTTTGTTATCATTGTAGTCAAACAAAGTCACACTTGTTTCGGATGGGTTAGGTCCAAGTGCCATACTCTGTACTATGGATAATGTAAGAATTCAATCATGAACATATTTTTGGTTAAATACTTGTTTATATTTCCGTACTACTAGGTGGTAAAAGTGCCGTAAGAAAGGTGGCGTAAAATATAGGCAAACTGAACTGAGAAAAATATAATTGAGGCTATTACGCATTCCCTTTTTTTTTTTCACTTGGGGCAATGCACCTGATGCATACCCCACCGCCACTAGGGGAGGCGAGAGGGTTATGTCCGGCTCTCCCGTATTTCGGGCATACGGACTAAAACCCCACGGTGTGCCCCTTCGCTGCCTTGTATAGTGGATGGGCCGCTGGTAAAGAAACTACCTCAGCGACCCACCCAGCAGACTACGACTCCTGGACGACGCCCCGGCACTACAAAGGGCGTCGGACCGACTCAATGGGTGGCGGGTGGAAGGTCCCCGTTCTCCCGCCCGCGGCCTTTATTACGGCGGCGCAGGCCGCCAACGGCTCGGATCCGCAAGGATACTTTCCTCACGGATCCGCTCCGCCGCCTCCTTCTGCGAGATGATGTCCTCGCAAAAGGATGCGACCCCTGCCTGTTACGCATTTCCTACCTCTACCCTCTGTATATTCTCTATTGTTCGTTCTTAAAGACAACTGCTGCACTAGGAATGAGTCCTGTGTTGTAGGGAACGTTACAAAATTTCAAATAACGGACACAAAGAAGAGCTAAACTTGGAATAACTATTTGTGGATCACACAATTTTTTTCTCATTTGTCGAATTCACAACACTCAGCGCCATGGCAGTGGAAGACGACCATTTAAATGACCAAGTCATGCAAACAGTCATCGTGTAAATATTGATTGTAATTTAATGCCCAGAGAATCAAATTGGTTTTCAAAAGGGCTCGACATTAGCTGCATTCACACGTTACAGTAATATAGTAGAATGAATTGCTACAAGGTTTTTGTATCAGATATATCAAAAAGAATTATGAGCATATTTTGGGAGTGTGATACTGTGAACAGTGTTCATTCTGATGGTATCAGTTGTGATGTAGTGATATAGATTTTCTTAGTAAATTACTTAATTAGATTTATGTCACTGTATTGAACCATTATCCTGACACGTAACAAAATTAATTATTTATGCATAATTGTCACACCTATGTGCCGAGTGTGTATAGTCTCTACCCAAAAGTGATGTTATCTTAACATCGGTTGTTCCATAATATAATAATAAGTTTATTTACTGCATTTTACGTCGACATCGTACTTTAATCGTGCAACGCTTAGCTAGTTTACTAGTCAAATTGCTTTGTGAATGAATTAAAAGTTTCGCCATCTTACCTCAAGTAATTTCTTCGTTAAACTTAACTTTTCATGGAATTAGAGAATAGCTTCGCAATGGCTTTTCTTAGTGTAATGCATAAAATAGGTGTAATGCTTGACGTAATCTTGCATGTTGATTATATAGTAGAATAGTTTCTTAGCTGTTTGCCGGATTAATGCGCAGGTTAAATGTTAACTTGACTTCAAATCCAGCAATGTACACAGTACAACTTTAATGCCGGATTTAAGGTGTAAGTTTTCAATTTGGACAGGAGTCAGTGGTTTATAAGTATACCTGCACTATCTTAAGCAGTACGCGTGGCTGCCTGGTTGCTACGTCTTTGGTTCGATACTTGATGTGATACCTACACTATATCAAAAAACACGTACGGCTGCCTCCGGTGGCACATCGAACATGAATGCTTGTACTGTGAACTCGGGTACGATTTTGCGTAAAGTGTTGTTTTATCTGTTAAGAAATTAGAGAAGAGACGGCAAATAGGTACGTGGACGGCAACAAGCTCAACTCACCAGCCCTACTTAATAAAGATGGTCCTAAAACCCTACTTGGTGAATTGTGGCTATAATAATACCTTTATCTCTTCGGGAATATAAGCTACGTATGTATGTATATTTTTACGACAAGTATAATAGTTGGTTCAATTCAGAGTAAGATATATTCAGAATCTGGAAAACATTTAGACTTTGGACACCTTAATTGTATATTTGTAACGTCCTGTACGACCCAGGGCTTAATACTTAATGCGGGAATAAAGTTAAGATAATATAAAAATAAACCAAAGTAGACGACTAGTGATAGTGTTACAGGATATATTTTAGTGCCATAGTAATATCTCGGAGCAGTAGCGACGCGATGCTGCATCATCAGAAGCATTACGATGCTTACGTAGTTCTACGAGCATATCAAATTTCTACAAACTATCGGAGTGCTACAAAGCTACGGCGTTGCTACGATGGTACCATAGTGCTACGAAGATACGGCGTTGTTACGATGAAACGATGATACGATGAAACCGTAGCGTTGCGGCCACTAGACCCACTCGCTGTAATGTCTCAATTGCTGCGTAGCGTTGTCAACACGACGCCTATAACTATAACATATTTTAAATCGTAACTTTTGCTAAGTGATAAAGTCTACATATGGATTAACCCAAGTATCGGGATTGCATGAGACAATATAGTATTTTGTATATTAGCCATAATCACATCCTTTTATAAACTATGCGATAGGTAGTGTGATGCAGATATAGAAACAAAATTGCGATCCGTGACGTAGGCTCACCAAATACCTTAGGTATTTGGTGTAGTTGAAAAGGATCTTACCCACACCCTATTGATCGCAGGTAGTATATCTAACTATTAGGATACCATCGTTCCAAAATTAGTCTTTCTGCTACAAATTGAAAGATACTTCTGTCCAAGAATCCTCTGCTACATAGTTTTTCGTCGACGTGGTTTTTATCTCCTGCATCGTACATTTCATACAGTGTTCACAATCACGTTAACCCATATATTTATATATACACCCTCTCATTATACACAGAACACAAACATGCACTACGAACCACATATTCAAATAATATATGATAAGTAACTGTTTTCTTCCTGTATTATTCTGTTTTAGTTGCATGAATACAATGGAAAGCAAATTGTATATTTGTAACTATTACATATTATAAAACTAGTAAGTAAGCAAACCTCCGTTAAAACTGTTTAATCTGTTAATCATTGGCATGCCACACATAAATTAAAACCTATTGTGCCTGGCCGCTGGTGTACCACTGCGACTCAACAGGTTAAACGCTGTGAATTTTGTGAATAAATAAATAAAATGCCTTGCTTATCATTGTTGATAATTAAAATCTATGAGTGTAGTGAATATTGATAACTAAACTTTACTCATTGTTAGTTTAGCTCATTTGCTACTGAAAACCAAACTGTACATTACTCTTTCAATCAAATTCATGTTTATGGAAACGAAACTTTGCGATCATGAATTTCAAATCCAAGTACGAGTATTTGCTTTAACTATTCAGCTATGAGAAAAAGCTACCGGCATTGTTTGGGAACCTGCAGTCGAGAATTCCTTGGTTTATTGTTACGTAGAACTAATAAATTTCAATAATGGTAGCAAGTTTGTTGGGAAATTGATTATAGGTGAAACGTGTGGCAGCGTTAACCAGGCTATAAGCAGAATTATGAATGTAATATTATTCGCTGCCTTATTGGTCCCGTCGCATACGTTTGAGTTTGAGTTTTGTGTCTTGGTAAGACGATTTTCTCTGATAGTTTAGAAATAAAAACTGGACAAAAATTTGGATCTTATTGTACCAGGCCGATAATATATAGATAGATATCATGCGACAAAAAATTTTGACTATAATGATATTATTGATAATTAACAGTACCGCAAGTATTTAAGTTGGACTTGAAAGGAATCAAACAAAAACGCTGGTGATAACGAACAGCACGAAACGTAGGGTCAAGGGAGATGGTGGCTGGTACTATGTTGATACCGTGGGAGAGCCACGCTTCGGCACGGATGGGCCGGTTCGTCCGGAGTTATACCACGGCCTCACAGAAAACCGGCGTGAAATAGCACTTGCGTTGTGTTTTGTCGAGTGAGTGAGGATACCGGAGGCTCAATCTCTCCCTCTCTCCGGAAGGGGGAGGATCAAATATAAAAGGCTGGCAACGCACTTGTGACTCCTCTGGTGTTGCGGGTGTCCATGGGCGGCGGTAATCGCTTACCATCAGACGATCCGTCTGCTCGTTTACCTCCTATAGCATAAAAAAAAAGTATATTTGGGACAGAGAGTATATTTTAGTTGCAGACAAGATAAAGAGATTGACAGATTAACCTATAGCGCCTGGAGGAGGTTCCACGAACCATTTTTGCATGCGAATCCCGACCCCACTGAGGTTTCGGCTCACTGTGTGGAACGACGAGCCCCTATGCGAAACTACTCTACACAAAAACACAAGTTAAAAAGTATACCTTGCTGTCCCTTTCTGGCATTTGGCCCAGGTATCCGTGAATTCGGGTCTATTATGATAGTTCGCAATCTCAAGTAGTGATCATAGTAAACAATATTTGATCGACCGTAGTTTCAATCATTTCGCAAAGTAAATTTCTATCTGCAAAAAAGTTCTTGGCAGAAAATGCTAAGCAGTATTTAATAGCAATAGGTACACCCTTATTACGCGGAACTCGTTTTGTAATGAGAGTATTATACTATAATTAACCCTTGAGGCAGATATAATGCTTTACCAAACTGAACTTCTGCTCATTTTCCTAAGCATTGGTTAAGTGCCTTAATGTGTTACTTACAAATAATGATTCCGATATGGCTTCCTGAAAATTTGTTCAAAAACTCCGCCAATACAAATTCCATTATGGTTTTTGTAGCGTAATACCGTAATTAGGTTCAACTTTATATATATTCAGGTTCTCTAAGATGATAACTTAACAGTAGCAGTAACGAATGTGACAGCTGTGCTGAGGCATTCTTTAATTCCAGATTCGAGCAAATTCATACTGTGTATTTTGCCAAAAAAATCTATGCAGCAGTATGAAGTACGGATCTGTGCACAATAGACGGCAATCGACTTGTTCCCTATGGGATCATATACATATCATATACATGGGATCATGGGAGAAATGTGGCAGTTTCTTCAGTGGTCGAAATTTGACCATAATCATGATTAAAAACATAGACACATAAATTAGAAAAAGAACTAATTGCTTCCAAATTCTCTATACAACAAAAAACATGGGAGCTGAAGGTTTTGTCTTTGCCTATTTATGAGTATATATCTTTATATATATAATTCTACTGTACGTGTGTATGTCACTGAACTCCTCATAAACGGCTGGACGGACTTTGATAAAAAAAAAAATTATGTGTTCATGTGGATTCGAGGATGGTTTAGATTTGTATTTTTTCGCTTTTACAAGACAATGTCTATCGGGACATCTAGTAGATATATAAAACCTAACATCCCTTGTACCTGTATTTGCGATTGGAATAATAATTATTAAGATTAACAAAATTATCATGATGCAACAGAACCAGTAGCAGCAGACATTTTGGAAAACTAACTCTCATACATTACTTCAGAAAACCCAACGTCAAAGTACATTTTAATTCATTCTGGGTTCAAGTCTTGAGAACTCGCATTAACGTCCGTAATATTGTTAATAATTTACCCGAAGGTCGAGCACGTCATTTAACAAACAACGCCTTGAATGTTAATTTATTAAGACATCTTTCCCTGATGGCACTTCATGGCGACAGATCGGCTTTGACGGTTTACGTAACACTTTTATTTAGTGGAAAATGGTTTTGGACAGCTCTGTGGAGCTCTAAGAAAGGAAAAGTTGTGAATATTTTCCTGTTCTTTTTTTTTTAAAGATGTCGTTTAATCAATAATCCTGTGGATTGAACTGCTGGATGGATGCTGGAAATGAAGGAAATACCTATGTATCTCCTACGTTTAACAGCTGGCATGGATTGCGTAGTGGTTTAAGTGCATGCTTCGCCACTGCCACTGCGCTGAGTGTTGTGGGTTCGAATCCCAGAAGGGACAATACTTTTTGTGATCCACAAACGATTGTTCTGAGTCTGGGTGTTATTTGTGTTCGTTGTTTGAATGTTTTTAAAATCTCCCGTGACACAAGAATTATTCTTAGAGCAGGGATGTCTCTCTGAAACACAATGATTATTTTTAAAAAGTTGTGCTGCGATGGCCAATTTTGAAACAGTGGTCCTGGTATCTAAATGATTAAGGTATTGTGAGTAGGTCGGTGGGTAGGTTTGCTATTTGTTTTTACCCTTACTCATTGCACTACCAATGTTAACCCACCTACTACAAGCACTTAGCTTTGCTGTACGTGTTAATTTGAATACTAGTCATAAATTATATTAATTATCAGTAATTGAAATTAAACTACTAAATACGGATTTTATCGCGTTGTTTATTTGACACTTTATTACATAATTTTGAAAAACTGTTACACTACTATATACATATATATATATAGTCTTCTAGTCTTCTCCCATTTTCTCTCTTTAGCCTTTATTATTCCCAAGTCACTTGGGGTCGGCTTTTCTGGTCTAACCGGATTTGACTGGATATCAGTTTTTACACGGAGCGGCTTCTAGGTTTCATCCGAAATATTTTATTTTTCAAACAACAAAACAAATTCCTGCCGACAATTATTTACAATTATCATATCATATTGACAATTATCGCCTGCTCCGTGCCTCGGAGAGCACGTTAAGCCGTTGGTCCCGGCTGCCATGAACATCTATGGCAGTCGTTATTGGGAAAGTCAGTACCCTCTAATATCCTGACACTAGTCTAGCCTTAGGGTGTCGTTAGCCTTCGGGTTGCGGAGGTCAGGTGGCAGCCACTCCGTGTAAAAACTGATATCCAGTCAAATCCGGTTAGACCAGAAAAGCCAACCCCAAGTGACTTGGGAATAATAAAGGCTAAGAGAGAAGAAGATCTGAAATTCCTGCCGTGCAGTCACTTTTTGTTTGAAATTAAACAATTTTATTATATATAATATGTTTAGCCATTGTCTAGTAACCATAGTACAAGCTCTGCTTTGTTTGGGCTAGACGATGTTGCGTGTATCTGATAGAATATTATTATTATTTTCACGTGAACATAATGACGGGCGAATTCCAATACATTCTATATATAATCCTTATAACTGAAATAACTGCAGACCAGTGGCGCCATTATTGACGTCCAATATATTGACCTAGTTCTTGTAAAAATATGTAGCAGCTATGGCTTATCTTTTTAGGCTAAGAACTGACCGACTTCTATTGAGTGCTTGGAGAGTCGACTAAGAAGCTTTTACTATAAGAAAGGGCTCTGAACAAAAATGTGTGTTTAATTCGATAAAACTCACATAATTATGTCTCACGCCTTTATTCTTGAAGGGGAAGGTAGAGGTGTATTATACTTCCATTTGGTTTTGTTCCAGTTATGGTGTTAGGTCTCAAGTAATCTAACAGGAATTGTTTTAAAATCTATGAGAACAGTAACTGAGAATTTCTTGTAGGAAAAATAAAACAAAGTTACTTTAGCATAAAAATAAAGGAAATGAGAACTAATTCTTGCTGATGGCAAAAGTTATAAGTAACTTACTTGCCGTTTCAAACATAACTACTGTTGTCAAATAGTAATTTATATTTTTTATTTTCTTAAAAATACTACTGCCGCATTAGAACTGATTTCAGTGTCGCGGGGTCTTTACAAACATTCATACAACGGACACAAAGAGCACTCAGAATCGCAACAACTTTTCCGGATAACACCAATTGATATCCCGTGTAGGATCAAATTCACAACACTTGGCAGTGGCAGTGAAGAGGAGAGCACTTATACCGTTTGTCCATCCTGCAGTCAAATTTCTAATATTCTGCTTATTTCAATTCCAGATTATTTAGCACAGATACGTGAAAGCTCAGAACTTTGTAGTGGTTACTAAATACCACTTGTGATTAGATACGAACTTTCAACAACTTCCTACAACAACGCTTATAGCTGGAGGTATTCGAATTTCTACATTGTTATATAATTTACCGTTGAGTCCTTCAATAAATATAAACCAACTAATAATTACAGGAACAAATTAGCTTTGGTTATTTCAGTACTAGCTTTTGCCCGCGGCTTCGCTCGGGCACAATACTTTTTCTTTGGATGAACGGTACCCTATGTACTTTTCTGTATAACTCCTGACAACATGTATGCGAAATTGCATGATGATCGTTCGAGAAGTTAAAGTGTGAAAGCGTTATATACAAACAAATTCACATTCGCATTTTTAATATTAGTTAGGATAACTATTCTCGTAAATTATTAATGTTTCTCAGATATGTTTGTTTTTTCAAGTAACTTGGCAATCGAGCTTACGCCTGATGGTAAGTGGTCACCGTAGCCTATAGACGCCTGCAACACCACAGGCATCACTTGCGCGTTGCCGACACTTTCGGAAAGAAGGAAGAGAAAAAGTAAGTGGGAAGGAAAAGGAGCGGATAGGGAAAGATGGTGATTGGGCCTCCGGCACTCTCACTCACCGAACGAAACAACAGTAGGAATACTGCTATTTTACGTCGATATTCTGTGAGAGGGTAATCCTTCCCCGGTCGAGCCGACTCATTCATGCTGAAATCAGCGAGGCTCTACTTAACTCAAATTATTATTATGATATACACAATATGTACGATGTGTTTATGGATGCGTATACACACAGCAGCACACAGGTTACACAAGCTACACCTGACATTACGAAATTTGCCAGCTATGTCATACGTACCACATAATACGTAGTATGAATGTATAACTAATTATGACGAATCTGATATTAGCAATGTGAATTTAGCAAATCCTGCATGGATATATATTATTGCACAGTTAGCAATTGTGCTAAATATGTTATCGCAAGTTATAACCGTTTTAACCATTGGGTTTAAATGGTTATAGCTTGCGATAATGTGCTGAATCAAATCGTTGTCTTTGAACCAAAGCCACAACGATTTCACTCAAAGACGAGAAATTGTTTTATGTGTTCCACATACAATCATTGCAAGTCTAGGAGCCTGTTCCACCACCTCCAAATAGCATTTATCTATAAGATTAAAGTCTTGCCATCTCTCTTCTTTAACCTAACAAGAGGGGACAGCATGTGATTTATCTTTCGGATAACTTTTACTTAATAGTGGTGAAACTGCTTCTTCTCGCTAAATTTTTGTAAGGTCCTCTGCATTACAGTCGGTATTCCAAATGCAGCAGTCGTTAAAAGATAAAACGTACATCGGTCTTGAACTATTTTATTTCAAAGGTATAATTTGATGCCTTTTGAAAGTCAGAATTGCAATAAGTGCTCAATCAATTAAAAAATTTGTCGGCCTTGATGGCGTAGTTATTAGTGTAACTGACTGCCGCGCCTGAGGTCTCGGGTTCGATTCGCGCACAAGTCAAACATTTGTGTGCATGAACATGGATGTTTGTCTTGGTCTGGGTGTTTCTATGTTATAATATGTAAGTATTTACAAAAAAAAAGCATATAATATGTATGTTTATCCATTGTCTAGTACCCATAGTATAAGCTCTGCTTATCTTATATATCTTATATAGACCGGCGTCACTTCGATCCAGTGGGAACTTTTGTGTCGGCCCCAAGATCTTTCCTTTAGCTATCTCCATATGAATGTACTGCAAGCTCTGCTTAGTTTGGGCTAGATGGTGCTGTGTGTATGTGATATAATATTATTATTATCAATGTAAATAGTAACGGAAACATATTTCTGAAAATTCATTCAGTTTTATTTAATTTGCTTGATTGAATAATTGAAATGTATTTAAAATGGATGCAGTAATAATTAAATTACAATTAACAACGTTTGTTAAAATAAGTGATATTTAAATAAAATTTAATTATGTTAGTTTGATCACTGTCAGACTTCAGTATAAATACCGTTTGTATTGAATGCCAATTTATGTAGTATTTTTGAGCAACGAAGATTAGTAGTTGCGATCAAATGAACAAATAAATAGAGACAATATAGGGTGCTTAGACAACTAGTGCAGTGCGCAGAACGAAGTGTTCATTTCGTACTATACGTCGCCGAAATTCGAGACAAAAAGTTATGTTATTCCAAATCTAGGCAAACAATACCTAGGTATTCTTTATATATATAATATGTAACGGGTATTAACGCGATCATGCATAATGTTTACCTTTTTTATGCTTGACGTTTCGATCAGGTTACACCGGCCGTGGTCAGTCAGCTTGTGACCACGGCCGGTGTAACCTGGTCGAAACGTCAAGCATAAAAAAGGTAAACATTATGCATGATCGCGTTAATACCCATTACATATTATATATATGTATATATCATGCAACGCGAAAGTTTAAAAGTTAGGTATTCTTTGCTCTTTTCTACAGAGAACATTATATTATATTCTTTCTTTGCCGCCTCCCTCCCTTCCCTTACCGCTAAGGAGAGCAGTAGAATTATTTCCTTAACTCTTTCTATATAGTTTTGATAAAAATCTGTTGTGGAATTTCACGAGTGCTAAAGCTCGGTGTTTTGTTTAGTCACCACTGCTAAACCTGGCTACTCAGTGGTAAGAATGTAGGTAGGACTAATCCCGAAAAGTAAATTACATCAAAAGATGAAGCATATAAAACTGTTTATTATACATTTGCATCGAGCTATAATATAATATCAAAATTATTATATTACAACCCGTCGCCGATCCCGAAACGAGTAAGGTGCCAATATTTCGTCGCATCTCCCCTGGTCGTTTCCTCTACAATTCTATACGTTCATATCTTTAATTTCCTCATTCCCTCGTTCACGGGTCACTTTCATTTGAAAAGGTTCAGCCGCTATGTTTCTGTATTAAGCACGTATATATTTTCTCATATACGGAGGCCGGTATGGGAAATTGGTAATTTTCATTTTGATTATTTCTTGTTCAGAGGTTAGCTTTCGCATTTTGTGCAATTTTATTTCTGTCGTATCATGTTAGAGATAAAAGGAATGGAAAACCAAAAGGTGAAAACAATTTTATTTGTAAAAGTTGTGATTCGAATCGATAGCATTCTTTGTTATAGCTTTGATTGTAAAAGATATGCATTACGCCAATACATTTTCGAACTGTTAAATAGAGTTATATTATTTCTACAATTACGCCAGTTACGTTTAGGTCCCACATTACACCAGGCATGACTATATTTACGACAAAGTATGTGTTGAGACCACGTACTGCTGTGGACAGATAGCTTACAGAAATTATGTTAATACTTTTCCCGATCCAAGAATCGAACACAGGATTTACATCTTACACAACGCAATTAAAAAGGTGGTTGTAATGTTTTAAATTAAAAATAACTGATATGCTCTAATGACTCTTGTTTATTCAAAAGTTGACAAGAAGAAATCAGACTTAGCTATAAATCCAGCCATTATATATTTACTTTAAAATTATATATTTAAATCAATCTAACAGTAATGCAATAATAATTACCTTTCTACATATAATATACATAGGTAGGTAGATGTGGCATGTGTGTTTTAATAATAAATCATACCATTTCTATGCTACACCGACACATTTACTTACAGACAACCTCTTGAATAAATTTTAAGTCACTTAGAGTATCTTGCTCGCCGAGAAAGCATCTTGATGTCTCAAAATCAACTTTAAAATATACAGTTTGTTGAAAAGATTAGCTATATCAGGCACAACCTTGAGACTCTTGAAGAATTTTTAAGAAACACTTTGGCGAAATTGTTCGGAAACGCGAGCCGTGTCAGAAAATTTACATTTTATTAATCTCCGAATGAGGACGAAGTCAGTTCCTCAAAAAAAAGGGAAGAAAAAAAACAATATGGAAGCCCGACTGCGGAGATTGGAACCGGCCTTACTCTTCGATGAAATTTCGCAGAAGAAATTTTATAAAATTAAAGCTGACGTTTTAGAGTGCCGGGAAAGGATGGATCCCAGTGGTGTGATCCGGCGTTTGGCTAAATATTGTCTTTTTTGTTAGCGATTCTTATAAATTTGTTTTATATAGTCAAAGAGAACCAATCACCTCGGTTAGAAAATTGAAAACGGATATTATCGAGATAAAAGCGATTATCCAGGTAACAATGTTTGGCTTCCATTAGCTACTTATAAAAGCAAGTAAATGTTAACTTTATGTGTTGCGTAATAAAGTTATACTGGGCATCCTTAATCCTAAAAGTTTTCAAGAATAACTAAAATACAAAAGCCAAGTTTAATCTACACTGTTTTAGTAATGTTCTTGCAAACTAAATTAATATTTACTTGGTGTTTGGAGTGAGCATTTTCATGGTTCCGTTGACTGATGTTGCCAGAGATAGAGATTCACCTAGGGATTACTAAAATGTAAATTATATTTTGTAATATAACAATATATTTCTTTAGTAGAATATTTTAATATTTAGGCAGGGACTTTTATGCTTAAAGGGGGTATTCTAGTCTAGAATTTTCAAAAAATCATTTTAATCGTCATATTTTCAATGTTTAGATCTTCAAAAATATGCCTGTGAAAGGATTTAAATAAATATATATATTTTCAAAGTTACAGTCGTATTAGTGACGTGGCATCTAAACCGGTCCGACCGTAGCGAATCAATAGATCTGCATCAATAGATCGTATGGCTGAAAGAATGTCAAATAATAAGAAACATTATACGATACAGGAATCGCTGATTGATAAATGTAAGTAAACGCGTTTTTCTCGAAATTATGTTTTTCGGAACGGTTGACATGATATCTCAAGTTTCAGTAGATCGATGTACTTCAAATTTGGTATAGAGCTTATTAATATATGTCGCTATCGTTACACGAGAGCTTTTTTGAATTTTTTACAGATAATTTAAAAGAAAAAGCCCAATGTATAACATTTTTTTGCATATCGCTCTCGTCGAACGAAAACTAAATCCATAATTCCTCTTTAAGAAATAATCAAGATTTTTGTTTTCAGAGCATCAAGGAGGGTCGAACCGTACCAGGGGACAGTTTCTTTTTGAGTCTCCGCTTTGAAGGTCTGTACATTTTTGAATTTTTACATTTTTTTACTCTATATACTAAAATAAACAAAAAATAAAAACCCTATGATAAAAATCTTTACCGTTTTTTATTTACAGCGTTTTAAAAGGCACCTAAAATTTGGCCCTCTCGACTAGAATACCCCCTTGAACTATTTTAGATAACCTAAAGCAATTTGTTGAAAAGGTAGCCTAGTGAAAAAAACTGAACTTTTATAATTACAACCTACCTTTTTTCGTCCGTTTGTTTGTCATAGTTATTTAATTCAACGACTATTAGTTTACAAACATAAATTTGACGATATTATATATTTTTTTTTAAATTTTGATTAGTTTTTGTCTTCCGTCTATCTTCCGTTACATGGTATTTTACATTGTACAAGTGCAGAAATAAATTCGTATTTCATAGTATCTTTGAGAGCTTTTTATGAGATTCCGCTAAACTTTGTCAATACGTCGACTGGATAGAGTAAGGTGTTCACCAAATACATTAGACATTCTTCATATAATTCCCTTGCACACTACTACAGCAATTTCTTTTTTGTAGAATTGGCGATATTATGGTCGCTTGACACCACATCAAGCGACCATAATATCACCAATCCTACAAACAAGAAGTTGTTGTGCCGCATTCTTCTAGCCCAGCAAAGAGCGTAATTTTTTAGGAGTTTATGAAAACATCTCTATTAAAGAAATGCAACACAAGAATAGTTGCCCTCGATGCTGTATAGGATGGAGACACCTGCACTGCCTAGATGCTCAAAGTTTCGTAGACATTTCACGGCGTTTGCTTCCACCGACTTGTACAGAATTGACGAAAATGATAGTACTAATTTAGCCAACAAATGATAATGCTCTCTCAAACAAAAGGCACATTGAAAATGGAAATTTAAATTTAGTTTCACATTCATACCTAAAATTTTATTAAAAACAAAACTAATTAAAGAACATAAATCCGATAATTTTGTTTTAATGACATTTTCAATTTGCAAATCTTTTCATCACTCACAATATTCATAAAATTTGTATTATCTATAATATCCTATAATGAGTTTTCCTTCATCCTTACTTAAACAGCAGACCGACGTTTGAGCTTGCCATAAACTTAGCTAATTAAACTTTGGCCCAACTGAGGTCCTTAGGGTGTCCCCGTGTGTACCTGTGTTTATCTAAGGACTCAATATTATGCTTTAGGATATTAATGTGAATTTTGATTACATTTTTTGAGGTTGTTACAACTTTTCGAGTCTAGGACCTGTTGTAATTATAATGAATTATTAAGTTAAAGAATATTTAGAAAATCTGTCTCGATGAGTTGGATGATTGTAATCATGCTAACGCCTATCCGGCCTATACGCATTATGTTCGATTTCAAAGTCATTAAAAGGTTTATTAGTATTTTTTGTAAGGAAATTGTCAATATGGAGACTGAGGCAAAAACCTACAATAGCTCCTACTTAGTGCTATAATTTTGATGTTATATAGGTACATACTAAGCCATAGTGAATGTTAAAAGTGCAAATAAACGATCGAACATGGTGAGGCCGAATCATGAACGCGTTCTGCTATCGGACCATTTTCGATCGTGTGGCATTATCAATACCGATACAATGGTTCAACATTGAACTTGATGCTGTACCGAAAATATATGAAGGTCTGTTGTGCGGTCGTGTGGTGTCAAGACCGTAGCACCGTACAGTGCGTTGATTTGGCTGCACCATGTTCGGTCGCCTATTTACACTTTAAGGTTAAAGCATCAGCACATATGATGAAGCGTAACAGTATAGATCAACACCATTACATGTTTATACCTTACTGGAAAAATGAGATTAACATAAATAGTCTACTAATATTTTAAAAGTAAGTAAAAGTTTGTGAGAATGTTTGGGTATTGGTTCATCAATCATACGTAAACCGTTGGGCGAATATAAAAGAAACTTGGTATTCAGATAGGCTGTCATGGATCAACTTATTATAATAATACTTGTAATACCACTATGCGTTTTCGTGAGGTTCAACAATTTAATCCTTCTAAATAGCAAGTATTATTTACAAAAATAATAGTTATTTTTAACCTTAAAGCTACCATAATCATAATAAATCACGGAGTTGCTCATAAAACTGATAAAGTGGTACGATTAGAGTGCTGCGCAATGATCAATTTCACCGTTCTTCATGACGCGCATCTAGAGACTCGATAAGGTAAGTATATTATAAAACTATTAATAATATAAGTAAGTATTTACTGTTATTATATTTTAGATTTAATAGTCAGTAATATATGGTATAATGGCTGCAACACCTTATACGTATGATTTGTAAAATACTGAAATGAGAATTATAATTGAATGGCAATTTAAAATAGTGACCGTGAGTTTCTTGCTGGTATCTTCATATAGGCCCTTTTTGCGAACCTAGCAACTAACCTAAATGTATATTCAGTAACTTCACTAAACTCACTTATTTGACGTTCATAAGTGTTACTTTGTGAACTAAATACATAAATGATTTTTGAATTTAACTTTGACATGCGGGCTTTAACTATTATTACACTAGCACTCGTAATTGTCAACGTCAAGTTATCTGAATTGTCAAGAGCAAGCATCAACATTTAAAGATGTTCGCATGTAAATTATACTAAGCAAGTTAGGATTTAAGATGCTCAGAACTGTCCCGTCATCACAATGCATTATATTAATCACTAAAATATTGAATATGACTGTCGTAATGACTATTTCAATGAACATACAGACATAAAAAAATAGTGTTATAACCAACTTAAATAATTTTAGGATCTATGTATCTCGCTATAGCAGCGATAGCTATAAGGAGACCGTTGGACTGTAGTACAAAGGTCTCGAGTTCGAGTCCAAGTCGTGCATTTCTGACTTTTGAAAGTTAAGGTCCGTATTAAATAGTTAATTATCGCTCGCTTTACCGATGAAGACAAACATTATGAGAAAACCTGTATGTCTGAGAGTTCTCAATAATCTTCTCGAAGATATATGAATTCTGCCAGTCTGCACTGGACCAGCGTAGTGGAGTATGACCCAACTCTTTACCCACTGAAAAGAGGCCCGAGCCCAGCAGTGAGACAGTTCAACACAGGGCTGGTATTATATATATTACAATTATTATTTTGTAACTCAGTAACGTGTAAATCCTTCAACAGATTTGGGTGAAACTTGGTAGTTAGCTAGACTATGTCAACTTTAGCACATAGAATACGTGAAGTAGAAACTGGCAACTGTTTCTTAATCGCAGGGCTCCATTCCTAATACATGGATTATTTTATATCTCCGTTTATAATTTAAACAAGTCATATTTTAAATTCTTATTTAATTCCTTTAAACCGCAGTTTATGAAATCATATCAATCTTTCGACACCGTGACTGGTTGGCGATTTATGGAGGCGTTGATACATATTTTTCATGTTGTTTAAATAAAGAATTGTTATTTGTACAGTTGCTTTTTAAATTAATGTGAACGTTCTATGACGTAGTCAGCTATAGTAAGGCTTAAACTTAAAGCGTAAATGCAGAAATGAAAAATTACTTCATCTTTTTATTGTAGGAAATAAATCATCAGAGCCATCAAGAAATATAAATCACATTGTTAAAAGGAAAAATACGAATTAAAATTGATATTTATTTGGATGACAAATATAATTTTTCATTAATATTTTTCTAGAAAAATTATATTTGTTTCTGCTACGATCGCTGTGCATGCTACGTGTGTCAAAAGTTATTAGTATGTAGCATGGAGTTGTAACTGCTCTCGGTAAAAGGAAATTGGCTCGCTTCATATAACGATTGAATCTTAAACATAGCTAGTTAAATGAGCAATACATACTGCCTATCCTTTTGATATTGGGTGTAAGACTACATACATGTTTGTATATTTTATTTCATATTAATATTATATTTATAAAAGAGTAACTATTTGTTGGTTTGTTTTTGTTTCACGTCAGTTATGAAGCATCAGATCTACATATTTATTTGTACAGAGATAGTCCATGGCCCGGGAGTGACATAGGTTGAGTATCATCCTGCAAAAAGCACGTCATCATGAAACGTCATTCTGCATCGAAGGCGAAAAATGTTACCTGCCGGTGTCACCTGTCTGATTTGAATTAGCCGGCACAACATACTAAATATAATGTATGATATGTACAGTCTTTTAATTAATACAGTCATCGAATGGCGCAGCATGCAAGTGGTCGCTCACCACTGTTGCAACGCTGGGTGTTATGGGTTCGAATCGAAGACGGGTCAATTATTTGATCTGATTTCTTTATGCCTGTTGACATGGACGGTTTAGCACAACGGTTTAGCACTGCGGACACAACGCTTTTGTAATTTCAGAAGCGTTGTGTCCGGATGCCGGCGTCTATAGGCTGATAGATGAATAATTTGTATGTAGGTATGTGAAGTACCTCGCTAAATTGGGTTTGACTCTCTTTGGGTTTGATTCTCTTTTGTATATATTACTGACATTGAGATAACAGTTCAGTTAATTCATTGCTTTCGATACTGTTATCGATGAGATAACAAGAGGCCCTTGATGATCTTATCTACTATTGTTTGAAGCCTGTTGTCGTACTGACAGCATCCTGTGATGAGATCGTTTCCGATCACGAAGACAAATGGGTCATTTCCTGTTATGGAGGCATGGTTAGTACAATGTAGATATATGTAAGGTCTTATACCTGTATTCTCAATGAGATAGGGGGTTTTAAAAGGCTAAGGTGTTATTTTTGTTTACATTGGACTAACTGTGATTTTAGATTTTAGATCCTTCGTATCTAATAGGGCGTGACCCTGTAGACAAACCGGTCACAGATTAAAATTCCCTGTTGCTAAAAACCCAATAACACTATATTCGACCCGGGAATCAAACTCGAGACGTCGACTACCCTATTAAAACTGCGGTAAAAATGTAGTCAACGCAAAACCTATAAAATATAAGATCTTTGTCAATAAGACTTTCGCTTTTAACCGGTTTTGCTATATAGAAATTTATTTCTCTATTTCCACGATATCCTAAACCAGCTTTTACCTGTGGCTTCGCTAGGTAACAGTAATATTTTGGGTGAAATGTACTCGATGTCCTTTTCTGACAACGTGAATGCGAAATTTAATGATAATCGATCGGGTAGTTAAGGCGTGAAAGTGTAACATAAAAAACAACAAACTCACATACATTGCATGTATTTATAATTTCAGTTATTTACGACCAACCATACTCTCTCAGCAAATTCAAGCACTTGCTTACAAGGATTCCAATTGCGATTAAAAAAATAGTTTGCATGAAAATCCCGACGTTACCGATTTTCTTCATACAAAACGACAATATCTTAAGTAAAGACCCGACAATATTTGCAGGAATGAGTTTGTTTTAGGCGTCAGTTAGTTTAATATTCTGTAAGGTAAGGGCGGGTATCTCGTTCTATTGTTTACCCGCATTACACTTCTCTAGGTTTTTGTCATTTCACCTCTGCGCCCTTTCAACGAGTAATGGTACATAAATTATGCGTGATTGATCACTCTCCCGTTACCCATATCTAAATGGAAGTAATGCGTGCTTTTCTGTTTACAGAGAATTACGATTACCGTATATTTTGTATTATAACATAAAACATATTTTTCTGAATACAAATCATTGTTTTTGTTCTTTATCGTTGTTGCGAAAAATTTATTTTTGTAGTTATTTAATTAAATTAAATTAAATTAATTATTATGTAGTTTATTTTTGTTATGTGTTGTCAATTGTGTTATGTGTTTTTGGTACAACAGTAAAACGTCTATATTACTCAAAGATATGTAAGGTATCATGTAATTATGCATACTATGGTTTCTCAGAATTACGAAATATTATATACGCGTGCTTCAACATTTATATGCAATAAATGTTGAAGCACGCGATGAGTAATACTCAAATAATAACATACCTTATCAGTCATTTCAAAAAGTACCGGTGATCTAATTTGAAACTGCTTCTTCTCTCTCTCTCTCTGCTTCTTTGCTCTACTAAGTTATCAGTACTTTTTACTTTATGTACTCGCAGTCACATTATGTAAAAATATATTTAAACCAAGTCATAACGAGATTAAATGTGGCTTTGACCAGCGCTAATCAATTTATAGTCTATACTAGTGAAGCTTATCTAACCCAATTAAATATTGGAATGTGAATATGTTTTGAATGTGTTCAATATGTGATATCTAAATATGGTGCTTGCTGGAATGTCAAACAGCAAACTAGTAAATTCAGATAGTTAGATTGTAGTACTCTTAAAATAAACCATTATTAAACGTGATGCAAAGCAGGGTACTGTTCTTAAGGTCTTGAATCTTAAATGGCTCTAAGAAGTATCACCACCATACAGAAGATCAGAAGTTACATTACGCTTACTACTTAGAAGGCATTGTTTATTACTAGTCGAGACAGTAATATAAAAGGTAAACCGAGATAGAGACATTTCTACTGCATTGTACACAACAAATATTATACTACTAAAGTTGTGAGCCACCGTAATATATAGCACGCCTAAAGGCGTAGTGAGTGGTCTTTGAAGCCTATGTTCAGCTGTAATACAACGGGTATTACTTTCGCGTCACTGATTGGGAAATAAATTAACGGTCGTTTGAAAGGAAAGTAACAATATAATACTGCTGGATTTTTTTTAAAGATGTCTTCCGCACTACGATTTATTCCTGTGTACTGTACTTTACAAACATTCAAATAACGAACACAAAAAAGCACCTAAACTCGGAACAATTATTTGTCGATCTCACATTTTTTTGTCCCAGGTGAGGTTTGAAACCAACAATGGTTGACAAAGTGGGAGTGGCTAGGTGACTAATTAAACACTGCGCTACTTAAACTCTCACTTACCAGGCAAGAATTAGTAATAGTGTTGTTTACTCTTACTAGCTGTTTGTCGAGTTGCTGTTTCTCTTATTGTGATCGAGTAGTTAGAAACGCTTTAAACTCGCAAGTATCTTAAAGCTCTCTGTGTATGAGGTTTGAGTTACCTTTTCCGGGTCGGACAAAGTGTTTCATAGCAATAGCACGGAGATTAGCAATGTGCTTGGTAGGCAGTATGCTCCTCCCCTATCATGTAGGACTCAAAACTATTATAATCCTATTTATAAATTGTACCATTGCTGAGCACGGGCCTCTTCCCAGTATGAGAAGGGCGAGGCTATAGTTCACCAAGCTAGTGTAGTAGGGATTAGCAGACTATACACGTATTCAAGAACATTTTTTTATTTAAACAGTTAGTTTAAACTACGGACTACAATCATGCCTTGCCTTGATTATTAATGTACATGTAAGTGGATGCTCCTATTTACCATACTGCTGCTTTGGAGGCTACCATCAAATTTTATTAAATGCGTATGTTCAGTAATAGTTCATGGAGAAATGGTTGCAGCACCTTACAACTCTTATGACTTGTAAACAAAAACTTGGCGATTAAAAAGAGTGACCATGAGTTTCTTGCCCGTTCTTCTCACGAGCCCTACACCCTTGCTTTGCTGAACGTGGCAGTAAATGTAAATTCGCAGAAAAAAATTGTGTAACTTTGACATTCATAAGTGTTACCTTGTTACCTAATCTGAATAAATTTATTTTGAATTTGAATTTGAAAAAAAACATTATTTAGAACTCTCAGACGTGCAGGCTTCCTTACGATGTTTGCCTACATCGTTAAAACGAGCTATAATTAACTATTTAATACGCACACGACTTTAAGAAGGCCAGAGGTACTTTAGAATCAAACTCGAGACATCTACGTGCCAGTTCAAAGGTCTCACACTAGTTCATCGCATTTGCTAAAACTAATAGCTGGCAAAATATACATGTATAACCTCTGCCTACTCTATGGAATACGCCGAACTATAACATAATTCATCACAAAAATATTTTTCACTGAAACCCAGGCAGACATTTCGACTTGTATGAAGGTTCCACCACAATCTCCTTACAATATTTGTGTTCCACTATTTGAACGTAATTCAAAGAAAATCCTATTATTTTAGGTCGTATCACGATGTTGATAAATGACGTCTAAAGTGAACAAGAGAAACCTTTGTAAGAGAAATACTTTCATATTTAGGTAATAACTTATATTAGACAAAGTCTTGAAGAAAAATTTTCGACGTACATATTACGGTTATAACATGAAAAAGGCTGAAATATCATGATGTTTTATTATTATTGGCTTAATACGTATTAGTAGAAAAAAGAGCAAATGTATTTTTATTATGATACAAGAAACTCAAGACGCCTAATATAAAATTCAACATTGATAATAACTAACTTTGCCGCCGATTACATACTACTAATGTATCATAAAATTGAGATATAATTTATATTTATCCATTCTATTTAAGTAAAAGGGCTTCTAACCTGGCAATATTTTTATTTCAATAATAACTGACGTTGGTGTTAAATTCGCCAGGCTAAAGTGGGACTGAGCCGGACACGTCTGCCGCATGCACCCAGAGTGGTGGGCACAAATTGTGACAAATTGGGTGCTAAAAGACAGTCGACGGCGACGGGGCAGACCTAAATGGAGATGGCGACATGACTTGCACGTTTTCGAAAGGGACTGGCAGGGAATGTCTTCGAACAGAGTGGTATAGAACTCCAAGGGCCCCTCCCTTTTGCCTAGCAGTGGGACATAACAAAAGGCTAAACAAATGTGGCTGTATTGCTTCCAGCTAAAGCTAGCCAGATCTAAAAAACAATTCAATGCATCGGCCATTGTAAACATATTTGGATATATTGATATGCAATTGATTGACAAGTATTCTATAATACCTATGGCTATTTTGCTACCTAGATTGTCAGTCACACATTGTAGTGAAAATAACGCCCGTTTAGATGCCTTTTGAAACAAGTACTACATTTTAGATTATATCTGAATACAAAATTGAAAATCATATCCATATTTTTTATTTATTTGTTTGCACTGGTGGCGCAGTAAGCAAAGTGTTCAAGCCGCTGCGCTAAGCGCAGGGCTCACTCGGCATGAGCTAGTAGTATTTGAAAGCCATACGTAACAATTACCTATATGTGTGACACACAAAATTATTTTTATGTGTCTGTGTATGCTTTGTGTCCGTTAATAATTGAATGTTTATAAAATCCTTTGTGAAACAAGACTGGCTGCCAAAAGCGCGTGTGGGTTCTTTTTATAAATGAAAAACTGTAGATATCATGCCAGAGCCGTAAAATCTATTAAGAACGCTTTAAATATTATAGACATCGATTGTTCGAAAGTCGTTTGATTTTTATTCGATATCGGATTGAGACATTTCTCGTTGATCCTGTGGCATATGTTTGCATGCGATCATAGCATCCCGGGATGCATACCTATGTATACTAATAGCACGAAGTATGAAAATGTGCTTAATAGACGGCAATATCCTCATCTCTAACTAAATGGTAACTAAAAATATATACGTGAAACGTAGATATGGTACACTTCTGCCTACCCGATAGGGGAAATACAGACAAGAATTATTTTACGTGACAAACGTAACTACGTATATTTCTATTCTTAAAAATGTATTAAATGCTAATGAAAATTAGAACCCTCGTTTATTTTGGTCTGCGGTACTCCTAAATATTGTCCTAACAAATAAATATAACAGACAAGTAATAACAATTTTATTCACAAAATTCTGCGTAATATCTTTAAAGATTCATGAATAAAGTTGATATACTTCTACTAACGATGTCAAAGGACTTGGCGGAATACTAAACAAGCATAAATGATTAACATAGAGCATTTGTTCAGAGCGCCTAAGTTAATTCAGCAGTTTCGTTTGTGTAGATTTTAGAATTATGCTGGTCTGAGTTATTGCTTTAAGGTTCTTATGAAGCGTTTAGAATGGTAAATGGCAACATGGAAGAAAGATTTTTTTTAGAATAACGTGCTGTTTGTATTAATTATAAGTTAGTATGTATGTCATGTTCTAAAATTTCTAAGACTAGGATTTTAAAAATTAATGAAAGTCAATATTAGTTCATAAGAACTGTTTGAGGATTTTGTACGTATGTTTAAATGCCTGTTATAGGCATTATGTAACATGGATCTGATCAGAACTTAATTTTCTATTTTAATGTACCTAGGTTCCACGTAATTCGGGTGATAAGGTCATAAATATTAAACACTATTTCCATATTCTTCAAACATTTTGGTAGCTCCAGGAGTTGAACGCATTATGTCATAATCTACAGTTGTAAATATCCTTATATACGACAAGACTAACAATTCAGTAAAATGCCAATTATAATACATCAATAACTAGCGACACGTTTCTAAGAGTAAGTATTAGATATTTAGACAATTATTCTCTAAAGACCATTTAGAATTTTAGACTGTCGATCAATCTACAATCCATTTTGGGCCAAGAACCCTTCAATAAAGCAATTTTCAAGAGAGTCAACAGCCGAGCGGTCTACATAAAGTTCTTCAGATGAAATACGCACAGAAAATGTAGCAGCCACTATATTTGAAATTAGCAAAATTTCCACTTTACATTTTAAGTAGTCTCTTTGCGGTTCAAAATGAAAAGAGCTCTGCAATTTACTTTAAAAACCTCCAGAGATAATGTTTTAATGGCATCTAATATAATATTAACTACTCATGTCTGTTGATAATTCCAATGTAAAATACTTTGTTATCTTTCTATCATAATGCACAACTGTTTTTTCTGAAAATGTTCATTTTGTTGACATATTTTTAGTGGCAGATATATATGTATCTTTAAACAACTATTGTCGTGGTAGATAGCACCAATTGCTGGTAATTCCAATGTGCCGTACTGTGGCACACTGTAACTCACCCATACCTCGGTCACTAAAGCAGCTTAACGCTCTCTTGGACTTTAACCCAGAAGTTGATATTTTTGCGGATGAATGGAAAGTATTAACTTATGTTTAAATTTTTGTAAATTTTTAATTTATGTTTCATTATTAAATAGTGTAATTGACGCAAGTCGTTCTATTCGATGTAAATAAATAAATAAATAAATATGTATTTTACTGTCGCACTCGAAAACATTTAAGAACTAAGTAAGTAACTTTGACAAAGAAGTAGCTTTGTCAAAGTTGACTATGTGAAAATCACTTAAGTAATTTAATATCTCTGTGTGCGGCAGCATAACTTTTAACAACATATTATTTATTAATACAACAAAGAAGAAAGTCTCAAAAATAAGAATTAAGAATAATTTATTTGTATCTTAATTTTTTTGCATGTTATCTATTAAGGGTTCTCTAATTCCCGTCTTGTAAATTCTACTGCTACATGGATACAAGCTGCAAAGTATATCTGCTGAATTTGGCTTGTATATCATCGCCAACATTTTAATGTTTAAGATGACTACCAATGTTTTTCATTGACATCGGTGATAGGCAATTTAGAGGCGAACCAGATGAGCAGCAATTACTGTCGCATATGGATATATATGCTCTTTTGACGTTGCAAAAGAAGCCAATATAACTAAGTCGCTATCTACGTAAAATAATGTGTGATTTATATTACCAATCAGACAAAAATCAAAACATATTGAAATCGGTAGAATTGTAGTACCAGCCAATCGGATAAAGTAAGCAATCCAAATTAATGTAGGCATCCAGCACCTATGAAAGGTGAAAAGGGAAACAGAATAATAAGAACCCGGCGGACGGGACAACGTCTATGACATCGATGATTTATGAAAGCCGGGCTGTTTACAAACCTCTGTCATAAAAAGTAGGATTACAATAGTTGTATAATTTACCTTTTCAACTAAACTATGATACAATAACGTGATAGATGACTCTACATGTCTGAAAGCGTTTGGTAGGAAGCGAGATTTGTTATTTTCCATTGCAAGATAGTATTAAAATCTTTAAGTTATTACTACTATAACACCATGATAGTCCGCTCAGAAGATTGATGGATCTCTAAACGTATAAATATCGAAACTATCGAAGTTGAGAACAACAAACGTTTACCGCAGACAATCTAGTCTTAACAGTCATTTTCCTCATCGAAATAAAAGCTCTAAAACACAACATTCCATTTATACACCCATTTGCAATTTGATTCTTTTTCCATCCAACCAGTTTCTAACAAAGCAAACAGATAATGTATTCGGCCAGCCGTGATCAGCAAAATCCGTCGGACAGGCGAAATGACGAATGGGCATAGGAATCACACAATAAGGAAACGTACTCGGTTCAGGGATATCTTTTTATGTGGATATCGTTTTCAAGGGTTATGTTGCGAATAAATTAATTTGATTACTTTTATATTCTAGTTAAATTTGATTTAGCAGGCTGTGATTTTATTAGACTATAGTTTGAAAAACAAGGAACAACAAATTTAACTGAAAACTACTCAGCCGATCTAAAAAAAAATCCACCATTAGACGACTTTATTATTACCGAGTAACATAGGTTAGATATCATTAAAAAAAGGATTTTACTGGCCTAACCTAACCTACTTTTACATGAGCGAAGCCGCGGGCAAACCTTAATTTAATACTAAATTACTTTATTAAAAAGAGACGGTGGAATCGTACTAATGAGATCCTATTTCTAAGCTTATTTTGTCTGTTTATTTGTCCTTTCTATAAACTATAATAGCCATAAGCTTTATATTGTGTCCGCATGCTGGTTCTATTTTTTGAATCGTAATAAGTCGCCAGTTGAAATTGTCACAGAATATGTCTTACTATTTAATTTAATATTTTGATTCAGCTACTTAATATTATAATATTGTCTTCTGTTTACGCGAATGTTATGCATTGAAATTAAACTACTATATACGGATTTTATCGCATTGTTTATTTTACACTTTTTTGAGCTAATTAAAATTATTAAAACTATTTATGATTAAATTTACAGACAGCTACTGTCCCCCCGTGACCATGGCTGCTGAAAAGCAACCGAAACGTCAGGTAAAGTGTAAACTTAAATATAAATAGGTTTAATAGTGTTAATAATTTAA
Source organism: Catocala fraxini (assembly GCA_930367265.1). NCBI lineage: Eukaryota > Metazoa > Arthropoda > Insecta > Lepidoptera > Erebidae > Catocala > Catocala fraxini. The sequence continues at coordinate 11,448,230 of OV884046.1, forward strand.
CAATTTAAAAAATACAAAAAAATTACAATTGTCGCCTGCTCCGTGCCTCGGAGAGCACGTTCAGCCGTTGGTCTCGGCTGCCATGAACATCTATGGCAGTCGTTATTGGGAAAGTCAGTACCCTCTAATATTCTGACACTGGTCTAGCCTTAGGTTATCGTTAGCCTTCGGGTTGCGGAGGTCAGGTGGCAGCCGCTCCGTGTAAAAACTGATATCCAGTCAAATCCGGTTAGACCAGAAAAGCCGATCCCAAGCGACTTGGGAATAATAAAGGCTAAGAGAGAAGAAGTTTTAATAATTTAATTAGCTTAAAATTTGTAAAATTTAATAGTAGTAGTAGTGTAACAGTTTCCGTATAAAGTAGTTTAAATTCAAGACTTAATATTATACAACCTACGTAAAAATTTACCTATTTGGTAACATGGTATCTAAAATGATTAGATACATGGTTTATATTCAATACACTTGAATTTTCAATGAACTTGATTCAATTATAAACATGTTTATAATTGACTCAAGTTCACGACTATCTCAATTGTCTCAGCATTAATAGACAGGGATTTAAGTATGTACTTCAAATCATTTACCACATGAATGATTATAATTAGAATTTGGGATTCATGAAAAACCTTTATGCACTACGAAGCACATTCAATTTTTTAAAACTATGCAAACGTACTAAGTTCAGAATCTGCACGGCAAAAATATTCATATCTGTCAGTTTAGAAGCGCTATTTCAGCGCTAGGCGACACACACATACATAGGTCCATATATTACCCGCAACCCTTTCCCACACTCACACACATGAAATAGAAACTTATCTTTGAACAATAGCGTTAAAATCTCAACCGTATTCACCAGTTACGTTGACTCATACAACCATTATGCTTACCTGGTTCTTTACAAAAAACCCGCGTAATTTTTCCTCTGGGCCGTGTCAAAGGACAGTGCTCAATCACCTGCCGGCTGCGGTTGGGCCACGAGAGTAGCTATTTTTAGTGACCTTTGATGACCTTTAGTTTTATTTAAGAGCTCTTTCTTATTTATCAGTTACCAGCTTTTGGCCGTGGGTCCGCTCGCTCGGTAACAGTACTTTTCCCTGAATAAATGGTACTCAATGTCCTTTTTTGTACCCGTGACGACGTGTACGACAAATTTCTTGATGAGGCTAAGGTGGCAAAGCGAACCGAACAAACAAACTCACATTCGCATTTATGATATTACTTAGAATAGCTTATCAGTATTTTTATCGGTGGCGTAAAGTGATTGTGACTGTTTTCTTTTGAACACATTTTCTTTGGTCGCAGCAGAATACATAATTACATGTATTTTACTGCAACCATGTACTGCATCCGTATTTTCCTAACTATATTTATAGTTCCCTAGTAATAGATTTTGAGGCATTATCATCAGGCACATTTCTAAATTCCCTATTGGAACTGAGAATTTTGCAATGAAACGTAACTAAATTTTAACTTACTCATCATGCGATACGCAGGATCATTGTTACGTTTTTGCTTGATTTTCTAGGCCACCCACCTCATACATACATTCAATATGTATTTGGAAACACTGGAGTTTGGCGGTTACTGAACCTCACTGAAATCATGCAGAAGTTTGAAACAATATAATTTCACCATTCTCCCGTACGCTTCCTTTACATCTACCTTTACATCTTAACAAAAACCGAATAACATCAAGATTAAATTCCTCGTTGTTTTTGTGACCACACTCACGATTCGACTGCATCTGCCGGTGACAAATGAACGCGGTTTTTTAAGCACGCTGAACATATCCGCATTTCACAAACAGCATTACATCAAAAACAACCAATGTACTGAGACATAAGGTTGATATTTGTGTGAATTGGTAGCAAATGTAACTTTGCAGTAGAACGCGAGATAGAATGAAGAGGCATAATGTAGGGTGTTTAAGTTATGTAGCGTTAAGTAAAGGTCTTTTATTATATTTTTTTGGCATTTACCGCGATTTTTACGCGTGCAAATTAAAAGTCGTGCGAGGAAAATTGTGGTTTTGTTCTTTGTCTCTGAGGGAAACCCGAAATTAATGCGCAGCTTTGTCAGGCTAATCATTCTGGAGCTATTGTTTAAAGGGATTGAACATTAATCCGTCAACTTAAGTTGATATCATCATCTCTGGTTTACTTACATTTAGTTATAGTTAAAAGAGGATTATTATTACTATCTTTCTATAATATTGCAATATCTCATCTCAATATCAATCATAAGGCCTACTTCGATTTTTTGTGAGCTGTTGTTTTTCCCAGCGCTCATAATTAAGTTCTAAATTAAGCATGGAAATATAAGTTATTTACGTCCATGTATACTTTTAAATAACCCGGTTGAAATCCTCCGACAAATATATGCCAAAATACGTCTTTGTCACCTGCTAAGGATAGCATAGGTATTAATATGTTGGTTTAACAGCTAGGCATTAGAACTGTAAGTGTAAGAAAGACATCTGCCCGGATGGCGTAGTGTTTTAAGTGGTCACCTCGCCGCTGCCACTGCGCCGAGTGTTGTGATTTCGAATCCCACACGGGACATTGTGTGATCCACAAATGGTTGTTCCGAGTCTGAGTGTTCTTTGTGTCCATTAAATGTACCCCGAGACACAGAAAATAATCATAGTGCGAAAGATGTTTATTTAAACTAGTGGTCGCCAAGTGGTCGAAATTCGACCATAATTGACTTAGATTTAAATTTGATCGCTATTAAGCCTCATAATCACATTTCACGGTACGTAAGATATGTAACCATAGTAACGAAGAATTTACGACAACAGCCGAACAATGCCGAAATACTACGAACGCGATTCGACTGCGTGTGTCAAATGCATGGTTGGGTGCGTGTAGTGTTTTTTTTTATTAATTTATTGTATTTCTAATGCATATTTTATATTAGCCACTCTTTTTCCATATAAACTTTAACTGTGCCAAATTTCATAGTCCTCCGTCCGTGCAATTTTCGTAAAAAGGGGTACAAAGTTTTTGCTTCACGTATTAATATATAGAAGATAAAATACGTCTGCCTCAATAATGTGTCACTTGTTATATACAAACTTAGCGTGTTCCTTCGATGCTTTCGAGTAAAATATTCAAAAAATGTTTGCAACGTGTCCTTATTAGCTGTTGATTAATGGACGGAGGTCTGATGTATTCATGACCACGTTCAAGTGACAGGTAACGTTACCTACTATTATCGATCAAGCCTTTCCAAGGTAAGTAAGGTTTTGGTAACAATAAGTAGGCTAGCGGTGACTGATAATCGAAAGGTCTTGGACTAAAATCTATCCTTCTACTAGTGTAGCAGCCTGACACTTTTCAAATGGAAATCAACGTTAGTATGGGTTAGCAGCTTACCTTACGTAGCATTGCATCATGATTTTCTAATGCGCAATAGGCAGAGATCTATTACGCTCATTTACAATGTATGTTGAGGCTCCACGGAAAAGGCAGTGAGTTGAGGTACCTACGATTGATTATTGAGCTTACCCATTTCAGCCCGGTAAATGCTATGAGTATTTCATTATGTAAAGTAACAAAATAAAAATAAATTATAAAGCTTATTTGATCCGCGAGACCCATAAACGTAATGGTTTACGGTATGGATCAAAGAAAACCTAAACCAAAGCTATCTTTAAGAAATAGACGTCATAATCATCAAACAGCCGTGCAATTCTGTAAAATATTAATTTTAAACTCTGACAGTACTTCTGTAGTTTCTATAGCAGTAATAGGGCTTTATCCTCGTATTCAGGTGTGTTTGATGATGACATTACCAGAGTAGTAGAGCCTCGCTAATTTCAGCATGAATGGGCCGGCTCGACCGGGGAAGGACTACCCTCTCACAAAATATCGACGTCAAATAGCAGTATATCTACTGTTGTGTTTCATTCGGTGAGTGAGAGTACCGGAGGCTCAAACACCCTCTTTCCCCCTTCCCGCTTCTTCTCCTTCCCACTTCCCTTCCTAAAATTATTTGACATTAGTACAAACATACATTTCAATCTATATTGAGTACCAAAATAAACTTTTAGAGCTGTATACCGCAAACACAAGTTGCTCCATTTGCGTGTCGTGCACACAACAAAAAACTGTTAAAGGTTAGATATCCTTTTTACTATTGTCATATCTTATATTTCATTGCATGACTAAAATATAACACTGCAACACACATGCTGATAGTAGAACAAGTTTTTTGATGTATATTAACTGTCCCTCTGCTGGGCATAGGCCTCTTCACAGTGTAACTTTTGAAAAAATAAAAACGAAAAGCACACCTGAAAATTAGGCCATAGTCCACCACAGTCCCAATAATAATTTGCAGATAATATGTCGTATTGAGAACATTATGCAAAAATCTCAGACATAGGGATAAGGATAGAATAAAGAAATCTACTCCTTACGATATTTTCCTGCACCGTTAAAGCGAGCGATATCTTAATTAGATATCGCTTTTATATGTATATAAAATAATTATATAATAATATAAAATACACTTGCTATTAGAGATTGTAAAACATCGTGGCTATTTAAGTTTTGCGATACTGATTTCTATTTGATACTACGTCCAATATAGACATACACATTTTTAAGCCTAGAGTATTTTTGTCTTACTAGTAATAATAAGTCATTTATACCTTAACATTCATTTAAGAAACGAATATGAAGTCTCCACTACTTTTTGACAGTAACTATCTCATGTTTTATTGTCTTTACTCAATAGATGTATCTATTATATTCTACTGGTAGTTCGTTTTTACACAGCAAAAAGATTTCAAAGAAATCAGCAATGACAATGAAGGAGCCTAGCAAAATAAGGATGATAATAGACGTGTCTTTAACAGAACTTAACAGGATACAGAGATCGTAGGATATATATTATAATACAAATTTCGATAACAGGATCATAATATTATCCATGCCAACGCAATATGATCATGCTGCCATTATCGATGAGCAAATCAGCTCACTGAGCGTGATAATGATTTTAACACGTTTCAGTATCGGCTTCAGTATACTCTAGTAACTATTTAAAGTCTTATAAATACCTACATTAGAATATATATATTATATAATTTGGTGGCTTATAGAGTCTGCTATCAAATATGCTTTTGACCAAGCAAACATGAAATTAAACTGCTATATACGGATTTTATCGCTTTGTTTATTTGACACTTTATTACAAAATTTTGTGACCGTGACCATGGCTGCTGAAAAGCAACCGAAACGTCGGGGAAAGTGTAAAAATAAATTAAATCTAAATAGTTTTAATAATAATTTAATTAGCTTAAAAATTAGTAAAGTTTAATAGTAGTAGTAGTGTAACAATTTTCAAAATTTTGTAATAAAGTGTCAAATAAACAACGCGATAAAATCCGTACATAGCAGTTTAATTTCAATGAATAATATTCGCGTAAATAGAAGACAATATCAAGCAAACATGAGTTTCAAATTCGGTTCACAGCAGATCAATTCTGCAAAAACTCATCTCGAACTCGTTTGTTTCCTCGCCAGTTACCATATTAATGATTAACATGTTATTGTAGCAAAATTGAGTTTGGTATTAAGATTTAACAGAATTGACCGGAAAAATACGAAATGTGATATTGTAATTTTATGGCACAATTTTGGACTCCCAAATTTTGGTACTAGTCTGGTAACATGGTTAGTTTGTTTACGATTTATGATGACTTCTATTCTTACAAACAGAAATAATAGGATTATAATTTTCTCTACTTTAGACCTTGAAGAATCCGGCTGAATTCATCATATTGATAATAGGTAAGTTGATTTTGACTTACTTGTGACCACTGGGCGACAATTAATATTTAAAACAGAAATATGCTTGTTACTGTTCATAACAAGCATGTTGATTTTTGTCATTGTCATATTACTTATTATTGAAAATGTATCATCGTATACACAAGACATATATGCGCAAAATAATGTAATCCACATCTATTACCAATAAACACGACCAGATATTTTCTAAAACATCTATATTAATATTTCAGCCGTGACGCTGTACACGTAACGCAAACAGACAAATGTCTCGAACAAGACTCTGAATTAATTTCCTGTATATTGAATGAGAGTAATTTTTCTAGAGGGACCTAAATCAGGCAGTGGTCGATGAGGATTACGTGGTGAGATACGGTTGTCGGTCGCAATATATCCGAACAGATTTCGTACATTTTGTACAGAATAAATACAGCTTTACAGATTTTTGTATAAGCTATTTCAGAGGCACGTTGGTCCGAGGATTAAAGGATAGAAATGTATTGAAGTATTAAGACTCGTTAGATACGATTCAACAAGTAACAAAGCCTAGTATTAACAGATCAGGGAATCGAGTACACAAATTAATTTGTTAGTAATTTCTCGTTTGCGTTCAAGTATCAGAACTAATTTAAATTAATAAACTGTTTCATTGGTTTGGTGTTGGTGGGCGATCGCTTTTTAATTCCAGGTTGGACATATTGTTATTGGGATTTTCTATTAGAGCTTTCTTAGTAGCAGCTAAGCTGCCTACAAATGTAACTAAAGGACGGTAATAGGCGCGCGCCTTTTTGCGCTAGACCTTAAGTTACCACTGGTAAGGACGTGTATCAAACATATACGTCCCATGCTTTCAGGAATATAGAGAATATTTGATAAGTATAATATGTTCCGTTTGACAACAATGCTAACGAATTATATGACGTCGAAACCAGTTATGTAAATAGTAGATTCTTCTCGCGTCTACGCTAGCGTTAATCTAAATTTTGACAATAAATTTATGTCCCTCGAGAGCAGTGCTTTTTCTGGATAAAAGGTACCCTATGTCCTTTTCTATGCTCCTGACAAAGTTTGCGAATGATAATAGGTGTCAAAAACACAGATTCTAAAACGTTTTATGCAAGAGAGCGTTTAATGAAGTGTTCCTTATTGGCAAAAATAGGCCCCATTGTTTTTTCATGAGACTTAAAACTATGACACAAGAAATATGGGTAAAAAACACTTACCGCTTTAGCGGTACAGGTGTGAGTATATGTTGTTCTTTTAACAATAATCTTAGTACAGAAGAAGAGAATCTGTAGAAGTTGTGACGATAATCGCCTAGACGCCCTGACTATAGTTCTATAAGTAAAGATTGTGTCTTTTATTTGTATCTTAATTCATTAAAAGTGTATTTGTTATACCTTCTCTCATTGTACTTCCTAATTATTCTACAGTTCTCTTAAAGTAAACCCTAAAGGTTACAAAGTACATAGTTTGGAACACATATGACACGGCAATTAATTTGCTGACAGTTACATGTTTCTCATAGCTAACAAAGTGTTGGTGTGATAATGCTTTGCCTCTAATCGTTTGTAAGGATCTGAAATAAGGTTGTCGCCGTTCAATTGGCTCGGATCCAGCAAAGAAATGTCTCTATAAAATTCACAAACGGCAAAACTGTATCAAACTTTTTAATCAGATTGGCTGTAGTTTTTCTGTGCACGTTTAACCATATTAAAATACTTTTTATACCACTAAGTTGGCTGACAAGCATACGATCCATCTGATGGTAATCTAAAATCGGTGTTTCTGTGGCAGTGAAGCCTTGTAATACATTTATCTATTATTTATATTTTACTTTAAAAAAGACAACTCCCGCAGTAAGAATAATTCCTGTGTCACGGGGGGCTTTACAAATATTTAAACAATGGACACAAAGAACACCCAGACTTGGAACAATTATTTGTAGATTACACAAATTATTGTCCCGTATGGTGATCGAACTCACAACACTCGGTATGGGACAGTGGCGATGTGACCACTTAAACCACTACACCATCCGTGCAGTCAAAAGTAGTAGATATATGTAATTCCAACCTTGCTGACTACTTTAAGAATTGTGACTCCGCTAGTGTGCACTATTTTTATAATATCAGCGCTGTATAGAAACTGTCCTACTGAGATGGATTAGGCCATAGTCTACTACGCAAACCCAGTGCAGGTTGGCAAACTTAAAGAAGTAATTTATAGAGGTTCATGTATATTTATGGACAACTCTCAGACATCCTCGTTTTCTCACGATGTTTTAAAGCAAGCGACGATAAACTCGAAAAGTCAGAGGTGCCTTAAGATCAAACTTCTCTACAACCAACCTCTGCGTGGTAATCTAACAATTTCCCACTACAGGCTATCTCTATTACACTTATAACAACAAAATAAATACCCTGAGAGCAGTACGCCTTATTTACCTGACTCATACTAAATAATAGCAAAATATGGGCTTCTTCATAAATTCCTCTGCTAGTCAGTTGTGGCTTAAAGCATCATGAAACTTTATAATAACTCTTTAAGTAAGGAATCAACTAGACTACTAGCGCAGTTAAACTACGGGTCTCTGACAGGATTACTTTAAATGACTCTAAAACTATCATACCAAAAGAACAATATAAATTAAGATTCTTCGGACATACTACAGTTGATCTGCTATAAGTTTAGCATGGTACATATCCTGCAAGATGCAGAGAGAGTATCTCTCTATCTCTCATAAGTTTACTAAAGATAGGAGATTTAACCTCAACAACCAACACATGAACAATCAAAAACTTAATTTTCAATAAATCAGAATAACACTGGCATAAAACATCAACGGTTCAAAATTTCACCATTAAATGAGAAACAAAACATAACATTGGTTTATAACATAAACCATTAGTTGCAAAATTAACTATTATTATATCATGTTGATATTTTGTTTAGCAAGCAAAATATCAACATGATATAATTTAGTATTCTACCTGAATACAACTAATATTAGAGGATCCTGAAAAACTGTGTGTGTGTACGTTATTCTGCTGTCAAAATGACAAGCCTTTCAATCGGTCTCGATGGCGTAGTGGTTAGTGTAACCGACTGCCACGCCTGAGATCGCGGGTTCGAATTCCGCACAAGTCAAACATTTGTGTGCATGAACATGGATGTTTGTCTTGGTCTGGGTGTTTCTATGTATAATAAGTATGAATTTACAGGAAAAAAAGTATATATGTATGTTTATCCATTGTCTAGTACCCATAGTACAAGCTCTGCTTAGTTTTGGCTAGATGGTGTTGTGTGTATGTTGTAGAATATTATTATTATTATTAATTATGTTCTGATGGAATTGATGGATTAGCGGGTCGGGTCTTGCGTAGATTCATCAAACTTCATAGTTACCAACTCGATACGCAATTAATCTCTAAGGGATAACCGTTGTCAATACGCTGTCAAGAATGAGACTCTCACATCTGTTTAGTGGTATATGCTCACTATTATTGGCCATCGTGAGGTTTTGGATTTGATTTCAGGAATAGGTAAAGAATATTTCTTCCATAGTAGTGTTGGCGTGGTTATAGGTCTAACGTAATAGGGGCAAGCCTATTGCCATCTCCCAGGCACAGTTTGGGATCTTGTGTCTCTGCTAATAATTTCTTGATAGAAAATCCAATAGCACTTTGACTCCGGAATTTAACCTGCATGGCAGTTATATTCACTGTGCACGAACATGGATGTTTGTCTTGGTCTGGGTGTTTCTATGTAATGAAAATGTATGTCTGTTTGAATAGGTGAAGATTATTATATAAATATATAAACTGTATTAATTTTGTTTTATTAAAATTAATTTCTAGGTTGTGGTCTTGCAGGCACTGTGTAACTGTTTGCAAGGTGTTGTGGATAAGCTGATCTGGATTTTCAGTGTTTTCACGTTTTATAAGTGAAATGTCGTCGGCAAATATTATTGGTAGAAATTTATCTTTATCAAACAATTTTGGTAAGTCGTTTATATACATAAGGAAAAGAACACATCGTAAAACTCTTCCCTGGGGGATGGAACATGTTGAGGTTCTAGTTCGAGATCTTATTGTTTCTAGTTTGCGGTTTTTAATTTTATGTTTTGTGTTACATACCAAATGCAAAAAGTCATATCCGAACTAGGGTACCTAAAGATCCGTTGACACATGCAATTTGTCAGCACAATCGATAGTGGCTTCGGCGTCGAAAGCTACCCCTATTTATGGCTCTCCGATGGGTTCAATCTACTGTATTGGTTTCAGTCTAGATTGACCTGCATTGCTTGGAGGATAGGATATGTATGTGAGGTGACGTGTTGAGTTATTGAAGCGGTCGATTTTGGATGATCTTGCTGTATAGTGTTAAGTGGCTGTCTTTTTGGTAGCATGTGTTTATTTTTGTGTTTTGTGTGCAATCGTATTCGTGAGATCTCGAGTTTTATTTTTGGGATATGCCAAAGATTTTGAATTTTTCTGTTAGGAAACTTTCAGTAGTAGCATGGGTTCTTGAAATGTGCTCAATAATAGTCATTATGCTCGAACTATACCTACTATAATTATGAGGTCTAATTCTACTATGTGGTACCTAAAAAGGTAGTGGCAGTTTATGGTTGCAACTTGTAATATATACACGGAGTGAAAACTTCATTTGCTCGATGCTGGGTCTAGTATAAGTTGTAAGAAAAAGTGTAATATTGAGTACAGCGCGATCGCGATTGCCGCTAGCTGTAACTACTTTGCATATGTTGAATCCGCCACCGGTGGGACTGAAACCCCGATCTTCGGCCTCGCGAGTCCAATGTCTTATCTATTGGAGCTCTGCTGATTAAACGTGATTTATGGCAATTCTTATAAGTATATGTTGGCTAGAATATATACGATCTCATGACCCATGATAACATTATAATCTGACTGATTGAGCTTGACATTTGAATTATTATTCACATCGATACTTTATAAATACATAGTGTTACTATACTAACATATAATATACCGCTTTATATCATATGAGCATTGTAGGCGTATTAATATGTGGGTGTTACTTATGAAATAGCAATACAATATCTAAGCTTAATCTTTGTTTTTACCTACTCAAAACACACATGGGATTATAGACATAGAAATCACAGTTACAGAATATCTAAATTCAAAATATGATCCGTAAATCATACTACTTTTATTCTTAGTGGTGACACAGGCACTACGACATACGTCACGTTCTATCCAAAGAGGCTGCATATCTTTTTTTGTATTTGGAACAGTCGAGCCACCTGATGACTAATTTGGCCGCTGATTGTATACATTTTTAGGAGCACTGCTAAACCACTGTGTACGGCAAAGGAAGCAAAAACGAGAACGATATAGAATAAGCAGATTTAAAAATATTCTATAAAACATGTTGTTTCCAAGAACTTTCTTTGAGAACAAAGATTCAGGAATCACAAAATTCTTTCACAATTTTAATAAACTTAACTTTAAGCATAAAATGCATTGGTGCAAGAGACTGCCATTATACAATGCGCGAAACCGAAGCTATTCGTGTGAACAGCATCCAAATGAAGTCAGTAGATTGCGGTTGCGTTTTACACCAACTTCGGTGGAGCTATATGTGAGTTTATTTCCTTGCATATTGTATTGGCTTTCTTTATTTATTTATTCTGTAGCAGTCAAAGTAGTAGTGACAGTGCGTCCACACATGTTCAAAAGCACGGCTTGCTTTACTAAAATGATAGAACCTGAATGTATAACAGTTTATTATATCCAATCTAGCATGCTTTCAATGCGCCTCTTTTATTTCGTGGGGGAATGCATTGAGCTTAGGTTATATCGGACTCACCGGGGAAAGATGGTGTGCGACATCCCGGTAATACTGAGTAAACCTACCACGGTGTTCCTCGACATAACCGCAATCGGCGGGGCCACGCGAACCACTTTCACATGCAATCGCGACCCTGCCATGGTTTCGACCCGCGCGCCGTATAAAACGGCAGGCTCTACACAAATAGACTTACCCTTTAGGCACTTCTGATTTAGTCCTACTGTCCCCTTGAAGGGGGACGGACACACGCATGCCGCCTCTCGGACCCTGTGCTGATTGGATGGCAGGCAGGCCCAAGAAACCCACCACCCCAGGTAAAACTTCATGGTGGCTGGAGGTCAACTCGTGCTCGCCGGCGCCCGGCTCTGCAGTTGGGGAGAGGGTTTAAGCGCTCCCTCTCCCGCTCCGCCGTCTTCTTTATGGAAATTGCTTCCTCACAGAAGGAGGCGACGGCGTTCCACGACCTATTGCTCCAGACCATAGACTGAACCACGGCCGGGAGCGAGAGGGCATCCAATCCGACTACCGCGATCAACTCGCAGCACTGCGATGCCCAGGTGGGGCAATCCGCCAAAATGTGCAGCGCCGTGTCCACAACAACATCACGGTAGTCGCCACAGTGATGACATCCAAAGGCCGGCAGTAGATGCCCTACTGCCGGCCTTTGTGACATAGAATCTGGCCAAAACAACCGTGGCCAGTCATGACCTGTGTCAGCCGGAAGTGAGGGTGTCATGCCGCCTCTCCAGCCACTCCTCTAACACGGGACTTACCGCCACGATCGTGGCGTATCTGATGCCTTCAGTGTGTCTTCAATAACTCATCTACGACATGCAAGAAAAATTTAAAAAGAAAAATCATTAAGTATAGATCCTGAGTCGCAGGGGACTTAACAAACATTTATACAACAGAATGAAATAATACCCAGACTTAGAACAACTGCATGTGGATGACAATTTTTTTTATCCCGGTTAGGCATCGAAGTCGCAATGGCAATGACGAGGCAACCACTTAAGCCATTATCTATCCTTGCAGTCAATTTGAAATAACATACATATATACGCCTGATTCCCTGAGGCAGGGACTACGCATTTCCATTTGCTACAATCCTGACATACTTCTCTGGCTTCATTCACTTTCATTTGAAATAACATGATTCATTTAATATAATTAAATATTATTATTATTATTTATAAAATTTACAAATATTATTATTAGGAATTTCAGAAGATGTTTATATTAATATCATAATATAAACACCTTCTGAAACAATATTTACCGGTATCATGTCTTCTCAGTTACAGATTAATACAAAACAATGAACTATGTACCAATGTCTAATCAACATATCAAAATATTTGTACATTGAATATATGCGGCACAACCGCTTTTCCTGTAAATCCTGTAGTTAATGCGATAAGCTTTCTAAGAATTCACGCCTTCTGGTTTCGGATAAAAGATTATCTTGTACTTGTTATTACTATTAATATGCAATATTCCCTTCATAATATATTTCTCTCGGAAATTAAATGGATGCCAAATTAACTAACAGCCTAAAAGACACACTGTAACTGAAAGTTTCATTAGGTTTTTGTGACAAGAAATTCTTAGTACCACGGAGTCTTTGTCCGAAGCAAATATGGGTAAATATTTTATGTATTTTTTATATAAAGAAGCATCTTCCATACTAAGAATTATTCTTGTGTCAAGGGATACTTTACCATCATTTAACAAATAGTTGTTCGGAGTCTTGGGGTTATTTGTAAATAACCCCAAAACTCGGAACAACTATTTGTTGATCATACAAATTTTTGTCCTGTGTAGTGATGCAACCCACCATATATGTTTTACAATCTTGAATCCTACTTAATAATAAGTTAAAAATAGGAGAAGAAACTTGTTAGGATTCAAACAAACAAACGCATATTCGTAGGTATGAATATGTGACTTTGACGTTTTTTCCGCATACTCTTTGGCGGAGCGAACAGAAAAGGAAGCTTACTTTTGATCTAGAAAAAAGTACTGTTACTAACCTAAACTTACCCAAATTTACGCGAGCAAATCCGCGGGCAAAATCTAGTAGGTATTATAAATGTGAAAGTTTCTGAAGATATCTAGTTGTTAAGATGTTTATTACTCAATCATGCCTAAACCCTTTAACGGATTTGTTAGAAACGTGGCAGACATAGGCCATGTCCCACATTAACACATAGGTACTACACGTTTTGTTTCGGTATGCATTGATGTTGAATATAAGCATAAGCTAGTCTTTTATAATAACCACTGACTTTAAAAGAAATAAATTAGGTCTGATTTACGAGTTTCTTACAAATAAATCTGCCTTTCTTTGTTATAAAGCTATTTGGCACGATAACCGGACTTCCGACAAACGAAAATATTTGCACTAGTTGCTTCCGAGTCGCCAGGTTTTGTGATGAGGCTGTCAAAATGTTTTGCTGAGGCGAAGACGCTTAATATTGTAACGTAGTTCTTTATTGGCCACGTTTTTAGCAAGTGGTCGACCAGGGAAGTCTATGTTGCGGAGATAAATTAAATAACGTAATGTAATTCGCAATTACACGATCTTTAATTCAAAAAGACGGAAGTTAAAACAATATCTAGATCAGAGGCAAAAGTAGGCGAAACTCAAGTTTTACACAATAAGAAGTATCTCAGGGCGTGTTACAAGAAAAGGCTTCGGTGCGAGGTCCGGCTGGAGCATAAATAAGACGCTTAACTTGGTGAGTGTCGGCAGGCGAAAGAAAGCGATCCAGGGCGTCGCCGTGGTTTTATTTGCGGCCGCAAGGGGGAGAGCTCCCACGCTGCTGCCAGCGCAGCTGCTGAGGCACGCCTGGTCCGCGTGACAATATTCGATACTGCACCTTTTTTCATTGTAATCTTGAGTATGCGTCGCAAGTGTGGAATACTTATTACTATAAATACATCGATCGCATTGAGATGATAGAGAAACGGTTCGTCAAATATTTATGTTACAATCAAAAGATACCCTATCATAGAAATAACTATCTCAGTGTATGTAAAAATTTCATATTTTAAAAATCACAAATAAAGATATTGACTGCACGGATCTTATCACCAAACATTATTTCGTAAATTGAAAAGGTTTAATTCACCGATAAGCATACCACCCGTCTCCACCAATTACAGACAAAACACTTTTATTATGCGAGCGAGGAGTAATTTCAATAAAATTTGTAAGAGATTTGACTTTGATGTCTGTCAACCCTATCTAGGCAAAATACTTGACTTTTTTTAAAACCTTTACTGTTTAAGGTAATATTAACCGTCAGTACTCTACAAAATTCAATTGTTTTATATATAGTATTATGATATGCTGCTATGCATGCTTTGTTGCTATGCTGCTATGCATGCTACACTGCTATGCATGCTGTGCTGCTATGCATGCATGCTACGCTGCTATGCATGCTTTGCTGCTATGCATGCTATACTGCTATGCATGCTATGCTACTATGCATGCTATGCATTCTATGCTGCTATGCAATGCATGCAATGCTGTTATGCATGCCATGATCTTATGCATGCTATGCTACTATGCATGCTATACTGCAATGTATGCTATGCTGCTACATTACACAATTTTTGCAGTTTTATAACTAAATACATCTCTACTTTTTTTTATATCACTATCAATTTGGGTTTCAAATTACTAGTATTCTTGTTAACCTCTCCAGCTAAGCTAGAATGCTTATATTAGGAGTGGGCTCACGTCAGTAGTGCAATGGGTGGGATTCGAACCTGAACCTCTTGATTGCAAGTCCAATACTTTATCCATTGGGCTACCGCCGCTTTTTGCTTAAGCTTGTAATGCATTAATTATAACAATTTGAGTTGACAGCTAACGCTTATACCTCAGTAGAGCTGCGTAAGTAAATGCATGCGATCTCCGGTTCAATTACCGGGTAAGGTGAAGTGTTATTCAGTTTTTGTCCAGAAATTCTCAATAGCTGCACGGCACGGATTTTGGAACTGTTGCCGGTGTTTGGGATAAAGCTAGCCACGTATTACGTGGAACCGGAAAATATCTCGCGATAATTATATCGTCATCATCATTTCAGCCGAAAGACGTCCACTGCTGGACATAGGCCTCCGCCAAGATCTTCCACACATACTGGTCTTGGGCCACTCGCATCCAACCGCTTCCCACGACCTGTACCAGGTCGTCGGTCCACCTTGTAGGAGGCCTACCCCTACTTCGTCTCACTGTGCGTAGCTGCCACTCCAGAACCTTTCTGCCCCAACGGTTATCGGTTCTGCGCGCTATGTGGCCTGCACACATAAACAAAAATATAAAAATAAAAAAATATTTAAGACATTTTAAGGTATTATATCTCTTATCGCTTACCCTTTTGAAGATAAAGGTGTGAGACGAGAGATGTATGTTATATGTACAGTGAGCAGCAAAAATGCATGCCCATGACTAAACTAAAAAGGTATAAGCCGGTAATTTACGCCATCTAACGGAAATCGATACAAGAACTGTTGAGTAGTTAAGTTATATCGTAATAGATGGCGGTGCATTACTATAAAATAAAAAAGTAGATTCCTTAATAACTAAATTTTGTTTGTTTAAATTAACTTTAAACAATTTTTATATTTCTATTTCATAAATATTATTTAAAAAGAAAGGAAACATTTCTTACATGTATGAAAACTTGAGGGTAAAACTGATATAGTCGTAATTTATAAAACAACGCCACCTTGTTCATTCATATTCATTCTAATTCTAGTGTTCACAGGATTTCAGACCTTAAGGTATCCATGGAATATTACAGGCGACATTTTGATTTGGATATAACTTTTCCGTGTCAAAGATCGCAGAATATAATGCCAGTAGTAAGTACTAAGTCGTGTAACCTCTGTGTATAAGCATTCAGTTGTCTAGGAATTTAGTTAGCTCTATCAGATCTGCCATAATTATTTTAAACGCAGTCGCAAATTTTCTCTAAAGAACATGAAAAGGCATTGCCTGGAATCTCGCCAATGCTAAAGCAAATGATGATACTTGTTGAGATATTTAAAGCTTTTATATTTATTATTATTTCGGTTTTATTTAAAGATATGGTAGATATCTTGTTTACTAAACTTTTTACGATTTCTATGTAGATGTTACCCTAAAAAGTTCATAAAGAGATTGTGACGCGGACCGCGCGACCGCGACGGTTGCGCGTGAGTCGGAGTGGTGGCTGGCGCCCCCCTTCTCCCCCCTGCCCGGCGGCAGCGCCATATATAAGCCGATCGCGTCCTGGACGAGAGACCTGGCGGCTCGGCTCCACATCTCGAGTTAAGTGCTCCTGACTACAAGGACACGCAGCAAGCCTTCTAACGAACCACGCCCTGACTATAATTGTATACTAAATATATTAAAAGTGTATTTGTTATACCTTCTCTCATTGTACTTCCTAAATATATCTACATTTCACCTAAACTAAACCCTAAAGGTTACAATGGCGCCCAACGTGGGGCTATTAAGTTTAAAGGCTTGCTACGTGTTATTTTTACTGTTGCTATATACTGTGTACTGTGCGTGTGTATTCTGCTCAAAGGGTATGTAAGTTTTTTCTTTCTTAAGTGCTTACCACGTGCGTAATCGCGTAGTGAAGTTGCTAACGGTTTCATTACCCACGTCGCGTTATTATTATATTCGAGATAATTCTATTGCACGTGCTATATTTATACGCTTATTAGCTATCGCGTTTTTTTCTCCTTGCACCCTTGGCCAGAATCATACGCTTATATTTCACTGTGTTCTATTAATAGTGTTTTTATTTCGCTGCTTGTCGTGTTATATTGCGTGATTAGTAAAATTTCTCGGCCGTTCGATACCTCGTGACCGTCGCGAACATTCTAAACAAGATGGCGTACGAGATTAAGTTTCCGTTACTGAATAAATCGGAATTACTTTACGAGGTTACCTTGCGTGGTGGCGAAGCTAATACGGTCGATGATCTTCGAAAGTCAATCGCCAAGCTCGCACCAGGTTCTCCTTCTGAGAGCATTTTGGAGTCTCATTTGTCTCCGGAAGTCGATATCGCGGCTCTAAAGACCTCATTATTCAGAGCATCAAATAATGTCGGAGTATTGCGTAATAGATTAGACAGTAATTTATCAGCTAGAACTGAGTCACTATTACATCACATTTTTCATAGATTAAACCGCGTTTGTCTCGACGAACCGTCGATTCAAAATAATTTAAAACCTATTTGGGATGAGTTCCACGGCTTATATGCTTCATTTAGATCGTTAGTTTCTCAGCCGGAGGAATCAACTTCTCAAAATTATAGCACTAGAGCTTGCGAGCAGATCGAACCTGTAAATGTATTATTCTATGAGCGTAAACTTTTCTCAGAACTTTCTAAATTTAAATATAATGGCAAGTCTTGTGTGCGTGCTTTTATTCAGAGGGTTAATGAATTTATGTCAGCTAGGAATATACCTGAGGATAAGTTATTCTCTTTTGCATTTGAGATCTTTTCCGACGACGCGTTGACTTGGTTTCGTAGTATTCGGGATAGCGTTACTTCTTGGGGTCAATTATGTCAGTTGTTGAAAAGAGACTTTAGCCCTCATAATTTTGATTACAAACTGATGTCTGAAATAAGACAACGTTCTCAGGGCGAATCTGAGAACATAACCTTATATATAGCAAAAATGCAAGGTTTATTTTCTCGTCTCGATGTGCCAATTAGTGAATCTGATAAATTAGAAATTTTATTAAATAACATTAGGCCGTGCTACACTAATTGCCTTTTAACTACCAATGTAATAGATATTCCTTCTCTGATTAACGTGTGTAGAAACTTTGAAAGGTTTGATAGCCGTTCTAAGGACTTTAGGGAGCCACCTAAAGTGTCCCCTAGCACCCTGGCACCTGATCTTGCTTATAATTACCCTACTTCTAATTCTTCTAGTCCTTATAAGGGCAGTTTCAATAATATGAACTTTTATAATAAGTCTCCTAATTATAAAAGTAAATACCTTAATAATCAACCTAGTACATCGGCCGCTACCAAGTCTCACGTTGAAACAATCGGTGCAGCTGTCGTTAATAAAAACCGGTTCTGTCCGCGTTGTAGAAATAATACACATTCATTAAATACTTGTCGTCAGCAGAGATATTTGATATGTTTTAAGTGCGGATTAAAGGGTTTTCGCGTCTCTGACTGTCCTAATTGTAAACCTAAACCCAGTAATACTACTCCAAAAAACTAATTAGCAAGGATTGGGGAGATAATAGTCACTCTAAATTCAATAAAAAAGAGTGGTCTAATTGGTTAACTTATATTTCTAAATTCTTTAGTTGTTACCACTTATCCTCAATCCGTGACTCTAATACTGAATTCACTCCTTATATTTCTCTTAATGTAAATGGCAAAAGCGCCGTTGGTCTTTTGGACTCTGGTTCCAGTGTGACAATTCTTGGAAACAATTCTCATAAACATTTTTTAAGCAATAGCCATATTGTAGACAATTCTAAAAAAATTAAATTGATTACCGCGAGCGGAGAGGAATTATATACATTAGGTTCGGTTTCTGTACCAATAGAATTCCAAAATAATTTAGTAAACTTGGTGGTACATATTGTACCAGATATAAAAAATTCTTTAATACTTGGTATGGATTTTTGGAGAAGTTTTGGTCTGTTTCCTAATCACTTAGAATCGATTTTATTTCTTAATAAGTCTGATGCGCACGTCGCTGAACTACAGACGAATGTCGGTTCTCACCTCGTCTCTTATGGTCTTCTAACAGACAACCAGAGAGCTACCGCTGACCAAATTATATCAAAATTCACCGATATTTCTTATCAGTCGCGGGGTCTCGGTTGCACAAACATTATTACACATTCCATAGATACAGGCGATTGTTCTCCTATTCGGCAGAGGTTTTATCGTATGTCTCCTAATAAACAACGTATTTTAATTAATCATCTCGATGAAATGCTCGCGGAAGACGTGGTAGAACATTCTGAAAGCCCTTGGTCGAATCCCGTTATTCTGACCCCTAAAAAGAATGGTGAATTACGTTTTTGTTTAGACAGCCGTAAGTTAAATTCTATTACTAAAAAAGATGCTTATAATTTACCCTATATTGCGGAAATTCTAGATAATTTAAGAGACGCTAAATACCTAACTAGTTTGGATTTATCTAAATCTTTTTGGCAGACCTTGATCAGAAAGGAAGATCGTTGTAAAACAGCTTTTTATATTCCTACACGAGGTACATATCAGTTTAAAAGAATGCCATTTGGTCTTACTAATGCACCTGCTACTCAACAGCGATTGGTAGATACTTTGTTTTCCGGTCCCGAGTTTGAAAACAAAGTATTTTGTTTTGTCGACGATATTATTTGTATATCGTCATCCTTTGAAAATCATATTTCTCTTCTTTTACGCATTCTCGAAAGATTAAAAAGTGCTAACTTAACTATTAATCTCGAAAAATGTAAATTCTTTAGAGATAAATTGAAATATCTGGGCTATGTTGTTGATTCTAAGGGGTTACATCCGGATCCCGATAAAGTAAACTCAATGAAAAATTACCCTACTCCTTCTAATAGGAAAGAAGTTCGTCGTTTCTTAGGCGCTGCTTCTTGGTACAGACGTTTTATTCCGAACTTTAGCTCAATCGCCGCACCCTTAAACAAATTAACTAGCCAAGGTAAAACTTCTCCTCCTTTTTTTTGGTCTCATGAGGCTGATTTGGCCTTTAGTAAGTTAAAGGATTGTCTGGTGTCTTCTTCTGTTCTTTCTTGCCCAGATTATACTGAGCCCTTTGAAATACATACTGATGCCAGTAACTTCGGTATCGGTGCTGTTCTTTGTCAAGTCCTGAACGGACAAGAGAGAGTTATAGCCTATTATAGTAAGTCGCTCACTAGCCAGGAAAAAAATTATAGTGCTACTGAGCGCGAAGCTTTAGCCGTGTTATCTGCTATAGAGCATTGGCGTTGTTATGTGGAGAACGGAAAAAAATTTACAGTTTATACCGACCATGCCGCTCTCAAGTGGTTTTTAAAGCTAAATAACCCTACAGGTCGTTTGGCGAGATGGAGTGTTCGCTTATCATGCTACAATTTCGAGGTCAAACATCGTCGGGGTTCTGAAAACGTTGTACCTGATTTACTTTCTCGTTCTATACCTATATCCTCCATAACTAATGTTACTAATGAACTTACTAATGGTTCTTTAGGATGTCCAGTTACTGATGACTCCTGGTATCTAAACATTTTTAATGGTTGTGTTGATTCACCGACATTATTTGTCGATTATCAAGTAATAAACAATAAATTATATCGCTTTAAAAAAACTCTTAATCCCCTTACTAGGGATTTTCAATGGAAAGAAGTTGTTCCGTCAGAACAGAGGTCTACCATTATATCTAATAATCATGCTTCACCCACAGCTGGTCATTTTGGCGTCTTTAAGACTTATAAGCGCTTAGCACTTAATTACTATTGGCCTGGCATGTATTCTGACGTGGTCAAGTTCGTGAATCTGTGCGATTCCTGTATCGCTCATAAACATCAAAATCACTCCACCTTGGGTCACATGGGCCAACCTAAGTCTTGTCAAAAACCTTTTCAGGTGATTAGTATTGACTTAATAGGTCCATTACCACCTAGTAGGAGTCAAAACTCTTTTATATTTGTGGTCAGTTGTTGTTTCTCTAAATATTGTTTGCTTTTTCCTATCAAGCGGGCTACCGCAGACATAATAACAAGAATACTTGAAGAAAATGTGTTTCTAGTGCATGGTATTCCATCCACTATTATCTTAGACAACGGTAAACAATTCATTAGTGCAACTTTTAAAAATCTCTTAACTAAATACAAAATTCCAAATCTTCATTATACACCGTTATATTCTCCTCACGTGAACTCTGTTGAACGTTATAACAAAACTATTATGACAGCTATTTCTACCTTTATAACTTCCGATCATCGAATCTGGGACACTTTAACTACAAAAATTCAGTTTGCAATAAACTGCGCGGTTAACGAGACAACCGGTTTTACTCCTAATTTTCTTGTGTATGGTCGCGAGCTTGTCACTTGTGGTTCACTATTTGGGGTCAGTAACTCTGATCCCAATTTGGTTCATATTCCTCATGACAATTACGCTGAGAACCTTGGCTATTTAACTTCTATTTTCGAGAAGGTACAAGCAGCATTATTGGTCGCTCACCAACGCAATTGTAAGTCTTACAATCTACGTCGTAAACCGGTTGAGTTTAATGTTGGTGATATTGTGTGGAGAAGAACGTTTTACCTTAGTGATAAAGATAAATACTTTAGTAAAAAGTTGGCACCTAAATTTATTAAATGTAAAATTGTTTCCAAGAAGTCTCCGTTAGTATATATACTGTCTGATATGTCTGGTAAACCTCTCGGTGAGTGGCACGTTAAAGACTTGAAACTAATTAACTATAAGGAATAGTTTGGTGATTCTAGCTAGTGGACTTTTGTTGTACCAAACCCAAGACTTCGTCGTAGGGCTAGCTAGATCACGACATTGTCTTGATTTTTTTTCTTTTGTGATTCGTTTATATTTAACCTAATTACTTAACTACAAATGCAATACTTCCTAGCGTAACACTAGAAAATATATACTTCTAAACTGCGTACTTCAATGCGTGTATCTGTCTATAATTTTTTTTTTATGTATTATAAAATTTTTTTAGACAATACTTTGTGTCTAAATTACGCATTCTATCTTCATATCAATTATTGCTTTCGAAAATACTAATCGAAATCTAAACATTTCATTTTTTTCACCCAGTGGTTCAGTAGTTAAATTGTCACTGTCAAGTCGGTCTACAGGTTCAGTCTTTTTGTTCCCGTCATATTTTTTTGCATTCAT
The DNA here is from genome assembly GCA_930367265.1 of Catocala fraxini. NCBI lineage: Eukaryota > Metazoa > Arthropoda > Insecta > Lepidoptera > Erebidae > Catocala > Catocala fraxini. The sequence goes on from OV884046.1 coordinate 11,470,779, forward strand.
AGTGGTTCTTCTTATCTGTTTGCTAGCGTACTAATCGCAAAATTTTTGTATTGTTCAATTTCACCGTAGTTGTCGTTTATTGATCTTCATAACAAACTCATTAACTAATTACTTTGTTGACATTCTAAACGAGTTATTATCTAGCGGCCGGCTGTCGAGTCCACATTCCTAATGAATGAATCACCTTGCCTTTAACGTGTTTTTTTTATATTGTTATCAGTTAATGATCTGTTCGCAACTACGGTGCTATCATATTATAGATTCTCGTCTATTGAATAATATAGTTCTTTTAAAGGACTGACTCCTCTTATTCTACCTGTTTCAGGATGCCGATCGGAAGCTGCTGCCGGAGGAGAGGGGAGTCCTCGGGAGACCGAATTTCCCCGAGGAAAAATTCTCTCCTAACGAGGGGGGTGTGTGACGCGGACCGCGCGACCGCGACGGTTGCGCGTGAGTCGGAGTGGTGGCTGGCGCCCCCCTTCTCCCCCCTGCCCGGCGGCAGCGCCATAAGATGTTATTATTTAGCGATATTTTAAAAACTGCAAAGAAATATTTTTCACATTGAAGATATTTGTACAGAACTAACTAAAATCAACTAATTATTATATTTTATATATACCTGTTTGTTTTGCACCTTCATGCAAAAATCATTGAATCAATTTTAATGCGATAGCTGTATTCTGGTAGCTTTAGATTTACCTTAATACTAAGGCAACTCAGACGTCATGGGTGAGCTATAGTCCAACCAGATAAAGACGGGAATATAATAAACGGGGTGTCAACCGGAGGTCCAAAAGTCTACTGCTATAGGTATTTGAATATAATCTTATTAATACTTTTAATCAAATTAAAAAAGAACATATATATACGTGATATATATGTTCTATTTTAATTTGATTAAAAGTTATAATGATTTTTCGTATTTTCTTAATTGAATTGCTAGGAATTATTGTTGACTAAAAATGAGATACGAAATCTTTTATTTTATTTTATAAATACTGTGTCTTACATGTGCTCTGCCTTTGGACTTTCACTTCTCAATTTTTTTAGGGACATGTATAATTTTAAATAAGGACCGAACAAACTAAAAGAGTTATATAAAAATCAGAAATGAGTCCCTATTATTTCTAAATGGCGCACTAAATTTATACTATTTACTTTTGAATATATATTAATATATTACATTTTGTTGTACATATATTACTATGAATACACATTGCAATAGCAATGAAGCCTGAAAACATTTCAGACTTTGGTAAGAAACTTCTCGGTGTCTTCGCCGCGTTCGTTCATTGTCATAGACAAAAGAACGGAAGTATTTCGTGTATTTGAGTAAGATGTTTTCGGCATATACATATAATACTATAAGTATAGTTGAGTCTATTCTGTGAAGGATATCAGATGTCCATTATTATGATATCGAAAATAATTTAATTACATTTAAAAATTAGGCATGTGTTTGATTTTGTAAATTCTAATACACACAAGAGCAAATAGCAATCAAAAGAAATATTTTTGTAAAATAAGGGGGCTATTAATATTTTAAATTCGTATATAAGAAAAATATGAGGTTGATATATGTATTAGAATAAAACATAGCTTTATTTTTAATCCAGACACACATAGCAGCCTATTGGCTGACAACCTACCTTATTAGGAATATTTTTATTTTATTTTCTTATTAGGCAAATATTCCTAATAAGGTAGGTGAATACATTTATATCTCGCCAACTATAGATTTAGTTTCCACATAATAGAAGACGAGCTTATTGGGCTACGAGCCCGTACGCCCCTTGACTTTTGCCCCTTTCATAGAAAGACGGAGCCTCTTCGCGGGGCTCCAATTTTTGGGTGGAATTTAAGAAGAAACCTAACAAATACTTACTTTCGGGTGAACCTTGAAGGGCGAACGGGTTCGTAACTGCTCATTGTCGTTTACGGGTCTGGCATACTAGGAATTTCTTGACAGAATAACTTAGCAACTCAGGAATCGAGCCAAAGACTTTGTACACAGCCGTTGTATTCACGGCCGCTGTGTTTTTCAAATGTTTTTTGGAATTGGTTGCTTTAAAGGTAAACGTCGAGTGATCACATAAATGTTTTTAAGGTTCTCTATCATCATAATATCTATTTGTACAAAGCCTTCCTACTCATACTTCGCCATTGTGGTAGGCTATATGGCCTAACCACTTACGTTTCGAAATAACGTACATATTCAGTTAGTTCACGAACTTTGCGAGAAATGATAAATGTTACGTTTAACCTACTGATATTACAATTGTGAAAGTTTGTGAAAATGTTGAAATGTTTGCTACGCAATCAAACGTAAACCGTTGAAGTTATTTCGATTAAACTTTGCACATATATACACCGTGGCTTGGTTTAGCAAGGATAGTAGTATAGGATCTTTTATCTACCGATATAAGTTTAAGCGATCGTAGAATCCACAGTTAAACCGACTTCACGGTTTTGTGGATCTGTCTATGGATAGATAAATAAATTGGCATGAAAATAAATAAATACAAATCTAGTCTATACTAATATTATTCCACGACCTCGATAGCGTAGTGATTAGTGTAACCGACTGTCACGCCTGAGGTCGGGGGTTCGATTGCCGCACAATTCAAACATTTATGTGCATGGACGTTTGTCTTGGTCTGGGTGTTTCTATGTATAATATGTAAGTATTTACAAAAAAAAAAGTGTGTGTGTATGTTTATCCATTGTCTAGTACCCATAGTACAAGCTCTACTTAGTTTGAGCTAGAAGGTATAGTATGTATGTGATAGAATATTATATTATTAATGATAGAATATTATTAGAATAGGAGAGATTTATTTGTAATAAAACTCAAAAAATACTAAACTTATTTAAAAATTCTTCCACCATTACAAATCACAGAAGTAGAGCAGGAAGCATAAACATGGGTGTTACCACGGGGTCAGCTAGTATTTCATAAACAAAACATTATATCCATTTGTCAAAAAATCAGTATGTATTAAAATTAAACTACATTATACAAATTTTATCACGTTATCGCGTATAAAGTTAGTAGTAGTGTAATTTCAATGTATAATATTCGCGTAAACGTAAGACAATATTATGTTCAGTATATAAATAATTTGGATGACACCAAAACAATAGATATTAAACATTAGAAATGGTAATGCTTATTGCTAACAACTTTCCTGTAGATATTATTCGAGATTAATGTACCGTGGCCATCTCAAAAATAGAATGTTTTCAAATTCTTTTGTTTGTAACGATAACAAAGTCCGTTTTATTACATAAAGTTGTGGCTTCTAAGTGAGAGTTGACAGTCGCGTTGGCTCCGTGAAGCAACTTTGTAAGGCCCATCGTGAATGCACAGTTCGAAGCTTGTTAGGCAAATCTATATATCAATACGTGAAACAAAAACTTTTTATCCCTTTTTACGTAAATTAAGCGGACGGAGGTGTATGAAATTTGGCACAGTTAAAGTTTATGCGGAGAAGGAGGGGTGAATCCTAATATTTATATGAAATATGCATTAGAAATACATTAATTTAATGAAAAAACACTACAATCACACAACTATGCATTTGACACACGCAGTCGAATCGCGTAACTATGGTTACATATATCAATATATAATGACATATATCAGCAATATCTTACAGGCAAACTTTGGGCGGTTTGGAATGATATATACGATTTATATTATAATATATTTACGTATTTATGTGTAATATAGAAAAAAGAAAACAAAGTAGCAAGCTTAGGATATTGTCAATTAAAGAGTATAGTTAAATAAATAATAATTTGTTTGAAAAATATAGGTAAATTAGGTAAACTAGACTAAGAGAACTAGACAATGAAACCTTAATAACTATCAAACTTAAAATTTAAACCAATTATGGTCGATTTTCAAACACTAGGCGACCGCTAGTTATAATTATTATTGAGTTTCTATTATATAATATGACTGCACGGATGGCATAGTGGTTTAAGTAGTCGCCTCGCCACTACCGCCGCGCAGTGTTGTGGGTTCGATTCCCACTCGGGACAAAAAATTGTGTGATGCACAAGTGGTTGTTCCGAGTCTAGGTGTTCTTTGTGTCTATTGTTTGAATGTTTGTAAAGTCCCTCTCGACACAGAAATTATACCTAGTGTGGGCATTGTCTTTTTAAAAAGAAAATAATATATTTTATATCAAAATATTTGTTTTGTAGTCAGCGATAGGCTCGTTTATGCGTATGGGTCTTAAAAACATGAATGGTGGTATATGAGAGCATTAAATCTCTGTCTAGCTAGATATTCTGCCGTTATAAGCAAATTTAATACAAATTAGACATTTATTCAAGAGCATAGCGCTTATACGCTATAAATGTTGCTCCTGACAGGTTAATTTAGATAATGCAAGAAGATCACTGTGACGAATAGAGTTTCTAAAATAACTTAAATAGGTTGTTTGTTAGACTGTGCCAACTTTTTTAACTAACTAGTTGGTTAACAAGCATTTTACAAATATCTAAACGACGGCCACATAGAACAACCAGATCCGGAGCAACTATTTGTAAATCACCCAATTTTTGTATCACGTCGAGATCGAACCTAAAGCACTTGGCGCCGTGGCAGTATCAAAGTGACGTCTACTATATTACTAATGAAATGTAAATACGAAGTCACACTAACTTAGGTGTCATTATACCAAAAAGTTTAAGTTTTAGTGGCCCAACTAAACAGTTTACCACGCTAACCGCACTTTCTTTAATTCCACTAAGACTCCAGTGACTGAGACTAATGGCGAGCAATAATCATTTGGCGCTAAATGCTCGCTTACAGTAACTATCTTTTGGTTTTCGAAGTTCAACAACTTGGCCGTTAGCGTTATCGTAATTATTGAGACAAGCGCCTACAATGCTTCAGGTTCTAAGGGAGAGATTGAATGGGCTGACAAGTCGTTGGAAATGATTTAAGGAGGACTCTCCATTGTTTTTCTTCGTACCATGAATAAATTTAGCGTATGTAGGACACTCCTGGTCTCCACTTGTAAAATATGGAACAACCATTCTGGGAAGGATGTATATACATATATGTATATCATTTGGAAGAATTCATCATTGCCAATAATTAGGAGATACGTAAATATAAATTTATTATATAAGCATCGCCCATGCTGAGTTATAACGTTCATTATAACAGAGAAAAAAGACAACCCACTTAGCAGGATTTGAACTTGCAACCTTGACTAACCGTATCGTCACTCTTCCAACTGATCTATTCATGATCCTACGTCAATGATTTAAATTTGCTTCTGTGTTTTGCACCTAATGAGACGAACATTTAAATCACTACGCTATATATGCAGTCTGAGCAGCGATAGCTCAGTGGTGAGACCAACAGACTGCAATGCAGAGGGTCTCGGGTTCGAACCCACGTCGCGCACCTTTGACTTTCGGAAGTTATATGACTTATCGAAGTTATGTGCGTATTGATTGACAATTACCGCCTGCTCCGTGCCTCGGAGAGCACGTTAAGCCGTCGGTCGCGGCTGCCATGAACATCTATGGCAGTCGTTATTGGGACACAAAAGATCCCACTGGATCTTTTGTGTGTCGACACAAAAGATCCCACTGGGTCGAAGTGTCGCCGGTCTGCACTGACTGGCCCCCACATAAGATAAGATAAGATATGCAGTCAATGGATTGCATTGTCATAATAAGTAACATAAGACATGAGACAAAAAAAACAAAATCAAAGCACAAAAACAAAACAACATAAAATACTTTGGGTATTGAAATAATGAAATAACGTAAATGAATAATGAAATAATGACATTCTACCAGCTTGGTGTCTTTACCAGACGCGTAGAAAGCAAATATTTTCATTGTATGTCATGACAATGACAATTATAGGTTAAAATAGTACAAAAAAGCTTTTTAAGCGTATCCACTTTTTTATTTATACTTCATACGCACAACCCGTTATTTGGATAAAGCCTGGGGCATGTGTGCCTACCTTTTCATAATCCACCAATAAAAAAATGTCAGTATTATAGTTAACGTGAAATAAAACGAGAGTCAAAAAGATTAATGTTATTTGATTTATAAAAAACCTGGAATGATGTTTTGTCTGTAAAAATTTACATACATATAGTCTCAGGGCTGTATCCTTGAAGGAGTAGTGAAGTATTACAACCCAAAATGTTTTTAATTTTAATATTTCGTTGTCTACCGGGCACAGTTCAACAAAATAAGATTTTGTACGACTCGGAAACCAAACTCGAGCCCTCATACGCAGCTGCAGTCCCATTTACTAGTATGCTGGACTGCTATGCATTATATATGATAATATGTATATGTATATGCTACGCATTAGGTGTAGGGTTGGATATTTCGCCTTTCCCTTGCTTCCTTGGCGTAGTGTGATTGCACAGATGGCATAGTGGTAAGTGGTCGCCTCACCGTTGCCCATGCGCCGATTGTTGTGGGTTCGAATCCCAACATGGGACAAAACTTTGTGTGATCCACACATGGTTGTTCCGAGTCTGGATGTTCTATGTTTCCGTTGTTTGAATGTTTGTAAAGTCGCCCGCGAAACAGGACCTACTACAATGACTTTTAAAAAAAGTTGGATACTCCTGCTCCTGTTCATAAGAATGTCTTACTGAAAACATATTATGTAAATTATAGCAAAGTTAAATACATTCATTAAGGTGAGACGTAAAACTACGACCTCAAGAAATCATGGCGTTGCTTTAGAATAGCAAGATGATTCAATAAAAGAAAACAGAGAACACGAAACTCTGTGCGCTGTTTCTTCTAATCACTATAATACTGTGAGCGTACTGCCGAATAATGTATGATATGAGCGTAGATATAGATAGATAGGATAGAGCACTATCCATCGACAATAGATATATAATCATACTTGTATTGCCATAGTAGTAGGTAGTAGTTATTAACACGCCTGGATTGTAAAGAAAATGTCACGGCCTTTAATGCCCATTGTAATAAAAGGTGCAAAAAATAAATAAGAGATATTTTAACAGCTTGACCGCCGGTGTTTGGTGAGCATACTTAATATCGTGCCGAGTTAAAAATAGGATTAAATGTTAGGACCTGCGAAAATGTGGTGCCAATGAATACGTGATATCGTCTATCGCCGATCTAATAGAAGAACATTTTCTTACGTATGTTTGAAAAATAAATCTTCCTCTAAGATTATGCTCAATATTGTAAATCTCTTAAAATATTAATTCAGATAGTTAAATACTGTCAACATCAGTTGGTCAGTACAGTGTTAATTTATAGTACCATATATGAGGCCTGCTTCGCTGGAACCGCGGCAAACCGGTAAAATTCGCGGGTCAGGAAAAGTGTTATTGGATTATGTATTTAAAAATTCTCGGTAAATCGCATAAACTTGCCCTATTTAACATGGGACCCAAAAACAGCTGGCGAAATGTGGTTGTAATACGAGTCTATCTACCCCTTGGGTAATATAGTTGTGTTTAGCTTTATATGTGCCATATAAAAATACTTAGAATAATTTTAAAACAAACAATGCAAAAATTTCTACATGAAGATATATTAAAATTGAAATTAATTAATCTTTGGGCTCCCATTACTGATTCTGTCACGTTCTAACGCATAACGTAGTGAGTGTACTTTATAATAATTATTGCATGACTCTTAATTTCTCCAGCGTCTCTTTTCCTTGACTTTGTTTATTTTTTCATTTAACAGCTTCATTCTTTCTTTGAATATGTAAGGAAGTTTTATTTTTAGAATAAAGTTGGATTAAAGCAAACATTTTGTCTCGTTACTGGTAACACCGATTGTCTTTGTAATTATAGTCGATATAAAATATAATTATAATTATTTTATAGTGATGTAAATTGAATATTAGGTAATTTTATATTTTTAGAAATATAATGCAAAGTTCTGTTTATAATTCTAATATTATATATATATATTTACATTTAATTAGTTAGATCAGGATTCTAATAAATACTACATGTCGAAAAAGCATGGTGGATGTCTTTTAAAAACGTGTAATATTAATTTAATCCGTCATTTCCCTGACGTTTGAATCCTGGCAAAAAATATAAACATCTCCTCTACTTTAAAAAAATATACGACTCCTTTAGGATAGATCTTTAGAATCAGAGAGGCAAACCGCGGTTGAAATCTATTAAATTAATATTTTAATTGAAGTTATACAAACCTGAGTATACAAAGAACCGCCAACGTTAATTGAAATAATATTTAAGCCTTGTATTTAATAAGAGACAAAGTTAAGACATGTCTCCGTCACTAGAGCAGTCGAGGCAATTTTCGTACGATATTTAGGGGACAACGTCGACAGATATTTATTTTATTTCGTTTACAGATCATGTTATGATCGAAAGGTCACCCGAGCACAAAGCATGGTTAAGTATGGTTTGCATACCTAGTGATTCGAAAGAACTTCTAAAGAAAAATAAATGTGGTAGGTTTGAGGAGTTTTACTAGTATGCGATAGGTTCTCCGGATGATTTAAAATGAAAAGACATTCTCGTATACTCTATATAATCGAGTACCTTACTACTGAAAAGTACCCTGTTGAGTGTCTGCTAATTATATGTTAGTAAAAGCATAAAATTAACTGAATCACGAATAATTGTGATACTTATATTTATTTTGAAATGGAGTCTATACATACATTCTAATAAGATTTAAATGAGCCATGACACATTTGAAGACTTCACTTGGGTACAGTTTGTAAGCAGTCTTCAAACTAATGATATATTGTGTAGGTAAAATATAGATTTTAGAATTATTACACTTAATTGTATTGAAAAATATACTGTTGCACTTTACTGTACTTATTTCGCAATTTAAAATATTTGGTACAATGTACCTTATTCCAGTGCGTTGCATTAATCAGCCATTGGTTACTCTGCCAACGCAAACACAAATTAGTGGACGACACTTGATTATTAAACAAATCGTTACCCATATAACAGTGCTTAATGTCTGAACTTCTAATACTAGCAACACTTACCTATTTTGTATATTTTCATATAGCAGTGCCTAGTTCCCGACTTTATATACTGTGAAATGGGTCGCAGTAGGACTTAATCTAACTTTGCCCGAACAACTATGTGTTAATGTTGACACGTTTTGTCAACACCGTAGTGTCCGGCTAATGGATCGTCATGATACGCGACTAAGACGCTCTCACTCGTGCTGTGGAACGACAAGCTGAGCTTCCTCTGAGTCAGTGCTTGGACTGTATTGGTTAGGTAAGCCGTTATTCATTATATAGCCCTTACTACTCCAATACACAGCGTTTTCAGTATTTTCGTCATCTTCTAGAGCCAGCACAATGCGACGTATCTTTTCATCTTTTAATTGCTCGTCTCTTATTTCAGAAGGAGATCGTTTGGGCATAGAGATCGTTTGGCCATGAGATCGTGGGTCGCAGTAGGACTCAATCTAACTTTGCCCGAACAAATACCTAATCTGGCAGAATACGATTTGTAGTTTTGCACGATAACGGCACTCGCGCCACAAGGCGATCTAACATCCAATAAATAAAAAATCAAGATTAAAATACTTTTCAATAGGCACCACAAAAGCGATTGGTCCTGACTGTGCACATAATTTACTTATTCAAAGCATTCTTCAACAGCTGAAAGAGGGTAAATAACGAATGTCCTACAAAAAGGCGGGCCATAAAAGGGACAGATTAATGAGCCGAATGGCCAGTCATTAAGTTCAGTTAACAGGATTCACAGTGTCACAGACTGGAGTGTGTTTGTGACGGAATAAATTTTCTTTGCCGTTGAACTGGTGACATACGGCCAGAAAAAGTTACGAGCTTCTGTTATTATCAGAGAAAATGTTTCGCTAGTGAAGAAAGTTGGAGTTTTGAATTAATTATGACAGCTTGTTGAATATACAATAAATTTTGACTTATTGTATTTTATTAAATATATAAATACGATGTGTTTTAAGTTTGAATTAAGTTTTCCGTCTTTGTTCTTCTCTGAGTATATAATTTATAATATCGCTATAATAATACTAGCTGAACCCGCCTATGGGTCGCTGCTCCACGTATCCGTCCTATTCTTCCGCGATAAAAAGTCTGTAACCACATTCTTTAATAGTAATAAACCGTCATGTTATAATTTCAAGTTAATCCATCTATTAATTTTGATGTTTTGTCGACACGGACATATATGGAACCGATATTTGTATTTATAACAATAGTATAAAACTCGTAATATACAATGTTGGTTATGCTTAAAAGATTAAATGCGTATCTCTGATCTCGAGGCAAAAGTTTTCGTGTCAGATTCCAGGTTGTTTTGCAAAGAGTTGTTACGTTTTTCAGCTACAAATTTTTTGGTAACAGCCTAAAATTAATGTTCCAAAATATAGTTATACATATCCTTGTACACCTCTTTGGAGATATTATATTGCCTTGAGTACATTATGTATATTTTTGTATTTGTTACCATGACCTTATTGCAACCACATTTTCTTATGAATCTAGATAATGCAACAACATCGTCGGGGCCTTTTTTTATAAATAATTTATGTCAATCCTCTTCCTGTAAATACATTCAAAATTTAAAGCCCATATCACTTGTTAAAACTTCTTAGAAACTTAACAAATCAGACCTGTGTGATCGAGTATGCGATCAAACCTACCACACTTGGTGCAGTGGCAGTGGCGTGGCATCACTCAAACCAGTACGTCATATATTACGCTAAGTATATAAAATATTTCAAACTATGTTCAATATTCAGTAGTGTTTGCCAAGCGAGTCGAACGAGAATCACGTCAATCTTATCAAAGGTATCTTAATCCCTGGAGATTACCAACTTCCTTAAGGGTTTCTGCCCATTGTGTCTGTCAGAATATAGAAAGATGTTTTAAGCTGAATAACTGTTACAAGTAGATTTCGGTCGACTGTCTTGAAATGCAAATTGTCGACGTTTTGTTACTATGATTTATTTAATTGATAAAATATTTCTTATACTAGTCATTATTTGGTTAAGTTTATTTTTGATTTTTATAATTAATAGCAATATGGATTGCAAAAGCCTTGACTACTAATTTGTATATATGATCCTATAATGTCCAATATAGTAAGTTTAGTGTTTAAGTGTTTAGGTGGTGGCAGTATATACGTTACATTGCTAGTGATTTTTAAGTTTTAAATGTTTATTATTGTAAGTTAGATGTCCTACATAAATATCTTAAAGTAACCATAACACACTTCTGTTTCATGAAAAATCATAAGTTTGATTTTCAAGTATATTCTAGACCAGTTTTTGTCCGTGATTTCGTATACGTGGAATTTGGAAGATGACGTTGATCTACAAACGTAATACTCAACCTCTAGGAGGCATATCAAGATAAAACTCACACTCCGCGTATACAAACAGACATATAGCTCATATAAGGACACCGCACATTATTATTGCTCAAATATCTTTTGTGTACAGACATCGAGCAGTTACCATTTTATTGTATGTCTCTGCACATTATCGAATTGTATTGTATTGCTGCTAATTTTTGAACAGTTTTCTGTTGTATTTATCGCCTTGCATAAGTAACAAATATTGTGTAAGCTGTAATAAAAAATTATCTCTACTAATTTTCTAGTTCCCGTTTAATAACAACAGAGAGCTATTTTGTTTCAGGTGCATGTTTTGAAGCTGCATACACAAAATACTGTGAAGTTTGGAACAAATAAGCTCAGTAGAAGATTTTTTCCACATAAGTCTTTTTTTTATTTCGTTTTGTGGCAAACGAGCAAGTGGTCCACCTGATGGAAAGTGGTAACCGCTGCTCATGGACTTCAGCAATGTCAGGACACAGCACAGCCGCTGCCTACCGTGAAAGAAGAACTCTCTCTAAACCTCGTTTGAAGAACGACATATCATAGCACTCGGGAAATACCGAAGCAGGCAGTTCATGCCAGAGCTTACACGTACGTGGGAGACATAGTCGCTGAAAGCGTACCGTCTTGGATTTGAACGAATTCGGGAGTTTAGGATTGGCAAATTGTAAAAACAGTCATCAACAAACTAATTTGACGCCGCGGATGGCGTAATGAATTAAGTAGTTGCCTCGCCACTGTGCTGTGGTGGTTCGAATTCCACACGGGACAAAAAATTGTGATCGCAAATGGTTGTTCCGAGTCTGGATGTTCTTGTCATTGCGTTTGTAAAGTTCTCCACGAAACAGGAATTACTGCCAGTAAGAGATTTATCCTTTAAAAAAAAATGCCAACGTTTGAGAAAAATAACGTCTTGAAATGTTCGCTAAACTTATTAATTTATGTATCAGGTGCATGTTTTTTAGTTGCTGAACCGAGAATTGACTCAGACCACAAGAAATACATTCTCTTATTTATTTCATATTACAGTTTCTAGAACATTGGGTCATTATATAGTGTCTTTATTATTTAAAAGCTTGTTTGTTTTACAAAAAATCAAAAAGTTAAAAGCGGTTTTACTTAGAAGAAAATTTTTACTTAATCTGGTATTGCTGCATCTCCTTACAGCTGAATCTTGGCAGTTCAATCAAGGATTTGTTAAACAGTGATAAATAAAGTAGGTAACATTTTATGAGTAAGATACTGTTCTGAAATATCTGTACTACTTGCCGATAACAAAAATACTGGGTTTCCACTAGCACCTGAGAGTAACCCATTACTTATAGCCAATAGCTTTTTATAATACCAACCATCAGCACAGTACTTGTCTTAAGTAGAGAATACAATATTGCTTGGTATCTTTCAAAGAGTGAGTTAAGCAATATTCCGGTTTCAGCATTTCACGTCTTCTCTAAGCCAATAGATTCACGTATATGTAATACGAGAATCTATTGGCTAATGCAAAAGAGTAATTTTGATAATTTCAGTTGACTTTACCAATTCTAAACTGATAATGTTTATACATTTTAGGGTCGCTTTTTTAATCGTTAGATAACTTTTACCAGGGAATATATTTGACGTTTTGACAGCTTTTGTATAGAAAATACGTCAAACCGCCATCAGCTAAAAACTATCTGATGATTAAAAATCAGCCCTTAATAAAAAGCCAATTTTACAATAAACAATTATCCAGCGAAGAATCTAGATTATATTATTAAAAATACTTCTGATTACACTGCAGTCTTACTTTGACTCGTCGGAACTTTAATACAAAATATTAATTAAAAAGGAGCAGCCCCATGGAACTCATTTCGTATGCTTTGTGAAATTGCGGCGACATCTTCACTCGCGTATGTTTCTTGTTTATATTTCGTTTGTTTGCATTTGATTCTTTTTGAATTGGTCTTCTGGATATTTGTTTTTTTATTCGCTTCCAATATTTTGTTTTTATTAATTGTGTTGCTGTTTTAGTCAATCTGTTGATTATTGTCTTTATTGGATACTTCTAATATTATTTTCACATACTTGCATAAGCATACGTGTGTTTCTCGGCGGCTTGGACAGAGATTAAGCATTTTCACTTGTTTCGAGCCTGACTTATAAAATATCTGTTGCAATGGCCACTCGTCATGACATTCCGCATTAGCCTTTTTAAGAATTCTTCCCGTTAAATGTTTTTATATTTTCGCGAGTTGTGTATGAAATACTATATTAGGTAGAGAACGAGTCTAAATCGCTTTGTTAAGTATTAAAAGGTATTAATACCAATTTTTCTAATGTTTCAACCGTTTTGTATCGATTGTGATTTATTTATTTATTAAGGTTAATCAACAACTGCTTACACTAATACATATACAAATAAGTAGTACAATAAAATAAAAAAAAATGTGTAACAGTTAATTATAGATTAACACCACAAGCTGATGAAAAGTTTACAATGAAAATATTAGGAATAATGTAGACTACTTAACCAAACTCAACATATATATTTAACTGCATTGATACAAAAAAAATAAAAAGATAAAGAAATATCAAACAAACAAAAAAGCAAAACAACTGATAAAAATCAAATTAAAACAATTTTAAGTTTTGAAGCAATAATAATTATTAATCAAACAATAACAATAGGTACCAAATAATTGACAGAATTATTCACTCAGACTTAGATGACTTGAAACTTTTGACAATACTAGATAATATCATTCCTCTGCTATCTGAATTATTGTCAATTAGGTCACTGCATTCATTGACAGTTTTGCACATTCTGGCCATTGGTGAATTTGCCTCTAGTACTGTCCTTCTCAATGGCGGGCACAGAGGTGTTATAGAATTTCTGGGGTATCTGGCTGGTGCTCGAAATCGAAAAAGGCTCAACAATTCTGCACAGTCAATTTTATTTTGTATGAGCGTGCAAGCAAACATACCTGCCGCTATATTCCAGTGCAAAGTCACAGGGCACCTTCTGAAATACTGCAGTCGTGAGGAGTAATTTTGTAACTGTTTAGCCTAATTTTCCGCGAAAGCGAGGTACCATAAAAACCGTTTTTGAACCCGTTCTAAGCGTAACATATGCACAGCGTAGTGTGTTCTCCATAGGAAACTGCAGTATTCCATGATCCTCTTAACCAGACTATTCTAAAGCGGAATATTTGTGCGGCTATTCTTAAAATCTTTAGTATTCCGCAATGCAAAACCCAACATTTTTGATGCCCTCTTAACAGTATGGTCGATATGGGGAATAAAAATACTTTACTACAAAATAAAATCTAAATCTCGGATAGTTTTTTGTTCTTGAATTTGTTGGTGACCTATACAGTAATATTAGCGTATAATTCGAAGTCTCCTCGAAAATTTTAGGTGATTACACTTTTTAACATTTAATTTCATTTTATTATTACTAAACCATTCGACAACCCGGTTCAAGTCTTCTTGTAAATGTTCACAATCATGCATACATTCAATCTTTCTTGCAAATTTTTAATCGTCGGCATGCAAGAAGTATTCTGAATAGTGAAAGCATTCAGATAGATCGTTGATAAATATGTTAAATAACATCGGACCTAAATAGAAGATACAGTTAAAAGAGTTATAACCATTCACAACGCCATAAAATTCACAATCAACTAAGTATGACTTGAGCCTGTGATCTCAGGTTGACTTTATTTTTCTTCACTTTTATGTTATCGAAGCAGTTTGTAGAAATTACCTTCATTGCTAACTGCTGCAAAATAACTTCTGGTCATTATTATATCTTAAACAAAGGATTATCAACATATTTAGCTCTCTGGTTGAACCAAGAGGTAACCTGAGTAAATTAAAAAAATAACCGTTGGACCTTCTTAGAATAGTTAACGTGCTTAGTCTGAATCTAGGAAAGAGTAGCGAATAACATTTGCTTGTATAAAATTGCTGCGATGTTAAGCCATGTATGCTTAAAACCCATTCAATTATGGATAAGTCATCTGATAGGCACAGTTTCTTTGTTTACAATAAAAGTTAGATCCAAACTGACAAAAAAAAAAAGAAACGACTTGGTATAGTAAATTCCTCATCATCCTATGGTAATGTTATTCATTGAATTACAGTTTGCAACAAAGAATAGAAAAGCTTTCATTATGTATTGCATTCATCTTAAATAAGACAACTTATTTTTTTAGACATTGGTTTAATGAAATGCTGCTCCAGAGTAAGACGAAGGTAGGTTAATCTTTAATATTTTTGAATTTCTACTCTAAGTTTAAATATTTATTTAAGACATTTAAGACTCAACTAGCTAGTCATAGGTGTATGAGTCCTCGAGCTCAATTCCCGAGTCAGGCAAAGTGTTATGCGGCCTCGAGATCGTGATCACTACGACCCCGAGGTCGAGGCCGCATAACACTTTGCCTAACCGACTGCCACGCGTGAGGTCGTGGGTTCAATTCCCGCACAAGTCAAACACTTGTGTGCATGAACATGGATGTTTGTCTTGGTCTGAGTGTTTCTATGTATAATACGTACCTACGTATTTAACAAAAAAAGTATGTGTGTATGTTTATCCAGTGTTTAGTACCCATAGTACAAGCTCTGCTTAGTTTGGGCTAGATGGTGTGGCGTGTATGTGATAGAATATTAAAAATAGATAAAAAGTACTAGCAAATGCTAGCTACTAACTACTAATGCTACAATTTCTTGAATGAAAATTCATTCAAGAAATTGTTAGTAGCCGCATGGCGTTTGGGACTGTTCTCGATAAACAGCAACAGGCTCACCCTCTTATACGTGGGGCCTAAAACCATATCAGCTAAAAAGTGGGTGGAATACATCTCTGTCAACCCCTTCGACATATAAGCGTAACTATACATACATGTATCTAAAAACTACAGTTAACACTGAGTATCTAACAGCTATTACAATGAGCCACAGCATTTGCTAGGTCATGATGTCATTTATCTGTCAACAAGACGTACACGTTGAAGTCCTAAAAAAGCAATTACATCATAAAAAATCTTTTCATCCGAGATTTCAGAAGAAATACGCGGTGAATTCCGTAAAATGTGAAAAACTGAACGGTTTCCTTAAAGCATCGCTTGAGGCAACTTTATCGGGAAATACTGCGGGTCTTCTTCATATAATGGGCTCTTCAAACGGCTGGCTACAGAAGGTCAATTATTTCCTATCGTGTGTTATATTGAATTGACGGGATAATACGAAATTGTCGTGACTTTTGTGGTTTTTGCGTATATTAAACTTATAATTCTATTTGATGGTCCTACAATTATTGTTGTGTGATATCGTGTGTTTATTGATTAAGACAATATTAGTTGGACATCTATAATTTGCAAATAATACTACGTTTTTAACAACGTAAGGAGCGGTTAGGTCCTAATTTATAAGACTACGAGCACAATGTAAAATTATATGTGTGGTTTTATGCGTGATACATAGTATTGTCTTCTGTTTACGCGAATGTTACTCATTGAAATTAAACTACTATATACGGATTGTATCGCGTTGTTTATTTAACATTTTATTATATAATTTTTAAACTGCTATCTACTACTATTAAACGTTACTAATTTTTAAGTTAATTAAATTATTAGAACTATTTATATTTAAGATTACACTATCCTCGACGTTTCGGTTGCTTTTCAGCAGCCATGATGTGCCAGCCGTGATCATGATCATGTGATACATAGTTTTATACGTACGAATGATAAGAATCTAGACCTGTGTTACTTGAGACTTTAAGGGTAAAAATGCACTCGACTTTTATAAGCCATGCATACCATGAACAGTAAACTTTTTGTATATCTCACACATAATTTGTCCTGGTTGGAATATGATTCCACAAAACTCAGCGCGGTGGTAATGGAATGCCAACGACTGGTGTCAAATAGCTCTGGTGTCAGTTATAATAGAGACCAACGGTGATTTTCTCACTATTCTAATATCGGATCAACTGTGGTAGCGCAGACATGTCGAGAACATCCTTAAACATTGTTAGCTGTTCGTGCTCAAATTTTCCCTTTGATGCTTGCTTCTACGGACGCGTGCGCACAAAACAACGTGCCTGTTAGCTCGTACATTAATAGACCGTGGGCAAGTTTCTTAAGAGTTTTGGTAAATGTTTACTCCAGTATATAATAATTCCAAAAAGGAATTATCTACACAATCAATTATGCAAGAACTTCGCGGCGAATTTTACTAGTTATGGCTATCAACAGCTTGTCAGAAACCGTTATACGATGATGTTCCGGTATTGAGAAACATTTTATATTAAAAAGCAACGTTAAATGAAAAACGTTCATAAGTAAATAACCGGAATTAAACAACGCTATAGTTAAATTATTTTTTGTACTTGACAGCGAAAATTTCCACGCAAATGATTTTTCATTTTAATTTGGTGTCGGATTAAATGTGCAGTTTTTAACAAGAGTTAGTGTTATGTATACCATTTTATAAAATGTATCAGTGGTAAAAATATTAATACGATTTTATTCACAATGACGTACAATTAATTATTAACATGTTAATTTACTTACTGACATGGATATCGTCCAATATAATACATAATACATCTGCGTAGTAAAGTACAGCTTTTCTGATACAAATTGCTTTTACTGATAGAGCCGTTTGTTCCGTGTTCATAATGTACGTTTCTGGAATCTCTATGTTACGAGGGTTATCCCCGGGTTGGGTAGGCTGCAGTGCACCTATAGTTTGCTTGCCATGAGTTTTAATGTCACGTATTGAAGAGTGAAATTATTACTCTACGTCTGTTATAGAAGTTTTGTTTACAGAAAGTGTAAGTAAACCTTTATCCGATCGGTCATCGAATAATACCTCGCTAAGCATGCCTTACTGAAATAGAGTATCACATTAGGTACAAGGGATTTTTAATATTGCTGAAATCCATAAACGGCAGTACATTTAGGTGTCTCACAGGCGCTGGTCTTTTTCAACGGACTGAAAAGCGCGGCTCTGTCCGTTGTAGCCCGCGGCTGCCCACGGTAACCTTCACCACGAGGGATAGTCGCCTTGGGGATTGACTTCCACTTGTATGCAGCATAAAAACAACATCATCATCTCAATTGAAATACGTCCACTGCTGCACATAAGTCTACCTCAAGGTTTTCCACGCAGAAAAATCTTGCACCGCCCAGATCCAACCACTTCCCGCATCCCTTACCAGGTCGTCTTTCAGCGCTTGCCTGACATGCCAGAACCTTTCTGCCCTAACGGAAATCGGTTCTGCAAGCTATATGCTGCTCACTGCCACTTCACCTTGGCTATCCGGAACAACAAGCGTAAGGAATAAACATATAGGACATACATTATCGACTGCCTCGCTGGGGCAGCGGTGCGTATATTGAAAAGCTACTTCAGTACGTCTCCGCTGAACTGAATTAGCATTTTCTAACGATAAACACGCGTAAATGCTGCTCCAATATGTCTCAGAGGATGATGTACTGCAGTAAGATTTCTAAGTTAATGCACATTTAGATGTAGAAACGCCCATCGTCTTCGTCAAGCTTGCGTGAAGTATTGGCGTGTACTTGAATTACAAAATTGTCTTAGAATAACTAACGCGATACGTCTCTCCATGCAGATATTGCTATCACACGCATACAGTATGTTATTGCGTATTTTCTATCTCGCTCTGCGTACGCCGATCATCAATGCATGCATAACACGTGCGATTTGTTTATGTCCGTAACTAGCGAGTGCAAAACGATAACCTCAATATTGTTGTAATGACAGGAGAATATCAGGAGGAAGGATGAGGTAATTATGTTTGTTTGTTTGTGTAAATAAATTTGTTTCTAACATTTGTATGGCCAACAGCGTTGTATAGTCGTAGTTCTAACCTAACCTGACCTACTATTTTCTTATCTGATATCTTTTCAACCGATTTAAAAAAAAGAGGAGGTTTATTTATGTTCACCGATTAATAAAAAAATCTTTTTTGTCATGCCATTTAAATTTTATCGAAATCGGTCGAGTGGTTTTAAAAATCAACATAAATCTAAATATTGTATACGTCGATGATATTTTCGTTTACTCCAAAACATCGCTGTCTCAGTGGAGCAGTGCGTTTAGTTGGCCTACCCATATTATATATATCATTATGCAATTATCTATAAAAATTGTCTCTACAATTTTTCTCCTAAACTTCACCGTTTCTGAGATATAATGGTTGAAAAAGTAAAGTTCATTCTCTTCTCTGAACGGAATATGGCAAACAAGCAGGTTATAATAATAAGCCTTTGTTGCGGATCCGTAATCGTGAATTGTCTCTCAATTTAATGTACCGCAATGGATGATTTTCAACATGTCTCATCTCTATGTCACCGTGATCATCAGCCCATGTTGAAGAAGATACAGTCTCATAGTGGACAGCAAATTCAGCGAGACTTATGTTCTCTAGCTCATCGGGTCAGAGTACGTAACGTTCGAAAATATTGTTGTATATAGCTGTTTCATCTGCATCAAAACGCAGCAGCCGGAATCGTTCTTCTGGTTTACAGCTGTTAACAAATACTGCTTTGCGGCTACTCATTTTAAGTGGAAGATGGCAAAGACGGTATGCACATTCGGGAGCGCTAACCAACTGCTGTGAAAGAATAGCCATTGAGATGGCAAACAACTGTTTCCATACGGCACCGTCGCTTCTCTTTGCTTTCGTAATTGCTTCCCAAACTACTTCGCCCGTATCATATGGCTCACATTTACTAGCATACTTTGCCACATAATATGCGACGAATAACCATTGCAATGCTTGATTAAATTTTACCATATCAATCTGAAATTCCCTTGATCGTTGTAACTTTCCAGGTTTTCTGTGACTAGCCTAGCTTGTTGTGGTTGAAGTGGAAGTTGGTCAGCCAATTCAATAATTGAAATTGGCGAAAATAGCAACTTGCCCCTTACTCCAATCCTGACTGAAACGGTTTTGTACCCGAATAATTTGTAAGAACGGCACAATTCATAACAAAAATATATTTTCAATTTCTTTTGAATTGGCAATTTCTTCAGGAATATCTGAAACTGTCATTTTGTTCCAGTATGACAGAGCAAGTTTGTTTTTTGAAAAAAATAATGTTGTTCGAACAACTAGTACCGATTACGGTATTACCTATAGCGATTAAATCAGCAGGAAGTAAATTGCCTAGATTGATAGCCTTGTACGCTGCTGAGGATAAATCATTTTATTGCAAATTTTGCATGGCACATCAGCAAACACATTTATCGCTGATTTAAACTGTTCAAAATTCGTCAATCTTCTGTTATCATGTATATTAGTGAGACGAATTGCTCTTTCTTCTGCTGTTTCACCAAGTAGTGCTTGAACGGATTGGTGTTTGGCCAAAGACAAACGATGTTCGCGCTGCTCAGCTGACTCGTTCGATAGTCGTTCACGAATAAGAGTCAACGGATGTTCGTGCTGTTCAGCTGACTCGTTCGATAGTCGTTCACAAATAAGAGTCAACCAATGTTCGCGCTGTTCAGCTGACTCATTCGACAGTCTTTCGTAAATGAGAGACAACCGATGTTCCCCCTGTTCTATCGTTTCTTTTGACAATTTACAGTGTACATAATTGCGGATTTGAGAAATCCTTTCTTCACGGTCTTCGGAAGACTCTCTGAGACGCTGTGCTCTATTTCTTTCTCTATTGCGCTTTAGGCGCTTATTTTTGTCATTTTCAGAGTCCTATGCTCGACGCTTCCTCATACGAGATGCACCCAAGGAAGGCCTCCTCATCATGTACCACCTACTCTAACCTACGCACCTATTTTTTTAAACACCACTAAGAAGCAAAAAGTATATTGTTTTTAAATATGAAATAACCACCTTCAAAAAACACCCAGGAACTAAAAGCAAATAATAATTGGTATTTACATACGATTTTCTACCCGAACCTATAAATCAAATTTATATTACAATTCCAGTACAAAAATCAACTAAATTAAACACAGAGTGATCTTACTTACTATACTGTAACTGTTAAACTGCTACATACCTACTTTATCTTTTGACCAGAAACTTAAATAGTTAATTCTTAGCCTTCCTTTAGTATCAGTTTCACGGTGACGAACAGAATTAGTATAAGCCCTACTTTGCGGCGCGTTATAACTCTTGAAATCCTACTGCAGCAGTGATGTACTCACTCTCTGAGACGTATTGGAGCAGCATTTACGCGTGTTTCTCGTTAGAAAATACTAATTCAGTTTGCCGGAGACGTACTGAAGTAGCTTTTCTATATACGCGGCAGTGGTAGTATATAACTATATACAGTCGCTGCTATGGCATATACATATATGCTATATATATATATATATATATATATTTGCATGGGCATCCATCACACGACAGAAATATATTACCTTCATCTCTAGCAGAAACACGGCGCGCAGTATTCGCACTCTGTGCACTAGAAGCAATAAAGGTAAATAAGAAAATAAATTAGTGCCAACATAATAGAAAATTGCAAATAAAAAGCAAACGTTACGTTCCAGATACTTACTTCTTTGATGTTATAACGTTTCAAGGGTAATTAGTTTCTTATTGTAAGTGCACACCTGGCGATGACAACATGCGTTTTATTTGCGCAATTTGTGAAAAATATTGAGCTCACGTGTAAATAATTTCTACTTTATAAAAATACTATTGTTATTTTATAGAGCATTGTCTTTGTTCGTGTAAATTACATCGCATATTAAATGGCTGTATAAAAAATGTATGCGAAAATTATGTTATGTGTATTAAAATGAAAGTCATTTTCTCAAAGTGTATTAATATATTTTTAATTCAATTACGGTTCTCTCTAAAAACGCTGCGCCCATTATATATAATATTTAAATTTAGGCTATGACGTAATTTTAAACACAATTTTCAGGTTATACAATTTACTCGTTTTAGTTTACATGTCTTCCATTTTCTGATTAATAGATCTATTTAAAAAAAAATAGGGTTTACAAGAGAATTACGTAAATCAAATTTTATTGGTGGATTTTTACAAATATTACATTACAGGCTAAACATTTCTTTGTTACTTAGCTAGTCGCAGTAGTAGTCGTATTCACCACGGATACACCACCGAGGCAGTATTTAAAATTAAATGCACTTTCAAATTTGTTTGAAATAATATCTACGCTTATTCAGAACAGCTTTTCTAAAAGAAAAAGGTGATAATTCCTTAACCGTAAATTTTTAACTATTATTTAACTGCTGTTGCTTAACTTTAATTAAATTATAACTCAACGTGGAGTAGAACATTACACAAAGTAGTAGAGTGGAATAAGTAATTAGAAAAAAATCACCAAAAGAGATAGGTAATATTTGTTCTGATTAACCGATAATGGATACTAAGCTATATCTTAAAAAATTGAGACTAAATAATTACTTCTAAATTTAAATATGACACGATTCTACCTACCAGTAGCAAAAATGCAGAAATCAAATAAGGTCATCGCGTTTAGTTTCTCCTTGCCTTTTTTAATAGGTTATTATTTTATATTAAAAAATCATTTGATCCAATCTCTGCAAAATCTGAAAAGGTTACAATCAAAAAGCTACAAAGTTTAATATTGACAGTTTATACAGCAGTTGAGCTCAGTAAATACAGTGTCGGCACCAGAATTTCAGCGCAGCTTGAGTTTCCATGTGTTTGAAACTTGTATTGTTATGCTACTGCGAACAGATATTGATGTTTTAGCTGTTATAATAAGAACTTTTGTTAATATTCTGTAGTGAAAAGCGAAACAGTGTTCTGTTATAATGTTGTATTGTTTGCATGAATATACATAGGTATTATGTGATTGTGTTGTTGCTAATGTTGTTTAGGCTAGGACGTTCTTTGTTCTGACTGCTTCAGTCGTGTAAGCGATTGTTGTGCATGAGGTTAGATTTCCAGGTTTTGCAAAGTGATTTTAGGATTTTCTGTCAAAAAAATCTCAGAAACAGTACGGGAGAACCACGCTTCGGCATGAATGAGCCGACTCGACCTGATTGATACTACGGCCTCACAGAAAACCGGCGTGAAATAGCGCTTGCGTTGTGTTTCGTCGAGTGACTCAGGGTACCGGAGGCCTAACCCCCCGCTACACCTTCTGGAGAGGTGGGCAAATTTAAAAAGGCTGGCAACGCACTTGTGAATCCTCTGGTCTTGCGGGTGTGCATGGGCGGCAGTAATCGCTTACCATCAAGCGATGGGACTGCTCATTTACCAACTATACCACAAAAAAAAATAGTTTGGGCATTGTGCTCGGTTGAAAACTATAGGCTCGTCCCCTATAAAATCCTAAAGCAAAGTTGGAGAAATGTTGGTGTGATATACTTCTGACTTCCACTTTGTGATAAAGGGGATTAGACTACGAATATACTCGTATGTAATCTCAGGTCTGCGAATTATTTATGAAGTAGGTAGTAGAATCAAATATAAATAATAAACGAGACAAAGATAATCTATTAAGCAGGACTTGAAAAACATTATTTTTACCTATACATTCAAAAGTTGAAATTTCTCTATATAGTAAGTAGGTGTACTTGGTGATGCTAAACGCAATCTACTGCATATCTTATAAAGCTAGGCAACAGACAAAGTTGCATCGCTCAAGAAACCTTATGATTAATATACTCCTAAGAACTTTTGCAGTATTGAACGTTGGCGGAAAAATTAATATTGGTTTTAGAAAAATCCTGATTACGCAATATCAGAGAGTGCACTGAAATTTTTGTCTGAAACTTTTCAACGTGCAAGAGATCGGAACCTGGACGCAAATTACATTAATCGGAGAGGTGCCTTCAAAAGAAGTAATAGTAAAAGATGTTTAAAACTGCACAGCGTGTAATAGAAAGGTGCAGTAATTGCTTCAGGATCGTAGCGTGCATGCAATTATAAGTCCTGGCTGTCTGAAAAAGATCAGTTTCTATTTTTGATTCAATTTTTTTTACTTCAGAAAGATAAATAAGTCCTTATATACATATGTAGTAGCATAATTTGTTTGGCAATTAGTTGTTATTTATGTTAGATTACGTTAAAATTTTTGATTAATCTGATATTTCTGGTACATCTTCGAAATAGATTACTTGTAATACTTGCCATTAACATATTAATGGCATCGACAAATATTGAGTTCATGTTTTTTCCTGACGCAATCTAGATCAAAGTGATAAGGTCGACGCAATTTGTCGTAAATATAGGTCAACTAATGAACGCAACATACATATTTATAACACTTTACATGTAGGTAATAGGTATACCAAGAATAATGATGATGAGTATTGAGTATCTTGTTCAGAATGATTACAAGTAGTAGTGCATAATTTTGCTCAAGTTACCAGTAATATAGCTGTCCAAAGATTGCACCTAATATTGTAAGCAGCCACAGGTAGCAATAAACGCTTAAAATACGTCAGATGGACCATACGCTAGTTTATATAAATATAGCCAACATATTATAGAAAATTATTAATCTCTGCAGCTCCCGCAAGTTTAATACAGGCAGTCGTTCTGTGTTAACATTACATTAATATTTAATTTTCTATGCGAGGTTTCAACCCTGGCAACCTTTTGACATCGACCGGTGCGAGTTAAAAAACTCAATTTTGTTCGTGTTTTTAATTTTTCTAATCTGGTTAATCTACGAACAAATCTACAAGTAAAATACGAAAAGCGTATTTATTTACAAAATTGCAGCTACAAGGGATCTGAGGAGGAAAATATATGTGGATTCAGCAGGATTGCGGACACCGCGGGTTTGGTGACAAAACAGTCCCCTTGGCGATTCTATTTAATTTTATTTCGAGTAACTTCTGCCGTAGTGTTGTACTGCGGATGTTCGTAACCGAATTTATCCGCTGTTAAAACGGGTTTATCTGGTGTTTTTTCGAATTTCGAATGTGTGTTTTTTATTCAAATGCTTTTTGTTGAATTTAATGCCACAGAGTGAATGGTAAATGTACTATTACTTAAGTAAAATTGAGAGTACCTATTTCGTAGGCATAAATGTATATACATATAATGGACCTATGTGTACTACGGCATTAACCTTCTCACATCGAGTTGGGACCCGTAGCTAGAAGTGGGACAGTTTTTGAACAGCGCTAATATTAATATTATTAATTGCATCTATAGATAAATACCACACATAGAAGACATCAAAACCATAAATAGATTATTAATATGATCACTGAAAGTCAAATTTTGAAAAAGAATAAAATCTGATGTTTTGCCTATATAATCATATTATAACCAAATACAAAATTATCATCGATCAGCCTTCACATCGTAACATAGACGCTTGTCTAGGCTGTCTAGGGACTGATGTATAGGCACTTGTCTCATCGTAAGTCGCCTTAAATTATTTCGTATTAGGAGTAAGTAGTTTTTACTTTTTTTACTCGGTAAAATTTACATATTGTACCTATTACTATGTGACAACATATTCTGATTGACTGTTCAGACTGTTCGAAAACATATCGATGTTTATTATTTTTCACGAAAATTTGGTATTAACGCAATCATGCTCAGTATTTAAATACCTTGTGAAAGACTTGATGTTTCGGTCAGGTTATTGTTTGACAGGCTTCCGTTTGTCAACAAATCATAAAACACGCAACACGAAAGTATAATAATAATTATTATTTAACATTAACATAAGTTTTATACATGAATATATGCTCTTATAAAAATTTATTGTAATCAAATAGACGACTTGTATAAAAATATAAAATAATTTAGCATATCTGCGATGCACTTATACATCTCGCTACTTTTGAGAAGAAAGGCCGACGGCCGTAAATAATCAATACGTAGAGGCAGTTTGGACACTATGTTAACGTTTGTCGCAAAGAAGCCTAAAGTAAATTTGTGAGGAAAAATCAAGGCAACGTTGATCTATTTAGTGCAAGACAAAACGTCAAAATTTAGGAATATAGTAGGCCAACTGTTTATAGTAAAGGCCTGAATTATATACCCATGTGGAGCAAGGTAAGTGGTACTATGGAGTCTTGGAATGTGATGGCAATACGCTCGCCCCCTATCACGTATGAGTCAAAATATCGTCCTACACGGTAAGAACAGCGTAGCTTCAGCAGTGCGAAGGGAACAAACCTATGTCCTTGAAAGATGTTTACCGCATCTGTTGGGTCAATGACTTATCCACCGCTAAAGGCAATAAAGGAGTTTAAAATTAAGTGTTACAAAACATTGTGTATTTTCATATTCAAGTGAACAATCTTACATCTCTCTCTCTCTCTCTCTCTCTAATCTCAATGCTTTCTTTTATTATAAATGACTAGCTTTTGCCCGTGGCTTCACTTGCGTAAAGTAGGTTAAGTTCTGTTAGTAATCGTATTTTTTTTAAATAATGTTTTGACTGTTACTCGTTGATAATTATTAATATAAATTTCTAATGGTGAAAGAACTTTTAAAATTCTGAGTAGTTTTTGAATTAAATCCTTACAAACGAACATACAAAAACACAAATATTTCCTATTTATAATGTCGGCCTCGATGGCGTAATAGTTAGTGTAACCGACTGCCATATCTTAGGTCGCGGTTTCGATTCCCGCACAAGTCAAACATTTGTGTGCATGAACATGGATGTTTGTCTTGGTCTGGGTGTTTCTATGTATAATATGTATGTATTTACAAAAAAAAGGCTATACCTATGTATGTATATCCATTGTCTAGAACCCATAGTACAAGCTCTGCTTAGTTTGGGCTAGATGGTGTTGTGTGTATGTAGTAGAATATTATTATTATTTTTATTTTTATAGAATTATCACTTTCGCACTAGGAATACTTCCTGTGTCGCGGGGGACTTTACATACATTCAAGTAATGGACACAAAGAACACCTAGGCTCGAAACAACAATTTGTGGATCACACAAATATTTGTCCCGTGTGGGATTCGAACCCACAACACTCGGCGCTGTGGCAGTGGCAAGGCGACCACTTAAACCACTACGCCAGCCATGCAGTCGTGCATTTGTGCCAATGGGATGCATGCTGGCAAGTCACGGATAGAAATGAGCACTGTATAATACGGATAATTCAGGCTACTCAAAAACGAAGGAGATATCGTATGACACTTCTTTATTTGATACTTATACACATTTAATTAACTAAAAGGAGCCGACCTCAAGCTTTTATAACAAATAGGCTTCCCTTGTGATCTAGGTCGTCTACATTTTACACGGCCATTTTATAAAAGAAGAATTTCTAATATTGTCTTCTATTTACGCGAATATTATTCATTGAAATTAAACTGCTATATACGGATTTTATCGCGTTGTTTATTTGACACTTTATTACAAAATTTTCAAAATTTTTACACTACTACTACTATTATTCTTTACTAATTTTGAGAGACGGAGACTCTCTGTGAGTCTCCCCGTGACCATGGCTGCTGAAAAGCAACCGAAACGTCGGGGAAAGTGTAAAAATAAATTAAATCTAAATAGTTTAATAATAATTTAATTAGCTTAAAAATTAGTAAAGAATAATAGTAGTAGTAGTGTAAAAATTTTGAAAATTTTGTAATAAAGTGTCAAATAAACAACGCGATAAAATCCGTATATAGCAGTTTAATTTTAAAGAAGAAATTCTAGTATCTGTAAAGCTATCTAATAACAAACATTATTACGCACGATAAAATGTTTTAGAAGGCATTTTATATAAGAATATTTTCAATGTAACATGCGCCCGCTGGTGAAGAGCGTAGATTAATTCTGTCCAGTTTCTTGTTTATGAGCAAAACAATGTTCGCTTTCGATGTTGCAGTAAAATATTTTGCTTTTGTTAATTTTGTGTATTACTAAAATAATATTTCTTAGGTTATTGTAAATGAGACACGTACACGAATACGTGTACCCTATATTCATACAAGAACCACTACTTCTTTTGTTTTAGTAGTCGCTTCACCAATAGCCCCTTGTAGATTCGAATCCCACACAGTACAAATATTTGTGTGGTGCAGAAACGGTTCTGCATTAGCGTGTTCTTTGTGTCCGTCGATTAAATGTTTCTGAAAGCCCTAGTGATACAGGAATCTATATATTAATACGTGAAACAAATACTTTGTGCCCCTTTTTACGAAAATTGCGCGGACGGAGGAGTATGCAATTTGGCACAGTTAAAGTTTATATGGAGAAGGAGTGGCGAATCTTAATATTTTTATAAATATGCATTAGAAACACATTAAATTAATGAAAAAGCACTACACGCACACAACCATGCATTTAACACACGCAGTCGAATCGCGATCGTAGTATTCCGGCGGCTGAAATCGTACAATTCTTTGTAACTATAGTTAGTAATAAAACATTAATAACTAATAACCTGTGTTTTGTTCACTTGATTTTTAGTCAAATACAAGATGTCTTTTAAAGCATTCTAAGCGCTGACAAAGATAGACGTGCTCGTAAACAATATTTAAACATTACGATTTATAAATTGTGACCTCCTTTAGTTGTTACATTGCTGAGTGATGCATTTTTGTTACTTACTTCGTACATATTTTCGTTAACAATGAACACTTATATGTGAAGCGATATAATATTATACTATGGAAAGAAGTCCGTGTAATAAGAGCGGGCTAGTGCGCCCCGCGACTTCGCCTTCCTCTAACTCTGATATCATATCAGATATCGCGTCTACATCTGAGATCCAAAAATGGATGTCATCCGTCGAGCAGCAATTAAATGATGTTTATTCTATCACTGTGGATAGCAAACTCAATTCGGACCAGAAGATGAGGATTTCAAACCTGTGTAGAAAAATTGGCCATAGTACCTCGCAAATGGCAGTCCTGTACCAATCGCTAAAACAGAAAGCGCTTCAAGTTTCTAACACAGTAGATACCCTACAAGAAAAGTGCGATCTAACAGAACATCTTTCGGAGCTCAAGCAGACCATCCAGGATACTTGTACTACTGAAAAAGTTTCTTATGCGGACATGATTAAGAAGGGATCAAATAGTTTCGTCTGGCCAAATAATCTTAGCTGTGTGGCAATATATCCCCGTGACGTATTAAAGACCAGTGATGAAACGAAAAACCTCGTACAAAAAATTATTAGTTCGGAGGAAATGAAGCTGCAAGTACGTGGGGTTTGCAGAACTAGCAATGGAGGAGTTATTATCAGCACAGAAACTAAACAAGACGCAGAAAAAGTGAAGCAGGCTGTCTATCTCTCTTTGTCCGGTCTTACAGTTGACGAACCGTACGTGGTAGTTGGTGTACCCGTTTCTCTGTCCGAAAATGAAGTATTCAGCTGTCTCTTCGAGCAAAATATAGCCGATAAGTTTTCATCGATGGATCTGAAATCATTCTTGTCTTCAATAAAATTAAGCCACAAATCAGGCAAGAAAGATGCTCAAACCTGCAACTACATCATTGAAGTGCCGGCTAACATAAGAAAAGCTTTAGTCACACAGGCTAGACTTTTCATACATTGGACATCCTGCCCCGTGAGAGATTTTACACTAGTTACAAGATGTTACAAATGCCATCAGTATGGTCACGCAGCGAAATCTTGCAAAGAGGTTACACCTACGTGTGGACATTGTGCTGAAGCTGGACATTCGATGACCGAATGTACAAAGAAGGAAGATGTTCCTAAATGTGCTTCATGCTCTCGTTTTAAGAAGCCTAGCAACCACAAGACGGGTGAATCTGATTGTCCAGCCAGAAAACAAGCTGAATATAGATATATAAACTCAGTAGATTATGAGGGAGCCTAGATCGCCGTTTATTTATATCTATATCACTTACACTAGTTAGCTTAGATTCCTATTATTAGACATATCCTATGTTTATTTCATAAACATTATATATGTCAACTAATATTAAAATACAAAATTATATAAATAAGTTATATTATTTTCATTGTAATAGTAACTTATTATAGAACAATCTATATTTGTTAAATATTGTTAAGAATGCCCTTCCTATTACACTATGATAGCACATAATCATCGCCTGTGATACAGGTATAACCTAGTACAGGCGACCAAAGTAATGAATCCTATTTTAAGTATTTTTAAGACCTATTGTTATTCATATTTGTGCCAACTTAAACTTAATAAACAACTATTATTATTATTATTATATATATATATATATATATATATATATATATATATATATATATATATATATATATATATATATATATATATATATATAATGTATTCATGAGGACAAAGTCTAAACTTGAAAGTATTAGAATTTGAATCTCTGGTTTTAAGTTACGTAAAGTTTCTTTGTCTCGGTTTGTAATCTTAATTCTGTTTGTGGAAACTGACTTTAGCTAAGTGATATACAAGATGGATTATGTGGTGTTATTCACAACACAAAATATTTAGGTAAATTTAAAATACATACTAAGTATAAACTACGATAATCTACTATGGGGTTCATGTTAATTTAAAGTAGCGGTGGTTTTATCATTAAGGCATTGGATTTGTGATGTTTTGTGATTGTGGGTCCTTGATTTAATAATAACTTTTGATTTAAACTAAATTTAACTATGAGCCCTTAGCTGAGCAAGTACCGACACCTTTTTTTTTATAAAGGGAATAATAATAATATTCTAGCAACACACCATCTAGCCCAAACTAAGCAGAGCTTGTACTATGGGTACTAGACAATGGATAAACATACATATATACTTTCTTTTTTGTAAATACATACATATTATACATAGAAACACCCAGACCAAGACAAACATCCATGTTCATGCACACAAATGTTTGACTTGTGCGGGAATCGAACCCGCGACCTCAGGCGTGGCAGTCGGTTACACTATACACTACGCCATCGAGGTCGTTATGTGTCACCATTAATGTGTCAGTTATTTTTAAGTAGACACAATGAAAAAGTATTGATAAAGCCCGTAATGCATATATAGTCTAATGCGTAAATCCCCAAAAAAGTAGGCACATGTGTATTAAATACTCACATTTCACAAGCTATCGCTTTAGGCATCACGTAATAGGTAGTGAGCCATGAGTGAGTATAGCACTGATTCAGCCTTCGTACTGATATTGTAAATTTTGACAGATAACCCAATAAAATTTAACCCGTTTCAGGTAAGTCAGTACCTGAGATCTTGATTTGAACCACCGATTGCATATAATCCATCTGATATTAAAATGTTAAACTTTATGATGACAAAGAAGTACGTCTCATTTCTTTCCAGCCCACAGGCATTACAATTGTAACCATAACGCTATGTCATAATACGTGTAAAATGCGAAAGGGCCGTTGTAAACTGAAAATGGCTCGGAAACATTTTAAACTCGTCAATTATCTCGTCGGAAATAAAAATCCGTTCAGCGGTAAACATATTATGATTTAGGAATAAGCATATTTTTTATAACTTTTACATTTATAATATTAGCAGAATTTAGTAAGTATAAGCATAATGAAAGTCTCCCCGTGACCATGGCTGCTGAAAAGCAACCGAAACGTCGGGGAAAGTGTAAAAATAAATTAAATCTAAATAGTTCAATAATAATTTAATTAGCTTAAAAATTAGTAAAGTTTAATAGTAGTAGTAGTGTAACAATTTTCAAAATTTTGTAATAAAGTGCCAAATAAACAACGCGATAAAATCCGTATATAGCAGTTTAATTTCAATGAATAATATTCGCGTAAATAGAAGACAATATTATAATGAAAATTTATAATTTATATATTTAAATATTATTCCTCTTGAAGATAACTCAAAGTCCCTCCTCTTAGTATTGGAGTAGCACTCGAAGTGGAATGGATACTTACCAGTCTACAGTACCAGTAAAAATTAGGTCAGACCGCCTTCAAAATATTCAGATAATTGGTTTAAACATCAACCACAAAATGAATAGACGTGGAGGGTCTTGTGAATGAACGTGGTGTGTGTCTCCAACAACAAAAGAGGATGCTTAGACCAGGCTAGGTGATCATGCTTTGCGGGCCGTGACTTGGCGGCAACTTAACTTAACGAACTTAACTTAACTAATTATAGTAACTTGTATTTGTGTAAACTTTATTTGCTCGATTCAGGATTTTATGGCCAAGTGAGTTATTGTGAGCAGCGCCATCTCTTGACATTTGTCGTAACTTTTTCGTCTGTGTGAAGTCACTACATACATATCAGTATAATATGACTGCACTGACCTGCACGATTTTAATCAGTTAAATGACAAATCAATATACGACTGATTAGTCTATAGTTGAACTTCGTTCGAGGACAGAGGATATGAGAGTGGATCAAAGACGGTCTATAGTTATTTTCATCTCATTCTTTTAATCTCCTTATTGGTATAAATATTTAAAAATCTTAATCTCCTAAGTTAAAAATTTTGTGGGCCAGGAAGCAGTTTATAGGTAGACTCCCAACGAGACTTGTCGAAAGATTGCTCATGACGTAAACTATACAAATATTGGTGTTATTCGAGTTTGCGTGAAGTTTCAAACTCAATCGGGATCTTAATTATGAGTGAACGCGGTGCAGGAAGACACGTTTGTGCAGTTTCATGTCTTTCTATCAGTTTTGTAACTTCTTCTTCGTGTCAATAGTTCTAGTTTGGACTATATATTATTTGCATAAAATTCGGGCACTCTAATTGCGTTAGGAATGGCCGCACAAAGCTCTGATATTGTGCAAGTACTCGGGCAAGATGGGCATACCAACAAATGTGCCATTGTCTGCTCCAGCTCACCACAATCACACTGAGTAAGGCCGGGGTCCCTGAACCCCACCTACACAAGTTCGTTCTACATAGGCCAACCTGGGTGTGAAGTCTATTTAGGAACTTTCATACTACCCATGGCAGGGTGTGACCAGGTGGTAGAGACTTCTGTGGTGTGATATAATGTGAGGGTGGGGGATTCTCTTTCGCCCACAGTCTACGTCTTTCGGTCGCAGGGTCATCGCTCAAGGGTTCAGTGTGGCGTTGAAAACTTTTACGGCTTTTGAGGCGATGTGGTAGCATGTGATTTCCGTGTAGGGAGTGTCGACGCTCGAACTCCTGTTTCTGTTTTTCTATGGAGCAGGCTACATCACGTGGAACACCAAAGTTTTGTAACCACCTCTACCACCAAGGGTTCAGTGAGGCATTGAAAATTTTTACGGTTTTTGAGGCCATGTGGTAGCATGTGATTTCCGTGTAGGGGGTGTCGACGGTCGAACTCCTGTTTCTGTTTTTCTATGGAGCAGGCTACATCACGTCGAACACCAAAGTTTTGTAACTACCTCTACCAACTACTTGGTGACGTTTAAACATCTCAATATAATTGAGATGTGGTTCTGTTACATACTTTACTTTAGTGCCGTAGTCGAGTAGTCGGCACATTAATACATGAGAGTCTAAACATTTCTAAACATTATATTAATTAAAGCCGGCTGCGCTTTACTGTGCACAATCTGACATCTGTAATTGCCCGGTCCCCTAGGCACATAGGAATAAAAAAGACATAAACCACTCTTGTATAGAAATGAAACATCGTATAAAAACATAAATCCTAACTAATATTATAAACGCAAAAGTGAATTTGTTTGTTTGTTACACTTTTACGCCGCTTTCACGCTTCAACTGCTCGACCGATCATCGTGGACTTTCGTATACACGTTTTTAGGGTTATAGAAAAGGATATATAGTAGGTACTATTCATCTACAAAAAAAACTGTAAAGCTGATTTTTATGTATAAAGATTATGACTACCCATGACAAACAATTCTATAATAATAACTATTCTCAACATACCAATAAAATACGTTTCAAGCGAAATATAACAAAAGTCGGTAATAGTACTTTCAAATCAAATCATAAATTTCAAATAACAAGATTATGGGTTATAAGTAAAAATCACAACTTGCTTCTATTGAGAATATTCTCGGTACACTTTATCGAAGAAACCGTCTCCAGCGATTTATTACCTAGAAAAGCTTGATGTAAACAATCTTATGAAAGAATTTCATGAGGACTTTTTCCGTTAAGCTTAGGAAAACTTTGATTTTCTCCGCTCCACTATCCCGATAGATTATGGCGTTAAAACTCTTATATTAAATAAGGATCAGCTATACAGCTTTATGTATTTAAACCTGGTCTCAGAAAATATGTTTATAGGAATTGAAATATAATAATTTAATTAGTTAAAATATTTTTATATATATTTTAACTAATTCTCACTGAATAGTGAAAATAAGCTCACTGATTAGTGAGCTTTATCACATAAATTAATTTCCTTCAGAAGTTAAAAAATATTTACAGTATTTATACATATCGGCTAAGCAATTTCACAAGATACAAAAGTGTGTGCACAATTTTATTTGATATGTTGTAACAAAATAAAAATATATAAAAAGATTTGCAAAAACCAACACAAAATCGTAATTTTTTAAATTTTTTTAGACAATCTTAACCTGAGAATAAATTTTCAATTTGACGGTGAACATAGGCTGCAAATATATCCTTAAAATCTGTTTACTTGAAGAACACGATTGAAATTTTCTTTTTATAAACTAAATGCTAAAAACATCTAGCAAAATAAGCTACGTTCATGTTTATAAACAAAACATACAGCCATACTACAGAATAAACTACCGTAGGTACACCCAGAACAACTAAATGTTAGTTGAATTAATACAAAATAATGTTGACCAACAAAGCGATCTGTAGCTTCAGATTCTGGAATAATTCATTATACACACGCAGTGACGTTCAGCACAAAAAATTTGTACGTAAATAGAATTTACTTCATTAAGTAGTGTTTGTTCATTAAATTAAATTAAGTAGCTTTTTAAAATTTTAATACCTTATATATATATATGTATACGGGATGCCATGAAAAGTATGAAAATAATTAACATGTAAATATATGTTTTGGTTCCAAGAAACTTAACTTGGTTACTAAAATATATAGGAGTTTTCGTAAAATTCACTTAACCTTAATCAAGTTCAATTTATAACTAATAGTATCTTAGTCATTCAAAATAAATAAGTGGAAAGACTAGTCATATTTATTCTTCCTATGATTGAAGCTTTTGATCTTGATACTGATGGTCTATCTAAGAAAGTTACTCAACTTCTTACGGCATTAATATAACAGAAAACCGCGTTTATACCCGATTACTGCGATCATGCTTGATGTACCTTTAACACGCAACATACCTTTTTTAAGGCTCGACGTTTCGGCCGGGTTTCACTAGCCGTGGTCACAAGCAGACTAGCGTGGCGATGTCAAGCTCGCGTTTGTGAGGTCGATCTTTCTAAATCCACCTTCACAGTTAGATTTTACTTGTTTTTATTCCCTTATTCTGTTATATTGTTATTGCAACGCGACATTATTGATTTCTAAAGCTTCTTATTGAATTTACTTATTATTGAAATTGTTCGAAAATATTATGAGACAAACATCATGCATATCCACTACAACTCCTGCCCTGATGAGACACTATAATGACACGTATGCTAAAAGCAGGATAGCTACTTGTCAAGCACTAAATACGCACATAACAATTCTTACGATTTAAACCATATATTCATATCGTACAAAGCAAAACAAATCTCACTATCAATATTAACAAGTCAAATAATATTATGATATTATTTGACTAGGGCGTACGTCAGCGCAAGCTGACGATTGTATGTGGAAATGTATGCATTTCCACATCAATCATCAGCTTACGCTGAGCCGTAGTACTAGCCGCCTCACTCCAAGCTTACACCACGAATACTCCCAAAGAGTAAATCTACACAGCTCAAGGCGTGTGTTTCGAAGCATTTACCTAAACAAGCTAAATTTCGCATTAAATGCAACCTGATATGCCGGCATTTCGGAATCGCAACTTGTTTACTAAATACAGCATACATTTGATGGTGCACTTTACATTACAAAAACAATTGCAAGTTTCGTTTGTTCCTGCTGTAGTAATGGGATACTAATTTGAGAGATTTATGTTTGGGAATTATATTCTGTAAATTATAAAAAAGTCTTTTGTATGTTGGATTGTATCGGTAGTGCATGTGAATATTGCTGTGCTTGAGGGCTCGGATTTCATTTCCGGATCGTGCAAAATGTTATTAGGATTTTCGGTCAAGAAATGCAACTACGTAACTGTACTGAAATTTAGTTTGAGAGTAGTCTCAAATTGTACTTTGAGGACTTGACGGATTGACTACTCTCAAACTACAGTTTCAGACTACGTGCTGTTACTGAGAATTTCCGGATATACCAAGTGGTCAGCAATAGGCTTGTACTCTATCATGTGACGAAATGTGGGTGTAATATACATAACTCTACCTGACCGTCCGGGAATGTAAGCGTCAAACTATGTATGTATTTATAGGAATAATAGATTACTTATTTGTACTTCGGAATAAACCAAATATCGGTGGCCAACGTTTATTCTGTCAGAATCTCGTTGGCTTAACCGCTCTCTGCGAACAAGATGATCTCGGACTTAACCATATCGGGATATGTTGGACGTTGGGTCCAAGTTTGACCAAATACCTTTGCAGCATTGACGGTAGTCCTTGCTTGTTAATCTTTTTATTGTTACTAAGGTCTAGGTAGCACAAAGGCATCAAACCATGTGTGTAGTGTAGTGTAGTATAGTGCTTGCGTCGTCCAGAGCCGTCCTTTTGTAATGCTAAGCTCTTATTAAAGAGATAATTAATTCATCACACTGGC
This sequence comes from Catocala fraxini, assembly GCA_930367265.1. NCBI lineage: Eukaryota > Metazoa > Arthropoda > Insecta > Lepidoptera > Erebidae > Catocala > Catocala fraxini. Next base: position 11,507,871 of record OV884046.1, read on the forward strand.
TGATTGCAAGCCTGACTTCACACATCTAGGATTACTTCAGAGCAAATTGAAGAATATTTAGGCTTATAATAAAAATAATAGTTATGAAATATTTTCTAAACTCGGTCCGTCATGATTCTTTTTCAAAATATTACTTTTGCTCTAAGTTTGAAGCTGGATACCTGGAACGATTTTGACGGGACTTTCACTGGCAGATTGCTAGTATTATAAGGAGTAACTTAGGCTACTTTTATTTCAGAAAAAAACTCTGCAAACTAGACTATCACTGTGGGACTGTGGACTAACAGCTAGTAGAGATAAATAGAAAATAGACTGCCATGTATGAGGTTTTGACTTCGACGCCAGATCGTTAAAAATTTTAGGATTTTTATAACGAGTTTCTCCATAGCACCATGGCGCAGCGTGACGTGCAAAATCAAACATAAGTAAACACCATATTAGGCCTATAATCCTATTATGAAATAAATTTCATATACAGTACAGAAAATGACATGAGGTACATTTCATCCAGAAAAAGCAACCAAAGTTAGTAATTTATAAATGCTACCCGCGATCTAAAATCTAATAAGCACCAAACATAAAACTTTGAAATTTCAAACAAGTCCTGTTTAGGTAATTCACCTTTATGCCTGTTAAAAATACCCTGAGAGCAGAGCTGTGAGCCACGCTTTACATGAAAAGTGAGACCATTAAATCATAATTGCATGACTACGAGAATAAATTAATTATAAGATCGGTCGACCGTGTTTGCTGTTAAATTCGTGAAACCAAGCATGAAACCTAATTGAAGGTACTTATATTATTTCAAAGTTCATTCATTAGGGGTATATTACATCCTAATAATGATCGTTATATTTTTTTGATAATAAACATCTCTCGACTTGCGGCTTCGCTCGTGTAAATGTTAGGAATGCATCAGGCATTTCACAACGTGAAAAAAAAGGTTAGGTTAAAAGCAGTACTTTTGACCGGTCGAGTAGTTAAAGTGTAACAAACAAAAACGTTTTTTAGTTTGTTTCATCAAACCTAACCTACATTAACGTAAGCAAAACCGTGGGCAGAATCTAATAGTAATATAATATTATTGCTTTAATGATAGAAAAGTACTGGTTTAATCGTATTGTCACTTTTAATACTGCCAAGATGGCAAAAAACATACGGCCATTTTGACAGTAGTCGGTTACCGTATGTAATTGATTTGGCACTATATAAAATTCTTACTCACACTCATTACTGTAATAGTATATCTTTAAAGAAACCTGAATAAGTAGGAAAATTCAGCAACATAAGTCGATACATATCAAAATTACGATAGCCTCTTATCTTTCAAAATTATAACCAATGTTAGATTTTCAGGCACCCACAGATTAGGCTTCCTTAGTGTGGGTCTGCCGGATATTCGGGCACGCCACAATCGTGGCGATAAGGCCTGTTTTTGAGGAGTGGCTGGAAAGGCGGCATGGCGCCCTCACCTTCCGGCTGACACAGGTAATGACTGGCCACGGTTGTTTTGGCCAGTTCCTGTGTCGCATAGGCCGGCAGGAGACGCCCAGATGTCATCACTGCGGCAACTGCCGCGATGTTGTTGTGGACACGGCGCTGCACACTTTGGCGGAATGCCCCGCCTGGGCATCGCAGCGCCGTGAGTTGATCGCGGCAGTCGGACTGGTTGCCCTCTCACTCCCGGCCGTGGTTCAGTCTATGGTCCGGAGTGGGAGGTCGTGGAACGCCGTCGCCTCCTTTTGTAAGGAAGTAATTTCCATCAAGGAGGCGGCGGAGTGGGAGAGGGAGCGCCTAAACCCTCTCCCCAACCGAAGAACCGGGCGCCGGAGGGCGCGAGATGACCTCCAGCCACCCTGAGTTTTGACCTGGGGGTGGTGAGCTGCGTGGGCCCGCTCGCCACCCGATCAGCACCAGGTCCGAGAGGCGGCGTGCGTGTTCCCACGTGCGCTTCTGTATCGTGTCTTTGTCCCTTCCAGGGGGACGGTAGAGGAAGTATTTCTGTGTAGTGGCCTGCCGTTTTACACGGCGGGCCGAAACCACGGCGGGGTCGCGATTGCATGTGAAAGCGATTCGCACGGCCTCGCCGTCTATGGTTATGTCGAGGAACACCGTGGTAGGTTTAGTTGGTATTACCGGGGTATCAATTCCCTGGTGAGCCCGACATAACCTCTCCGTCACCCCGCAGAGAGGTATGCGTCAAAGCATACCCCCAGGTAAAAAAAAAAAGTCCGCCGGATATTAAAATATATTATAATGGTTTTACTGTAAATAAATACTTTTTTATTTCTACTTACTTCATTTTTTAATAGCACATATAGTTAGTTAAAACATAGTTATATCAACTATCTTTCTTTTATTTTTTATTTACAGTTCAAAAATACAGTAATTAGGGTTTTTATTGATAAAATACGTTTACAAATTTGTTATAATATGTTCAGCTACTCGCATTGCTGTATTGTTGATTGTACTAGAATGTATGTGTCTGCCACAAATATTCAGCCAGCAGCCTATTTAGGTTTCACATTATACGGGTCAAACATTCTGAAAGGTTTCTAGCAAGAAATCTAAATATCACTTACAAACCTAAAATCAGCCACAAACATAATCACTATTCCGGAACTAACAAGGCCCATAAATATAAATTATTGTGTAAGAAATTTAACCATTTTACTTGCTCTTGACATTCTAACATTTAAATTGTAACAATAATATTATTCTAACCCAAAATACTAGGAAACATTTAATTCTTGTATCAAACATAATAATATTCAAATAAACTTCTTCCATTTATTTAAATATAATTATAAATAAATATAAATTTAAGAAAAATAAACCAAAGTTCCTTCCATTTCCAAATAAATTAAAACAATAATTAATCTAAATTCCTACTATGTTGCCAGTCTTCGCCAATCTTAGAGAAATAAAAGTTGCGAATTAATTACTAAGCCTTACAACTGTGATTATTGTCTTAAAGTTTTAAGTAATTATAGCCTAAAAGAAAATAATTGCTTTCTATACTAGTTACACAGGCATTTTTGTGTTAATAAATTGGACTTTGAAACGTGTTCCTGTGTATATATAGCACATTTTTAATTGTTATATCGTCACGAACTATAATAAAGTGAACTGTAAAAGCGATAGTTTGTTTTTAACTATCAGAATTTTAGATATTCAAATAATAAAAGCTGTACGTGATGACGCATAAAAATTTTGAAGTTTAATTTAACAATCGTATCAAATACATGTGATATTTTTATTGAGAAGAGTCCCCTGTGCTTTTGACAATTATCTGGTGAAGGAACTAATTAATTCCCTAAACCGAGAAAGCATCAACTTCTTATAAGGCAGAAGTGCAAGAGTGGCAAGATTGTTACTACGTTTCGCACAGTTAGTACGAAAGTCAGAGGCTACCTATCTCTCCCATTAATTTCCTTTCATCGCATCTTTAATTCCTTTCCCTCGAGTTATCAATACACGTGTAGTATATGCAAGCAATGCAAGCGATCACAAGGTAGCAGTACAAGCGGATCGTAAGCCTGTTTTACAGCTTAGCTGTATAAAAATTATATCATCATTATATTTATTAGATCATGCATTGGTGACTAACTAATAAAGAGTGTGATTTTGGCGAAAAATGTAATAAATCTTGCTTTATGAGCACAGCCGTAGACTCTCCTCATGTTGGAGTGACATTCCATCAGACTATACGGGAATAGAGAATGCACTTATGTTTGACGGACACTCTTGCACTATTATATCTCCTACGCAAAGATGTCATGCCGAAAGAGTTAGTCTAGAGGACCATATAAATATTTTTTCTTGTTAGAACAAAAGACCGAATGGAATCTGCCCGTACCAGGATACGAGTAAACAACAACAACTTAAGCTCAACTCGTCCCTTGGTAGACGATCACGAGGGAAAACTTCAGCTGTACTTTATTCTACACAACGGAGCTCAAGTTCAACGCGAATACTTTATACTTTGATTTCTTACTTAAGCTACTGCATACTGCATTACATCCACACTGATATTAAGTTTTCGAATATTTCAACGGATTATAATTTGATTTTAATGCGCTGAAATGATATATTTACTTTGTAACTTTAAGCTAGAAAATAATTATTGTCTTACTTTCACGCTAATGATACAAATTGAAATTAAACTACTTTTTACAAATGTTATCACGGTTTATTTCAACTACAACTGTCGACTATCCTAACTTTAACTTATTTGTTAGGCTTTCACGCCTTAACTACTCGATCGATCATCATGAAATTTCGCATACAAGTTGTCAGTGGAACAGAAAATGTCATAAATAGCTTTTCATTCAGGAAAAATACTGTTACTAACCTAACCTGAACTACATTTACGCGACCAAAGCTGCAGGCAAAAATCTATTTTAATATATTTTGAAACTAGTTATCTATCTTTACACTTTGCCAGACGTTTTGACTGCTTTTTAGCCACCCCATGGTAATGTTTATGTTAATCTTGAAGTTTGAAGGCATTTCATAGTGCCCAAACATTGATTAATCATTATTGGTGTTTCTATTTATCCAGAATGAGCTCAAAGTAATATGAAGTCTTGCTGTGCTTTGCTTTTTCTTGTGATTAAGTAAATGAGTTTCAATAGCATAATAGCGTTGGAATAAAATAAGATTTTTATTTGCCAAAAATATATACAGCGGTTTATAATTTATTCAGACTTTATGATTTATTTATTTATTTTAGGTAAGCTTACAGTCTAATAAGTACATTTGATTTTTTAGTTACAATTAAGGTACACATGTTGCTAATTACAAGCTTTCACATAATAATTAGTATACCGCTTGTATAACTACTCTGATTTCCTATGAGTTAGTTATCGTATCCTCAACTAGAAAAAAAAAAGAAATAACAATAAAAGAAACAAGAAACATAAAAAAGCAATATAAATTCATACACATCAGCCAAAAAACACATTGTAATATAGTGAGAATACGTGGGAACAAAAAAATTAAAAAAATAAAATCTTTATTTTTGTTTGATTTCGAACTTGTACAAAATAAGTAAATTTCCAATTTCGATGAAATTTTGTTAAATTTCATTGCACTCCGCGAGAAGAAAGTATTTCGTCTAAAATTAGTGAGTGAAAATGGGACTACTAACAAAGGACGTTCTCTGAAACCCAATTGATTAGTGCGTAGTGTTATATTTAATAGAAGTTCAGGACAATCAATAGAACCATTTGCGATGTTTGCCAAATAAAATATAATTTACAATAAATAAATAATATATAATGTACTTATAGAATTAAGATTATCAAAACATAATTTGTAGATTAAGGAAAAATTGCTCATGAACTCCACATTAGGTCAGGCCCGTCTCGTGGGGTCCATGAGTGGTTCCAGTACTAAGTTGTGTGTCTGTGTGTGTGTGTGTGCGTGCGTGCGTGCGTGCGTGCGTGCGTGCGTGCGTGCGAGCGTGCGTGCGTGCGTGCGTGCGTGCGTGCGTGCGTGCGTGCGTGCGTGCGTGCGTGCGTGTGTGTGTGTGTGTGTAAATAATATTTAGATTATCACTTTTAGAAAACTTTTGGTTTCAGAATATGGTAAAGTTAGAAGCCATTTATGAATTATATTTTTGACCCGATACGTTTTGCACTGCTTGATATCACATTCTTTTTCTCATTATCACTTTATTATATATGTAAATAAGCATGCATTCTTGCATATGCTGGGCAAACGTAGTTTTAACTCGAATTTTAGGGCATCGGAAAACTTTGTTTTAATAGCTAAGGGTATTTAGGTCATTGTATTATTATCCTGTGTTGCTTCAAAACCATTTTCAGGATATATAATTGTCGCACATTGAGTATTGAGGATTTTTGTAAAGACAGTTTGTGGGAAATATAAAAGGCTTTCTATACATGACCTTGAGAACGGATCTCTGGGCTCGTTCAATGTGTTACAAAGTGGTAATGTCGACTCCACCCCAGACTGTTATGCAGTAACTGAGAATCGATTCACACTATTGTGTGAATATAATAATAATGTGTAATACCACATAAACGAGCTGTAAAAAATTTTATTGGCTGAGTTACGTAAGAGCTTCATTATGTGAATCAATTTTCTGACACGTTTTGCTACTAGCTCAATATGTGCACTGAAAGAGAGCCTACTATCAATTAAGATACCCAGATATTTAATACTATCAACTTGTTTAATAGTCTCGCAGGTGCATAGGAGCGGGTTGCACGTGGTGCGATGAATTTTAATAGTATATTCACGTTTGGGTGCTGATGAGTGTGTCTTGTAAAAGCGCGAAGTTTGTTTTTGAGACATTTAACGAAAGTAAGTTCAGGTCGACCCATTGTTTTATATTGCATAAGCCATTTTGTGCTTTCTCATGCACTGATGCCGAAGATTTGCCATGAAATATGATGACAGTGTCATCGGCATAGCAAATTGTGTCTGTATTTTGTGATATAGTGCTATGAATGTCGTTCATGAAGACAATGAATAACGTCGAGCCAAGTGCGCTTCCCTGCGGCACACCGTAAGCAATATTTTGTTTTAAGCTGATGTAATTAGTCTTTTGTTTAGGTAAATTTCAAACCATTTCAGTGGTATACCCCTAATTCCCGTGAATTCCAGTTTTTTAAGAAGTATAGGGATAACAACGGTGTCGAACGCTTTCGCGAGATCTAAAAACACACCTAAGCAATGCTCGTTACTATCCAGGTGGGATGTCACTAGATTTGTTAGGAGACTTACCACATCTTCTGTAGATTTTCCTGGTCTAAATCCAAATTGCTTGTCAAAAATTAGCTTATGTATCTCAATATAGGATATTAGACGTTTGTTAACTACTTTTTCTATAATTTTTGCAAATAACCCTATCAAAGATGGCCTATAATTTAAAGGATCTTGTTTTGAGCTATTTTTATGTATGGGTATAACGCGGGCTTCTTTCCATCTATCAGGAAAGGTACCTGAACTTAAGCTAAGATTTCCTTTATTATTTTTGGCGTAAAGTTGTCAGGACCAGCTGCAGTCACTTTTTAGAATAGCAAATATAGCGTTCACCTCATAGACAACTGTTGGTTGCATAAAGAAAGTAGTGCCAGCTGGTTCTCCTAAATTTTGTTTTTGGATTACCATTTCCTGAGTTTCACCTGTGTCTGCGAGTATCTGTGTAGCCAGGCTTACACCAACTGTGGAATAATATTCGTTGCACTTATCGACTGAGACCTTTTTTGGCCTTTTTTGGCAGTGTGGAATGCTGTGTAGCCTTGCATCTATTCTATTATTGGGCAAGATGTCAGTCAGCATTCGGTAAGAATAATGCCGTCATAAACTATTTCTAGACGTTTTAAAGCAACGCAAAAACTGTCGAAATTGCACTGTAAACTACGGATGTTAAATATCAGTATCTCAGAATCTTATGAATGTACCCCTTAGCTTGGGATTAATTAATAATTAAGTTAATTACTGAATAGCGTTATTAGTTACTTGCAATAGTTGAGGCACTTCCGCAGGTTGTTTATATCATGTAAGCGACCAACGCGAGCCAATAACGTTACTTACTTTTAAGTCTACTATGACGTAAATCCCAAAGTGTCGGGCCGATTATTCCTACTGTTACAATTTACAGTACAGTTTGCCAAGAAAGTGGTCTACCAGTTTTGACAATAGTTTCTGTTAGATCTAATTATCGCTAGGGTTGACTTTTGTAACTTGACACAATATGGCATGACGTAAATATAATACATGATAAAGAGAGCAATGAACACTGTCATAACATTATAGCAAGCGGAAATCAACCTGGTTGTTTCATGACGTTCAAATGAACCGCAAACGTAGGGTGGTAGACCACATTTTTGGCCGACGGTACCAGATTAACTTATTAAACCATAGTGAGTCACCGGCGGCCAGAAACAATAAGTTTTCAATGATGTCTAGCATTCCAACAATTGACAGATAATTGCAATATTCGTCCCGAATTTTAGTACCTAACTCTTGATTATCTTAAACTCTTTCATAAAGCAGCCCAAACCATGGAATAATGTACCTAATGTTAAAAGAAAGAAATCTGCAGAAACTTCTTTGTAAGTTTATTCCGTTCAGCCTGAAGTTTTGGATAGACATTATCATGTTAGGCCTGTTGCTTATTACATATATGCAGCTTGCATAAGTTACTTTTAGTTATAAAGTACGTAAATTACTACAAGCATAAGTCAATTGCTAGTCTCTTTTACTTTCCTTTTTTATAACATTCGTGTTTTTTATCGTGAGCAGGACACAGCGCAATTACCGCTTAAATCTGGTTTGCGACTACGTATGTTCCTTTACCCTGCGGCTAACCACAGACAAATAAACTTGCGTCGTATTGCTACGGTAAGTTGGGTATCGAAAGTTTTTTAAAGTCCTATGTGTCTTTTAAGAAACGAATGTTTTTTGTCTTACTGCACGCAGATCCTTTTATAGGAAGACGTATGTACTTACTACTGCTAGTTTTAAAAACAGCTATAAAAGCATAGGTATCTACCAAACGTAACTCAAACTGATAGCAACAAATAAGGTACTTTATATAGTCTTTAAGATATAATCATATAAGATATGTTATATGAAAATATAAAATATTAATAAAGAAAGATAACTTATATATTTGTATCATAATTTAAAAATAGAAGATAGAGAATATCAAGACAGATTTATGACTAATGTAAAGATTTAATACAATAATTATTTTACAAACTTTAAATCTTCTCTTTGGTACAATCAGTGTTTCTACAACTACATACCTTCAACGGTACAAAATATCACGAAACACTAATAAATAATAACAAAATGTACAGGTTTTAGAACATTCTAGACCGATTCTATGTAACTCACGTGTTCCTAATGTAAAATATTGAACATATTCCAACTTCAGCTCTCCTAACTTTACAATGTTTTACGTAAGACTAACTTTAAGCTGTTTTCTTTGGATTTTCACTTTTTAAACTTCTCAAGTTTCGGCCAACGTCCTTAAAATTTTGTCGAAAGTGTTTCAGTATGCTGTATTCAGCATTTAAATCATTGAGAGTTCAACTTCAAAAATCTTTTTAAGTATTTTGTTATGTTTAGCCATAAACTATTTACGAGTGTTATTCAAGTGACATGGGTGTGTGTGAGCAGTTTGGCTGATATTGTCTTACGTGTACGCGACTGTAATAGCAGCGATAGCTCAGTGGAGAGACCAACAGACTGCAATGCAGAGGGTCTCGGGTTCTCGAACCCACGTCGCGCACCTCTGACTTTCGGAAGTTATATGACTTTTCGAAATTATCGCCTGCTCCGTGCCTCGGAGAGCACGTTAAGCCGTCAGTCTCGGCTGCCATGAACATTTATGGCAGTCGTTATTGGGAAAGTCTGTACCCTCTAATATCCTGACACTGGTCTAGCCTTAGGGTATCGTTAGCTTTTGGGTTGCGGAGGTCAGGTGGCAGCCGCTCCGTGTAAAAACTGATATCCAGTCAAATCCGGTTAGACCAGAAAAGCCGATCCCAAGTGACTTGGGAATAATAAAGGCTAAGAGAGAAGAATTACGCAACTGTAATACATTGAAATGAAACTACTTTATACGGCTTTTATCGCATTGTTTATTCGGAAACACTACTTTTACATAATTTTGAAACTATTAAACTACTAATACCAATAAACTCCACTACCCGATGTTTTCAGTTGTGCTGATTGTGAGTATTATTCGTTTTTACTTTAAAGTAATGTTCATCTTAATGTATTACATTAGTAAAGGGGAATTACTGCGACCTTGCTCGATATTTACATATAAAAGTTTGACGATTCGAACAGGTTGCACTGGCCGCGGTGTTGCTTTACAATGTCAAAGGAACACAGCAAAGTTTTTGGTTACTATCAAATTGGCAGCTAGCTCTGCCACTAAAGGCTTCAAAAGAATTAGTAGAAATCTGTGGATCTCCCTATATTCAAAGAGGTAAATACCATGACAATTTTTAACTTTCCAATATATTGATATCGGCTTGCCAGTCCTATCAATTTGACTGAATATCATACCAAAAAACATATTATACCAAAAGCACTAAATAACTACATATATCAATACTAACTAGTAACATACACGCAGATAAAATAGTTCAAAATTACTTTCACGTTTTTCTATTCCACTAGCATAGCCATTCAAAACACTTTTGGAATCTCTTCATTTAGCTAGTAGAGTAGAATAAGCTGTAGTCGGTTTTAAAGCCAGCTGACACAAAAAGTACGGCAACATTGTTAATCAATAGTGTCTCCGTCGTCATTCACCCGCAAATCCCTTGAGAGCCAAACGTTCTCTAGCATTTATATCGAAAAGTTCATGCAGCGATGCTAACGATTAACAAAATCGTCTGTTACTATAAAAGACAACCTTATTTCCAATTTAATTTGAGTCTTAATACAAATCCAGTTTAACATGAAACCGACATTAAGACAAAATTAAAAGATAGTAGGTACAGGCTTAGTCTAATGTCTTTAAGTGACTTTAAATATTGAGTTTATAAAATGTTTAAGCTGAAATGTACTGGTCTCTATCCCTTTATATTTTTAAAGACTTCTCTCGTACTAGGTGTATTTATGTGTCTGGGACTTACAGACAGAAATAGTCGGGGTAAAAACAATCACGTAAATGTTTATATTGTGTACTTTATAAACGATGATTTACTCAGCGCATAATGTGATCGATCAAATAGCTCCTGTAGCTCATAGCGTGACATTAAGAGTCTATGCTACTTTTGGAAAATAATCTTTCTAATCGTGAAAAATATTTAAAATCAGGCTTATTGTTTTTGAGTTTATTTATCGCATACAATAATACAAACGTTTGTACTATTTTTGTATGCGATAAATAAACTCAAAATATGAAAATCTAACCTCTTTATAATATAACCATAGACAATATTGGATTGAAGCAAAAGACATTAACGCACCCTTTAATCTTTCAAAAAGAAAAGATCGTGTGAGATAGGTATTTCAAACAAAATTTAGTAATGTAGACAGTGTATGCACCGATTCCCTGAAAGAGAGTAATACCTCCACACGAAAGTCTGCTCATTCATAAATTTAATAAATAATTGGCAACGATTGGATGAGCCCGCTTCTACTTCCGAATACATTTTAACTACATTTTTCTTCATATTTTTGATAGATAATGTTGAACTATATAGTTGTATCAATCATCACTTGGACAACATGATCGCATGATAATCATCATCATTATCATGCGATCATGTTGTCCAAGAGCAGTGGCCTCCAACCTATCCTCATAGCAGAGGTCCATAAATTGATATGTTTTTATGAAACGTGAGTCATAGATCCTTTAAATGGTTTTTCCTATAGCTGTGTTATAATTATCTATGTCATTTTAATCTAATTGAAAAATAAAATATCTTAAAAGAGATAAAACTGAAATCTAACAGTGAAAGACCTTGTTTAAGAATGTAGTATATGCGAATGCAATTTCAGGTTTAAATTAGACTTTTAGTGAAAAAAAAAGCTTTTATCTTTATATATATAAATCTTCTGTGCGTGTGTTTGTAATTAAACTCCTCCTAAACGGCTGGACCGATTTTGATGAAATTTTCTGTGTGTGTTCAAGTGGATTCGAGAAAGGTGTAGATATGTTTCTTTTTTTTTCGTGCCTACAGGACATCGTCTGTCAGGACAGCTAGTTTATTATAATACTTTTATCCATAACATACTGACTGGCTGACTAAATGGCACAGGCGGCGTAATTGTTTTACTGGTTACCTTGGCAGCGCTACTGTACAAAGTGTTGTGAGTTCGATCCCCAAAGGGAAAAAAATTATGAGATCCACAAACAACTGTACCTAATCTAGGTGTTTTTCGCGTCCGTTGTTTTAACATTTGGTTATATTTATAGAGCGGGAGATGGGTTTAAAAAAGAAACATATTTTAATTTTAGCGTTTATCAGTCATATTTATCATCGTAGTCAACATTTTATAACGTTTGATATTATGAAATGTAAACTGCGTTTTTTTGCAACGGTTTCAATAATTATCTAACTACTTTGTCACGTTAAGTTCTGCCGATTTGATCCCTGCACAAGACAAGAATTTATGTGTTCCATTAATAAATAGCTTTCTGAGTCTAAGTTTATTTGTATATATTGTTTCAATGTTTGTAAAGTCCCCAAGGTGTAATACGAGCGCTGTATTTCAAAAAGAAACCATTTTTTATGTGTAACGATTAGAATTTATAAACTTTTTAATGTTGACAGGACTATTTATCATATCACTACGATTAAATATTATAACACTGTACATTCAAAATCCTACAACAATTTATCTTTTGGTTAAACACAAGCAAGAAATGATGATACCCATAAATTAATTACTAAATCTCTACCGGACAAAAGCTATTATACCACAAACCTATTATGGTGACAAGTGACTTCAATTTCGACACAAAAACAAAAACGCAACCAAAATCAACAACCCTCAATCAAGACCCAAATATATTTTCTTTAGTACCCAGCCTTGTCCCGAATAGCCAATAAAATATTCTCAGTTGAGAGCAAAACGGATTACACCACAAATACCGATGTGTCACTGTGATTGTCACATTTGTCTCTTTTACGATCCCCAATGACGTTGCTATGGACACTTGGGACGCTCTGCCTTATAATTTTGTGACCTTTACCGAGATAGTAAGTAAAATAAAAGTTAGATTAGCCGTGGCCTTTTAAGATTTTTCTCCCTCGTAATAACTCAAGTCCGCTGGCTTGATCTAATTTCGGACTGGTCACAAAACCGCCTCAAAGATGAAAGCTCTGTGTAATTTGAGAAGAATTGTATTTAGTACATTTTTGTTTTTAAACTTACGTACTTGAAGATATTTGAAAGTATCATTGACTGTTAGAGATTTTTAGATCAGACAGCTTTCTTATTCAACGTTGCATGTTATTTATTCATTATCTAAATAAAATCTGTCCTATAAAACAAAACCTAAAGAACAATTTTCAATAATTTCAAGTACTTCTATAAAGGACTCCCTTGGTTTTCGATCCGTCCTTCGAAGAGATAATTCGTTGAACAACTTTTAGGCAGTTGGTCGGCAATTATGTCAACTTAAATCAGCCTGGAAATTTTATTTAAGGAAAGACGAACAAATCCCAGTTGGCTAATATGCATCATAGCATCATTCTGCCATGTAATTTAGGACTTGAAACTTTAGGAAGATATTTAGAAGTTAAATAAGCTTGGATTACATTTAGCAAGAAAGACTTATCTACTTGGCAAAAGGGTCTCGGTTTTCAGGCTTTTATATAATTTTGGTAGATTAGACTTTCGAAGGACTGTTTTACTTTGCTTGAGATGAGCGTGTATTTCTAAACACAGACATGACTATAATGAATGTGAGTTATTTTGATCGCAATTAGTCAAATTTTGAATTGACAGAAATTATGTTGGATTATTGTTTTAAAGTTTTACGAAATAAATTTGAAATAAAATAAATAGCATTAGGATTATTTTTGTCAATTCTAGGTGTATCTAGGCGCATATTATTGACATATTTAAGCTATAGCATTGCTGTTATGGTATATGCAGCGATAACAAATTTTTAATCATAGTTTCGAAATTGTCCCTGCATAAATTATAATAATATTAATTTATTGGTTGGTAGTGTGTAAAGAAAAATAAATCAGTCTGGTCAAAACATCCTTTTTTTAAATTGCATCCCTACACATTGATTTTCTTAATTTGATTTTAACATTCGAACATGGATCGAAGAACCATAACAATAAAATATAAACGAGTTTAATGAAATGGTAACGATTAAAATAATTTAATCTCACCGACATAAAAGGGTCATATACAAGTTCAAGTTCAAGGTTAACATGTTCTTGTCACAATAAAAGGGTCAACGCCTTAATCGACCAAATTGGTCAAGTACAAGTCAGCCAACTTCACACATCTGCATGATTAATATTAAGATTTGGTCTGCACGGACCACTATCACCGCGCCGAGTGCTGTAGGTTCGATTCCCACACGGGATAAGACTTTATGTGATCCACAAATGGTTGTTCCGAGTCTGTATGTTCTTTGTAGCCATGGTTTGAATATTTGTAAAGTCCTCCGTGACACAGGAATTATTACTAGAGAGGGAGCCGTCTTATAAAAAAATAGAAAAAAAACAAAGTGAGCATTAGGTCAAGTAAGTTTTCTTACGATATTTGCTATAACCGATAAAACTATTTTAAGGTTAGTAGTTTTATATGTTCTTTAATACTGTATAGCCAAATTTTAATCCTGCCAACCCATCCTATTACGCAAAAACAATATAGTTTTACAATAATTCTGTAGTTACTGTACATAATATTATGCTTAGATAGTAATTGTAAAAGGTAGTATACCTTAGGTACAAAACAAGCACTATATTTTTGTACTCAAAACGAATTTATTATCAGCATCGTTGAGCTTACAACAGCATCTGAAATTAATCCAGTAAGTCATTATGATTTAAAGGCCATACAAGAATCCTGACATAACATAACCAGGTGAGATAAGTAATTTCACGTTGAACCACTGAATATGAGTCCTGGGACTAACCCAAACCGTCCCACTCATAAATATAACGCGATATTACCTCTTATAATATGTAACTTGTGTTCGAAACGCATATTACTGTTAAACGATTGTCAACCTTATTTCTCGATGTTATAGTTCAAAATAGGTTTAATGTTGTAGTTAACAAATGTACGCAGGTCTTAAGTAATATGTTCTCACATAATTCTTGGCTAAGGCCGTTGTTGTAAATTAATTTTTTCAAGTTGACTTCGTGTGTAATCGTGTCAACCGTTTTTTTGGATTTCTGTGTTAGATTTTTTTTATTTATGTGAACGATCTGTTATTGTGACTAAATTGCAGAACTTTTCTTGAAAAGTTGACCTAGACATTTTTACAAATGTCTCGGTATTAAATAAACCATAATCTGTATTTTATGATGTGCTTTCTATTAAAGAGTAATAATATTGCTACTGGTTAATTCAGGCAGTAAAACCCGGTTCCCAACAGGGTATACTAAGACTACGGATTTCTACTTTCTTAGAGCCTAATATATTATTTTAGACTGCTACTGCATACACAATCGAAGGGTCGTGGATTTCAAACCCACCCATTGTGCAGCTGACTAGAACCCACTCCTAACACAAGTACGTATAAAAGGTTAGTTGAATAACTTAATGGTATTGTGTTATCCAGATTACTAGTCAAATTTAAAATGAAAAACATATTGTAGTCATTCTTTCTATTAGTCATTGGTTTAGTTTAATAATAATAATAATAATAAATTTCATTTATTCAAGTAACTAGGACTCATAATAAAATAATAATTAAATTGTTAGTATAACTTACAAACTATGTTAGAGTGACAATAATAAACAAACTATAAACTAACTATTATTGTGAGTTAGTAGTGCTGGACCGCATACACGCGACTCACTGCTGTACCATTCCGTGAGAGATGGCACCGCAGCGACTCACGTATATACAGTCCAACCGACGAGCAATCATGTTTAGAATGCTTTTGGGGCTACCCCACACCCTGCACACCAGAGACGCACACCTCTTTCGCATAATCGTGTAGAAACAATTGACTTGAGCGTCTGCGAACATCCCTGATGCGCTGCAGAAACGAGGCAGCCCCACCAGCACCCGGAACGCGTTGTTGTATTGAACACGGAGAGCGCTGTACGACTTCTGCGTATATCTGGCCCACAAGCCGCACGTGTAAAAAGTGGTGCAATAGGCTCGAAAGAGAGTATTTTTTACCTTAAAAGAGCAACGCGCAAATCTGCGAGCCAGCATATTCGCCCTTATCGACAAGGCCCTCCTCTCGCGTTCAATATCAGGGTCATCATTGAGACCAGGAGTTAAGACATGACCAAGATATTCAAATGTTGTAACTCGACTGTTTAGAGGGCATTAATAAATTTTAACTTTGAATTGCATGATATAATTATGTATGTATGATACGTAACGGTATTAACACGATCATGCATAACCACGGCCGGTGTAACCTGGTCTAAACGTCAAGCATAAAAACGTAAATATTATGCATGATCGTGTTGTTACGTATTTATATAATACGGACAGGACACTAATTAAATACCTTTGTTTTACTTTACGATTAGTTACTACTACTAGGGTAGGGAGGGGTTGGTTGACCATACGGGTAAGTTGGGCAATCGAAATATCTCAGAAACTATACATCGAAACTTCAAACCTAACACTTCAAATTGCGAAAAGATGCGGTCGTGGATAGGAAAATCATTACGCGATCGCCAGTGACGACTTGTCGATCGAGTAAAGTATAAGCACGCTTCGTTAATTTGGCAACTACAAACGTACAAAAGTAAAAAATTGTTCTTGGGAATATTTCTTCTGAAAGAGTCAAATATTCGTTTTCAATCAGGTAAGTTTTAAACTTTTATAAATTTAGTATATTTTCATTATGTATATAAGATATGGATATAATTCTTATAGGTTTGTCATAACTCCACTTTTGTTTTTAGTTTTTGGGTCGGGTTTAGTTGAGCAATAATTGTTTACTTAACCCATCAATTTAGAACTAAAATAATGTATGATTTTTATTTTTGTTTAGTATGCGGAATGATATGTATAAGACTTCAAGAGGTTCTTACACTACCCAAGACTAAAATGATGTAGCAAAGGTTCTCGGTTAAAGATGATGTAGAAAAAGTGTGATAGCCGCTGCCAAAGAATTCGGTATTGAACAGATCACTCTGACAAGATTTTTGAATAAATTAGGTTCTAAAGGTGGTGTCTCATCAATGGGTTATGCAATACGGAGGCAAGCATATTCTCCCACGCGAAAAGATTAGCAAAAAAAGTACTTTCTATCTGTTTTCCGAAAACTATCAGAAAAAAAAGGAAAACTGCTATTCTAACAGACACTCCCGAAAAGAACGCATTGCAAGAGGGACAAAATAAAACCACTAAAAAGTTAAGAAGTCAAAGAAAAACATTGATAGTAAAGAAGAAGTAACTAAACTCAAATCCAAAATTTAAGCGTAAAAAAATTTTGTTGAGTTTTTGATGATTCCATTTTTTGTTTAATAAGAAGATTACTTTTAGTTTCACAGTTATATCACTAAAATACCATAAATAAAAGTTGATTGTAAAATTGAAGTTTCATTTCATGTCTAGTAAACATTGAACCCATGGTTTGGCTAGAATTTCTAACTGCTCAATTAACCCCATACCCTTGCTCAACTTACCTCACCTATGGCCCCATAGGTGAGGTTTGAGCATCTCTGACTTTCTTTACTTAAATGGCTGTACATATTAAATGCGATTTGTTAGAAATAAATTACTATGGACACTTTTGAAAAGGGATAAACTACTAACCCATCAGTATGCATAACAAGACATTAAGACTTATCGTTGAGGAGCTAAGACCGCTCAAGTGAAAAATTGCTCAACCAGCCTCTCCCTACCCTATGTATGTATCTATGTATCTTATGTGGAGGCCAGTCAGTGAAGACCGGCGACACTTCGACCCAGTGGGATCTTTTGTGTCGACACTCTCCCAATAACGACTGCCATAGATGTTCATGGCAGCCGGGACCGACGGCTTAACGTGCTCTCCGAGGCACGGAGCAGGCGATAATCGTCAATCAATACGCACATAATTTCGAAAAGTCATATAACTTTCTCTCCCTACCCTACTTGTATTATTCGCAATTTTTATAAATTGAACTACTGTTGGTCACGGGCCTGTTCTAAGTGTGAGAAGGATTAGGTCATCCGCTACGCTGGCTTAGTTTGGCTTGGCGATGTTTTTCTTTACCGCAATAACAAACGATAGTTATCTATAAAATACGTACATGACTTCGAACTGTCAGAGATGCTAGCTCTGTAATCGAAACATCTAATATATTTGGTTAATACTTAGCACATAGACAGACCATGTCCAGGACAACACACGTCATAACCTAACCACGCAGGCAAAGCCGCGTACGAATTTGGTTTTTCGAAAACTTTTAGCATTGTCATCATTATCTTATACTAGTGTATAGTTATAGACTTCTCTTTTAGCATAAGCTTTATAAAATACTAGAGTTTTCCCGCGGCTTCGCTCGCGTTAATAGGTTAAGCTTGTAGACTATGTCAATAAATTTCTATACCTTCGAAACAGTACTTTTTCTGGATAGAAGGTATCATATGGCCCTTGCCGTAACCCTGACAATGTGTATGCGAAATTGCATGATGATCGGTCGAGTAGTTAAGGCGTGAAAGCGTAACAAACAAATAAACTCACATTCGCATTTATTATATTAGTTAGGATTCTTTTTTAACCAATTGGTTTTTAAGACGTGGGATATCATTGCAGTATTGGAAACTTATTTTATTTGTTAGCAAATGACTATTTTATAATGCTGTTTTATTATCAAGCAGGTTGATGCATCAAGCCAATATCCATAAACGTATTCGACTGTCATAAAATAGTTTTTGGCTTAAAATCTAGCTCTTGGGATAATATTAAGCGTGCCTAAATTGCCGAAGGAGTACGCAAAGGTGTATTGTTTTAGGTAACAGGGGGCGCACCTACTGCCGGCTGCCGGGCCGACCTTTCTGCCGTACACTGTACAGCTACTGAAGATTTTTCAAAGGAAAAAATAATAATAATACTTTTCCCGACCCAGACCTCGGATATAAGACTAAAGGCACAGCATTGACATTCATTGCAGAGGCAGGCTCATTATAAATCAGCAAGGATAGTCTATTGTTGACTTAGTTTAATTCCTTTACAAAATATTTAATTGTCTATGTTGTTCAATAATCACAATCTCAATACATAATTGCCAGTGCAACACGCGAATGATTCTATTTGAATTAAATGCAGGTCACTTAAAAGGCAAATCAAAAGATTTTCTTTGCAATATACTTGTATCACAAGCATTAGCTTAGAAAAGATAATTATGTGACAAAAGGCTACGTTGTGTGTAAAGTGATGTAACGCCACAAAATCTCATTAGGTGTATACATGTTCCAGAAAAGCCTACCACGAGTATACAAGTTATTTTCTCAGAGCACTGAACCTTTTATTCTAAATTACAAAGAACTTATACACGATGCTCACTTACGCCCTAGTAACGTAGTACAATGTTCCATATCTCAAAATTTTCCTGATACTTACACCTGAGTTACTTAAAATCGTTCGTTCGTTCACTCACCTCACTCGTTCAGTGAACCGACACTATCTTCGTTATGTCATCGTGAATGAATGAACGAAAATGGATAAAAATACGGGGCGAATTTTTGTGAAGTTTGAATTCCAATTCTTCTTATTTAAATCTTGATGTCGATGGATCATCTGTCAACTTTATCTGTGACTATTAAAGCCCTTTTCAAATTGTTTTATTTATTACGATAAATTAAATGTTTATTTTGTCGAAGACACTAAATGGTCGAAAATATAAGTGAAATATCAAATCACAGATATATTATTTAACTTTATTGATAAATAACTTATACGGCTAGCTTGTTTTATATATTTAAGCTGCCGAGATTTTAGATTTAGTTTGAAATTTAAAGCAGTCTGATAGAAAGATATGTAGATGCAAAAACAAAACTATTTGTTAGATCGCTAGCAATAAATCTGCATATGATTTTATGCTCACTATGTGGGAGATATTAGTACGATGGGTGACCTACGCAAATATTTTTTTTCTATCATTCTTACTCTTCTCTTGTTCAGCTACGGGTTAGCCGGGGGTATATTCAAAGACCATCAGCCATGTAAAATTTGGCGGTATATGAACAAGAGTTCATACCTTAATAATATTTCATCACTAGAGTTTTGGTGAACTAGTTATAGTCACTAACTTTGTATAACAAAGTTATGGATCGCTTACCCCCATTGCTTTTAATAATAACTTCCTATTGGTTTGATATTGTATAAGATCGACTATTTAATGCTTTGACAGCACTACATAATCTACATTACATAGTCGGCCTCAATGGCGTAGTAGTTAGTGTAACCGACTGCCACGCCTGAGATCGCGGGTTTGATTCCCGCACAAGTTAAACATTTGTGTGCATGAACATGGATGTTTGTCTTGGTTTGGGTGTTTCTATGTATAATATGTATGTACATATTTATAAAAAAAAAGTATTAATGTTTGTTTGACCATTGTCTAGTACCCATAGTACAAGCTCTGCTTAGTTTGGGCTAGATGGTGTTGTGTGTATGTGATAGAATATGATAGAATATTATTACAAAATAGTTTCAATCTTACTAATTCTTCTTGATTAGAGTCTTTAATTTCTTTAGCAGTTGGCTATGTTCTATCTGTATTAGTAGCATTTTCTTAAAATATTTGTTTTGTGGTACTGCTTAAAAACAAAATCACATTAAAATAAATAAGCGTATCGAAAAACATTTAAATATATAAATTTAATAGATAACCCATGTAGCAGGACTTGATCCCACGATCTCGATAAACCTATAATTGTTTTCCCAACTAAGCTATTAACGGTCTTAAGTCATAAGTTAAAATGTTTCTGTATATATAGCATCTTAGGTGACACTATACCTACATGCAAAGGTATGTAGTTATTTTACTACATACATTTGCATACAACATTCAAAATAACGGACGACCTTATCAAAAGACCTAATCTACCAGTAATAATAAATATAAACTACCACAATGCTATTTTCCCTTGCCATAAGCTATAAAGGAACGTATAAAAGGACAGAATACCTCATGCCGATGGCTCTAATATCGTACCAAGTTCCGTTACGTCACAGCACTGAATAATTCAACACACCAATAACTAGTTGGTTTAAAAGTAAAATTTTAAATTTACTCTCAAAGCGTGTTCGCGTCACATTTGCTTAGAGCAGACAGGTTTCCTCACGAGGCATGGGTGTATCGTTTGTGGTGGAAGTGATAAAATACGGAGCGGAGTTCTCAAGATACATTTTATATAACATTATTTTATATTCATAGATAAACGTATCTTGAAAATGCAATAATCGTGACTTGCAAATAAATAGCAATATTCTTGCTTGAATTTTGAATGACGTTCAAACGAACGACTGGTAAACTACCGCCTGTTTTTGGTGAGTTTGGCTTCCAAATCTCTTTAAAAAGGAAGAGAAAAGGTTTGCAGAGCCTTTAAAAGTACTTTTCTGCTATCATCAGAAAATCCACCCCTCTAAATTTAAAAAATATGAACATGAATACAAAAAGACATTTCTTATATGAAGGTCTTTAAGAAAATTTGCCTATAATTGGTCTATATAATATATTTTTGATATATCCAAAATTCAACAATATGTGTGAAATTCTCTTGGATTAATAATTTGCTACAATGCTTGTCATTTCAAGGTAATTTATTTTGTATGCAATTATGCCAAACAATCACACGATCTACCTATCGCCAAGTGGTGACTGTACGTAGATTATGATTGCTTGTTGGTCTTCGAAAAAGGAATTTAATACGTGATGGTGAATGGACAAGTTTTTCTCCTCTTATGCTGATTTCCTCCAAGAGTAAAAATTTTTTGCTTGTGTTCGTTCATTTATACTATCGGCAAAAACCTGACTACAGCGAGCTTTGCCACTCGTAAATTCGTTTCTTGTTTATAACTACGTGCTGACAGAGCTTAGGAGTTTTATGGTAAAAATATTTTATTTTAAGTCCTATCATGTTAGCTTTATCAGTCCACTGTGTTTTCCGCTAACGTGTAATGCTTGTGGCACACTACAAAAACGTCGTCGTGTTCTCGCGAGAACATCTTATTTAAGCTCAAGCGAGCGTGATGTCTCCAGGATTTCCCTGGTATTTTCCTGCTATTTTCCGTTCAATAACTAAATTTAAGTTTAAAATATAACCTATCAGTATCCATATGTCTAAATCACTTACTGTTTTCGATAGAGTTTCTGCTATTAGTTCTTGCTCTTCTGAAAAGCCTGTGCCTAGAAGTGGAGCAGTTTACATACCAACGAGAACCTAGTAGATTAAGCTAAAATTTACCACTTTAGGCTATAGCGAATCAAAGTCTGCCAGTAGTATACTTTGATCTTTGACTGCATTGCTGTGAATGTTTGAATATACGAAAAAATGTTATAGCAATTAAAACAAATAAACTACTACAAAATAAACCCAAAAAAATTTGCGTTTAGAACGGGTTTAATAAATAAAAAAATGTGCAACGGTTCCAGAATTAAATTTAATGTGGCTCCATATTCAAATAATTTTATTATCAAACACAAGGTAGCATATAAATAAAGCAAATACCGTCTCTCTGTCAAACAATCAACGAAAGTATTTCAGTTATGAAAGTGCTTGTAGTAATGAAAGATTCACATATAAAAATTGCTGATTCTATTGATGCAGTAATAAAATATATCGGGTAAGAGACATTTTATACTGAACATGAACGTTTCGCATAACTATAACTTATATCTAAGCTTAGTTAGCTTCTTAAAAAATATGCTATAAGAAAAGATCCTTTAGAGCTGTCAGATGGCGAACAGAACTACTTTACCTCCAGAGCAAAACATTTTGTAATGTATTGTTGTCAAGGGACTACTACTGAGTTGAATGATATATCGGTTACGTCGTTGCCTAGCAGTTATTTGGAGATTGCCTATGATTTGCGAAATGTTTTCATCATGATCTTAATTCAAGTTTATTTTGAACAAATGGGTCCATATCTATCACCTATAAACGAGTTGTATCAAATGAAACTCAAATCATATTTGATTTGTACATAGTACGAACATATCTCATGCATAAAATACTACGCCATTCAACCCTGTTAGTGCAATCCATCACTCCAGTAAGTTTGTTTAATACATGCATGCATGCATTCATACTATGTATGAATTATATTCAGTGAAATGTAACATTTTTGGAAATGTATTTAAAGCTACATTATATTAAAATTTATTTACACCTAATTCTGTCTCACTTGTATGTAATTCAATTATTTGGATTTTCATTTCTAAGAACCGATCTTTGCCTTTATCTTGGATCACACCATCAACCATAACATCTATTTTCGAACCCTTGAATCTTACATAAAGCTTCAATGAATGGAGCTCTGGAGGTAGTTTGTACTTGTATTTTTTCGACCTAGCTTATTTCGTTGCGGAACCCAAAACTGCCAATACAAAATAGTAAACTGCGTTGTTTGTTGAAGGCTACGATAACATCGGTGTCATTAAGCTTTATGTCCTTGTTTACTGAGTTTTTCGGGAGCTGACTGTTTTTTAGACAATTTTCCTTTCTCTTAACGTTCTAACTCTCAGTTCAAGGAAGTAGGCGTTTACCTGGTGTTTGCCATACATTTTAATTTGCGATGAAACATATTGTGTTCTAAATTTTATTGCACCATATTCAAAATCAATTTAGAGGTGAAGCATAAAGCAGTCTGTGTGTGAAGGATAGAGGTTGTGTTAGACTGGATGCGGCAGGCTGATGACAAGGTATTGTACCGCTAATTTGGAGAGGCATGTGTTCAACAGTAGACTGAGAAAGGTTAATTGATCAATAAAGTAGCTGACATGTTAAGGCCTTACACGTAAAGTCAAAACAGACTTCTAAATATAAACAAAGGTGTAAATGTAAAGCGAATAAGTTAGACTTTGCCATTCACTAGTATTACTTCGTTGAACTAATTGAATAAACATATTTTGATTTAATTTAGTTCAGATAATTAATATGAATTTGGCAATGAATGACCAAATCTCTTTATACCTTATGATATGAGTTTACCACCTGTATGCGGTGTTTGCTCATTAATTAATTATACATTTATTTAAGTCTCCTGTAGATGTTAAATGACATATATTAATGCATTTACTGTAAGCAATCCATACAATGAATAAACAAAACAATAAACCGTTATTCTACGTATATAAGTTATAGAAATACATACGTGCCTAAAATAATTGTTTATTAGCAATCCAAAATATTAATAAATGTCCTACAAATACAAGAACTAACAAGATATTTATTTAAAACTAGCTTCTACCCACGGCTCCGCCCGCGGTATATAATAATAATAATAATAATAATATTTTACCACATACACACAACACCATCTAGCCCAAACTAAGCAGAGCTTGTACTATGGGTACTAGACAATGGATAAACATACTTAAATACTTTTTTTTTTTGTAAATACGTACATATTATACATAGAAACACCCAGACCAAGACAAACATCCATGTTTATGCACACAAATGTTTGACTTGTGCGGGAATCGAACCCGCGACCTCAGGCGTGGCAGTCGGTTACACTAACCACTACGCCATCGAGGTCGTCATACATATGTTACACATATAAACCTTCCTCTTGAAACACTCTATCCATTGGTGATAGCCGCATTAAAATCCGTCGCGTAGTTTTAAAGATATAAGCATACATAGGGACAGACAGACGGGAAGCGACTTTGTTTTATACTATGTAGTGATACTTTACAGTAGTAAATATAATTATGCGAAATTCTATTGAGCAAGAATCAAACATACAACCCGAATACGTTTTTGAAAGTTTTGTATTCGCAGGGTCCATGGAGAATTCAATTGTTGACACAAAATCTAATCTGTCTCTAATCTGTTTGTCATGCATGTGTGTATTTGTACAACGGCCAGAGAATGACATATGTAGAACGGAATAGCTATTTACATTTCATGTGGGTATTTTGAGTAGGGTAAAGATAATTTCACGTGCTTGTTTTATCTTCCTATATGAGTATTAAAACGTGTTTATAAAGGCAGTGTTTAATTAACGATGGGTGAATTCGTAGTGTTTGAGCTAAGCATTTCATGCCTCAGAGAGCATTTTGGAGACATTAGTACTGGCTGTATTTTATCTAGTCGGAAGTTTGAATTACTGTGAGTACTAGCTAACGCCAGGGTTGCAGAAATTAATATTTGTTAGCAATCCAGTGTATTATTAGATCCAAATATTAATTTAAGATATTCTATGAAAAATATTCGGATCTGATCGGAGGCGTTCTGGACAAAGGCCAGGTTAGGAGCACCTTGAACCGACGGGCGTGTATGAGGAATGTGATGAAAGTGAATGAAGCCAGAGAAGTGTGTCAGGATCGTAGCAAATGGAAATCCGTAGTCTCTGCCTACCCCTCTGGGAAACAGGCGTGAATCTATGTATGTATGTATGTATGAAAAGATATTTTTTTTATACTACTAATTTGGCAAACAAGCATACGGCCCACCTGATGGTAAGTGGTAATTCCTGTGTCACTGAGGACTATTCAAACATTAAAACTACCAGCACAACACTCGACGCTGTGACAGTGACGAGGCAATTGCTTAAACCAATAAGATGTATGAGCAAATATATAATATACTCGTATTGAATACCGATTTAAACATTACAATAATGACGTTGTTTATACTTTTTTTATTGGTAAGGTTAAGCGTTTGTTCATAAGCCGAAGGAGCTATAGTCTAGCTCTCTAGTCTATAGAAGGTTGACTGACTTCACACATGTTTGAAAAACGATATGCAGCTTACTTGCTTTGAGCAATCTTCTCTGTTAGCCTTTTTTATTCCCCAGTCACTTGGGGTCGGCTTTTCTGGTCTAACCGAATTTTACTGGATATCAGTTTTTACACGGAGCGGCTGCCACCTGACCTCCGCAACCCGAAGGCTAACGATACCCTAAGGCTAGACCAGTGTCTGAATATAAGAGGGTATTACGACTTTCCCAATAACGACTGCCATAGATGTTCATGGCCGGGACCGACGGCTTAACGTGCTCTCCGAGGCACGGAGCAGGCAATAATTGTCAACCAATACGCACATAATTTTGAAAAGTCATATAACTTCCGAAAGTCAGAGGTGCACGACGTGGGTTCGAACCCGAGACCCTCTGCATTGCAGTCTGTTGGTCTTCCCACTGAGCTATCGCTGCTATATATATTATATATATGCAATATGTAGATTATATAAAAATATTTTCTCAAGTATGTTAGTGAAAAGTAACTTAACCCATTTGCTGTTCCGTGATTGACACAATAGAAAATCTATTGTTATGTATCATATATTATGTGATTCATCAGACAGGGAACCTATTAAGTTAGTCTCTTATAACAGACTTCCCTAAACATTCTGCAATATAAATAATCGTGCTTAATGTTGGATTCATTTTTCCTGCCCCGTTGGAGAGAAAATGGTTTCTACGTGTCTCGTTTTGTATTGGACTTCAATATATTGCGTAAATATGACAGAGAAGAATGTGATGCAATACGAAAAAATCTGTATTGTTTTTTGCTGATAACTTGGTGGTAGCATTTCAGTGACGATGATATTGATGTAAGGTACTACGAGAAGAAATTCGAAATGTTTAAAAACCTGCATTCGACTATTGAATCAATTCATTGTTAGTAATTATAATATTAATCATATTTTAATGCTGAAAACATAATTTGATAAGTGACTGTGGATTAAAGTGACGATGTTCTCGTACGATAGTGATTTCGACGTTTTAAGCTCCTTGCAAATTACTTTTTCCATTCACTGTCACTATACTCTTTATGCACGCTTGTTGGTCTTACTCCATAATGTTTCCGATTTTGTTGAGGGAGATTTTTTGTCAACTTCGCCTAAGTCTCATAACTCCAACTCTACTATTTATATTTGGCTTATAAACTCCATACCTTCCACATCCACAAACCATCGCAATACACTAAGGCGGGAATAGTGTCCTTAAATAAATTTACTTACATAACCTTCTCCTTTAAGATTTGCTACACCTTCCAACCTAACTACATTACTACACTGGTAACTGAAACGAGATCGAATGCAAATATTTTCTGCATTTTCCATTGAAATCAAAAGTAGCAGCTTATCATCTTACTAGCTTTTAATACGATGGAATTTAATCAATTACACGGACTTAAAAGTACGAATGCGAATAAAACGCAATTCAATTGAAGCTTTTCAAATTGACCGTAGATTGTTTGTATATCGTCTACAGAAGTAATAGTACGACCAAATCGGGTAGTTGACTCACAATATTTTATTAGAGGCGCTCATAAGCCAGTTGCACTCACTGATCGGTAAACGATTAGCGAGGTTAAGCAACGTTGGATGCGTTCAGTCTATAGATGGGTGACCGCTTAGTGGTATTTCATCTGAGCGTCTACGTGCTTCGGAGGGCACGTAAAAAGTCGGTCTCGGTTGTTGACAAATTGACAGCAGTCGTTAAGCCATGTCAGAGGCCTACGGGCGGCTTGAACAACTCTTGACAACAGGTTGGCCACTAACCACACGTAAAGAAGAAAAAGAAGAAGAATATTTTATTAAAGCTAAATAGTTACAACACTCAAACGCTAAACAAAAAGAATTTTTGAAAATTACTTATTACTTAGATACAAAAGTTTAATATCTTATACTACTTTTTTTAGACAACACCTGCGCTAGGAATAGCTTATGTGTCGCGGGGAACTTTG
The DNA here is from genome assembly GCA_930367265.1 of Catocala fraxini. Taxonomy (NCBI): domain Eukaryota; kingdom Metazoa; phylum Arthropoda; class Insecta; order Lepidoptera; family Erebidae; genus Catocala; species Catocala fraxini. Next base: position 11,535,402 of record OV884046.1, read on the forward strand.
CAAATATTCAAACAACGGACACAGAGAACACCCAGACTCGGTTCAAATATTCGTGGATTACACAAAGTTTTGTCCCCGTGGCAGGGGCGAGGCGACCATTTAAACCACTATGCCATCCGTGCAGTCAAGACCCAAACTCTAAAACAGAGATTTTTTAAAAGATACTAAGGAATAAATAAGATTCATACGTTTCAAATTTAGTAGTAGAGGTATTTGTCAAATGACAGAAAAAGAATGCACGATTCAAACTGTGACGTGACCGCTACTTAAAAGCATCTGTCCGAGGCAGATAGCAATAGACCCCACCACACCCCACTCTTTCTTAAATCCAAACTAAAAATATTAATTACTCCCATATTTTGCAGCCAATGTTGATACAATTTAACAAAAAGATTTTATAATTCTATATGATAACGACGTTTAGCAGGTATAACAGGGTGTAATTAATCAAATATTTTTAGGAATTACGTTACAATCATAGAGGTAGATAGATAGGGCACAACATAATTATATACCAACAGTATTTACCTAAATTTTAAAATTTTGTTCAGTCTAAGGGAGTACCTTGTGAAAGATCGCAGTCAATCGCCAAATGTGACACACTTGTCATGTGCAGCTATTAGCTTTAAGTGGCAGATCGTGCGTACTTCGTGTATGCATTCTAACAGCATATTTAAAACGAGATACTTTTAACAGTTTTGGTTAGTCCTAGCATACAGCGATATCAGAGGTGTTTACAATTATTATCAAAAAAATAAATAACCATAATGTATACAGATAAATTTTATAGTAGCTTTAAATAAAAAAATAACCAGTTTTCACAGCCATTGCAATAAAGTTTCTTTACAATCGTTGTGATTTATTTGCTAAGCTTTTTCTGCGGTTGAAAGTTGTATATTTTTTAACAGTCTCCTTTTTCTGTATAATTTCTTAGTCGTCCTCGGAGACACACGAGAAGAGCTGACAATCGCAATCGGTAAAAGCTATTTCATAGCAATTATTTCATCATTATCTTCTTGCCGACTTTGGTATTTCATTTAAGCAGCTATTTTTAGTATAACTCTCACAAAAGAAAGATATTTGAGATTTTTCGAAATGCTACACTAACAAATGCTTGCTTGTAACGGAATACCCGAAATTACGTGAATGTTTGCTTTTAAATTCTAGTAATTGTTTACGATGGAAACGCATATTTACAGTACGCAAAATATGTTTATTTAATTTTGGTTATAATATTGGCGGGGCATTTAAATATAATAACGTAATTCAACCATACATATTCATTCCACGTATTGAAAGCATCTATAACAAAATTTCCTATGAAATTTTAAAGCTGATATCCTAAAACTATTTTATCACTACAAAACCATGAGGCACTCAACGGAATTTGAAAGACTTCATACATCAGATCCACACATGGCGGCGAAGTCAGGTAATTGCCACTTTCAATGCAAAAACGACACCGCCACTTGAATTTTAAGCGTCGGGCTAAGTGTGAACTAATGCCAATTTTTACGAGACAGCCCTGCATTGAATACTCGATGAGCCAAAGTAATGACGTGGAACGCTCCTTAGTCGATCCATTCGATGTCGTGAAAACTGTCGAATTATAATCGAGATGGTAATCGATTATCGAATAAATCGAGAAGCTGCTTATTGAAACGGACGCCGTTTTATCTGTTTATCTTGTCTCTTTCATCGTCAATGTAGTGAAAAAGATACTCACAGAGACATAGTTTGTCAAATATATCAGAGCAGCAATGTAATATATTTTAGTCTTTTTGTACGCTGTTCAAGCTTCAATAAAAAGTTCTGAATGGATTTTAATAAAATTTTAACTGTCAAAAGCTGAAATTCGATGATGCGGATTCACAAAAAGTTACGTTGCTTGTTTTGAAAGCTAAACAAAAAATACATTTACATATTGATATTGCAACAATATGCGATATTGTGTTTTTTAAATTTGATATCTAGTTGTTAGGATACATACATACTGTGGACAGATTTTTCAATCACCACATAACTATAACTTTTGACGTTTTGACAGTTATAGTTAAATAATTTATGTTCGATTCATTCCTCGAGCATGCTACCTAACGTTCACAAACCCTAAGAACAGATATTTTAATAGCCAAATAGCTTAACCGGGGAGAAGATTTGATTAAACATACACTGACAAATCATCGATTCCATTTAGTTAGGTATATTAATCTAGTGATAAAGAAATCGTGGGATCTTCAAACACTGGCTGTCTTTTAGACATACACTGAGATAATTTTTGTAGCAATTTATGTATTTTATTTTTTTGGTAATCTCCTTAGTTTTAAAAATATTTGATCTTCTTTTTACAATATATTATCTTGTCAGACTAAAAGTTGATTTATTTTTAACCTTGTCAAGTGTTCGTCAGAAGTCCGTAGTAAGCGTCCGGTGACTAATGTTGCTTTGCACTTTAAGCATCACATCATCTTATAGCATAATTGTTTATTAATTAAACTGATAGTTAAACAACAATCTGAAAGTAATAAGCCACTGTTTTATAATATTAGTATAGGTTAGTATAATTAATACTATTAAAAACCCCTGAAAGTTTTGTTTTTTTGTGCTAATTAGTCAGTCAGTAGTAGTCAGTCTGATTTAAAAATATCTTTTAGCATTAGTTATTCCGTTTATTATTGAAAGATATAGGTAACATAATATCATGCAACGAGCTACTGAGGCGAAGCAGTAATCATAAACGTGGAGAAAACCGCGATGGACAGCGCTATTTATATACTTTCTTCTTAAAGTCGATTCAAGAAACTATGTTTAATCGATTATTACTTCCGTCACATCACTACGAACGGACGGAAGAGTTAAGTTCTTATAGCAGTTTACTTATTTCGCTTTAAAGCACTGAAGTTCAAAGATTAATTCCCATGGGTATATTTTACGATGGTTCGTTTAAGTGAAATTGCAGTTTAGAGACTTGCTTATAACTGGTATAAACTGGGTTGACTGTTGGGATCATTGGATCTTTTCGCCTAGTCATATTATGCGTATTTGTGGTGGAAATAGCCTCGTTGGTATGTTGGAGTAAGTCTAAAGGTTTGATTATTAGATCAGGTAAAGTTTATTGGGTTCAACTTGGTTATATTTTCGGTGAAAGCATAAAGTCTGAAATTATGACCGGTAAACGATAAGAGGCTCTTAAAATTAAACTACTTTATAAGGACTTTTCAGGAGCCATGTTCACGGGGATCCGACGATCCCAATCTAAAATATAAATAGTTTTAATAATTTAAATAACTTAAATTGTAGTTAAGTTCAGTAAAAGCAATGTTCATACATATCCAGGCACCTCCTGCCGGAGGCTCTATGAAAGGGTCGTGCGGTCCATGTCCCTTTATGGGGCACCAGTTTGGGGAAATAACCTGACGGCCCGTAATATATCGGCGCTCCGTGCGTGGCCGTCAGGTTAATTAGAGGCTACCGCACGATCTTGTTTCAGGCAGCGAGTATCCTCGCCGGGTCGATGCCCTGAGACCTGAAAGCGGCGCTTCTGGCGTCGCTCTACCGTTGGTGCCAGGAAGCACTAGCTCAGGGCTAAGGACCAGGTCTTCCCGCTTTAGAGGCGGCATGATCCGAACTCCGCCAGGTCCTGGTGGAAGAATGGAGAAATCGACTTGTGCACCCCAGTGCTGGGCACGCTACGATCGTGGCGGTAAGCCCCGTTTTTTAAGGAGTGGCTGGCAAGGCGGCATGGCGCCCTTACCTTCCAGCTGACACAGGTAATCACTGGCCACGGTTGTTTTGGCCAGTTCCTGTGTCGCATAGGTCAGCAGGAGAAGCCCGGATGTCATCACTGCGGTGACTGCCGCGATGTTGTTGTGGACACGGCGCTGCACTCTTTGGCGGAATGCACCACCTGGGCATTGCGGCGCCGTGAGTTCATCGCGGCAGTCGGACTGGTTGCCCTCTCACTCCCGGCCGTGGTTCAGTCTACGGCCCGGTGTGAGAGATCGTGGAACGCCGTCGCCTCCTTTTGTGAAGAAGTAATTTCCATCAAGGAGGCGGCGGAGCGGGAGCGGGAGCGCTTAAACCCTTTCCCCAACCGCAGAATCGGGCGCGGGAGGGCGCGAGATGACCTCCAGCCACCCTAAGGTTTGACCTAAGGTTGGTGGGCTGCGTGTGCCTGCTCGTCACCCGATCAGCACCAGGTCCGAGAGGCGGCGTGCGTGTTCCCACGTGCGCCTCTATATCGTGTCTTTGTCCCTCCCAGGGGGACGGGGAAGGAAGTATTTTTGTGTACGAAACCACGGAACCACGGCGGGGTCGCGATTGCATGTGAAAGCGATTCGCGCGGCCTCGCCATCTATGGTTATGTCGAGGAACACCGTGGTAGGTTTAGTCGGTATTACCGGGGTGTCTTTTCCCTGGTGAGCCCGACATAGGCTCTCCGTCGCCCTGCGGAAAGGTATACGTCAAAGGATTCCCCAACGAAAAAAGAAAAAGTTCATACATACGTAATAAAAATATTTTAAATTAAAACTAATTTCAATGTTTAACATTTACGTAAAATTACGATATTGTCTTACGATTACGTTTCCGCTCGTTCCTTATTAGGTGGGATCTAAATCATAGCCGGCAAAATGTGGGTGCAATAGAGCTCTGTCTACATATATGACACAAAAGTGTATAAAAGTAAAACTATATACGTACATATGTATAACTAGATCTATGGTTGGTTGGACACGTGAATGTATGTACATATCACGGACATGTGAATATGCTACGAGAAAATTCAATTTCATTTTGTCATGAGATCAATTTGTATTATTGGAACTTCAGTATGGATATTTTGAGCAGTGATAGCTCAGTGGGGAGACCAACAGACTGCAATGCAGAGGGTCTCGGGTTCGAACCCACGTCGCGCACCTCTGACTTTCGGAAGTTATATGACTTTTCGAAATTATGTGCGTATTGATTGACAATTATCGCATGCTCCGTGCCTCGGAGAGCACGTTAAGCCGTCGGTCCCGGCTGCCATGAACATCTATGGCAGTCGTTATTGGGAGAGTGACGACACAAAAGATCCCACTGGGTCGAAGTGTCGCCGGTCTGCACTGACTGGCTTCCACATAAGATACATACATGGATAATTTAATTCGTCAATCAACTATTATTTTTAACTACAAATAGTAAATTTTTATGTCACGTGACCATTCTTTCAATACTAAAAAAAAAACTAGTAATAAGCTTACAGCAAACTGCGTACATACATACGCTCGGATAACGTAAGGGTTAAAGTGGTCGGCTCGCAATTAGGACGCACGAGTCAAAAATATTTATCTTCATCATTATCATCAAAAGTGTGATCTTGTTGTTTCGAGTATGTTCATTCTTTTTGTTCATTGCCACGATTTATATTTAGCACGAGTAATGACTTTGTTAAAAGAAAAACTAAAAGCGTTTCCCAAAATACTTTTGATAGTAAAGTAACCACGAGCTATATATACATCACTTTCTTAAACAACCATTCAACCTACTCCTAGCTTTAACATCATCGCGCCTTCTGCGACCTGATTAGTTCCACACAAACAATGTGAAGTCGACCCTGAAGTGCCTTGAATGGAGAAATACCCGCTGACCGCTGGGCAATTTTTCGCACTATTTCACCTGTCTGGAGCAACACTCGGCCGTTTTAGCCCCGACGTTATAAGGTGGACTGGAAGTGACGGGTGAGGAGGTTTATTTTAGACAATGTGTAACAAGGATGAAATTGTTTTGACGTTGTGCTCGATGCTCGTATGTGGATTCCTAAACGAACGTTTCGTTTAGGAATTGTAAAAGACAACAAAGTACGTTTGATGTTGGTCGCATTTTGTTAGAATGTCTCAAAATGTTTTATAGGAGCTTGATCACAAATCTTATGTTTTATGATGAATAAGAACAGTTCTTGAAAATTGTAAAATGTCTGATATATGTATAATGCTAAAATATAGTGCTTTCTATATAAGTATTTGTTTTAGTTAATTAAACTTTTGAATCGCAACGGTAGATTGGCGGCCAGACACAAGAAGTTTTTAAACAATGTCTAGCATTACAAGTACTGACAGATTATTAATAATCTTAATTTAAGTGTCTGATAAAACACAAAGTATGCACTGAATATTCTCTCAAACCACTTGATATCCCGCAGACCTAAGGCGTATCTACATTTACTAGAAGTCACATACATGCCTAGCTGAATCTGCAAAGTTGACGATCCCTATCATGAATATCAGCCGTAGTAACCTCAAGCAATTTGGTTTCTGGTTTATCCTTAGAATATCTTCTTTTCCAGAGGTCAACATACTGCTACGTTGCTTATACTTACTTTAGCCAAATTGAGCTAAATATCAATTGATATTTAGCTCAATTTGGCTAGACTGGAAAGCTGACCTACTCTTTACTATAACAATAAAATAAGATCGTAGCCGCTCAACCTACGTCTTCTTAGCAAAGCTAAGATTTCTACGGTAAATATGTATTTCGTCGATAAACAACGCATATTTACTTGCAGATTTTTTTGGTTAATCTAGACTTCAATATTCTTGGTAAAGTCACTGTTAACTTAGACGCTTATTACCTACTTTTATTATATTTTGTTTTATAGCATCGACTTACGCCAGTCACAATAATTGTTGACCAAAGACACTTTTGTTTTTGTTCAATATATTTTTATAGAGACTTGAGAGTATGTAAATAATGTTAACATTGCCAAAAAAGAAAACATCGACTGCTATAAAATAATAATGTCTAGGTACTACTATGCAATATTATTGAAGTATTAGCTCTGAGTCTCAAAAAAATGTGAAGAAACTTGATTGTAGCAATGCTTCGGATGTCTTCTCATAAAGGCAAGTACCACGGAAGCTCACGTATATAGAAACAGGGCCGCAGTCTTGTGCATAAGGCTGTCTATATCTGTCGCCGAAAATGTCTCAGATAATCGAGGGTACATTGGTAATTAGATAGATAATTTCAGAGGTTAATGTTGAAGCCATATTATAATTAAGCAGTGTATATCAGATAAAGATTGGTGCAGCAATTCTGTCACTCAGAAGCTATGCAGAATTTTCCTTCCTAACATGGGGTTTCGAGAGGTGCTTCCTTAAGCGCGCTGCTGCATAACAAAAATGTCTTCGTTTTCTCTGGCGCTGCTTTCTTGGGAGAACGTTTATGTGTTGTGATCTTTTGTAATTGAGAAAACATGCGACCTTATTTTAATTACCAAGATGTATACTGATTGAGAAAATAACATTTTCAATCAGTCTTGGTAATTAAAACTAAAATTTAATGTTCTTGATAATAAATTAATGTGTGTTTTCAATTAAGTTGGATTTTAGTGGCCGGCTTACCATGAGGAATGTAAACAAAAACAATATTAGAAATTGATGCGAATCAATTACATCTGATAATATACCGAGTACTAATCCGAGGCATTAATCCGCGTTTAAGTACTTCAGTAATCATAGCAAGTGCGTTCGATAGCTAATTAATATCTTAAAATGATACACATATACGTCATCGCCTAATCAGACGTAATAATAACACCATTACGTAATGAATGATGATCAATGTAATTACTCATATCGAAGTGACATCCATCTCGCGTTATTGCATAATTTGGATGTATATTTGGATATATATTCTGAAGTATGTTGGAATGATTAATCAAACTTATTGATGGTTATAGGCTGCCGTGAGAAGAACTTTAACACAATCATCATGAGATAAATTATTGTCTCATTGATCCCGTGCATACTTTCGTATTCGTTTATGCTTCCGTCGACCATGAGCTCATATATATATTTCCCCGAAAAAAAATTATTGGGTATTTTTGGTAAAATTATCGGTACCTGAAAATGTGCCCGGCGGATGGTACCTAAGACATAACTGGCACAATGCTTCAGGGATATACTAAGATAAGTTTATGTAAAGTGACCTAAGGTAGCAGGACGTCTTAAAGGAACATGTAATTTCAACAGGAAGCCGAATATAAATACTTGTTATCTAACCAGTCAATATATCATAAACTAATATGAAATGTCAACTACAGAATCGTCGCACAATTTTTTAATCAAAGCTATCGAATGGAAGAGTCCATACTCAAACATACCGTCACTGCCATATACTGGTATGACGGTAAATGTATTATCAGCCACTCATTTGTCTGCTGTCTTTAATCTTACAGGCAACTGGCGTAGAAGTAGCAATACTGTCACTGCGTTTTACCTAGTCACAAAAAGTTCTTGTGACTCTCCGATTGTTCTCTTTGCATCCTAAATCCTTTTCCCTAGACCCAGCAATGCGTGAGTAGACCCTAGTATTTCAAGCAACTGCAATAATCTGTGTGCTTGTTAGTTTATCTTATTATTATATAAAATATCAGTACTATAATTTTTTCGTCACTTTTGTTTATTATTCCTTTTTCTCCAAGCAAACTATTTCTAACAAAGACCGTTCCAGTTAATTCGGACTCTATTGCAAGACGGAACATATTCGGGATGTGGGTCACTTATTTTTGCTCGAATGCTGATTGGATACCCGGAAACCGTTTGTTTTGGGACCTTGATCACGATCAAGTTAAACGTAACGATAATTTAGATTTTTGCGTCGCATTACATACATCCAAAATTTACTTTATGCTTGCATAAAGTTTTGGGCAATGTATGCTTTTGCCTTTTTTATGGAATTAATCATAATCTATTGATTCAATAAGCTTTTTTGGTGATATCTCTAGCGATAATAATGTATCTTGGAAATATCTAAGCTACTAACAGTGTGACAGCTTTATGTCCTTCATGCAGTGCTTCGGAAACACTGCACATGCACTCGCTCACGCTCGCGCACGCGCACGCACGCGTGCACGCACACGCACACGCACACGCACACGCACACGCACACGCACACGCACACGCACACGCACACGCACACTCACACTTAATACTAACCTATATTGAAATTGTCTTCTTTTCTTATTCCTTTTTTATATTGTTTTCCCCTTTGATTCATAAAATGATAAAGGCTTACAATGGATACATAAATACGGGGAGCGCTGACCTTTGAAATACAGATACATATACCTAGTTCAGGGGCCAGAGTTTCTGTTCAAGTACATATTCTTAAGCCTTATTTATTGATTGTATTATGTGTCATATCATTTTGAACAATAAAGATAACATTATTATTATCTATTTGAAACTTCGAGTCAAAAGAAATATTAAAATACAAATTATATGATATATTCAAATAATATATAAAAAATGACATATTGAAAAAGAAATATTAAAATATAAATAGATAAAACTTCTTCGGATTTATTTTTTACATAGTGAAATTACTCCGTTGTTTGGACTATTACATGGAAGGGCGATCAAAACGCAATGTTGCGAAAATCTCAAGGAATATGGATATAAACGTGATAGGAATAACACTAACAATAGGCCTGAAACTGGCATTTAGATTTCATGGTAGGTCGACAGGTCTTACATTTAAATCCCTAAAGTTCAATTCTGTGCTTTTTATAAAAAGTGTAAGAAATGTATTGGAATCTACAGCATTAAAATTTTTAGCAAACTCCAATTAGGCATCGTTTGGAAGACAAAGTCAAACTGACGAGCAAATGGTGAGTATTCTGTAAAGCGTTACTTTAAGTAATCTCAACGTGTCGTGCTTTATAAAGTAGAGAGACTTTGGATTATTCTGTGTATTCCACTGTCTTTATCACGGCATGAAAGAAACTGTTTGACTTGGTACTATCATGACTTTTTGGACACAGTACTGTGGCGACTCCGCACAGACGAAGAAATTCCGCCTACATCTAACAGATGGCGCTACATACAACAAACACTCAAATGACGTCATACAATTCTGAACCGCACAAGTAACATTTACATAGCGACTAAGTATATATGTATATACAAGATCCCGACATCAACCGTCGGGCTGCGGACCGCTAGGCACGATCAACCAGTCTGGTCGGAGGATCCTCCCTTTGTGTTGGAGGGGCTACTACGTTCCTCTACAATACCATTCTATACTGCAAATTACATACATAGTCTCAAGCCTATATCTCTGATGGTGCAAGCAGAGATTATACATTTTGTCTGGTATGGTTTTAGGTCGAATGTGATGATAGAAAGTTTATTGACAGGAAATCTTAATAACACTTTTCCTGTAACTCTCACTGATACAAAATGTATTGGCAAAAAATCACAATACCACTTTGCTCGGAACCTGATACCATGAAGTTGGATGTGAATAGCAGTCACATTTGTAGAGGCGATAAAATGATGTGAGGTGTAAGAAATGATGGTCACATTGATATATACTTTCTTTACTGGTACCAGAAATTTATAATAGATATACAAAAAAGTTTAGAATCTATAACCCAACCACGAAAAAAAATAGGGGTCTAAAAAGGACGAATTAAAAATTTATATATTCTATGTCACCCGGGCCATTATTACGAATCTATTGACACCTCATTCATTAAAATCGGTTCAGTAGTTTAGGCGCTACGGTGCAACATACAAACATACATACCCAGACTGCCAAAATCATTATCCTTCCTTTTGCCTTCGCCGTAGTCGAGTAAAAATAAACTACATTCTTACGCGACCTAGCTGAGTGGGTCTGGGGAGACGACTGCTGCGCTGCGCACACACAATAGCGCGCCTTGTATACTGGGTGTAAGAGGAACGCTTCCGAATCCGACAGGCTAATATTATACTATCTAAATACTATTGAATATAGATAATAATTTGTCTTATACTTATATTTTTTGAAATTTGGATATTTGCAACGGCGCAATGTACATCAAACATAACTCGGGTTCAATGCCATGTGTATCAGTCTATCAGTGCGCACAATAATAAATATTATTAATCACAAAGGCCGCTCTAGCCCGCTCGACATAGCTAATTGCACTCACTGATCGGTAAACGATTAGCGAGGTTAAGCAACGTTGGGTGCGGTCAGTCTATAGATGGGTGACCGCTTAGTGGTATTTCATCTGAGCGTCTCCATGCTTCGAAGGGCATGTGAAAGGTCGGTCCCGGTTGTTGTCGTTAAGCCATGTCAGAGGCCTACGGGCGGCTTGAACAACTCTTGACAACAGGTTGGCCACTAACCACACGATAAGAAGAAGAAGAAGCCCGTTATAAAAGTTCGTAGCTAAATAGGGTGAAGGTTTTGGTATAAACACTGTACGAGCAGTTTACCCGTACTCTGAGATATGTTGTTTTGTAGATGTTATGGCTAAGAACGGGATGTACACAGAAAAGAAACTTCAGTGTTTTCAGTGTCCGTAAATAGCCAGAGTATTTATTGTACTGAAAATATATTGTTAAAAAAATTCAAGTTGTTTAGTATTAAGCAACAATTGACGCATTCGTTTATGCAGACATGTATCGTCAGCAAAACGTGTGACATAGTTATTATTGCTTATACAATAAAAAGAAAAACAAGTAGAATTATGTGGCGATGCTCGTACAAACACACTTACCTAGTTAAATCCGCTGTGCTCTTATGAGATGGGGCTAAAACTGCGCCCCATTCGCCTCCAGACAAATTCAGGCTCGTCGCAGCGTCTCCTCGTGAAGGCGGGGGCATTAATGTGTCTTCGGTGTAGTCCGCTCGAAGTTTTTCGAAGACGCTCACTATTCGTCGACGCATCTCGTCAGCACTATCACACTCTCGATCAGACACTCTTTCTTTTACGTAACCCCACAGAAAATTGTCTAAAGGGGTGAGATTGGAGGAACGAAGTGGCCATGCGTGCGGTCCTAGCCTCCCAATCCATCGATCACTGAATAATTTAGTGAGACGCTCACGGACGGACCTTAAAACATGTGGTGGTGCCCCATCGTGCTGGCACCACGTTACCTGATACTGAGCCAGCAGCAAGTCATCTAGTACGCCTTTTAGAGGCTCGTTAATAAAATCAAGATAACGTGGTCCGTCGAGCCGTTGCGGTAGAAATACTGGTCCCAGTATTCTATCATTACAAAACACTAGCCCACACGTTGATCCCACGCCATCGTGTTTGGAACCCGGTCTCTTGGAAGGTATGTGGGTTAGTCTCTGACCACATGTGAGAATTCCTTCTTTTCCACAACCCGTTCCTGGTGAATGTGGCCTCGTCCGTCTAGATAACGTGTTCGACAAAATTTAGTGCTTGATGTTGCTGGTCTATAAGCCAACGGCAATAAGCACGGCGGCGCTCATGGTCACCGGGTACCAAAGCTTGCACTTTATGTACCTTGAATGGGCGCATCCTATTTTTCCGCAACACCTTATGAATATACCAGTGCGACACAGTTGTGCCGTCCCGCCGCCGGATTCATTTCGCAGCACTTCGCGTGCCGAGGCGTGGGTTTCGACGGATGACATTTATTACGCGTTCTTCCGTGTGCACATCCACTTGTCTGCCACGACCTGCCGCCGCTGGAGCAATCGGTCTATTCTCTAACACACGTTGAAACGCTGCCGTTATCATACGCGGATCAGAAGGATGCCGGGCGGTCGGATGTCTTTGGCGGTAAATCCTCAGAGCATGAGAAGCATTTCCTCGAACTTCTCCCAAATACATAAACATATTCCCGTACTCTCGAGCAGTATACACTTACGCATCAGGCATTATTGTCGGCCTCGATGGCGTAGTGGGTAGTGTAACCGACTACCACGCCCGAGGTCGCGGGTTCGATTCCCGCACAAGTCAAACATTTGTGTGCATGAACATGGATGTTTGTCTTGGTCTGGGTGTTTCTATGTATAATATGTATGTATTTACAAAAAAATTCGCTAAAGTATATATGTATGTTTATCCATTGTCTAGTACCCATAGTACAAGCTCTGCTTAGTTTGGGCTAGATGGTGTTGTGTGTATGTGATAGAATATTATTTTTATTCGCCTACTATGAGCATTGTAAGAATATTAATCATTTATATTCATTGTCTTCTACAGTATAACCAGTAGAAAAATATATTTAATATGTTTTGTGTAATTACTAAATCATATTTTGTACTGTAATATAACCGTGTAAGTGTAAAATGAAAATATACGTTGATTAATAATTACAAATTGTTTTCTATTGATACTATTTCACTGATTTATGTAAAATCAAAGATTTTAATCAAATAGTGGGTACTTTAGGAACACATTGGTATCACTTCCATTTGTGTTAGATGGGGACGGAGCACATACATTTTTGCCTATGGTCCTTTATTTTCTTTTTGATATCTGTTTTATTTGGCTGTCCGAACATAATAAAACGGGAAGAAGAAAAAAAACAATCCATAAAAAGGAATTTATTTTCGCTTTTTTTGTGATATCATATCAGCCTTCACCAGCACTACCACCAGTTTTCGTTTTCGGAAGCGTCCCTTTATCCCTAACACCCTGTATTAATTTGTAGCGTTAACAGCCGCTACACATTCAATACCGTTGCACCACCGCGGTAAAGTTCATCCTTTTCATCTGTAAACGTACTCGTCCCGCACGGTACGCTTTCATACTGTAGACGACCATTTTTCTCAATTACGTTCAGGCTCTGGATTAATCTACTTGCATCACGTCCTAGTAAATGCTTACCTTACCTATTTCATTGCCACCTTGACTGTATAAAATCAAGTATTATTTGTTTATTTGGCCTGCGTCCACCAATATGTTTTAAAAGGCAAAACCTCGGGGAGAATATATTTAAAAGTACTTTAACAGATAAACGATTGAACTTAACTCTAATACCTTGTTGCTGGACGGAATCGCAATAAATCTATAGGTCCTTTAATTCTTCGAGAAAAGACTTCTTAGCATACTATTAAAGATAAAAAACTAATTTAACGGATGCCTTAGGATACGAGGTATTGACTTAAACAATAGTTTATAAGATATACTCGTACTTGTACCTCTATCCTTTTTAACTGCCTTTGGGACTTGGGCTTGGTAGGTTGGACTAAGCGGTAATTCTCACCAGCAGCACCGAATCTGGCAATATGTCGGGTTTGGTTGGATAAAAAAACTATACACGAGATGCCGATTGTGTCCAGCTATTAAAAAATGAGCTTATATCCAATTTTAGTTTAATTTCAATGCGTAATATTTTCATAGTCGTACGGCAGTACACAATCTGGTAAAAATGGCAAATACAGTCTATTAACGATCACACTGATGCAATTGTGCAGGGAGGTAACCAGGCATAACAGATAACATATGTATATGAATGTATTTTATGTGGGGGCCAGTCAGTGCAGCCTGGCGACACTTCGACCCAGTGGGATCTATTGTGTCAACACTCTCCCAATAACGACTGCCATAGATGTTCATGGCAGCCGGGACCGACGGCTTAACGTGCTCTCCGAGGCATGGAGCAGGCGATAATTGTCAATCAATACGCACATCATTTCGAAAAGTCATATAACTTTCGAAAGTCAGAGGTGCGCGACGTGGGTTCGAACCCGTGACCCTCTGCATTGCAGTCTGTTGGTCTCCCCACTGAGCTACCGCTGCTCTTAACATATATACTAGGTAATCGCTCGATTAGCCGGTACCTATGTCTTCTGTCAACTGCCATTACCGTTACCAGATGATATATGTACTGTGATATTAGTATGAGCTATACTGTTATATTGATTCTATAAACATATACCCTGTTACTCATAAACGAAAAATAAATTTATACGTAGCATCAAATTTAATAAAAAATATTGTTTAGCAATATTATGCATTGGTGCAATCGACGTAAGACGTAATAAACAATATATAAATTTATACCACGTATGTATTTATTCTTAGTTTATTGGTTATGAAGATAATAGTGTAATTTTAAATGAAAAGGTTTAAATATATGTATAATATGGTGGTTTAGAGGTTTGTTACATAAACATGCGTCTACCGTTAAACGAATTTTCGGTGCAACTTTAGGTTTCTTTCTGTGTGTCATCAAAATTCGTTTGGATTTGGATGAAACTTCAAGTTTCCTTGTGTTTCATTAAAATTCGTTTGGATTTGGATAAAACACAGACAGGCTATGTTCTAGATTAACACATACTCGTAGGATACTTTTTATCGTTTGTGCATGGCGCTAGGATGTACATTGGCAAAGCCACAGGCAGGCAACAAGTAATATTATACTTATATATGTTTGTATGTTTGAATTCAATCACGCATATACTTTTTAACAGATGAAATTTAGCATAGAGACAAATCATGTTCTAAATTATTATATACTTTCTCCCCCGTAATGTGTTCCCGTGTGATTGAGATAGACGAAGTTGCGGGCAGATCCTAGTAAAATATCTATTATATAATTAATATTTTATAATACATAATAAATTTAAATAGGTAGTTCACTTGACTTTTAAATGATAAATGTCTCATTTATTCATAGTCTGTAAACATTGACTTTCTAAGCATAATTTTCGCTTTCACAATCAAAATTAAGACGCAAATATTGAACATAGGGTTCAAAATTGACTGTCAAAATTGTAGCGTAGTTTTGTTTCACTAAAATCAACATTGGTTTCACGTCTGTCTGTTTTACTCAGTACTCTTAAACTTCGATGTTAAATATTAGAAGTGCATTTACAGAAACATTTTTAAGGTTGTTTTTGTATGTAATAATAATTTATTATCGTCTTAATGTTTTTCATAACCTGCTACGAGTTAACTCGCCAGTCCACTACGCCGAGGGATATTTTAGATATTGGAGAAAACTAGGCGTAGATGTATCATATCCACATTTTGTCAGCTATAGTTTCAGGTCCTACATAAAAGGGACTATTCTATTGCCATCTGCCGGGTAGTTCCAGACGTCGTGCTGGTTGCGGATAGAAAATTGCATAATATCATATACTGGATATGGTATTACGCTACGTTATACGAATACAATAATACAGTTAATAACTTAAAGAATTTGAATTCTTCTTCTTCTTTTCATGTGGTTAGTGGCCAACCTGTTTTCAAGAGTTGTTCAAGCCGCCCATAGGCCTCTGACATGGCTTAACGACTGCTGTCAATTTGGCAACAACCGGGACCGACTTTTTACGTGCTCTCCAAAGCACGGAGACGCTCAGATGAAATACCACTAAGCGGTCACCCATCTATAGACTGACCGCACCCAACGTTGCTTAACCTCGCTAATCGTTTACTGATCAGTACTACGATCAAACACTACTACGATTCCTAACGTCATGGCGGTCAATACTTCATGGCAGCTGTTAAAATATCTACTATTATCTAATTACGCTAATCAGAGCTTTAGGGAGAATACTGTTTTTTAAAAGGAGTACCAATACACCATCAGTTTAATAAGAGACAGAAATTAAAATTTTGTCAGGCCACATTTATAATTAAAATTTGGGCTATTCTCTATAGGGTTTCAAATTTAAAAGCAGTCAGATTTCAGCCCTAACTTTAAAGATAGATGTTCTCCTCATTCACCATTCATTATAAAACGGGATGTTTAACAGGGACAGCCGTTCAAAGACATCTTACAACTAGGTTAATGAGAATACATTCTTAATTTACCAACCGCTTGTAATTTCATCTTTATCGTTTAAGTCCAAGGTCACCTGAGCCGTCTTCCATCTCAGCGAAGCGTTTTCCCGACGTCTGCGTAGAAAAATTCTTTCTTCTTTTCATGAATAAAGGTGTTTTTGAATGGTAAATTATTATCTTTTGCGATAAGGGGACCCGCATTTTGTAGGTGTACGGGACAGTTGAAAAGCCTACTTTCTGGTTTAAGCTGGTATTATGCTGAGTTATTCAGCAAAAAGTTCCTAATATAGAATTAAAGATTTCTTTTTGATGTTTGGACATGACTAATTTTCAATCGGGATGGGTAAGTTTTTGCTATCGTGCGTATATCGTCTGAAGCCTATATCCTCGAGAGGTCGAGTCGGACTCGGCAGAAGAACATTACACTCACATTAAGTACTGTGTAGTACAGATTTCATTTAAACAAATGACCACATTTATAAACACTTCTTCCGTGCGTTGTCCTGTTATTGTAATTAATGTAATAAAATAGCTTTATAATAAACGAAAAAATGTGGATCAGCACACTCAATCGTCCTTAAACCCCCACCATTTCATTCACGTACAATGATGATATGAGCTACTTCTCCCTATGCGTTTTCCTAAATTAGATATCATTACGAGAATGTTTCTTAGCGTTGTTTACTTCCTCAAGATAAGCGGTAATAAATTATGAACACATATTATTTCACTCGGTTGGAGAAGTTTGCTGATAGAATCAGGAGTGAACATTGAAAGGCCTTTTTATGTAACATGTCACGGTTAAAAAAATTTATGTAAATTAGGTCAGGAGTTTTGAAGTGCTAAATATTTAAATGATATTAAATTTTGTCATAAATATTATGTTTCCTTGTAATATCTGTATCAGCGTAGCCCAATAGATAAGGTATTCAACTAGGGTCGTCTATCTTTATGAGTAAATCTTAAGAATTGCTAAACCTTGCATAAGTAAATACCTGGACATCGAGACAAATTTTTTATTGAAGCTGTGTCAGTGTATTGGAGCTTTGTAGTCTGTCAAGTCTTAGAATACCAGACATAGTTAAAAGTCTATTGTGTCTGGCCACCGGTATGCCGCTGCAACTCAACAGGTTAATAACTAATTGGGATCGACTACAGATCTCTACCCTCCGCTTTTGTGCGTATGAATTAGAGTTCCACAACCAATAATATTAGACTGAGTGCCATCACACGGCACACAGTCTAATATGTAACGTAAAACATAGCCTAGTTATATGTGAAGGTTGAGACGTCACATTTTTATGTGAAGTCTCAACCAACATAGTACATTCGGTTGACGTCGTACAATTCTTTGTAACTATGGTTACATAACTTAATTATTTATTTATTTTATTAATATTTTATAAAGAAAAGGAAAATAAAGCAGCAAGCTTAGGAATATCGTCAATGAAATATGTAGTTTAGTTAAGTAAATAATAATTTGTTTGAAAAAGATAGGTAAATTAAGCTATATAGCCTTGGCGAAATCTAAATGAAATTTGATTATAACGGTAAAGTTATTGACAATAAAATCTTAATAACGACTAAACTTAAAATTTAAATCAATTATGGTCGAATTTCGACCACAGGGCGACCGCTATTTAACATAAATCAATGAATGAATCGAAATAATTATTTATTGTTTTGATAAGAAAGTTTAAAATAGATTGCACTTTTAATCTAAGCATTGATTGGATTACGGTCAACCAATTACGTCAATATCACATTAATTATGAGTCTAGTTGAATTTTAATTTTGATGGACATTTTTGTTAAAAGTGTTAAAGCAAAAATATGGTCGACTATAGGTACATGTTTGAGTGCTTGTCACTTAATTACGCACAAACCGTTTTAAAAGAGTATTTAATTTCACGGCACGGATTTTACATACATAGTCTCACGTTTACAATATCGTTGGCAAACGATACCTACATTTCGCTAACTAAGCATTTAGGTCCTAAATACCGGTCACCTATTTGAGTCTAAGGGTCATACTGCCAAATTTCGTGTTGCTACTGAGATTTATTTACAGAATTTCCCAATACCACTTACCTGACCCATTAATCGTACTCAAGACTTCATATATATAGTAACTGTTTATTACAGTCAGAGCAATATAACATGTTTATATATAAAAACAATATTTCTTATTACAATCCGCTGGTAAGAATGGCTAGACAATATAATGAATTAGTAACAAATAATTTACAGTTAGACATTTTTCATCCTCGATTTTACACATTTTTAAATACTCTTAAGGATATCCTTTATCCCAAATAGATGTACAAATAGTTAATATTTTTTAAGATATTGTATTGTTGTTGTTGTGTTACGAAATTAAACCTTTATATTCTTATATGTATATTTGTTCATCTCTTCTGTCTGTTAACTTGATGTTTAATTGTTTCAATGTATGCACATGTGTTGAGTTGCAATCTAGAACTAAACATCAGCTTAGATTGTTTTTAATTTTTAATAAGATTGTAATTTATTTTGTGCAATGAATAAATAAATAAATATGCCAAAGCAATATAACATGTTTCTTTTGCGGTTAATAGTCTTTTCTAACAGCAGCTGTCTTCAATATAATTATCATTATCTAATCTTTTATTCACATTAACCATATACCTATTTCTCAATATTTTATACTCATTACAAGTGACAATACAACATGTGACGTCACCTCGCAGCCAACCTTCGTAAAGGAGTCATATCTACGCAATATTTTCTCGTGCAGATAAAATAATTTACTGAAACCGCCTATAGCTGTTCAAGACGTGGCTCACTGTTACGCTTTACGCTCGTATAGTGAGGGTGTCCAACAGTTTAGCTATCTAATTTAGTATTTTTGTATCTTTATATGTTATTTCTGTCTATCTCACACTTCATATAACAGCAATTTAATTCGAAAGTTAGGCAACTTAATACTGTGTCTATAAATTCTAATACTAAATTTGTTTTAAGCGATTGCAACAGAGTTTAAATTTATTTAATCCAAAATAAGATAAGTCTCTGTTTTATTAAGAGTGCGATATGATTTTAGTATAAAGATAAACTATGATACATAAAGCTTTCAGTTTGTTTTACGCTATCCATCTATCTATACTATTATAAAGCTGTAACAAGGCTGTGTATGTATATATGATTCTTTTCTGAAAATCGAATGGGTATCGATTATTCAGAGAAAATCAAAATCCAAGCCAATAGGGGACATGAATCACAAGTTTTTATTGCTTAAGTCAAATTGTTACCCAAACACAAAAATGCAAATAATTTTTGAAATCTGCTCGCAAATAAATAAGATTTATTATATTAGATAGCGTTTCGATTCCGGTAGTAGGGGTAATTGTCAAATGTATAAAAAGGATGCACGATTTAAACTGTGACGTAACCGCTATATAACCGCAGCTTTTCAAGGGAGATAGCAAGATATTCCCACTACAGCCCGACTGCTTTATATCCAAATTTGCCTTATTAATTATTTCCTTATTTTGCAACTAATTTTGATTTTTTTGCATAGTAAAATGATTTGTTTGCTATTTGCTCTTGTATGTAAAAGCAAAATTAAACGTAAGTACCCTATTGTATTTAGAATGTTTGTTTCGTATCGTGCAAAATCGCCAAACTGATGAAGGTTTACATCTTGACAGTTTAGGGCACAGAATCCATAACTACGGACTATTGATTGTCTAGATTAAGTTTCTTTTGTGCAATTTCTTATTATGTATCTATGTGAGAGAGAATATATTAAATTTTGTCATAAATATTATGTTTCCTTGTAATATCTGTATCAGCGTAGCCCAATAGATAAGGTATTCAACTAGGGTCGTCTATCTTTATGAGTAAATCTTAAGAATTGCTAAACCTTGCATAAGTAAATACCTGGACATCGAGACAAATTTTTTATTGAAGCTGTGTCAGTGTATTGGAGCTTTGTAGTCTGTCAAGTCTTAGAATACCAGACATAGTTAAAAGTCTATTGTGTCTGGCCACCGGTATGCCGCTGCAACTCAACAGGTTAATAACTAATTGGGATCGACTACAGATCTCTACCCTCCGCTTTTGTGCGTATGAATTAGAGTTCCACAACCAATAATATTAGACTGAGTGCCATCACACGGCACACAGTCTAATATGTAACGTAAAACATAGCCTAGTTATATGTGAAGGTTGAGACGTCACATTTTTATGTGAAGTCTCAACCAACATAGTACTTTTTTCAATCTACATATCCCTTTTTCCTTTTAAAAAGACAGCTTCCGCCATAGTAATAATTCCTATCTCGCGGGGTACTTTACAAACATTCAAATAACGTACACAAAGAACATCCAAACTTGGAACAACCACGTGTGTATCACACAAAGTTTTGTACCGTGTGCGATTTGAACCCACTATGTATCTATGTATCTTATGTGGGGGCCAGTCAGTGCAGACCGGCGACACTTCGACCCAGTGGGATCTTTTGTGCCGACACTCTCCCAATAACGACTGCCATAGATGTTCATGGCAGCCGGTACCGATGGCTTAACGTGCTCTCCGAGGCACGGCGCGGGCGATAATTGTCAATCAATACGCACATCATTTCGAAAAGTCATATAACTTCCGAAAGTCAGAGGTGCGCAACGTGGGTTCGAACCCGAGACCCTCTGCATTGCAGTCTGTTGGTCTCCTCACTGAGCTATCGCTGCTCTCTATACTCGACGCAATGAAAGTGGCGAGGTGACCACCTAAATTAATACGACATTCGTGCAGTCAATAATAATAATAATAATAGTTAATTGTTTCTCTCTCACATAGATACATAATAAGAAATTGCACAAAAGAAACTTAATCTAGACAATCAATAGTCCGTAGTTATGGATTCTGTGCCCTAAACTGTCAAGATGTAAACCTTCATCAGTTTGGCGATTTTGCACGATACGAAACAAACATTCTAAATACAATAGGGTACTTACGTTTAATTTTGCTTTTACATACAAGAGCAAATAGCAAACAAATCATTTTACTATGCAAAAAAATCAAAATTAGTTGCAAAATAAGGAAATAATTAATAAGGCAAATTTGGATATAAAGCAGTCGGGCTGTAGTGGGAATATCTTGCTATCTCCCTTGAAAAGCTGCGGTTATATAGCGGTTACGTCACAGTTTAAATCGTGCATCCTTTTTATACATTTGACAATTACCCCTACTACCGGAATCGAAACGCTATCTAATATAATAAATCTTATTTATTTGCGAGCAGATTTCAAAAATTATTTGCATTTTTGTGTTTGGGTAACAAT
The DNA here is from genome assembly GCA_930367265.1 of Catocala fraxini. NCBI lineage: Eukaryota > Metazoa > Arthropoda > Insecta > Lepidoptera > Erebidae > Catocala > Catocala fraxini. Next base: position 11,557,247 of record OV884046.1, read on the forward strand.
TTGACTTAAGCAATAAAAACTTGTGATTCATGTCCCCTATTGGCTTGGATTTTGATTTTCTCTGAATAATCGATACCCATTCGATTTTCAGAAAAGAATCATATATACATACACAGCCTTGTTACAGCTTTATAATAGTATAGATAGATGGATAGCGTAAAACAAACTGAAAGCTTTATGTATCATAGTTTATCTTTATACTAAAATCATATCGCACTCTTAATAAAACAGAGACTTATCTTATTTTGGATTAAATAAATTTAAACTCTGTTGCAATCGCTTAAAACAAATTTAGTATTAGAATTTATAGACACAGTATTAAGTTGCCTAACTTTCGAATTAAATTGCTGTTATATGAAGTGTGAGATAGACAGAAATAACATATAAAGATACAAAAATACTAAATTAGATAGCTAAACTGTTGGACACCCTCACTATACGAGCGTAAAGCGTAACAGTGAGCCACGTCTTGAACAGCTATAGGCGGTTTCAGTAAATTATTTTATCTGCACGAGAAAATATTGCGTAGATATGACTCCTTTACGAAGGTTGGCTGCGAGGTGACGTCACATGTTGTATTGTCACTTGTAATGAGTATAAAATATTGAGAAATAGGTATATGGTTAATGTGAATAAAAGATTAGATAATGATAATTATATTGAAGACAGCTGCTGTTAGAAAAGACTATTAACCGCAAAAGAAACATGTTATATTGCTTTGGCATATTTATTTATTTATTCATTGCACAAAATAAATTACAATCTTATTAAAAATTAAAAACAATCTAAGCTGATGTTTAGTTCTAGATTGCAACTCAACACATGTGCATACATTGAAACAATTAAACATCAAGTTAACAGACAGAAGAGATGAACAAATATACATATAAGAATATAAAGGTTTAATTTCGTAACACAACAACAACAATACAATATCTTAAAAAATATTAACTATTTGTACATCTATTTGGGATAAAGGATATCCTTAAGAGTATTTAAAAATGTGTAAAATCGAGGATGAAAAATGTCTAACTGTAAATTATTTGTTACTAATTCATTATATTGTCTAGCCATTCTTACCAGCGGATTGTAATAAGAAATATTGTTTTTATATATAAACATGTTATATTGCTCTGACTGTAATAAACAGTTACTATATATATGAAGTCTTGAGTACGATTAATGGGTCAGGTAAGTGGTATTGGGAAATTCTGTAAATAAATCTCAGTAGCAACACGAAATTTGGCAGTATGACCCTTAGACTCAAATAGGTGACCGGTATTTAGGACCTAAATGCTTAGTTAGCGAAATGTAGGTATCGTTTGCCAACGATATTGTAAACGTGAGACTATGTATGTAAAATCCGTGCCGTGAAATTAAATACTCTTTTAAAACGGTTTGTGCGTAATTAAGTGACAAGCACTCAAACATGTACCTATAGTCGACCATATTTTTGCTTTAACACTTTTAACAAAAATGTCCATCAAAATTAAAATTCAACTAGACTCATAATTAATGTGATATTGACGTAATTGGTTGACCGTAATCCAATCAATGCTTAGATTAAAAGTGCAATCTATTTTAAACTTTCTTATCAAAACAATAAATAATTATTTCGATTCATTCATTGATTTATGTTAAATAGCGGTCGCCCTGTGGTCGAAATTCGACCATAATTGATTTAAATTTTAAGTTTAGTCGTTATTAAGATTTTATTGTCAATAACTTTACCGTTATAATCAAATTTCATTTAGATTTCGCCAAGGCTATATAGCTTAATTTACCTATCTTTTTCAAACAAATTATTATTTACTTAACTAAACTACATATTTCATTGACGATATTCCTAAGCTTGCTGCTTTATTTTCCTTTTCTTTATAAAATATTAATAAAATAAATAAATAATTAAGTTATGTAACCATAGTTACAAAGAATTGTACGACGTCAACCGAACAATGCCGAAATACTAGGAACGCGATTCGACTGCGTGTGTCAAATGCATGGTTGCGTGCGTGTATTGTTTTTGCATTAATTTAAAGTATTTCCAATGCATATTTTATAAAAATATTAGGATTCGCCACTCCTTAGCCATACAAACTTTAACTGTGCCAAATTTTATACTCCTGCGTACGCGCAATTTTTGTAAAAAGGGGTACAAAGTTTTTGCTTCACGTATTAATATATAGACTGTGGATTGTTGATGCTTGTTTTCTTAAGACTGCGCCGACCGTAAGACAGATAATGACAGAGCTCGTGCAGCGCATATTCAAATCGGCGCGCGGCCGCCATAGTAAAATTGTATAGAGAATTTGAAGTGCTTTTTTGATAAATATGTATCTTTATTGTCAACCAATAACTTGAATATTTGGGACGGACAAATTGTAATATAACTATTTATGTTTTGTTTAAGCTGTAATATAGGATAGATTATTATTGTTATAATCTTAAAATCATGTAGCACGAGCTTACGTTTTTGCATTTCTCGTGCAAATTTGCGTAATTTTGTAGGCGAAAATATTAATTATTTTAAGTTTTTACACAGAGTAATTGTAAACACATTTATTGTTATGGTAATTGTATATTTTATATTTGTATTAAACAAAAAGTGTTTATTTTATTCACTTAACTGTGACCGCCTGTTTTGGCACATTTCGCTCGGCGCAGTCTTAAAGTCCTTCTGAGCGTTTTTCACTATATTACACTGTGGAATTTATATATGAAAAACCACAAAAATAATAAAAATCTGAACTCAACTTGTTACTTGTGACATTACTAACTTATCATATAAGAAAAACTAAAAATGGCACGTAATTTAAATATTGTCGAAAGGGCAGAAATTATTACATTACACAGAGCAGGATACAACATAAGTCAAATTTCCAGAGATTTGAATAGATCACGTTATTCTGTACGGTTCTGGATTAATCGAGAAGGTGAAGAGGGCAGTCTCCATAGTCACAGGTGTAGTGGTCAACGGCCTACAGTAACGACAGCGCAAAGGGAAGAAATGAGACGTGCATTTGAAGAAAATGGTTTTACATTAACATCTAATTTTGCCGAAGAATTTGACGTGAGCAGTGGGAGTGTTAGACGCCATCTGCATGGCATAGGGTTGCACTATAGACGATACGCTAAAAAAGTTAATTTAACTGATGCCCATAAAGTAGAACGGTTGCGGTTTGCCAGGAATTTTTAAATTTTGATTCGTCAACCTCCATATTTACTCATGAAAAGACATTTAAATGTAATCAGCACGGTCAATTAAATCTCTGGCGATATGACAATACAAGATATGATGAAAATCATATAGTACCGGACACGGACTCTGGTAGAATCAGTGCAAACGTTTAGTGCTGGATGTCGGCTGATGGTGTCGGTAAATTAAGCGCATTACCTTCAAAAGCAACTGCGCAAAATTTTGTTGACATTCTAGAAAACGTCATGTTACCAACTGTTCGCAACGTTTACCCAGAAGTTGATATCGCCGAACTGCACTTCTTACAAGACAACTGTCGGTTGCACACTGCTGCTGTTACTCGCGAGTGGTTCCGTCAACACCAATGCTTTCGACTGATACCATGGCCTTCAAAATCTCCAGACTAAGCCCGATCGAAAATGTTTGGGGACTTATGGTACAAAAATGGACACATCGCAATGAGAGAACTAAAGAAGTAATTGAGAGCCATTGCAGAGAGATTTGGGAGGCTATGCGGGGTACAGATATTTGTGAGCGACTTGTGGGATCAATGGAAGCCGATTGTTGGCAATAATTGAATCAAATGGCGGAAATACAAGTTACTAATTGACATATTATTAAACGTAATAACTTTATTATTTATCAAATTTTATGTTAATATCTGCTAAGTGGATTCTTTTATTTATTTATTTTAATTTCATAAATGTAGATTTTTTTTTATTAAATTCTTATTCATCGTCCTTTTTTTGCACACCACCTATTTATAACTAGCTGTTCCTACTCTGCTCTCATGGATTATAGGGTGGTGTTATATATCCTCGATAAATGAACTATTCAAAAAAGGTAGGAGAGCTTATAAGGCATGAAGCTTCTAGGCAGCTTGACTATTTCCATCATTTTCACATATTTTAATCGTTTTTAATCCGCATATTTTAATCGTGAATAACTCTGTTTATTGATAAAAATCGCATTTAAATCAATTCGTAGTTTTAGAGTTTATTGTGTAAAAATACACAAATAGGCGCGGCGCACTTCTTTGTTCACACGACTTTGTTTTATAATATGCAGTGATAGACTTTAATTGATAAATAGTTCTATGTCTGTGACGTCGCGCATTGATGACAACTGCCACTGTACTAATGTGACTTGTATGCAAAATAGACATTATTGTTTTGTGATATCCAAACGACATTTACTCTAAAGCAATTTTATTATCGATTATACACAAAAGATAACATTTGTTTTTGTTAACAAAGACAACTCCCACACTTGAAATAGTTCTTAAGTCGATGGGACTTTACAAATATTCAAGCAACGGACATAATTTTTTGTCCGGTGCATGACTTTTATAAATATTTCGTAAGGTACACAATTTGGTACACACGTTAAAGGTAATTCGCAGATTGATACAACTAATTGCGTGACCTAATAAAGACTCTAACATACTAAGCATGGATAAATCAATAAATACCACCCACGTCACCTCGTATTGCAAATTATAATAAATAGCTAAACAGCATCATACAAAACTGAAAGTGAAGAAAGTCATATATTTCTGTTTTTGTGTGAAAATCCTAACTAATATTATTAATGTGCATGTGAATTTGTTTGTTTTTGACGCTTTCATGCCTTAACTACTCAACCGATCGATATGAAACTTCGTAATAAAAAGAAATCCGTAATTTAATACACGTTTTTCGGTGTTAACAGGTGGACGGAAAAGGATCTCTCGGAAAAAGTACTATTCCTGGATGAGGGATCACAGAAAAGTACATAGATAACCTATGTTCTTTTCTATGCCCTGAAAACGAATATGCGAAATTTCGTGATGATAAGTCGAGTAATTAAGGCGTAAAATCGTAACAAACAATCGAACTCATATTCGCATTTGTAATATAAGTATGGATAACATATCATTATATCTATATAATATTATAATTTTTGATTTAACCGCCTATCAAATACCGAGTTTAGTGTGCCGTAGCCTTAAGTAATTGTATATGCTAATAGAGGCGTTATGTTTTCATCTCACGTTGGTAATGTCCGGTACTGATTTCAGATGAAATCATTAATGAAAACGTTGGTTTAAATTGAATCACAGTATTTAATGTAGCTAGTAATTATTATTTTAATATTAATCGAAGTCGCCATTGCAATTTGTATATTTTTCTAGATATACATATATACTGGACGCTTTCAATTGACGATGTCTATTAATTATAATATAGATATACACTGAGTTATATGTAGGTCATTATGCTGAAAGTCGAATACTCTATATATTAATACGTAAAGCAAAAACTTTGTACCCCTTTTTAGGAAAATTGCGCTGATGGAGGAGTATGAAATTTGGCACAGTTAAAGTTTATATGGAGAAGGAGGAGCGAACCGAATATCTTTATAAAATATGCATTAGTAATACATTAAATTAATAAAAAAAACACTACACGCACACATCCATGTATTTGACGCAAGCAGTCGAAGCGCATAACTAAGGTTACATATGTCAGTATATAATGACATAATACATCAGCAATGTCCTACAGGCAAACTTTGGTCGAATTTCTAGCACTAGGCGACCGCTAGTTTTACTGAATTGGTTGTAATAATGCATAATTATACTCCAAAGCTTCTAAACCTGGTTAAAGAGGCGCTGTACTGTCCGCTAAAGCAACAGTGGTATGTTGCTAACGTTGTAATTCGCGCGTTGTTATTGAAGGCGGATTTAACTGATTTGTTGTTAATTATAATTTCGGTAGATTTCAGTTATCGACTGCAATTTAAGCTATGGTTTCGCTACCTGATTAGATATAAATAGACAATATTATACATAATAAAATACACTCTCTATAGTCTCAAGGTTGTAGAAGTAGTGACTTTTCTTGGAAGTTGGAATAAACAAGTCTTTTTTCTTAAATAAGACGTAGACGTAGTAGAAATGAAGCATAGGGTATCAGTTCTTACAGGCTAAACAACACGCAAGTTAAAACGCAAGGAACACAGATTTTCCTTTAGCCGACAACAGCAAAATTATTTGACTCATGACTACCCAATGGTAGTCACCATGCATAATACATACTCAGCATACAATTATGCTGGGTATGTATTTTATGCATAATGACATAATTATACAATGTATACCTCGTGCTTTTTGTTTTAAGGCGTGTGTCAAAAAAAATATTTTTTTATGTTCTGTTTAGTTCGATGTAATCTAGCAATTTAGATGATAGACTGTAATGGGCTTTAACGTGAGATCCATACTTGCTGTAGAAATATGAGTGTATTATAATGCGGCCTAAACTTTTGTGATACATATGTACAAAGGTATGTATTTTGAGATGCCTGTATAAATGTAGTATGTGTAGTTTTACATCATAAAATCTCTCTTGCTTTCAGAATCTTATTACATAATCTTGTTAAAAGCATACACGTTCAAAGCACTTCTAAAACCTTTTGCCAACTCATTTTCACCTTGTTACGTCACACACGTTTCTTTACCAAGAGTTCGTTTTAGTTTAACTTAAACAAGTGTATAGACCTTGCTTTGTTAAGTTCTTCAGAAGTCTTCAAGTGCGGTTTGACTTAGGTGGGTTAAGAATGACTTTGTCGTGGTTTTGAACTGTTGATTATTTTACTCATTCTGGCTTTTGTGATGACAATAAACAATTAAATGTACTTTCTTCTGTCTCGTCTAAATAGAGATAATGAAATGCATAAATAGGTGAGGCTTGTTACACGGTTTGCTGTGGTATGTGTGGATGATTACGTGTGTCTTTTCGGTATGCTTTATCCAATATTTTTACTATTGTACAAAGCACGCGTTGCAGCGCCCGAAATGTGCGCCGTATTGTCACACCTGTAATTTGTTTATTGATACTGTAATTTTGGGATTTTGTTACGACATGAACTCACTGATTGCGATTGACACAAACTATAGACACGGAAATGTAATTCCATCTACGCTTAGAATAAACGTAGGTAGACTTACGTTTACGAATCTAAAAGAAGAGATAGAAATTTAATAGTAAGTTATATCAGCAATCGATTATACGAGTCTAGACGCGTAAAAAGTTTATTATTGCAGAGGCCCTGGGCTAATATTAAGTGCTGTTTATTATTTTTATAAATGTAGGTTTCAACGATTTATTGAAGGCCAGTTTTATGTCATGATTTAATTTACAGATTCACTTTTTAAGAATTTGATAAATCTATATCTGTATTTTTAATCAGATTATATTGTACGGTTATACAGGAATAGTATAGAGTCGTTATTATCGTTTTGAACTCTACAGGTCAAAAGCAGGTAATAAGTTATATCTACATTATAGTTGTTCAATATTTTATTATATAAAGAACAACTAGATTATTCCTGCTTTATACACGTGAAACCCATAGGACTGCATACCAGGATAAACAGTATTCTATGAGTTAATTCAGGACGATTATGGTATATCTGTGTGATACGTTGCATTCAAATTCTTTTAACGACTTTTGTGTGATTTAGTTACAAATAGCCAATCATCTTCACAAACTCTCATATCCTAACTTAATATTATATAGGGTAATGTAAGTTTGTCACGCTTTCACATGTTAACTACTGGACCGATCATCATGAAACTTCGCACAAACGTTGTCTGGGGTACACAAATAGGCATGGGGTACCTTTCATCCAGAAAAAAGTACTGTTCCTGATGGGTAAAAATTGTCATAATCTAAATTTACGCGAATAGAGTCGCGAGTAAAATATAGTTTATAATATTACTAGAATAAAATTAATACGAAGGTCGCAAATTATGACTTAGTTAGGTATATTAGGGGTAGGACTCGCGTATTGTTAACCTTAGGGAAAAGAAATTAAATATCTCATTTCTTTAGTTAAAGCAATGAATATGAGAGGTAGGTACATATGTGAGACCTCGGTGATCTTTAAGATAAGCATACATAGAGCAGCGATAGCTCAGTGGGGAGACCAACAGACTGCAATGCAGAGGGTCTTGGGTTCGGACCCATGTCGCGCACCTCTGACTTTCGGAAGTTATATGACTTTTCTAAATTATGTGCGTATTGATTGATAATTATCCCCTGCCCCGTGCCTGGGAGAGCACATGAAGCCGTCTGTCCCGGCTGCCATGAACATTTATGGCAGTCGTTATTGGGAGAATGTCGACACAAAAGATCTCACTGGGTCGAAGTGTCGCCGGTCTGCACTGATCGGCCCCCACATAAGATAAGATAAGCATACATACATTCTTGATATTCTTATATATCTGTCGCAGACAGCTCGACCACTGGACTCAGTTGGCGCGTATTTTCGTTGGATGCCGATATGACGGGTAGCCTCAAGCAATAATAGTCACGAAGAACGATTTAACAACGTATATTTTAATAAATTCACAATATAATCACTAGCAAGTATTCTCGAATAAACACGTCCGCTCGGTGCGAGCTCCTATTATAGAATACCCGCCCGCTCCAACCAACGGTCGCGTCCAACCATGACTCGTAGTGACGTCACACTTGCGTTCGAAAACAAATCTTGACTCGTCGACATAATTATCTATATTCTTATAGAATTTAAAACATTTTAGAAAAAAATCATGTTTTATTTGTATAGAATTAGCATAAACTACCTGATTCGTACAGACAGTGACAAACGTTAATGTATACAATTATTAGGAGCAAGGTATAAAAAATAAACGAAGTTTCGAATATGCGATTATGATTCGAATCTTAACCAGTGACAACGAATTGATGAATAGTCGAATGCGATATCATATCAATTTTCGAAAATTCGTATTTTATTTCATCGTAACAAGAGCACATACGCTAAAAGGAAGCAAAATAAACCCTTGAATAGACTTTATTACAAAGGGTTTAGGAACATAGATATAAATATATGTTTACTTTGTCCCTTCCTTTTTTATGAACTCCATAATTATAATATTTATCCATAGTTTCCTCTAACCCTACGTGCCTTCGCTGTTTCTTTCTGTGACATTATTTTCATTTATATAAAATGCCAGCGGCCTATGCAATTTGCAAGGAGTTTATATTGCGGCTCTGGAAATCTGGATAATGTAAAATTTATCTGTTGCTTGGCTTTTCCGAAAAGTTTTATTATAACTGTCAGAGTCAGTCTCTCTTCGATACAGCTGACTGCGTTTATGTATATTCTTTCATATAAGCTTAAGACTGCGTCGAGCGAAATGTGCCAAAACAGGCGGTCACAAATAAGTCAATAAAATCAACACTTTTTGTTTAATATTAATATATAATACATACATACATACATACAAAGATTCACGCCTGTTTCCCAGAGGGGTAGGCAGAGACTACGGATTTCTATTTGCTACGATCCTGACACACTTCTCTGGCTTCATTCACTTTCATCACATTCCTCCCCTGCTCTTAACCTGGCCTTTGTCCAGAACACCTCCGATCTGATCAAGAAACGTTCGCCTAGGTCTTCCTCATGTGACTGTTCCATTCACAATAGCCTTATAAACTTTCTTAGTCAGTCTTTCATCGTCCATTCTTTCTACATGCCCAAACCAGCTTAACATACCCTTTTCTATTCACGTGTCTACACCCAGCGGGATCCCCTATCTGAGAGACTTATGAATGATGCAGAGAATTAGATCTGGATATGTTCTACTGAATTATGCTGAAAACAGAATTTGTTCCGTATAATAAACGGAAATATAAACTTTTCTAAACGACCTCCAGCCAGCGGGATACTTACTAAAGTTAAGTTTGGGGAGGTATAAATTGGTACTAACTTTTAGTTCTGTATTTATTCTGTTTAGCAAAACAAAAAACATACTTCTAACGTCCTTACTTCAGCCACAATCAAGCGGAAATGAAACCTCCAGTCAGCGGACTTTTTCTCTCAGCGACATTTTCTTGTAACTTTTGCACTAGTTTAACATTTAAATTATTTACGACTATAATTTTAATTAAATTACCTTTTCGTACATCTAGTATAAAAATTAAAAGTATAGAATTTGAAAGCTAGTAAGTGGGTAGAATACAAAATAATCTCACCAGTCTGCATTATCTTCCATTAATTAATATTATTAATACGAATATTTGTAAGGATGGATATTAGTATAATATGTATGCATGTACTTACGTAAGTATGTATGTTGGTTACTTTTTCATGCAAAAACTCTACTGAATCGATTTCGATGAAATTACAGTAATATATTATAATATATTGCCTATACATCAGAATAACACATAGGCTACAATTAGGCGTTGGAAGCCGCTGGAAAAAGCTAGGTAGTTAATTATATTGCCATAATTCTATGGGTGATATTATGTGTCACCGAACCCATTTTATTTTAAAAATATATAACTGTAGACAGAAGTGAACAGAGCAATAAGTAGGTTAAATAAAATATTAATAGTTTTAAAACTTTAATTAATTTACAATTTATAAAAATTATTGAATCATATACATTACAACATGGGGCAAAATTTTACCTTTACTCTTCGTTGCTTTACCGACTAGGTCATCATAACAATGCCAAGTACCTTTTCTTAAACAGTGTGATTTGTAGTGTCCAATTCCGCTAGGTATAGCGGCAGGACAATACTCAATAACCGAAAGTAATCGATATGTTTTGTTGTTTAACAACAAAGTTATGGGTGCCTCTGTTAATGAAATTTTGCGTATACCTATAACTTCGAAAGTTATTATGTCTAATAACTCGTACGAGTTATTTCGTGTGCCTTCACAATTATTACGACGACAGGGTGAATCTTTTTCAGTAATTCCGTTTAGTGCAGATTCATTTAGAAAAGCAATACCTTTCATTTTTATGATGTTAAAATCAAGTGATAAAATAGCAATATTACGCTTAATGTGTTTGTTACTGCAACTCACAAAACTGCACGTACTCTGAAATTTTGCACTAGGAAAACTGTCAATGAGAATTTTTTCGTAAATAAATGTAACATTACAGTGACAGTTCATTAAGTTGTTATTAATTGGAAAACGCGTTTCTAGAACAAGTGACCTATTGGCGTAAATATCATACATATTAACACTTTTGACCATAGATTCAATGAAGTCTGACTGGAGGTTTCATTTCCGCTTGATTGTGGCTGAAGTAAGGACGTTAGAAGTATGTTTTTTGTTTTGCTAAACAGAATAAATACAGAACTAAAAGTTAGTACCAATTTATACCTCCCCAAACTTAACTTTAGTAAGTATCCCGCTGGATGGAGGTCGTTTAGAAAAGTTTATATTTCCGTTTATTATACGGAACAAATTCTGTTTTCAGCATAATTCAGTAGAACATATCCAGATCTAATTCTCTGCATCATTCATAAGTCTCTCAGATAGGGGATCCCGCTGGGTGTAGACACGTTTTCTATTCTTGTCACTATATCCACTTTCATGCCGCATCTCTCTTTTATCACACTATTCCTTATTCTATCTATCTATATAATATAAGGATAATATAAAATATACATTTTATATTAGTATTAATCCTTCACAAAGATTTTTATTTCTTTTATTTATTTATTTTAAAATGACAACTCCTGCACTAGGAATAAATCCTGTGTCGCACTTTACAAACATTCAAACAACGGCCCAAAGAACACCCAGACTCAGAATAACCATTCGTGGACCACACAAATTTTGAGTCGTGTGGGATTCGAATCCACTACACTGCGCAGTGGCAGTAGTGAGGCGACCACTTAAACGACTACGCTATCCGTGCAGTCAGAATTGAAATTATTATGCTATCAATTCCAAAACTATTTTTCAAACTCGACATCTAGTTCAAACAAAAAAGCTTCAGCTTTATTATTTTAATATAGATTTAACCTTTTATAAGTCTTAAGCTTTATAAACCCATTGTTCTTTTAATAAGTCCCGACAAGGCCTATACACCCTCGAGCTAAGATTAAACGCTTATGTTGAGTGTGGCAAATGCCACCGATATTTGACTGCTACTTCTAAAAATTAAAATAAAACGTTATCAATTAGAAACGTTATTAGAAACAATTTGAATAATGATAGAGTGCCTTATCTTCCATTATTAAAATTGTTTCTAATTCGATAACTAGTTATTAAGCAATAGATTTTACCCGTGGTTTCACTTGCGTTTATCTAGATTTCGTCAATATAAAAATAAAGTACCCTATGTTTTATTCTGTACCCATGACAACGTGTATGCGAAATTTCATGATCATCGTTTGAGTGTTGTGGCGTGAAAGCTTTACAAAAAACTAAACACACATTGACAATTATAAAATTTTAGTTAAATTTTGTAGTTTTGCTTGCTTCACATTTGTGAAGCTTAGATAGTTTTGTCGCTGGGCTATCATACAACGAGAGTTCAAATGTGTTAGGCGATTACTTGCGCTCGTCACCATCTAATCAATTATGTATGTATATACGTAATATAGTAAGCGAGTATCGCTAAGCGACTGTTAAAGGAGAGAGCTCTCGCTGGTAATATGAACAGTCAGCAATCAACAATGAGTAAATATATCAATTAGATTTGCCCGCGGCTTCACTCATGTAAATGAAGGTTAGGTTAGTAAGTAAACTTTCATGCAGTAAAGAGTACTATTCATTTTACTGGATGAAAGGTGTGTGACCAAACGTGTTGTGGTCTCAGGTCCTACGTAAGTAGGTTGCGAGTCTTTAGCAATCTACCAATCGTAGCTTTACACTCCGTGCTTCTATTGAGATTATATTGATATTAAAACAGAATAACATTCTACCCGACTCAGAATGAAATCCCTCATGCAAAGCAGTCGTGTACACTACCATTATCAATGTCTAAATATAATGCTGTTTGAGAAGAACATCCAAACAGTTTGTGCTATTGAATAGCATAATGGCTACCTTCACAGTTCTTGGGATCTCCGGTGTGGACTCAGCGTTAAGTAAATATATAAAGTAAATTTACTAGTGCAAAAGTGCGATAAATAACATTTAATGTTATTTATATGTATTGTTCAAATACTTAATGTTTGTATAGAAGTCTAGAGACCCTAAATAGATATTTATTGGCCAAAAAATTAAAATTATTTAAGCGTTTTCTTTAATAATGCTCGCACTTTACAAATATTTAAACGCATAAGATTCCACTAAAATTGATTTGTTTCTACACATAATTTGTCTTTACTGCCGGTTGGCTAATAATAATATTAGACGACGGGCAGTGACAAAGTTGTTCAATGTGTAGACGTTCGTGAAGTGCATCGAAAAGTACAGACAGTAAGTGTGAGGGTAATTGTTGAAACCCGAAATTCACGAAGGTGCCGCCGCGCCGCTGACCAGTCAACTGGTGACCACGATCGTTGCAAGTCTGTTGAAATGAACTTTAATATTATCAATACAAGTATGAGATTATTTTTTTGTTTCGCTTTCACGCTTAAATTTCCTCTTTCTTAACCGATCATCATAAAATTCCGCATACACGTTGTCAGAGGTACAGGATATGGGGCACCTTTTATCCAGAAAAAAGTACTGCTTCAATATTTGAATTCTTCAATCAAAATAATTGATTACACGGATGGTGATGGTAAAACGGGCAAGCGGTCGCTTCGCCGCCACCACACTGAGCGATATGGTTTATTTTATTTATTGAGGTAAATCCACAGCTAATGTGCACAAGTTTCACAATCTACCAGTAAATACATATTAGGCTGGTACAATCGGCAATTATGGGTTCGAATATCCCATGGGGCAATTATTCGTGCGATCAAATGATTGTTGTGTTTAAGTTACACTAGGCTAATTGATACTTTGCCTCTAATTTGAAGATCGACAGTCGACACTTTTCGCATACGTATTGGCTTATTCAAAAGGACATAATAATATAACATTTTGAAATACTCACTTGTACTAACTGAAAATGACCAATAATATACTATAAGCGACTTTCTTATTTATATAGTTTTATATTTTGTCTGAAGTATGAACACTATTTCATACGTACTTAATATGGCTTGTAGAAAATGCATTGACGTGAAATAATAATTTATAACATGTGTATATAACAAACGTAGCGAAAAAATTGTAAGTCTAGGAATATAATTATTGACATATTTTTATCTATATCTAAACATCCTGTAAGAAATTTCTTGCAAATAAAATTTATATTCTTAAATATTTTTAAACGTTACCATATTTAAAACTTTACACAATAAGACATCCCATATTTCACTTTTGTGCTAACAAGGAAATTACTAATCAGGAGCCATGTTCTGGAAGACAAAGCCCTGTAATTAATCCCCACACTGTTTACCATCATGTAAAAGTTTCGAATCTCACTGAAGCACCTTGCTGTGTTAGACTTCGAAACTATTTTAATTAAAAATCTTTGAGTTAAGGACGGGGAACAATATAAAAGAGACAAAGAAATGTTTCGAAAATTAAAACAATTAAATTTGTTTGGGAGTTGCAGCTTTTGTTATGTTTGGTTACGAATTTCGGAAGGCATTTAATTTTGAGAAAAGTTATGCTTGAAATTATTCTCCATTTATAAAATATTCTTCTAACTTCCTCGTAAACATCATAGATCATTGCAAACAAAGTTATTTTGAAACTTTTATGATTTACTCTCACGCGTTTTTTAAAAGGCTATAATAAACGATGTATTTAAATCAAACTCTTGTCAAGTGATTTAATCGGCTGTTACTAATTCTCTCAGCCAATTACAGCAATTGGTATACGTTTGACCGTCTATTAACAAAATGTTGTGTTGATATACATTCCAGAAATGGGGTTAGTTTCTTTGTTGTAGCTAATTAAGTTTTAATAAAGCGGTTTTTATTTTACCTGTCAATAGTATTAAGCTAGAAATAATTAAAAACTTTTTGTGTCTGGCCGCCACCAGGCTGCTACACTTTTATTATTACAAATAGTTAGGGTTATAAATGACTAGTAATCTTTTTGATAATAAAAATCTTTATTCCGTATACACCTTCACTGTGAATACTTATTATCGAGTCATTATTTGGGAGTAGTTCACCATACAACGAGCAAACAATACAATTTAAAGAAACTTACTTTCTGCCATCTATACCCTAAGCCGATGAATATAAAAGATGTAATAAAGCATTAAGTAATTAAATAAATTATAAATTAATAAAAAAATAAAATAAACGAAACTGTTATTAATAACAGTTTCTTTTTAAATCAAGTGCGATTACATGCACTTTAATGTAAGACAATATAAAAGATATCGGACTTACAATTGAGAGAATCAGTAGTAATCAATTATATAAGAATGCTATTGAGTCGCAATGGCACATCGGCGGCGACAATAAGATTTGAGTTCCGATGACATTTCAAGAATTGACAGATTAAAATGATGACATCCAATATGCCATAATATTGTATAGATGGCATGTATTGTGGCAAAACATAAAATTTACTGTAACTTGTCAATTCTAATTAAACATCTGTTCAAAAATTTTGTATACATGGATGTTTCAAAACATTGTATACA
Organism: Catocala fraxini; assembly: GCA_930367265.1. NCBI lineage: Eukaryota > Metazoa > Arthropoda > Insecta > Lepidoptera > Erebidae > Catocala > Catocala fraxini. The sequence continues at coordinate 11,572,925 of OV884046.1, forward strand.
TACAGCTATTGTTTAATAACGAAGCAAATCATCACTACATATTATAAAACAAAGTCCACCGCCGCGTCTGTCTGTCTGTTCGCCATAAACTCAAATACAACTGAATGGGTTTTCATGCGGTTTTCACCAATAGACAGAGTAATTCTCGAGGAAGGTTTACGTGTATAATTTGTTAAGGTTTTGTACTATCCGTGCGAAGCCGGGGCGTGTCGCTTGTATAATATACATATGTATACAATATTTTGGCACATGGAAATTTGTTTCGTACACATCTTTTTGCTGTACAATATATATTTAAAGGTAATCAGTACTCGGTATTTTTATAACTACATATATAACGAAGGAATTATTTCTAGCGCGAGATTTCTAAAAAAAGAAATCTAATAAAAAAAATTAGTTAGTACCTAGAATAAATTGTTATTTATCTTCGTTATATATATTTGCAATTCAAATCTGTTCTCTAATAGCTTTAGTTCAATTTAGTTCCAGTCTTACTTTCGAGGAAGAGGCTGAGATATTACAATAGGACTTTGACTTAATCTAAGTATGTTAGGTTAGGACTAGTTTATTTAAAGTCTAACTAAGTTCTGGTTTCATTAAGTATCTAAATATAAAGTAAACTTCTAGGAAATTACATCACTTCATAATTAAACTATTCTTGTCTAAGCAACGGTTCGAAAGCCGAATGAATATATACTAGTGCAGTACAGGTTGTGACCACGGCCGATGTAACCTGGTCGAAACGTCAAGCTCTAAAAAGGCAAATATGCAGATTGGAACAGCTAGTTAGGCTAGTAAGGTTTGTGTGGTTTTAAGATAAACCATAACGTCACTCCAGGGTCGCTGCCCGTAGAGGAATATCTGTATTGGCCCTGCTGGTCGGATCACTGACGTAGTTACAGATCCAGCATTATTCCCAGCAAAACAGCGACGCCGTCGTGGTTTAAGAGCCAGTTCAAGATATCAAGAAACATACATACATACATACATAGAATCACGCCTGTTTCCCAGAGGGGTAGGCAGAGACTACGGATTTCCATTTGCTACGATCCTGACACACTTCTCTGGCTTCAATCACTTTCATCACATTCCTCATACACGCCCGTCGGTTCAAGGTGCTCTTAACCTGGCCTTTGTCCAGAACGCCTCCGATCTGATCAAGAAACGTTCGCCTAGGTCTTCCTCTTGCGACTGTTCCATTCACACTAGCCTTATAACTTTCGTAGTCAGTCTTTCCTCGTCAATTCCTTCTACATGCCCAAACCAGCTTAACATACCCTTTTCTATTCTTGTCACTATATCCACTTTTATGCCGCATCTCTCTCTAATTACACTATTCCTTATTCTATCTTTCAGAGTCACACCACATATATTTCTTAGCGCTCTCATTTCTACAGCATTTATTCTGCTCTCATGCTTCTTTTGCCATACCCAACTTTCACTTCCATACATAGGTGTGGGCACTAATAGTCCTCTATGAACAGCCAAACGTGCCTTTTCGGAAACATTTCGACTGTTCATAAAAGCGCGTAGAGCTCCATTCACTTTGATTCCCGCAATCGTTCTCCTTTCAATATCTCCCTCATGTTTACCATCCCTTGTAAGAATCATCCCTTCAAGAAACGAGTTGTATTATTCATGGACAGTTAAATTTTGAAACTTTTTCATGGAATTTGTGATAAAATTTAACTACCCTTAGATAAAACTATTAATTTAGGTCCGAATTCTCATTCTAGGGAAAGCCCGAGATAATCCGTCGTCTCCCTTTTTACCTTAAGTTTCCTAATCTGTCAAGTCATAAAGTACCAAATTTGATTAAAAATCTATTGTGTCTAGCCACCTGTGTGTCACTGCGACTCAATAGGTTAAATAAAAATTTGCTAGTAGTATTTTTTTAAATAAAATACTTTATTCCCTTCGTCGTGAATTGTATATTTTTTTAGACAAATGTTAAGTTATGTCAGGAATAGTTTTTGCTATGATGAAAAGCTTTCGTGTGGATAAGAAATAAAAACGTGGAATTTATCAACGGTTTATCTTTTCATTAGTTCCACCCATTCAATAAACGGTCGATATGGATTGATTGATAGTTTTCTTAAAACGTAAGAGCTGAATAAAAGAGATTGGGGAAATACAGAATAAGAAACCATTAAAGTTTTTGTAAGTTGATATATTTAGATCTATTGTAAAAAAAAGTATCGGTAACGGCAGTGGGTGGCATTGTTAATTAATTTGCTTTTAGATTTTATCAGAGTTCTCGATTACGGAGTATTTTATATTACTATTATTCTTTATCTTTCGTTTTTTTTTAAATAAAACCTACCTATCTTTATTTTAATATACTGTCATAGACACCCACGCATTTAAATGTTTTAAATGTGCTTGAGAACGGTGTATACCAAATAACAATTATACGTTATATATAAAATACTTGCACTAAATAAAGGAACAGGAATAACAACAACATTAGGTCTTTAGAAATTTGATTTAATTTAATCCCTATGCTTGGATTCATATCATACATCAGAAGTATACTATGTTATCAGCATGTTTTAAAGTGAAAATAAAAATATTAATTAGTTAGGCTTACGTGAAAATACCATAACAGAAATTCGATTACTTACATCATGATATAACTATGATAAAATAATTCCTAAATCAGCTGCACGGATGGCTTTGGGGCTTAAGTGGTCGTTTTGTCACTGCCACTGTGCCGAGTGTTACGTATTTGATCATCAAACAGGACATAAAAAATTGTGATTTACAAATAGTTGTTTCGGATCTGGGTGTTTGTATCCGTTGTTAAATGCTTGCAAAGACACCCGTGAAACAGAAATCATTCACGATGCGTACGTAAAAGTAACTAAAATTAACACTTAAATCAAAGACCAATTTCATTGAACTTTTAACCGGATCAGCCACAAAAGTGTGGCTACATAGTGCAGAGATATTATATTTAAGTAACCAATTTGCCTGAAATAATCTAGCATCATCATCATCTCAGTCGAAAGACGACCACTGCTGGACATAGGTCCCCCCAACGTTTTCCACACAGACCGGTCATGGGCCACCCGCATCCAATCAAATCAAATCAAATATTCTTTAATAGCACATTAAATTATATATTTGTTTTTCTTTTCCCTTTAAAATTCGTTGCTTAATTAAATACAACAAATCAGTACATTGGCCAAATAGTTTTGTAAGCCACACAAATTCATTAGTTGGTGTCATTTATCATGACAATCCGTACGGGCAGGACGGTGCCATTAATGTTCGGTTAACCATCTCATTAGTGCACGTTAGATTTGGAATTATGCGTGTGGCAAAGATGTTGTGTTACTGGATCTAACTTAAACGAGATATTTGAAAAACATTGTCGAAGTTTTTGAAACCGTTTTATTTTGCAAATTACTGCTCTAGATAAGCCACTTGCCCGATAGTAAGCGGTAACTAATGCTTCTAAAGATGGCTGTGTTTGCTTGGTATCCCAGAAGCATTTCGAAATAAACATAACCAAGTTAGAAAAGAAAGGAGAAAAAGTTGTTGTGTTTTGTTAGAAAAGCACATTGTCTAGCTCATTAGTTCCCAAAGTGGTCCAGGTGGACCCCAGGAGTCCACGGGAGACTCGACGGGGGTCTACGTTGGCGTGACAAAAAAATGGGGGTCCACAAATCGTAAGCGGTCCACGAAAATTTATTTGGTTTCGATAGCGAAGAACTAAAATGTTGGCTTGATTTCATTGATAGGTATCAATGTAGTTTAGCGACTGTTACTTGTAAAAACTTGCATATTACGTATTCAGTACCAGTGGTCTAAAAAAAAAGGTCAGCCCGTAGAGATTTGATCGAATATAAATACGAATGCCAAGGAATATGGTAGAAATGTAGCTGCAGGCGGTCCACTGGAACCTGCTAAATTTTGAAAGTGGTCTAGGAGAAAAATGTCTGGGATCCTCTGGCTAGCTGATGCTAAGCAGTTCCGTAAAAGGGCCGGGTAGACCCGTAAATGTTATACAAAGAAAAAGAAGGGAAGTAACGAGACTATAATTATTTAATTATTCCTTTTTCCTCGTGGCCAAACTATTATGCTGCCAAAGTTTACTTACCGAAAGAAACGCAACAATACTTAAACAGCTGTTTTATATCAATATTCTGCGAGAACGTAGTACGTCCATCATATTAATTCTTTATTATTTTCATTTAGGCTTAAATCACTATGCTATATTATTTTTATTATATTTGAGATTTCTTTAATTTTGACAGATGAGGAGATGTAATTTCAACATTTTCTAAACACTTAAGGTATACTTTTAGACACTGAACAAAAAACGTTTGACATAGTTACACATAGCAACTATAAAATATCTACTAACAAAGAATTTATATTCTTTGTTAGTAGATATATTTGTGCGTTGTTTTATGTGAAAATCTTGCTTTCTTTTCTTTTTATTATTTAAATAAAACCATTGTGCTATTTATCATTTTATAATATTTCTCCATTAATTCTATTTCATATCAATTATCTATTCATAATCATCTATAATATATAATGTCTTCATATATATCGTAACACAAAAAAGAGACAGCGGCACACCTACGCGCGGTCAAACACAATACGTTTTTAATTATAATAATAATAAATTATAATAATAACTTCGATTATTTTTACCAAAATCAAGATACACATAGGAACATAGATACAGAGTAACAATATAAAAACAAGACTTGACAGGTTAAGTACCTATTATACTTCCACATAATTCTGATTAACCTGTCAATTGTTGGACTGCCAGATATAATTGAAAACCTATTGTGTCTGGCCGCCGACGCCGCGTGCCGCTGCGACTTAATAGTTTTATTTAAATGACCATCCATCTCAAATAATTTAACCTATTTAAGTTGACTGACTATAAGATCCAATCCAGTTTTAAGGATTATTTTCTTAATGTTTCTTCTATGTCACTTCCATCAAATTAATCTCGTCGTTATCCTCAATGATACCAGAATGCTATTACGCAAGCTCACTCAGTTACAATGTAATATAACCTATTTATACTATGATTAATTGACATTTCAACGGGCCGGACTGACAGCAGTCTCCTGAGGTTTGATTATGCCGAGTTAGGCACTTGATGAGGAATTAAAACCGTGATTTGGTGATCGTGATTTCTTTTGAAATAAATTTTAGTGAGATTTTATTTTTCTTTTGAGTGATGCGATAATATTTTTATAAGAAAGGCTGTATCAAGATTAAGAATAGGTTGCTCATGACAGACGGCTTTAAATATTAAGCGTCTATTATCGTTCTAGTTAAAAATATCCTTATTGTTTCTAAGGTTAATTTTTTACTGTCTATATGGTTTCTGAAGCATGATTTTTATAATATAGTATTAGGTTATACGTTATGTTAAATTCAAATATTTTTCATAAAGATCAATAAATAAAACGTAGATGTATGTATGTTTCTTATGTGGAGGCCAGTCAGTAAAGACCGGCGACACTTCCACCCAGTGGGATCTTTTGTGTCGACACTCTCCCAATAACGACTGTCATAGATGTTCATGGCAGCCGGGACCAACGGCTTAACGTGCTCTCCGAGGCACGGAGCAGGCGATAATTGTCAATCAATACACACATAATTTCAGTCATTCAATCAATATACACACATAGTTAAAGTCATATAACTTCCGAAAGTCAGAGGTGCGCGACGTGGATTCGAACCCGAGACCCTCTGCATTGCAGTCTGTTGGTCTCCTCACTGAGCTAGTTTAAAAAAAACCTAGATGTAACTATTGTATGGTTTAAATTAAACAAATAATAACTTTTCTAAACATTTCTAACAGTTAGGCTTACAAATTACTAATATTATAGTTGCTAAAAAACACGTATGTATCGTAAATTCATGCACAAGGCTTGAAACGAAGGGCGCACGCGCGCCATACTGCGGCCACGCAGCAATTTAACCGGGCGAATATATTTTAGTCCTTATAATAATTTATTGATCAAAGAAACAAATCATCAGAAAATTATGACTCCAGTGTCGTTGTTTAGTTAAAAAATGAAGGAATACGTTTGTATGCAAGAAATGCTACCTGCATTTTATAAGGTTTTAAATTCATTTGTCGAATTAAAATACGAGTAGTATAGTGAATGAATTGTAAAGTCCAAGTACATCAATTTACTTATTGTTTCTCTATCACATATCAGTCTGAAAGCTGAATTACATGCAATAATGTAATGTGTAGCTTGCAATCTAATGCAAAGTGCCATTGCTTACTACACTAGGTCGTTTGTCCAATCAATGGAGTACGTTTAATGCTGTTTCTGTCTGTTACAGTAATCACTCAATAATCTTACTCATCAGAGGCTGTGAAAGCTTTTGTTTATCGATTTGTCATGTGTTAGGTGATAATGGAGTCTCTTCATGTGCTGATATTGCAAATACATAAATAGCGCAAGCTTTGTATCTACTCACAACTTTGTTCTTTATTAAATGTTTATCGAGTAGTACCTATCAAGATTGACAATATTTTAAATAGGTAGAATAAAATATTGTTGAACCTATTGAGTTGCAGCAGCACACCGGCGGCCAGACACAATAGGTTTTCAATTATGACTGACATTTCAATATTGACCTTTTAATAGTCTAAATTTTTAATAATGGATCTAACCTAAAACCTGTTTTTTTATTTGTCTGACGAATTTATGATTAAAAATAAAGACTAGATTAAATTGATTATTAAATTGAACCATGAACCGGTTTTAAAATTGTCTTAATGCTAGAACCGTCTATTTATTTTGAATAGTCTTGCGTTTAACCAATCATAACTAACGATATAACTGAAGATAAAGCAGGCTTGCCAACTTACTATAATATGGTTATAACAATTATTATTATTCACTCGCTGCTTGAAGACGCTCAGGTTGGATGCCTCAACAAACGCAGACACCTTATATTGGTAGCGTGGTTTATCAAGTCATCTAATGGTAATACGCAACACCAAGTTGTATACTTACTTTGCAAACTAACTAAAATCATCGTCTTAAGGTAGTTACGCGACCTTAGGACATTGCTTTGGAATTTTTGTCAATACTGGTCACAGCCAATAAGATACCTGGCGTTCCCCCTTCTAATGACTCTTTGTGCCAGTCATGTCATTAACTGTATTTTAGAGATGATATTATATCCATACATTTTTGCCAAAAAAACAACGAAAGCTGGATGTTAGTAGGCGGAATTGATGGCGGATGATGAATAAGCTAAATTTATTAAAACATTTACGTTCAAACATTGGCGTATTACATTTCTGTCGAAGCCCCCAGAAAACATAACCATCACAATATAGCCGTAATATAATTACTTTATGTCAGTTCAACGAATTAATAATTATGGACATTAACTTAATATTTCAATTTCACAAACGACATTGTTTTGCATCACGTCCGCTGTACGCTGATAAAAATTTAATTAAATATTTACATTAAAGTGGCTGTAAAGCTAGAGTAATCATCTCTGTGTCGTATACCGCTAATGTCAATGAACTTTCTCGTAACTTTTATTAACATACTAGTTAGTTCCTGTGGAAACATTCTTCAAGATTTTCACGTGGGTTTTACACGGGGCGTCAACTTTGCTATGAATAATTTGGCAGGCGTCTGCTGAATTACATTATCAAAATATTTAAGGTGTAGGCGGCAAAAATTATCATCTAATATTAAAATTAGTAATTAGTACATAAATAATCTAAAGATATTAATTTGGGTGTTTATACGATAAATATTTTGATCAAAAGATTTTGATGAGGCGTTTATGAATTACGGGAGAAACGGTCTTATATTTATTATTCCTTTATTTTGTAATTAAATTTGATTCTATTTTTGTTTTCGTCTTTGTTTACGCTGTGTGTAAGTACATGAATAACAAAGAATTGTTAACACAGAAGTTTTAGATCAATATTAGGCTTCACAAACCGAGTTTTACCACTAAGGTGGCAAAAGCACCCAGCCCGACTACTGGTGAGCAAGTCTAGTTGTTGAATTATTACACAAGAATTATCGCTAACGTTTTTCGTGCTAAGTAAAGCATTTGCAAGGCATTTCTAATATCATAGTCATCACTTACGTTTGTTTGAAACATCTTTAAACGTATGTATTAAGGAAAATGCATTTAATTTTTATAAATCTCTGAACAATTAGCAGTACCAGTAGAGGTAGGTATACAGCAAAAGGATCACATTCTATACTAAATATAATACTCAATACAAACATATTCGTAGCAAAATGTAGATGAGATACACGTTCTTGTACTTATAAAATCAAAAAAATATTTCGTCTGGTGATATAGTTGGCACAGAAATAAAAACAGACAACATTTCACCATGCATATTACCGCAAAACGAGCCTTAAAACATAGCACAGCACTAAAAGACCAAAATGAATGTTTCACGTGAACGAAGGGACTGAATATTTTAATTTAAAGGTGAGTTGCGTCCATAGCAGAAACTTTATTTTCTTCAACAAAGCTCCCTACATTTTGTGCAAGCAACTTATTAGCTTTTTTAAGACTCTGTACAAAGTATCTTTGGTTAATAGAAGCTTGGCCAACGTTATGAAATTTCACTTGAACATGGTTGAACAAGAATATCAGGAGAATGCAAAAACTGCATGCGGTGAACGAAAAGATTATGATAATAGAGTATTTTTTAAAGCTTCTGTTGAAACGAGTTGTTTTAAGCTAACTATAAAGAGAGTTGTCTAGCCACATGTGGTAGACAAAGTACTATTAAGGAGTGGGATAACTTTGTAAGCTGTTGTATATAATAGAGCACGTTATGCTTTTATCTCGTTGAGGGGTTAGGTAGAGATAAATTACACCAACTTTTAAGAACTACGTAATATTTTATTGATTTTATAGACGTCCCACTGTCTGATTGATCCAGTCGTAAGTTTGTGTTTATGTATTGACGTATCTATAAGTCTCTCTCTCAGGCTTAGATTCTTGGGTCAGTATTATCCGTACTTAGTATCGGCTTTAGCGTTTTTATATCAGAATATTCAAAACAACAGCTATTGTCTTGCAAAGAGGCCTATAGATGTAGCACGACGATGTAGTTATCGAAATAAGTGGGCATTGCTACTCGACTTTTGTGTATCAAAAGTCACGTAGCAAAATATTTTTTTATAATTTACTACCCTTTTTTCTGCATTATGGTGGCCAGTTGAAATAATATTTTTAACAATGTCAAGCAATCCAGCGATTGACATATTTCACCATCTACTATATTTTTAATTTAAGATCACTGAAAGTTAAAACGCACATTTTTGAATGCATCAATTATGACACCTATATAGTTTAAACTACCAAAACTCCAATCTTCATATAAAGTATATTAAAAACCCTGCTGAGTTTTAAACTGTTAATAATACTTGTGAACCTGATGGTTGTTTTTTAATGTTAAGTTTCATTTGTTTGCTGATTTCCAAGCTTTGCTCGCTTCGTATGTCATTAAAACATAGCCTTTTTCACGGGAGATAGTATTCAATATATTTACAATCGATTTAACAGATACAAATATTGCCCCTTAAATACAAACATAGAGAGTAAATCTTTTTAAAATATTATTATTAAAACTGATGGAATATTTAAGAATATTCCGTTGCCGGGTCTATTAAAAGTAAAAACATATACAAATTAATAAATCGAAACTTGCTCCTTAATGATGCTATTTAAATATTCATAAAGTGGCTCTTAATATCATACATACGTGATTATGTCTTTTAATATTAAATTTATCTAAAAGAAATCAGTTTGGAATATATCGAGTAACTAAATATTATAAGTTTTCTTTCTATCTTTTATAGGTTTAGGCTTAAAGAATTTATTCTCAAAAAGACAAAGTCACTTACACTCGTACCCTAGGTAACACAAGCAAACTTGGTCGGCGAGTACTGCGTTTCGTAATTTGTGATTTCTTTTTATAGGATAAATTTATATTTTTATTTTTGTCAATAATTTTTCTAATATTGAATGCAGTTGAATTCATTTAATTGACATGATATAATTTAGATTGAGGCACATAATAATCATATTAATTTAATATACAAAGACGCTTATTTACGTTATGACAAAAAATTTAAATTTAAATTAAATTATCGAACTCATAATTTGATAGGTTTACCTCATTTAACAGTCACAAATATATCTCCGTATATATTTCATACAGAATGCCGATTTAATCACCATCAATACTTCAATATGGTGTAGTACGTGTTTAAATAATCCTAACTAATATTACAAATGCGAATGTGAGTTTGTTTGTTATGCTTTCACACCTTAACGACTCGACCTATCATCATGAAATTGCGCATACACGATATCAGGCGAACAAAAAAAGGAAATAGGGTACCTTTCATCGAGAAAAACAAGTATTGTTATTAATCTAACTTAACCTACATTTACGCGATTACGACGACATTACGGCAAAATCTAGTATAAAATGTAAAATTATTTTCATAATAGTATCGCTATAAGACATAAGATAATATTATCAAAATTCATCCCAAACGCAGATAAGATATGTACCCAATTATTGTATATTGATCCGATGCATCGTAGCTGTGTCTCTTGACAGCACGCAAGTTACCGTATGATTGGCGCGGTCACCCGTGTGCTTCTGGATTGATGTTAGAAAACCAATGGATATTCGGAAAAATAAATAAGGACCTTTTTTGCTGATATCGATAGTACACATGCCGATAATCTGATTTACGTATTTTATTATTTAAATCGGCATCCTGTTTTGTAGTATTTGATGATTGCTCTGCAGCAATTAAAAATACATAGATGGATTGATTGGTTACATATGGCAAATTAAATTATTTATTGTAAATATTACTGCATACTCACTTTAAATAATATAGTAATCGTAATATAACCCACAACACCCACTGCGTCGAGTTTTGTGGATTCGAATCCCACACGGGTCAAAAATCTGATCAACAAATTGTTGCTCCGAGTCTGTTCTTTGTGTCCGTTATTTAAATGTTTGTAAAGTCCCTGACAACACAGGATTGAGACTTAACGCGGGAGTTGTCTTTTAAAAATATCGAGAGAATTTCGAGTGGACTTTTGTCAGTAGAAGTAAATTTTCTATAGCACAAAGATATCAGCATTCGGTACAACTATTTTGTAAGTTTTCTGAATGTGAGTACTCTTTGACGTAACCGTAACCCGTTGATGTAATACTAGTAAAGACCCACGTGGCTGAGGAAATATTCCTGATATAGGTTCTATTTTTAATATGGTAAGCAAAGTGGAAACGTGATACATATCTTAATATAATATTAGGTAAAGGATCTTATACGCGATTAAGAATTTAAAAGATAAAAAATACCTATTGATTGCCTGACGTTTTGACCATGATCACCACGATCGATGCAAGTCAGTCCAAACGTCGGGCAATCAATAGGTATTTTTTACCTACCTACCAAGTATGTAAATAAATATGTTAAGTATTAAGTATGTGTAAAAATCGCGAAGGTCTAAAACGATTATGTTATATCAGCCTTTGCCCATTCGGAGAAACAAATCTGTGTAATGTTTGCTGTCAACTTAAGTTATATTGTAACATTAACTGCAATATTAATTGCCGCATGCGTTGCGGTCAGTATAATAAATGAATTTAATTTCATAAGTATCAGTAACAACAGTTTCCATTAATTTAATGAAGCTTAAATGGGCGCATGTAAAATTAAAATTTCAGCGCCGATAATGATGGCTAATTGTTCATTGAATATTTTTGATGTGGGTTTAATTTATACTTATAATAATGTCCGTATTATTAAATAAGCGACGTCAATAGGGTACAACCCTATTGTGTGATGTTTAGAAATTAAGGGATACCAAATGCTGCAGTAGAGCAATCGATAAAAGGCTTTGGATTTGCGATCGAAATTGTCAGTTTATAATTACATATGCTTCAAGTACAGGACGCTGGTTCCAACTCCTACAGTACGCAGAAAGAATCCCAGAAATACTGACTGGAACTCTTTTAGGAGTGACCTGAAAATAGATTTGGAGGATTCAAAGGTAAGCTCAATTCTATATTAGACATCTAGTTTACAGCAGACACATTGATCCAGACTGTAAATACGGCCTGGACAAACAACGGCCCTGAGAGGGAACTTAGGCCCAAGAGGGTACCGTGGTGGACGTCAGAGTTGGTCAAGCTGCAGCTAGAAGCCCGACGAGCGTTTGGGGATTTGAATCCTCACAGTAGGTAGTTTTCGAAGGAGCAGTAGCAAGCTGAAGGACAATGTGTTATTAGATCAGGCAATCTGCTTTTGGGATTATCTATCAAGAAATTCACAGGAGCAGCATGGAGTCTGGAACTGCGCCTAGTACCATGTACTGAGTACAATAGACATCCTATGCAGTTGTTATTCATTTACTTACCCATGAAGCAGCAAGTGTTACAAAATTACTTGAGGCTTTCCCATATACGGCCTTAAAATTACCTTTACTTTAAATTAAACTTTGAAGCCCCAATAACTATTACCCTATCTCTGTCTTTTCGAAGTCGATGTTTCGTTAATTGCATATAAAAATTGTTGAGAAATGTGTTAGTCTCGTTCAGAAAATACATTAAGGGAGCCTTAATGTATTTTCTGAAAAAGGTCATTTTGTTGAATTGTTAGCCAAAACAAAAGTGATATTCAAATATCTGCCCTTACGGTGTTTTAGTTTGTAAGGATAACTTTAAAACTTATATATAACATAGTTATCTACGTTGTGTAGATTATATATGCATGTACACATAAATAATAATAAAAATCCTAACCGGGACAATATCATGTAAATCAACTTCGCTCTTGAGAGTTTAAAATGAAATATTCAATCTTTACGCCTAAAACTTTTTCTAAAATAAGTTCTGATTTAATAAAATGTAGATGAAGGAATACTTCCACCGAAGTTTTCCGGGATATCATCAGTAATATTTACTTAGAAGAAAGAATTTCAGTAAAAAGAGGTTTTATGGTTACGAAAAAGAAAATGTGAATGCCTGTATTTTTTTATATAAATCCGAAGTACCCTTTTTTACAACTTCCATTTTATCGACATATTTTAAAACCATCGATGCATCTTGCCGTGAGAGTAGGCCTTATTCTAAAGATATGGCAAAGCCAAGCCACCTTTTGAATAAATTGGTGTTCTAAAATATATTTAAATAAATACATTAATTAAGTGACGGCCTAAAGAATGCGTACAGAGAAAATTTTAATTTAACTTCAACTATAGCTGACTGTGGCCAGTTATATCAACCACAGTTTAAGTCGTCTAAAAGAACTGCAAAGATAATAATTAGAAGATAGGGTTAACAAAATTATAAAGTAACATATATTGAAACTACTTTCATAAAATATTAAAAGTAATCAATTCGTTGCAATCAGTACAATATGATAAGCAATGTTTGATTTTTAAAGTGGAAAACACACAGATGCAAACAAATATATATTGTCAAGTCGTTAAATGGGCATCCTCTTCTTCTCCTCGATGGCGTAGTGGTTAGTGTAAATGACTGCAACGCCTCAGGTCACGGGTTCGATTCCCGCACAAGTCAAACATTTGTGTGCATGCATAAGCTAGATGGTGTTTTTTATTTTTATTCAACTAAGGTGGCAAACAAGCTTACGGCCCACCTGATGGTAAGTGGTCACCGTAGCCTATGGACGCCTGCAACACCAGAGGCATCACTTGCGCGTTGCTGATCCTTTAGGAAAGGAAGTGGGCAAGAGAAGGAGCGGGAATGGCGTAAAGGGGGTGATTGGGTCTCCGGAACTCTCACTCACCGAACGAAACACAACTCCGTATTCTGTGAGAGGGTTGTCCTTCCCCGGTCGAGCCGGCCCATTCATGCTGAATTCAGCGAGGCTCTACTATAAAACTGTTGTGTGTATGTGGTAGAATGTTATTATAGTTATATTATTATTTATTCAAATAACTAGGTTTTGTCAGCGGCTTCGCTCGCAGTAATTGTAGGTTAGGTTATATTATGTAAGTAATAGAACCTGGATTGAAAGTACCCTATGTCCTTTTCTGATTCCCTGACAACGTGTTAGCGAAATTTTATGATGATCGGTCGAGTAGTTAAGGTGCGAAAGCGTAACATACAAACAAATAAACAAACAAACTCACATTCGAATTTACAATATTATCTTTAAATCGAAATATATGCAAACTATTGTAAACTATAAAGGACTACTGAAAGCCTAAAATAAGTTGCACAGTTTTTTTGTTGCTATCACATCCATATGGAGGGGCTTAAAATATATCTTTCCACTTTAGATTATTCTGTAATAGAATTAATATTATAAGGATTTGTTGAAAATGGATTGTTCTTTTGAACACGGTAACCTCTGGACTTACCAGCCACATTTTTTAAGTAAGGCTTAGCTACAACAATTAAGAGAAGAGCGGGTAAAACCGCGTGGTATAGCTAGTTTATAATAAACGAAAGTACCATTAACGTGATGTATAATAACTAGACAGATAATATGATCAGGTGGTATAATTATATCCGTTCATAATGACCTCTGAATATTTGAAGTTATGTGCGTATTAAATAGTAATTTATCGTTTAAATTAACAGTGACGAAAAACGTCATGAGGACACCTGTATGTGTGGGAGCTCTGAATAATGTTCTCGATCTCGATATGTGAAGTCAACCCGCACTGGATCAGCGTGGTAGACTATAACATAGGCCTTCTCACACTGAGAAGAGGCACATGCCCAGCACTGGGACAGCTTATGTACTGGATCTGATATTTATTATAAATTACGTATTACTTTAAGAAGCTTAACTATGACGTCACAACCATCCAACTTACTTTTCGTCTTGCTAATTAGGAAAAAGGAAAAACTAGCTCCAAAATTGTTATTATCTCCTAGTTTTCATTTTGCGTAATTGGCTTAAACATTCACAATACAAACCTAGCCTAATGCTAATATTACTTGAAAAGTTCTTTCCCAGAATCACATATTACAAACAGTAACCTAGAGTTGTTACTTTAGGATCATTTTTATCCGTCTGATATTACGATCCCGTGTCAACATAAAAATCTAAGGCTTTGTTAGGCTTTAGGTATATGAATATTAAGGGTTAAGGCAATAGTTATTTGAACGCGATGTGAATATGTGAGAAATATTGCGTATGAAAATATCTACTTATAGAAAATACTCGGTGAACGTTGGCTTATCCCGAAGATAGGTATCATCACGATGCTTAGCGGCGGATTGAACGCTGTCTTGTTGATAAATCGTCAGTTAAACAGTTCAGATCCATTCTATGTTTAGATTTTGTAACATGATAAATTATGTTAAAACGTCTTTAAAACCAAACGCGTAGCACACGCTATGCTAGTGCTACGATCTCGCTACTACGCTACGATTCGGCTACGAAGTGCTACGTAGCCGATACCAAAATATTATTATCAATTTATATTATTCATTGTTACATTATAGTCTATTTAAAATTTTAAATCATGCAATTAGAAGACAAAGCCCTCCCAGACTCAGGACAGTCATTAATAATGTCCTCCAGACCGAATTTCTGTCACGGCGGCCAGTCTTAACGGAGACTGGCCAACTACGCACGAGATATTATAGTGCACAAACACAAGTGCACTCTCTGTTCTCTCACTCTCATATATAATCCGACACGACCGGAGAGAGATCAGGCGCAGGACCAACGGTTTTACGTGCCTTCCGAGGCACGGGGTGTCTAACTCCGCCAACTTCCTAACTCCGGGCTGCTATTCAGATTTCTTAGCAGAAAAGCTCAATAACTTTTTGTTGGCCCAACCCGGGATTTGAACCCGAGACCTCATGCACAGCAGTCGCATTCACTACCGCTGCGCCACGAAGGCAGTTGAACGGACAGTCATTAACAGTGGATCACACAAACAATTGTCCCGTGTAGGATGCCAGCCCGCAATGTTCAGCGTGTATCGCTTAGCCGTTACGGCATCCATGTAGTTCATTATACAGAAGGATTATAACTGCTCGGTACAGATCGCGCAATCTATGATGGCTGGACTGAACACAGCGTCTCCGAATTGTTGCGCATGTACAGTCTGTCAGTCAGTACGGATTGCATCCCGTCCCCGCCCCCTGTCACCAAAGAGACTTAAAACTTACAACTGCGACGCCACTCGCGCAATGTTCAGACCGGCCATCATACAGTGCGCGATCTATACCTGTACCACTACTCTTATTTCCCGGGTCGAGGCAGCTCACTCGTACACACGTATCACTAAACGGTTGGCAACGGGAAACTCTACCACTCAATTATCGATAAAGTATATTTAATCACTCTAATTGTTGTAGCTTCGGGCTACAGACAAACGGCAATTTTTGATTAAGGATAACAAATCAAAAGTAATAATATTTGTACTGATATCGTAATTATACTAGCAGATATTTGATTTACTATAATTATTTTCTATAGCCAATATTAATTTCCTGTGATGTTTGTTCCCGTGAAATTAATATCAAACATGACATGTCTTACTATTTTTGTGGACAACCTTAGTGATTGTTAAGGCCAGGCAAATGTAGGCTACAATTTTACCAGAAAACGTGCCTCGGATTTACAGACTAGTTCGTTTAGCCTGACCACAAAATAATAACTGCAAATATTTTTATTAGCAAATTATAATAGAAAATTATGTGTTAGTAGGTTTTAATGAATAAGGCATTGGACTCGCGATCGAGGATTCAAATCCCATTTATCGATGTCACCCTTAACACAAGCATATTGATAAAATAAAACGTTAGCTAAATTGCATTTCTAAAAATACAAAATTATAATAAAAGGGGGTACTAACTTAGCACTACTGAATTCCCGATTCAAACATGAAGCTAATCGATTAATAAAATATCTCTTTTCTATAAAATAACTGAGCTAAATAGTATTATATGTTTGAGAGCTTGGTTAGTAGTATATAACGGGGTGTCCTGTGTGAGCGACGAATACGACGCAACGCGACGCTGCGAACACGACAAACGCGATCAAAATAACGGCCTACCCTACTTGCGGCCTATATGGCAGTCTGCGGCGAGACGCGACGTAACGCGTACTTGTTTTCTTGGCGACCAGACACGGCACCACGAACTACGAGATGGTTGATTCTCAAATTCAGACTTAATAGCAGCAATAATGTAACCGAAAGTAACAAGTCACAATATTGTTTGAACATTTTATAATAGTTTCTTAATTTTGGATATAAATGATGGAATTCGCTAAATATGTTTCTTTGTAAAAATATTATATTTGTTTTATGTATATGTTGTTATTATATTTTTTTAAAAGTCTGTACTTTAAGTATGAACTTATACTACTTATAAAAATTGCACTGTACTTCGCATGATTCGAGAAGTAATTACCAAAATACGTGGGACATTTCTCGCGTGTAGCATCGCGTCGCATTGCATCGCGATCGTCGCGCAGGACACCCCGTTATATATCATTATACGTTATGCGGAACATTGAACGCATAACGTATAATACAATTTGCACTTTATTACATATAAAGCAATTTCTATGTTTTAGTTTTTGTATTGAACGCATCGTCAATCGCAGTGTGAGACGTGTATCATCTTTAGTGATACAGACACGGCAATACCGTTTTACGCATAAGCAAACCGAGTCTGAACCCTACATTAGTTCGTTTTATACCAAAGGGCCAATGGCTGTTGGAGCAAACGAGTTTTAGATTAGGGACCGTGAATTGATAAAATCAAGATAGATCGCTCTTCAGCAAGGTGGCGGAGTCTGGTAATGCGCCTGGTAAACAGCAAAAGGCTCGTCGTATTATTACGGATGTCCTAAAATCATAATTGGCTAATTATTAGTGTAAGACATCTCTGCCTACCCCTTCGAAGATAGAGGCGTGAGACTATGTATATATATATGGACATTTGATGCACGTATAAACTCTCAACCACAACTACTTAATAATAAATTACATGAAGCATTAGCATATTATATACATAACAAGAGAGAGCGCTGTGCAAATATTGAAGTAGAATCTTCTAGAAAAACCGGTTCCTCAATGAAATATTAATATTGCGGTGACCACTTAATTAAATGAAACGTCCTACGACAACCCACTGGAGACATTAACGATGTTTACGCAAAACTTGTCTGACTGACACGGCAATTAGGAAGTTCGCTGTTATCAAAAATATTAAAATTTTCTCTTTATAGTTTCAGTCTGAAGGCTAGGATGTCTGTCTAATTAGTGGTTCCTTTATAATATTATAGAAATAGGCGTATGATCTTTCTGTTAGTAAGCGGTTATGGTAGCCGATCAGTGAGAAAAGGAAATGAAGCTGATGAAACTAAAAGAATGCGATAGAGCCACCAAAATTATTACTCATCGGGTATAACCTAGTACCAATGTTACTATTTTTATAGGCGTTACTTTCTCGACTGAACCAATCTGTAAGGTATAAATACATCGTGGTTAAAAGTATTTTCAAATAACCTATTATATATCTTCCATAAAATGGCGTACATACACTAATTAAATCTAAAAAAATCGTATTGTTATAATATAAATTCTAACAAAAGCGACAATACTAGTGCCTCCTAACTTTCCAGGTAGACAAATATCTCAATAATTTGAATATATCAAAACTCTTTGTTGTGAATAAATTACATGAAATGTTGATTTTAGCGAGGCCAATGCCTTTAAGCGAGCGATAGCGAAACGCGCTTAGGGCCTTAATTAAATTGAATGATATTAAGATGGGCGGATACACACATTGATGTAAATTATGTGTGAGGGCATGACATTAATTTTATTAAGGGAAAATCAAGTCAAACAAATTTAATTCTGAAAGTGTTACACAATTCATTCAGCTAACTTTAACAATTAAGAATGCTTGCTGTTACTCCTGAATTTATTCGTGTATATAATACCAGCCCTGTATTAAACTGTCTCACTGCTGGACACGGGTTTCTCAGTATGAGACTGGGTAGGCCATGGTCCACCGTGCTGGCTCAGTGTAAGTGGCAGACTCCACACATCGTCAAGAATATTTTGTAGAACTCTGAGATATGCAAGTATCCTCATAATGTTTTCCTTCACCGTTGAAGCGAACGATAATTATAATAATAATAATAATTGATTTATTTCCTCTTTACAAAAAAGGTACGGTGATAGGTATTTTAACACCTGTGTTACGGGTCGCCAGGTCCCCACTTTACGGGACATTATTATTTAAATTAATCAATCGTACAAAACGCTTAGAAAAGTTTAAAATACATACATAAATTATTAGATAAAAAAACTATTATACATTTAAGGAAAAAATACATTACTACTTATAATTTATAATTAGGTAGTATAGATAAATGGCTCACTAAATACAATTTCTTAAAATTTTAACATTTAATGGACGAGTGTTGGTGAATGTTCAGGTTGTTTGTGTAATATATGGGTTTTGTGAACGAGCGATAATTAACTATCTAATACGCATATCATGTCGAAAAGTCAGAGATGCGCGCCTTGGAATCGAAGTCGAGACATGTGCATGGTAGTTCAACAGTCTCCCATTAGGGTATCGCTGTTAAATCATAATTTATACTCTGTGTGTGTCTGTAAATATTAAAACTGAACATTTGTTATAACTTTAAACGATAAAGCAGATCAAAATCTCCTGTATCAGCTTATGTTGCTGACTGTACCTATTTTATTTCCAAATTTTAAATTTAATACGTAAATGTACATCGAATTGAACACGTTTTCACAATTATTGCAAAGCTTTCAGAGACCGTGGTTTCAATGCATGTCCAACTAAAAGCTCATTACTCAAATATAAATTTCTAGAAAAACCATGTTACCGCTCTAGACTGCACACAGACCAAAGCTTGCGGCCAAATTACATGTACACCAAAGCCATTCAATTTTAATACGCGAGATAAGGGCCCTTTGTACAGTCTCATTAGTCTAATTAAAAGATTATGAATACCAATTATTTCTTGGCCAGGATTTATTATTGTGTGAAATGGAAATTTACTAGACAGAAAGTCAATGACACCGTATTATATAAGATGAGTTATTTTATGCTTCATGAATTACTAGTCTACAATAATTAATCGTTAAATGAACATGTCACGTATATATATTAAATAAATTACATATATTATAAAAAAAAAATGATTCTAGTATTTTTATTGAAAACTGACTATATACTTGAAGAGTATGGAAAAGGTATTACAGGCATAATGAGCCAGCTATGATTTTGATTCGACTTAAAATGATATACGCACGTGATAAAGCAATCAGAGAAGCAAATATTACTTTTTATTATAGTTTATTGTATATTTATTTATTTATCCATAAGTACACATATTTTATAGCTTTATACCTAATGCGATAGTGTCACCTAATACTTAGTATAATAAATTAATTGAAGTTTGTAACGTATAATCAATAATGCTACTCTTATTCAATTTAATTAGTGCAATGCATAATAGGTCATTTTCTTTAGCTATAAGATATTAATGTCTTCCAGAGCGAATTTCGGTCATGGCGGCCAATCTTAACGGAGACTGGCCATCTACGCAGGAGATATTATAGTGCACAAGTATGTGCGCAAACACAAGTGCACTTTCTGTTCCCTAACTCTCATGATCCGATGGGACGGATAATCCGACACGACCGGAGAGAGATCAGGCGCAGGACCAAAGGTTTTACGTGCTTTCCGAGGTACGGGGGTGTCTAACACCACCAACTTCGGGCTAACTCCGGGCTCGTATTGAGATTTCTTAACAGAAAAACCCAATAACTTTTTGCTGGCCCGACCCGGGATTCGAACTCGAGACTTCATGCACAGCAGTCGAATTTACTACCGCTGCGCCACGGAGGCAGTAAAGATATTAATAAAGGAACAAAAAATACTGACATAGATTAACCGGTTGACAGCATAGCGCTTCGTTAAGGATCCTGAAATCATTATATCCCTCAAAAAGCAGCACGCCAATATAACACGTCGATGTTGAACTATTTTATTTTATGCAACCTTCTTCGCAATTATTATTAAACATGAATATTATCATATATATTCAATCATATTAGCCCTGTATTAAACTGTCCCACTGCTGGGCATGGGCCTCTTCTCAGTGTGAGAAGGGTTAGGCCACAGTCCACCGTGCTGGCTCAGTGTAGATTGGCAGACTCCACATATCGTCAAGAACATTTTGTAGAACTCTGAGATATGCAGGTATCCTCATGATGTTATCTTACACCGTTAAAGCGAGCGATAATGAACTATTTAATACGCACATAATTTCGAAAAGTCAGAGATGTGCGATGTCTTGGGATTGAACTCGAGGCCTCTGCGTGGCAGTCTAACGGTTACCCAGTAGGTAATCGCTGCTATTAAACATTGCCCGACTTGTATTTCGATTATTATAATATTCTTTAAACTAAGCCATGGGCGTGATAGGTTTGCTAGTTACCACGGCCACACAAAGCAATTGAATAGTTGAGGAAAGTGCAGATTTATATAGTTAAAACAGTTTCTTAGTAATATAATAGCAGTCTCGATGGCATAGTCGTTAGTGTAACCGACTGCCACGCCTGAGGTCGTGGGTTCGATTTCCGCACTAGTCAAACATATGTGTGCATGAACATGGATGTTTGTCTTGGTCTAGGTGTTTCTATACATATCTAATATGTATGTATTATCCATTGTCTAGTATCCATAGTACAAGCTCTGCTTAGTTTGGGCTAGACGGTGTTGCGTGTATGTGATAGAATATTATTATATATTATTAGTGTGTATGAAATTCATGTGAAGTAGTTTAAGCACAAGTTTATTTGGCTGTGGTTTGATATCGAGCTACTTTCTCAGCAACTGCTACGATTTGTGTTAGCTTTTGCTTAAATCCCGATATTTCATTTACTTCCCACAAAAGTAGTGATGCCGCAATAGGTAGTATACAAACACTAGCCGCTATAGGTCGATCGCAAATTAAATTCCTGTTTAAGAGAACGTCGGTTCTACATTTTCAACATCCGAATAAATAGTCCGATTACAAAATTATAGCAATTACATTAATCGCACCCTTAATAAAACAGAGACTTATCTCAGTATTTTGGATTAAACAAATTTCAACTCTATTGCAAAGATGTAACACAAATATAATATTAGAATTTAACATATACAATTAGAGTTCAAATTGCCTTACTTTCAAATTTCGAGTTAAGTCGCTGTTTTATTAAGAGTGCGATTTGTTCAAAATACTAGAACCTCTAATGATAACTATTTTGAAAGTCTGTGTAATCAATTAGACTAAATCATAGTTATATTAGTTTTTGATTAATAAAACTAATTTATATCATATTGGTTTAGAGTTGTTTAATATATTTCAAATTGTATTTCATAGAAAATTAATACAGCCTCTAATATTTTTGAAAGCAGGCAAATGTAATCAAATATTATTAAATCATAATCAGTTTAATATGAACCTTGATTACAAACTGCCCCACCTATTCTCAGAATGAGAAGAGCTGGATCATAATCTTTTGGCTTTGATTACGCCTGTTTCAGTACAGCCTTAAACCATTTGAAACTAAAGTTACTGTTTCAGGATTTCAGGTATTTTAGTCGACAAATGACAATAAAAAATACCTGAAATTCCAATAAATAATATCAATGTCAAATTGACATAATGTGGTGTCAACAAAGGCTAACATTACACATTCTATGGTGTTGCCAAGAATTCTCACCACTTTGTGTCAAATACTTGTATAACGTTTGATGTAGTCGAGCCAACTTTAAACTAGATGACAGCATGAATTCACAGTGAAATGCAACTTCAATCAAATGTTTTTATCCTTTGAAACGTAGTGGTTATTAAAGCTCTATATTTATCAGCTAGTTGAATCTCTCTTTTGTTTGTTTTGAGCAATCTAAATTGTGTCACATTCAGATCTTTCAAAAAGGTAGTCTATTCCTCATTTTGTCTTTAAGCTACAGGGAAATGAATAAATCAGTATAGATGAAATATCACGTTAAACACTTGTGACTTAGTTTACTATGTCAGCTTACGCCAATTGGTATCTTTTTGGACTCATCTGACTACGTTTGGGTTTTTCTGTGAGGAAAACTACAGTCATGTTCTTTTACGTATGTTAAAACTACAGTGAAGTAAATGTACATCGATGTAGCTCTATATATGCATAGTACATTTATTTTACTAACTGACTTCAAATGAAATATGTTCTTTAATTGACATTTCGAAGTTGAAGGTCGAGTTTCTATATGCTTGTTTTTATATTTGACTATCCTCTCACTAATTTCTCGGGCATATACTTAACACATTGAATACTGTGCTGGTTACAAATAACAACGAACATTATTTTAATATTTTTCTCTCTTCTGCTATATGGTATTAAATGTTAAGCGTCATGGCAATTAATTTAATCAAAGCTAATAAAAGACCTCGATCTATTCTTCAGGTATATTTATATTATTTCCATGAATAGCAATTTAATAACATTTATAAAAGTAAGATCGTGATAAATTTAAAAAAATAATGGTTACTATTAAAATAGGGCTAACAAAAACATATTCATAATTTCATATTAGGAACGAAATACCGTATCAGATTTTCAATAAAAAGGTAAAGGTAAAACACACTGCCAAATGTATCATCCTTATCCTTAACCGTCATGAAACATTATTTTTTGTTGTCCTAATTTTTGTGCTAGAAAATAACAATGCGTCGTGTTCGCATCCAAAACAAACCATTGTCACCTCACAACGAATATTTGTCATGAAACATTAAAAAAATTTGCGTCTCATAATACCCACACTTATTGAATATAAGACAGAATGAAGACCAATCTCACAAAAGCGACCGTACAAAGAAAAGCATTTTTCAAAAGGGAAAAATTACTTTTCCAAATTGGTGCGATATAAAAGACGTATTGTCAATATTAAAAATTTTTGTCAGCACTTGCGACCCTTGGCGTATTCGCCAAGAATCTGGCGGAATTAAAAAGTCGAATGCCTTTTTATGTATTTTAATATTAAAGGTGTTATTCGGAATTTGTGAGTGGCCCTGAAGAGCTGATTGTCCGCCTCAAGATTTATCATTATTTGTGGTGCTTCGAGTCGTGGATAATCGTGATTTGATGATAATGGAATTTGATTTATTAATGTCTATGTTCGAAACTGAAACAGAAAATTTACAAATATTTAGAAATGTGGTGTTATCCTTAGTACCGCATAACGTATTTTGTGAATAAAATAATCAATGAATATGACATCTAAGTTATCATTAAATAGACAATATCTCTCGTTAGATGTTAAATGCCTAAATATATTAATGTGCACTAAGGTTAAAAGTATCAAAAAAAAAACCTTGTTTAAAAAGGTATTTATTAAATAGGTAAATAAAATAATGCCTAATAAAATAATTTGGTATGATGTTTTTTAATTCTTTAATTTCTTTTGGTGTTAAAGTCCTACTGTTTTTATGTTTACTTAAAAAATCTATCTAATCGTTATTCCACTATGCCAAAGACAAACATCACTTATTTATGAACTTCACGAAGTTCCATTAATGAAAGTTAAAGTATAGCGATTAGGGAGGTTTAAATTTACTAAAGTTACATACAGCTTAATTGCTAGTGTCAGGCAAATGTTGAAACTTATTACTTATTGAAGAAATTACCTACACGTATCAACTAAACTGCAATTTTTATTGATCATCATCGTATGGAATTTTACAACTCATATCTACACGGTGTTACAGCAATTATACCTAATGTGTTGCACGATATTCTAGCTTATATGTATCACAAAACTTAAATGGTCATCGGACTTAATTATTCTGCTTATATATGAAAAACATAATATAGATACTAATCAACTCATAAAACTTCATTATACAGTTACCAATTTCAGTTCAATCTTATCATAACAAACAAGGTCAAACCAGTAAAGACCACAAGCACAGGTGTCTTCTGTCTGTATTACAGTTTACAGTTTGCTTGGGCGCCCAAATATATTAAATATTTAAGACATACGTATCGTCAAATGCGTATTCTCGTCGCCATTACTAGAAATGGAGCTACAAAAGTTCAAATGTTCAAATTCAGACACCCTTCTCTCTTAGCCTTTATTATTCCCAAGTCACTGGGGGTCGGCTTTTCTGGTCTAACCGGATTTGACTGGATATCAGTTTTTACACGGAGCGGCTGGCTGCCACCTGACCTCCGCAACCCGAAGGCTAACGATACCCTAAGGCTAGAATAGTGTCAGGATATTAGAGGGTACTGACTTTCCCAATAACGACTGCCATAGATGTTCATGGCAGCCGGGACCAACGGCTTAACGTGCTCTCCGAGGCACGGAGCAGGCGATAATTGTCAATCAATACGCACATAATTTCGAAAAGTTATATAACTTCCGAAAGTCAGAGGTGCGCGACGTGGTTCGAACCCGAGACCCTCTGCATTGCAGTTTGTTGGTCTCCCCACTGAGCTATCGCTGCTGATTTAGACACCATATTATATAAAAAAACATAGACATAGAACTAACTAAACGCTTTAAATTTTTAAGGGTCTTATTAAAAATCAAATATTATTTGATATATTATTACATTATAAGCTCGAGAAAAGTTTATTTACATAATCTATACAAAATCAAATACTCGTACTTTTAAGATTTAAATTCACTGATTGAAAATGCTTGAACCAATTTTTTGCTACTCTTATTGATACTGCATTCTCGATATTTTTATTTCTCTGTTTTTTTAGTGTGGTGATATCGTTACAAGCTAGTATTAGAAAAGAGATTTTATGACAAAATTATTCATAAAAATTACGAAAAATGTTTATTTTCGCCTATTTCCAAATATAATAATAAATCATTAGAAGAAGAAACCTACAATATAACCTGAATATTTCTACCTCAACATTATTATTTGAGAGAAAATGAGATTAGAGAGAGGGAAACATAGACGTCAGATTCCTACCAACTAAATGACATCCGTGTTCCACCTGACCTCCACGATTTAAATTTTTCGGAGTATTAATACGATTTATTTCTTTTTTTGCCTTTTGTATTTTTCATCATTGTCTTTTTAAAGCGTTCTTTATTTATTTGTTTTCCTCAACAATCGCATTGTAATAAATCGGCTGTATTCATCGATGCCTGATAATTTGCAAGGCTTGGCTGGCTTTTTGGTTGACATGGGCATTGAATCGCAACTATAGGCACTTTGTAAATGTTTTCTTTTTTTGTACAACGCAATAAAGAGAGTATATTGAGGAATAGACTAGAAAATTTAGATATTTTTGTCTAGCATAAAGATAATTACATTAAAGATGAAGATGAAGGTAGGTTGTGTCGCTCTGGTTTCGTACTTTCAGGTTACATTAAATTATAGATTACCTCAAAAATCAATAATTTTAGTTTTAATACTAGCTGACTCGACAGATATTATTTTATCCAAACTACATGGAAAATCAATTTCACTGTGTCCAAATATTGCAATGTAAAATCAAAACACCTACCTAATTTTGACTATTAGGAACATAAAAATAAATTGCCAAATAAGTCTAGTCTTTCTTAAGTGATGCGCTTACCAACCAACATCGGTAAATTTTTATTCATATAATGTATTAATATGTGAATCTCAGAACTAGACAGCAATATACCAACTTGTTATATATTAACAGATATTTCATGTAATAATAATGTGTATGTATAATATCCTATTAAGATTAGCACACATATATATGTACATATTATTAGCAGGTACAGCATAATATGTTGATTACAATCACACTTCTCAATAATACCGTGCTTAGCATACTCATAAATATATTACGCGGCGTCTGTGTATGAGTGAATTTATTATGGCCGTACTTTAGTACGCAGATGGTGTAAGTTGTTATTCAGGAATAGAGAGAGCTTTAGTCAACGCTTCGGAGATTAATATGAAATAAAGGCGCCGTCACATAAGTAAAACTTGTAGCTTGTGTTTAAGTAGTAATTACCTGCTGGACAAATATTGCAAGGTTGAATTAAATTACGATAGTGGCAATGTATATTCGAAATCAAAATATATTATTATTACGATTTCGATTACATTCTGTTATTTGAAATTAAACTACTTTGTTGTTTATTTTAAAACACTTTTATTACAGAATTTTGAACTATAACACTACTATTATTAAACTTTCCTACAATTTAATTTATTTAAATTTACTAAACTTATTTATATTTAAGTTTACACTTTTCCTCGATGTTTTGGTTGCTTTTCAGCAGCCATGCTCACGGGGAGACTAAGATGGTAGTTGTCTCAATATTCTGAAGTGTAGTTATTTCAAAGTACCCGAACATAATTTAATCATTTGTGTTCCTATTTACGCAGAATGAGCTCAAAGTGCCATGAAATCTTTTTTTAGATTTGCTTCTACTTGGGTTTGACTATTTGAATGACTGGATCCCAAGCTGGTGGTACATTTCAACCATCTTCTCTATTGAAATTAGGATGCTTTTTGATTTCAATAGCCTCGCGAAGCATCTCTGGTAGGAATCGGTATTCTTTTGCGAGTACTTGTGGTTTTTCAAATCGTATGTAGTGTTGCACTGTTACATTCTGTTATTAACGAGGTTTTATGTTTTAAATAATATATAAGACATCATTGCTGATTTCGTTTCATGTTTTGTTTTTGATAGAAGCAAGGCATATCGGAATCTTTATTAAAAATTTGAGCAGCCCAGTTGACAAAGTGAAACTATGCTACTGATAATAGGCTCCAACTAACATTAACAAGGCACCTAGCTGTGTATAGTATTTGCAGTGCTCTTTAAGATGCTGCTACGATGTGCATTGTAGGCGCTGTTTTGCTGACACCGTTTAACTATGACCTTTGACAGCTAAGGGTTTATATGATTGCTTTTTATACTAGATCTCTTAAAATAAGCGGCCGATGATAATCACCATATAAAAATAAAACTATTTAATACAAGCCTATAATTGACATTTACTACGACAGTCCTTGAACAATATGATGCAACTGGAAATTGCTTGTCAGAATATCGCAGACGCAATTTTTCAAAAGAAGAGACTTCACTATCACGTTAGCAGGTTTGTAATAAGCCGAAAATTTAGAAAGTAGATCTTTATTGGCTGAAATATCGTCAGGGATAAAGATGACACCATTTCCTGGCTTCGGAACTAATGGTCAATTATTTTCCGAGCATCCAAAGCAATAAATTCCCAAATCGCCAAAAACATTTCGTCTATCGAAGCTCTAAACGTCATTAGGGTGGACCTAAATCTGTCCAGTATTTGAGCTATTCAGACTGTGAAGATATGTTCGCACTGAGCAAAAAAATGAGGCATACTGCAGTGAGAAAATGTTTATATATTTTGAATTAGATTTTGCCCATGGCTTTGCTTGCGTAAATGTAGGTGAGGTTATGTTAGTAACAGTAATTTTTAAACATAAAATATAGCCTAAGAAATTCTTTAGCCATTAGAAATCTATTTTAATACCGAGTAGGTAATAAAATAGATTTCTAATTGCTAAAGAATTTCTAAAATCGGTTGAGTAGTTTTTGAGTGAAATTCTTACAAACAAACATACAAAAACAGATACAAGACTAGATTTTTTTCGCGGCGTATCTCGCGTTAATCTAGATTATGTCAATAAATGTCTATACCTCGGGAACCGTACTTTACTTTACTTTGAAAGGTACCCTATATCCTTTTCTGTACCCCTCACGATGTGTATGCAAAATTGCATGATGATATGATGATCACTCATGTAGTTGAGGCGTGAAACCATAACAAACAAACTCACATTCGCATTTATAACATAGTTAGGATTGACATTATTGGTATATGATACGCACACAACATAGAAACAAAGAGATTAAAATAGATAGGAATTCAACCCGCAGAGATATTTGGTGCATGCAAATTGGGACATGACATGAGCATATTTGCATAATATTATATTATAACGTTACACCTGTATTTCACCGAAATGTTTGGCAGAAATGCATTGTGCCAGATTTGTTTACATATTATACATATATTACGCAATATAATACTACAGAGATGACGTAGAGGTGTAAGTGGTCACCTCGCCACTGCCGCCGCGCTGAGCGTTGTGGGTTCGATTCCCACACAGAAGAAAAAAATGTGTAATTCACAAATCGTTTTTCCAAATCTGAGTGTTCTTTGTTTGAATCTTTGTAAAGCACCCGCAAAACAGGAATTATTCCTAGTGCGAAACTTGTTCTTTTAGGAATAGAACGTCAGGGCTTGAGCCTTTTAATGGTGATAATATCAGTATTGTTATTAAAGGATTCTTGGTCATCATCGTCATAATGTTATATTATGCAGGCAGTGTCAATGTATTATTAAACAAAGAAAGCTATCTCAAACTTCGGATCTCCTTTTTTAACTGCTACGAATCGTTGCAGATTAGACCTTATTATTCGTAGATCTATCCTACGCTACGTTTTTGAGTTCACTGTGCCTTCTAAGGGTTAACGGTTCTACTTCAACTATCAACTATCACCAGCCTCTTCATAACAAGTAGCAATTTTAGCACTTGCAAAATAGGCCGTATTAATAGGTTGCACTATACTTATATTAGCCTGAAGATATGTTTATTTTCTGTTTCAGTAAAACAGGATTTTGTAAAGGGGCTTCTGAACC
The DNA here is from genome assembly GCA_930367265.1 of Catocala fraxini. NCBI lineage: Eukaryota > Metazoa > Arthropoda > Insecta > Lepidoptera > Erebidae > Catocala > Catocala fraxini. Next base: position 11,602,690 of record OV884046.1, read on the forward strand.
GGCAATATCTTAACTGCAATATGTAACTGCAATATTCTCAACTATAGCCCGGCCATCTCAATATTTGAATACTAGGATCATGCCAAACATACTTGTTTTGCTGTGTACGCACGCCATACGCAATCCATTGCAGTACCGGCCACATATTACAGTAAAAATAAGGCGCGTTTAGAAGATCTCTTACGCAATAGGTAATCTTAGTATCGGCAAACGATCAGCAATCACAAATAGTTTGTCTTCTGTGAAACTGTGCTTATGTCGTAATGGTTGAGCACTGGCTTCTTCCTACACAATCCTAGATTTACTTAACATTGGTTATTGGACATTGACATGTCGCCACATTAGTCTATAGCCGGATTGTTCGGCCAATCGGATTAAGCCTATTCTGTACATTGAGGCTCAACTACAAGATTCGAATAAACATTGAACTTCCTTCAAATTAAAATATCTATTCATTATACTAACCGTTGCAAATGTTCACTATGTAAAGCTTAAAAAATATATTCAAAAACTAGTTTCAAAGAAAAAAGATTAATTGATAATTAGGTTGTGGTATTGATCGAAAATCATTTCAATATTGTTTTACGAGTATATTATCTCAAATTAATGCCTACAATTTTCGATTACATAGTACTTTAATTTTTTTTTTTTAACCACATACCCACAACACCGTCTCGCCCAAACTAAGCAGAGCTTGTACTATGGGTACTAGACAATGGATAAACATATTATATATACTTTATTTTTGTAAATATGTATTATACATAGAAACACCCAGACCAAGACAAACATCCATGTTCATGCGCACAAATGTTTGACTTGTGCGGGAATCGAACCCGCGACCTCAGGCGTCGCAGTCGGTTACACTAACCACTACGTCATCGAGTCGTTTATTACATTTTACTATTACAAAATTGTAACATATTCTGGTGTCAATAAAAATATTTAAAAGTAACTATTTAAGTGACGTTTTTTATTTTTACATCTATTGTTTTTGTTCTAGCGTTACATAAGAACACCTATATAGTTTTTAAGTCTGGTAGCCTGGGGCTCAATACAAGTATTCTTTTTTTTTTTTTAATTCTAACTATTGATATAGTCTGTCTTGATAAATTTAATAGAAGTAGGATTAAGAAGCATTGTTGAAACCTCGTCAATGAAATTTTTGTGAACTGTCCACTCAGACAAACTGACGAGCGTCACCTTGTTTTATCTCAAGCGTAAAGAAAAGCTACATTATAATTTAATACTTGTTCATAATTGATGCTAAGCACACAAAAAACTGTTTAAGTTCCTAGTTTTGTAAACTTTAAAATAAGATAAACAAATACTTTCAAGTCTAGTCGTATTTAATGTTTATGAATTTAGTAAATTAGGTACTAATTGTGTCTTGTAAGAGACTATTTTGAATTGAGATTGTAAGGCCTTGTTTCGTTGGGTTAGGCAAAATGTTGTTTAGTTTTCTGTCAGACAATATCTAATTACAACCTTCGCTTTTATAGAATTTTTTCTCTGTATTACAATAAAGTTATTGAACTGTGAGGTTATACATATTATATTATGCATACAATATATTATAACTTATACGTAGTATATCTTTTCCCTCTGGCAGTTTAGAGTTTTAACTTTAAGTAACACTCCAACGGGTAACATGACGTTTATTTAATAAATGTAATATTATATTAAAATTGTTATATTTGACGTTGAATTTAATTTACGTCTGTTTGACACTTTGGAGATTTTGATTAATTATTATAGACTCGAGTAGACATTAAGCATGTTATGTCAATTTTCAAGTGAAGTTGACAATTAACACAAACGTGTTGTTCTTAAGCTAAACTTCAAACTTATGCGAAATATATGTAATAAAATTATCATTTATTTAGTCTCTCACACGTACATTTGATTTTACCCTGGCAGGGTTGTTTATTTTCAGGCACACACGACATAGCCTCTTAATACTACTAGACTACTACTCTTAGTACACGTTATACATGATTATCATTATTTTCGCACAATGGCCCAATTGTGGGGCTAAGTGCGGATAACACACGTCCAACTAACATGATTATCTCATGACTACTCTTACAACAGACAGTCTTGTTTCATCAGCGGTAATGTTTGTATGTTCGATCCCCATACAGGAGCAAAAACTGTGTTATCCGCAAGTAGTTGACCCGAATCTGGGTGTTCCTTGTATCCGTCGTTTGAATGATTGTAAAAGACGCGAAGATGTGTTGCAGAGAACACATGAATGATTCCTTGTGCAGGAAAGCTTTTTTTTAATAAAGTAATGTTGATATAGTATGTTTGGCATACAGTTCCAACATAGTATTTTAGTTCACTGCAGCTGTTAAAACTACTACGTAATCAAAACCGCATTACAAAACTGAAAAATTCATCCGAACAAAATTCTAACGTCATCATGCAAAACAAAACTAGCGAAAATAATTGCATTTCACCGGCCTTATGCAAAATGCATGGGACTGATGCAATAACCGAAATTGGTCAGACTGTACTCTGTGTACATCATTCACTGTCTGTTATTTTGTTTATTTAATTCAGTACATAGTTTGCTTTTGCATAAGTAACATCCTTCAAATATTTGCCATATTACACTAGCCTTTATTCAAATAATGCTTTTAATGCATTTATTTGTACCACATAAACGTCGTTTACTTTTGAACTATAACATTAACATACAAAATAGTAATATGTAATTTCATTTGAATATATCAATTAATTGAATTCAGTAAATTTCAATAATTTTAACTTACATGCAAATTCTAAAAATACACGTTTTGTGGGTAAATTTAAATTCCCAAACGTAAATTGAGGAATTTGAATAATATAAATTTTGATAGTGCATTATTCATTCATTAGTGCAATGTAGATTAATACGAAAAAGCAGCTCGATATCGATACAGTTAATAAATATCAATAGAATTATATTATCAATATATTATTAATACTACCATTTTCCCGCGACTTCATACGCGTGGAATTTGGAGTAGGTACCTATCTATTTGTTCTTTCTTTGAATTTAAAAAGAAGCTGGTCTACACTATACTGTCTTTTTTACGCCATTATTATTCATTGTAATTTTTAACGCCAGGAATAAAAAAGTCCCGCTGCATAGCGCATTAACTATAGATAATATTCCACTAGAACAAAAAACTTGCGAAAAGTATCTTGGTCTGAGAATAGATAATCACTTAACATGGCACAATCAAATCGAGTATATTAAGAACAAATTGACTGCACTTATAGGTTCACTTCATAATATAAATCAATGTATACCAAAAAATGTACGTTACAGTATTTATAATTCTCTTGTGAAGTCACGTCTATTATACCTTATAGAAATCTGGGGAAGCGCCGGTAAAACGAAATTACAAGAATTGCAAAGAGTTCAAAACAGAACCATAACATCTCTATTTCGCTATCCATACTTGACACCGACAAATAAAATCTTTAAAGAAACTAAATTAATGAATATCCACCAACTTAATATAATATAATACTTGTGTTTTAATTAGGAAAATTTTAGACAAAACCATCCATGCTAATATATCATTTATTAAAAAGTCCCAAATATCTAACCGTAGCCTTCGTCGCCCTAGTTTGCTTGTTTTGCCAAAAATACTGTTACGTGCTGGGTTCGACAGATAAGAATATAAACAATATTACCGACTAAAACACGTTTTATTCAAACACACAATTAAATTTAAAACACAACAAACACTATACCACACTTTTTCACTGTACTGCTTCAAACTCCGTAGTATTTCCGCTTCCGTTCGCTTCGATGAACACTTGGCCGCTTACGATTGTAAACTGACTCGGCGGTGCGCGTGCGCCCTATTTATACGCAGGTAAGGCGTTTCTAGAGCTTTCTAGCAACGCTGTACTCGGTATGTAAACAGTACGATGATTCGAGAAAGCTCCAGCATTCTCTCTAAGATTCTCGTACTGTACTACGTAGTTCCGTAAAATGTCAATAGATGGCGGTGTAAATTATTAGACGGAACTGCCGTGTCTTTCCCACAATGCCGAGAGATGTCACTGGGCGTAACAATACGAACCAACTATCCTAAAAAGAGTATTACGTATGAAGGAGCACAAATATTTAATAACTTACCCTCCTATATAAAAAATATTAACTCATTTAGCAGTTTTCAATCTCGCCTATTCGAATATATGTATAATAGAAAATTATTCTAACAACATTTGAGATAGAAACTGTGGAATGCCTCTCACACATACCTTCCTAAAAAGGATTAATATGTTTCGGTGACGGTTATTTATAAACACTGAATGTGTTATGTTATATTCTCACGTAAAAGGCTTTGTCTTTTTTTGAGAATAAATGATTTAAACCTAAACCTATTGTAATTGAACTACATTATACGAATTTTATCGCGTTGTTTATTTAACACTAGATCAAAAATCATACTAATTTCAATAGAGAAAATGGTTGGAATCTATTACCAGCTTGAAATCCAACAATTTAAATAGTCAAATCCAAGAAAAAGCAAAACAAAGCTAGACTTCTTAATACTTTGAGCTCATTCTGCGTAAATAGAAACACCAATAATTATTATGTTAAGGCAGTTTGAAATAACTACACATCAAGACATTAAGACAACCAACATCTTAGTCTTTCCGTGAACATGGCTGCTGAAAAGCAACCGAATCGTCGGGGCAAGACTAAACTTAAGTATAAATTATTTTAATAATCTAAATAGCTTAAAAAGTAGTAAAGTTTAATAGTACTGGGTAGTGTAAAATATTCAAAATAATGTAATAAAGTTTTTAATGAACAACGCGATAAGATTCGTATAAAGTCGTTTCATTTCAATTATCTACACATATAAAATATATGTATATTCGATCCGCAGACTATCTCTTGTTGTTACGGCTTAAAGGCGACATATCAAGATGAAACATACACCAGATTTCAAGTTAGACCTCGAGCAACACAATTATTAAAACCGCATTTAATTTAGTGCAGCAATTTTTGCGCGTACAAACATACATATAAACAGACAAATATTCTAAAATAATTGTGTTAGCTTCCATAGCTCTTTAGACTCGACGAGACATCGAAGGGATCCATTTTTCTTATCTTTATAGGTTAGCTTCTGCCCATTGCTATGCCCTGTGTGAATGGCATAAAAAAACATTACTAAGAAAAATAAATGTCATGCTTTATCCAAGACACCATCTATTATTTCAACCCAACCCAATCCGTTCAATGGCTTAAAAACTTTTGCATTTATATGTAATATTGGTATTTGGTACTACACTATTTAATAACTTTGGTACTTACATTATTTAATAAGGTTAAGAGAGAGCACAATATAATCTTCGCTTTTCGTTAGAATTTCGCTCAGACCAGACCTTACCTACCTTACAGAAGATCGCTGTTAAACAACCTTGTTGTTGTTTTCTTGTGATGAGTAGGGTTTTGAGACTCCTCCGCAGGGCACCAGTAAAGATCGTCTCTTACACTGGCAGCATACTGACTCCTTGTTTTGAAGGTTGACAGTGTTGTCTACACGTGAGTGATACCATTAGGCAGGCCATATACATTTCTGTTATCTTTGCTATGTAACAAGATACAAGGCTTTTAATTTTCCAGTAGAAGCATTCATCCTCATCCTTGGCTGAATGTCATTGCTTACGCATTTAACTTATTATTTAAATACTGATGCCTCAATGCCATTGGGTAGCATTGGCCTAATATATTTATTTTAATTCACATTAGGTATGTTTCAGCAAGAAACTTGCGATGGGAATGTTCAGAAAACAATAACATAAAAGTGTGTAATATAAAAGTGTGGTTATATTACTGAAAATAAATAAAATTGCTGATTCAACAAAACATTTTGGGCCTTTCTGTCTAGAAATTAACAATGGGGTTACCCCCAGTGTTAGGAAGTAGGCGGTTTTGCACTCCCTCGTGCCTGGAAAAGCACGTGAAGATGTTGGTCCTGTGCCTGATCTCTGTCTGACAGATTTGTGACAGATTACCAACCTATTGGATTATGAGAGATAGGGAATAAATAGTGCCTTTGTGTTTGCGCACAAACTTGTGCACTATAATATCTTCTAAGCAGACGGCCCGTCTCCGTTTAGTGTGCTGTGACCGTGATCGAAATTCTATCTACATACATACATACATAGATTCACGCCTGTTTCCCAGAGGGGTAGGCAGAGACTACGGATTTCCATTTGCTACGATCCTGACACACTTCTCTGGCTTCATTCAATTTCATCACATTCCTCATACACGCCCGTCGGTTTAAGGTGCTCTTAACCTGGCCTTTGTCCAGAACGCCTCCGATCTGATCAAGAAACATTCGCCTAGGTCTTCCTCTTGCGATCCTCTTGCGACTGTTCCATGCACACTAGCCTTATAAACTTATAAATTCTATCTGAAGACCTAATATTTGTTTAATGTATAACTTAAATGCGCTTTATTTTCTAAAGACACAACATCAGAATTCTGATAATAAGCTAGCACAGGTGCCGGAAAGCTATAAAAAAGGTAGATTCAACTTCTCCAAGGTCATGAATAATGCTATGACATAACATATCCCTCTTGTCTCCTGTTTGACGCAATCCATAAACGGCTTACTATTTTCACAATTCCCGCCACGCACCTACAATACCTTACTAAAATAGTGAAGAATCATAAATGCGAGTTTATACCCCGTTTTATAGCCTCATCTCATCTGAATATTCCCACACTCATATTTATGTATCAGTCTATCGAGTACCATGTTATTCTTATGATGTTTTTATTCTTATTCGACGTTTTTTTATTGTTACACTGATATTGTACAACGATATATTGTATTTGTGTTTCACCGAGTCTGGTTTGCATACTGTGTCTATATTTTCAAAGTATAAAGGGGCAGGGGGGCCTTCGTCAGTACTCATCTTGTATGATATATGAAGGTAGGTAGATAGGTAGGTGAGCGTGAACAGAGAAATTGCAGGTCCTTTTTACAATCGCAGTTTATTTAATCCGCACAACGGTTAAATCAAGAAATATATAGCCAAATGATTAATATACAGTCTTCGTAACACAGCACCAACTTAATCAGAACACTAGATTGTACTTTTACTTAGATTCAAAGCGATTCGTCACAAACGTGGTGCGCGGGCGCCGTCTCGAATCAGTCTGTCCCAAGATGGCCGCCCTCACAACCATCGACAATGACGCTTCGCTAGGCTGACTTTGACAACTAAAAGTCAACCTGACCTATGACATTGACGGATGCGCCGTCACGGCCGGACTGACACTCGACCGTCCTCGGGCGATTCTCTGAAACAATGAGTTGCAATCGTACATAGTCCGTTCGGCATCCTGACGGACGACTAATCATTACAATTACACGACAATACGCGATGATTAAAGACTTAAAATAAGGTGAGTGTCTCGCTACTATTAAGCCGGATAACACAGCCTCCTCACCAAGCAGCATATAGGTTAACTATTCGCAATTGGTACTATTAGACAAGTCAATCCTTTGGTGGATGTGACCCGGACGGCAATATTCGTCTTAGCATAATCTGCAAAACATCCAAAACAAGTCAGCCTACTTAAAGAGCTCTGACTCGGACGACACTTTTCGTCTCACGGTACAAAAGCATAAAGACAAGCCAATCTATTAACTGACTCGGACGACACATTTCGTCTCATAGGACAAAGGCACAGAGACAAGCCAATCTATTAACTGACTCGGACGACATATTTCGTCTGACCATTTGGAAGGAAAGATATTCTTCTATTCTGTACTTACGTTTGACTATGAATCGTCCCGTTCTGTATGAATTTCGGTTTCATGTAAAATTTCCCAAGTCTCAGGATCTGAGCATGTACTTAGAGTATCTGAGCCTGCTGTGAGCGTCCTTGAATCGGCGGAAGCAGTATTTGAGCATACGGTCAAGGTCTCAGAGTTATCATTGTCATGATTTGAATGATTTATACTTCCTTCATCTTCCGACGCCGTCTCGGCCTCTTCACAATTTAAAAAGCTAGTGGCTATTTCGATCAAACCGACATGTCCCTGGGGTACTGCGCGCAAATTCTCGTGAGAGTATTTATAAGTTCTATGAGAACCACCTGAACTTTTAAGTTCATACCGATCATTTTCAAGAACTTCCACTATAACATATGGACCTCGAAACTTCCTATCCAATTTCGTTTTATTCCGTTCACAATTTTTAATGAATACGAAGTCTCCTTTAGAGAAAGGTTTTATTGTGGCCCGACCACGATTAAACCGAAGGGTTTCCGATTCAGCAGCTTTCCCAATGTTAGCTGATGCATCAGCTCTTACCAAATCTAAATCTAAGCGAACTTCATGATCGTTATTATCGGCGTTCAGCTTAGACATTCCTAAAGAATTAGAACGAATTCCAAACATCAGTTCTGATGGTGAATATTTAGTAACAGTGGATTTAGAACTATTAAGAGCAAGTTGAATGTTACCTAATTCGTCACGCCACGCTTTGTTAGGGTCATTTTCGATGATAGTAAGGAGGCTCTTAAGAGTGCGCATCACTCGCTCAACTTGGCCGTTTGCCCTACTCGTACCAGTTGCGATGAAATGGAGGTCTATTTTATGCTCTTGACAGAAGCTCTTAAAATCTGAACTAATGTAGCAACGGCCCTGATCTGCGATGATTCTCTTTGGGGCTCCAAAAAGACACACCGCTTTTTGTAAGGCATATATTGCACTCTTGGAATCGACCGACAAAGTATGTTCGAGCAAAACATATTTGGTAAAAGCATCGATTATTACTGAGCAATACTCCTTTCGGTCACTTTTCCCGCTCAGCTTCCCCGTAAAATCTATATGAATTGTGTGCCAAGGTACAGATACTTTTGGAATCGGATGAAGCTGAACAGGCTGAGCACCCGATGGACCTTTCGATGCTTTACAAATGATACACGAATCTATGAATTTCCGTACACATTTAGACATATCCGGAAACCAATACTTGTCATAAAGCTTGTCTAGAGTTTTGTCCCTGCCTAAATGTTGCAGTTCGTTATGGACATGATTAATTAGTGTCCAAATAAGAGACCGTGGAACTACGGGTAGCCATGAAACTGCTTTGTTACGAGTAATCTTTCTGTAAAGTATGCCATCTCTAACATCATATGTTTGACCTACAGTTTCGGGAAAGCTATTACTCTGATGTTTCGCGATAAGATCCCGAATTTCTGCGTCACGTTTCTGTTCAACTGACAACCAGCCCTGATGAAGCTCAACATAATTGACAATTTTAGGCTTAGTCTTTATAGGAGTGATAAGGGCAGCAGAATCTGACAGTGGATTTCGGGACAGATAGTCAGCGTGCTCCATTTTACTTCCTTCGCGGTATACAATGTCGAAGTCGTAGGCTTGTAAATAAGCCCACCATCGGTAAACGCGGGGTGTTAGGTCTTTCTTCGATTTCGACGCCTTGAGTGAGTTACAGTCGGTAACTACTACAAATCGCCTACCATAAAGATAATGACGAAAATGCTCTACAGCTCTAACGACAGCTAGAGTTTCTAACTCGTACGAATGATAACGAGTCTCCGTGTCTGCTGTTCGGCGGCTATAATACTCTACAACGTGCGGCAGATTATTTTTCTTTTGCAGAAGGATTGCTCCATATCCTTCTGAGCTAGCATCGGTATGTAACTCCACTGGAAGTTCAGGGTTGAAAATAGTTAGTACCGGTTCGGACGTGAGAATGCCTATAATTTTGTGCCGTATCTTTTCGTGTTCGGTAGTCCAAGTGATTCGTCCTTTAAGTTTTGTAAGAGGGTATAGAGGTCCGACTATTCGTGTAAAATCAGGAATAAATTTCCGAAAGTAGGAGGCCAAACCGAGAAATTGGCGAACATTTGTAGCCGATTTAGGTTCTGGGGCGTCTGCCAATGCTTGAATTTTCCGCGAATTGGGTCTAATCTCACCGGATTGTACAGAATATCCTAGGTAGTCAACTTGTTGTTTCATAAATTTACATTTCTTTATATTGAGTGAGAAACCGGCTTCTGATAACGCACTTAAAACCAAGTCGAGGCGCTTCAGTCCTTCGGAGATGTTAACAGAATAACATAATACATCATCCATATAAATAAGTGGTTTATCTTGTAAATGACTAAGAGCCTTAGTGATACATCTCTGAAAGACCGAAGGAGCATTTCGCAAACCAAACGGCATCGCGAGATATTCGTATTGTCCTTCATTTGTCACGAAAGCCGTCTTTTCCACTGACGCAGGGTGGATAGGGATCTGGTGGAAGCCAGAAGCCATATCAAGGGAAGAGAAGAAATTAGCACCCGTAAGCTGGTCTATTTGTTCCTCGATTCGAGGTAAGGGATAATGTTCAGGTATGGTATTGGAATTTAGCTCCCTAAAATCTACGCAAAGTCTATCGGAATTATCCTTCTTTTTCACAAGAACAATTGGGCTAGCAAATGGGGACGTACTCTCTCGAATCACCCCTGCGTCTAATAATTTTTGAACCTGTTCCCTAATTATTTGTTTCTCTATAGGCACTCTTTTATGGGGACATCTTTGTACAACTTTATGTGGATCTACTAATTTAATTTCACATACCCCAGTCTTCACACGCTTGGTAGGTATACCCTCGATAAAGTTATTCGCGTATTTGCTCAATATAGAAATCAACATATTTTTATCCTGTTCCTGCAGATCCGTGTCAATTTTCGAAAAATCTGATAGGTTTGATGTCGCGACACAAAGATTAGACTGTTGCTTAGAGTAAATTACAAGATTATCGTTATCAATTTTTACACTTAGCCCTTGATCAAATAAATCCCTACCAATAATTATAGGCTCAGATATATTATTGTCAGGAACCACGTGAAAGAGTAAACCAATCAAACGATCACCAATTTTAACATCGGCCTGAATTTGAGTCGTACACTGTATATCATCGCCTCCAATGCCGCTAAGATAAACGAGACTCTTACACACAGTACCCAAGAGTTTGTCACAATAACTATTTTTCACGAGAGAACAGGATGATCCGCTATCAAATAGAAAAGATACTGACTCACCGGAAGATGTTGCCAAGATACTTCTTGAAGGACGGTGTTCACAATGGTGGACTTCCTTGACCGCAGCCTTACCACCGTTATTTCTATCTGGACATTTAGTTGTCACATGTCCCTTTTGACCACATGTGTAGCATGTTACAGGTGTCATCTTCTCCAACGGACGGGAAGAACTCGGAGTGTCTTGAGGCCTGACTGATCCCAGCTCGTCACGACGTTTCCGGCATTCCGCAAAACGGTGTCCCGTTATTCCGCAAAAGTTACATCTGCCAGTGAACCTTTCGGTAGTACGAAAACGCTTCGTCTCAGGTTCGTTAGCTTCGACACCGTCTGAACGCCGCTTAAGAGATACACCTCTCAGGATTCGGAACAATTGAGTGCGAGTTGTGATATTGTGTGCAATCAATTCACGTCTTATCAAACTGTCCTTCTGACAAAGCACAGAAATAACGAATCCAGTCACCACTTCTTCAGGCATCACAGCTTTAGGTATTCGTTCAATTAGGTTCCATAAACGAAGAGCAGCTTCTGAAGCTGTCTCCTTAGCTCCTATTTGGAATCGCAATATTTCGTCAAAGTAGTCCTGAAGAAGCTTTGGTTTTGAGAATTTAGCCAACAGTGACTGTTTGACAACGCTCCATGACATTTCATCTAAGTTTAGCTTAGTGATGCAGGCTGCCGCTCGCCCTTTTAGAGAAGTAGTAAGGGCCATGAGCAAATCTATTCCTTCTAAGCGCTTATTTTGAACGACCGCTTCGGTAATATTGCACCAACCGTCTATGTCACAGTCAGGTTCGTCTGGATTAAAAGGCAAAAATTGTGTTGCCTGGTTAGTACTCACAGTTGGCGTTGACTGGGCTGCGAGAACACGAGATAAAAGCATTTCCATATTACTTAGTAATTTTTCTGCGTCCGATTTTGTTGTTTCTCGCTCAACTCTAGCCCCATCCGATCCCACTTCTGATAAAGGGGCAGGGGGGCCTTCGTCAGTACTCATCTTGTATGATATATGAAGGTAGGTAGATAGGTAGGTGAGCGTGAACAGAGAAATTGCAGGTCCTTTTTACAATCGCAGTTTATTTAATCCGCACAACGGTTAAATCAAGAAATATATAGCCAAATGATTAATATACAGTCTTCGTAACACAGCACCAACTTAATCAGAACACTAGATTGTACTTTTACTTAGATTCAAAGCGATTCGTCACAAACGTGGTGCGCGGGCGCCGTCTCGAATCAGTCTGTCCCAAGATGGCCGCCCTCACAACCATCGACAATGACGCTTCGCTAGGCTGACTTTGACAACTAAAAGTCAACCTGACCTATGACATTGACGGATGCGCCGTCAAGTACATTAGGTGTTTATAAATGTAAATGTTAGTAAAATGTTTACCTACATTTCTAAAAAATAAATATGTATCTCACGCGCTAGTAAGTTACAACAACGCAGACAAGGAATATCCTAAGTATGAATTAATAATTGAGAGTCATACAAATTTTTAGTCCCGTGGTGATTGAACTAATTACACTAGCTTCACTAGTAGCAATGACTTAAAGCGCTACGATATTCGTCATATAAAATAAATAATTCTCTCCCTATCTCTAATATAATTTACCGCTTATGACGTCACAATGCGACAATGTAAGTACTTCGGTTTAATATCTTTATTTCTTATTTAAAACACAAAAAAGTGTTACTTACATAAGAAAGCATAATATTCTTGAAGGTTAACAAATAACATGTCCGTTACCACTTTTAACTACACAGTTTCACAAATTGTTTACGCAAATAAAACACACTTACACATTGCAATGACACTATTACAACAAAATGAATAGAAGAGGAAAAGCTAATTTTAAACGATAGTTATTATAAAATTATAAACAAAATAAGCCGCGATATGCTTAACAATAAAAAAAACAGATACAATTCACATTAATTTTGTTAGTCGGTAGACGGTGAAAATCGTGTGGTCTAATTTATGCGCTATACGCTTATTCGCTTCTCCTGCGCGGTAACTATTTGTGTCTTATGTCAAGAAGCAATCATCACTAGCTACGTAGTTCAACAATTTTCTTTTAAAGATTGTGAGTGTGCTTGCACTTTTCATTTCAGTTGGGATGCTATTATATAACTATGCTCCCGTAAATGTTATAATGTTTTCCGTAATTGGTTCTTGCACCGGGGAGTATTAGTAATATGATTAGCGCGACGTGATGAGTATTTGTGCGTTTTACTTTTACCTTTTATGGAAAATATGATGTGCATATTTATCATTTTGATATAAAAATGCATTGTATAGTGTTTTTGAAGGTGTTAAAAAATCATAGTTGTATAGAATTTTATCTAGTGTGAGCCCCAAGTGCTTCGCATTATTTATTTTGCGTAGTATTTCGCCATTTATCTTTAATGTAGTCTGGTTGTGTATTTTTTTGTTTTTGGCTGCGAATATGTTTTGGAGGTATTTATTGTTAACAAATTATATTGCAACCATGTATGCAATAAATCAAGATCTTGTTGTGCTGTATGTAATGCATTATTGATATTTTGACTAAAGTATAATAAACATGTGTCATCGGCGTATAGGGTAAGATCTCCTTGTAATCCCGCTTGGTGGACATTATTTACATAAATTAGGAATAACTGGCTGATTTGGCTGCAATCTGCTAAGTAATTATAATGGTTGACAAGAGAGCTTATTGTTGACCACAAATATTAATGGTAATAACAAAACACTGGTGTTACGTAATTCCTAAGTTGTCCCTCGGCAATGTGACGTCATAATCCACAAATAGAATATGTGTAGTTATTAATATCATATGTATACGAGTAGATACGCGGATTGTAATCTTAAGTTTAGGACTAAGGTACTGGTCCTAGGACGAGTACATAAAAGTTTATAGAACTTTAAACAAGTTGTAGCCAAATTATAATAATATCATCGCTGTATTAAGCTGTCCCACAAATGGACACGGGCCTCTTCCCAGTCTGAGAAGGATTGCAAGGGCAAGGTGAAAATCACAGGCAAGAATCTAAACCTTAAATTCTAAGTTGACAGTTTATACCCTGTGTGTAATTAATATGTACAAAAAATCGACTCGACACCGACTCCAAAAATAAAAATAATTTAATTATTCATAAGAGTACACAATAATCTTATAACTTTTTAGTGCATTTTTTGTTATAGAATATTATTTTTTGAAGTCGGTTTATTTATTTCTCGGTTTTTAGAGAATCTGAAGTTCGATTACTGATTTTATTTGCCCGAATATAGAAATAATTTTGTTATAAGCTTTTTGGTGTATACCTTGTTGAATTTAACAGTTGTACATAACCCTATACTATTAAATACTATCAAAAACCAATTTGAAATTGTGTAAGCAATACATATACATGTGATACATATGATTGTAGCAATCACGGCAGATTTGCAGTTGCCGTTGTATAAAGCCGAAGATCTTTATCAGAACATCACCAAATTAGAATGGGGCTACCTCGAAATACTACGAAGTGCTTCCAAACCATCCCACACGGTTGTTTATTTTGTTGTTGTCAAAAATTAGAACATCATCAATGTAGCCGAAGTCAACCAAATACGCATTATTGAGGATAATTCAAAAACAAATGGTCAGATCTTGGTCAAAATTTATTGGAACCAAATGGGAAGTACCAGCTTTCAAATAAAAATAATCATCAAAATCGGTTCACCTAAGAAAAATTAATGAGGAAACACACATAAAAAAAACATACAATCGAATTGAGAACCTCTTCCGTTTTTTGAAGTCGGTTCACAAATAATAGGACTATTAAACTTAGAAAGCAAATACCTAATGCGTTTCAACATAATAAATTATGTTTTTAGGCACGGGACACCCATAAGCTAAGCCATTCCAGCAAATGAGCCCCATAATGAAACAAGAGTGATAATTTGATGATTGCCCACCATTATGTCACGTAATTATTTAAATCTTGTTGTGTTCGCGATTTTGTACGACAACTGAAATAAACGCCTTGCATTTGCAAGGCGAAAAAAGGCAAAAAATAAGACAAATATTTTTAAATCGCCATGGATTTATTCAAAAATATGAATAAATCCATGGCGATTTAAAAATATTAGTCATAATTTTCTTGCATTTATTCCCTCATAGCTCGGTCTTTTATCCAAACTTAGCAACTAATTGCAACGTAACTGGAGTAAACTCACAAAAGTTTTACGTGCATAAGCGTACTTTGAATTCTCAAAGAATAAATGATTTTTGACTTTATTAAAGACAGTGAAATTTATCGTTAGTAATAATAATAAATAATTAAAGATATGACTAAAGTCGTCTATAGAAATATACCTGCTTTAGTACAGGCTTGTAAGTATAATGAGATTTTAGTTTGACCCACTGCTGCTATGCAAAAGCCTTATCCTTGGACTTTTAAATTACTCTGTTCGTAGACAACCCGTCATCTCCGTTTAGGTCTGCCCCGTCATGTCGCCGTGGACTGTCTTGTGGTACCCAATTAGTTACGATTGGCCCACCTCTCTAGGTGCATACGGGGGATGACTTCGGGTCAGTCCCACTCCATATGACATAAATAAAAAATCGTTCAATGTTACTATCTTTATTTGTCAAAGTTTTCCTTACAATTAGTTACATAGTCATTTTATTTAATCAGTTTCTACTAACTGTAATGATTCTCTTTATAAAACAATCCAACTTTATACGAAACGTTTTGATGTTATTACAAATAACTTCTAACATTATTGCATATTATAAATAAAATGTAACAAATACAAATTATAATTATTATATAATTATGATTAATATTTACAAATAACTATTTACATTTTATTTTACACATATTTTAAACCTAATAAACATTCGACTAGAAAAACAACTACAAAATAACGTTAAAATGATAAATTCCGTGCTATTTTATTTTTCGTTTGTGTACTTAAGAATTTATTTAAATTAGGTATGTACAATAAAATATTCTAATATTAAATATAACATTTATTATTTGTAAACAATAATAGTAATAATTGTAGAATAAACGCTAACAGTCTATTTAATTTAATTTTAATAAAAGTAAATTTTCTATTATTGATTTATATAAGAGTATTTTAACAAATTAGAATTGAATATTACATAAGTGTTATATTAAAAATAATCTAATTATAGAACAATTTATTAGTGTACATAGAATTTTTAACGATTGTAGACTGAAAAATAATTTTATTCTTCAACCAAATTCAGTGTAAAACGTTGTTGAAAGCCTGAAAGTGTCTTAATTTACTTTTTATTAAAACTCGTGCAATTATGCGGGATAGAATTTAAATTGAAATATAATACCTTAAACTCAAATTAAATTGCCAAAAAGATTTCGTAAAGAGAATTAAAATAGAAGTGACATCACTTGTCCAAGCCATAAGAGATAAACTAGTAGAAAAAACAATTAAAATATAAATGTATTCTATACATAGTACGTACACTATAATATTTTGGTTACCAAAAGGTATCCCTGACATTTAATTGTCACGTATATCAAAGACAGTTTTTGGTACCCAAAACAAACAAAACAATTACATTATATACACAACCATAAAATAATATAATATAAGTATTATTGACAAATAATTAGTAAAAGAGAAAAAACGTGACTTTATAAAAATTCTACTTCTTGTATTACAATCGCTATCTCTTATAAATGATACCAACATCTCCTTAATAGTATACCTACTTAAAATGTAATTAAGTTTATTTACATTAACGTTTTGCCGAAATTAGAAGGCCATTTTAATATAGGTACAGTTTCCAAAAATGTATTCTTTGTTTTGTCAACCTGTTTCAAAGATTTCTCGATATATACCGAAACGGTGCAGACTACCCTTATATTTTTCCAAATCGTGTACTTATTACAATAATTATAATTAATATAGATTTATTGTTGTAGCATGCGAGAAGAAAAATAATATGCGGAAATTTAAACAAGGATTTCCCTTAGGGGTGCGGCAACAAAAACACCTAAATCCGGTGCACATATTTGTAGAACAAATATTTGTTTCGTATGGGAATTAATCCCGCGGCCCTTAGTGCCGAAGTTGTACCTTTAAGTTAAACATATTTGTAAAATAAATTGTAGGCTATAAATCAAAATAATCATTTATACGACGAATACTTTTGTTTGATAGTGACAATTATTGATTTTAAATCTCTTGTCAGTGATAATAAAAATTAAATAATTAACGATTATCAAGTTGTAAATTAAAACAATTGCCAATATTCCACTGTAAAAAGACTATAAAAGTTGTTTTCAAAAAGTGTGCTTATGAGATGTAAAGATTTGGCTATTCAATTCATATAAAACTGGTAGCTATATTCAATTCGATTTCATTGACGAAAAAAAGAACGTTTTAAAATTATTGCAACAATATACTACGTAATTTTCAGTTTCAAGTTCAGACCTGTGATTTACATTTTCAAGATGGCTGATAATCTACTGAACTTTGTTGAAATTTACTAATCTCCTCATCAACTTGCTGGTTAATATCAGCCACTAACACACAACAGCAGATTGGTGCACCCTTACACAAAAGGTCCACCATTTGCAAAAGGAACGTATTTTGTTTTCGTAGAAACAGAGAAAAATAGAGGCTTGCCAAAATAATTCGCCTAAAATGTTTTCGTTATTCACAGAGAAACTATACCTACATCTAATATATTCCGGCAAGACAGAAATTAACAATACTATATTACGATATTCATAACTTATGTTAATATACTTATAAACATAATTTCTATTCTATACACTGTTCAATGCAAAAGGTTTTTCTTGGATAAAATTATGGACATGAATAATGTATTTCTGTTTCTTTTTTACAATAGACGCGACGAACATCTGAATTTCGTACGGCGACGCTCTTATGACATTAAATATTCAAGGTGCTTAAAATTACTTTCTTTTGCTGGATTACTTTCTTTTGCAATAAAAATACACTTACATAGTTGTGACGAAATTAAAACGCATCAGATCAGTTCAATTCTGCAGCTGTTACATTTCTTGTAAGACATATTTTTGTTGCCATTCGATGTCAAATCAATCGTCAATAATTCATGCATAAAAGGAGCCAAAATCAAAAATATATAACAATTTATTTATTTATATACATTTTGTATATAAATAAATAAATAGTTATGAGGAATGTGATGAAATGAATGAAGCCAGGGAAGTGTGTCAGGATCATAGCAAATGGAAATCCGTAATCTCTGACTACCCCTCTGGTAAACAGGCGTGAATCTATGTATGTATGTATGTATGTATATACAAAATGTCAGTGGCCACTAAAGGCGAACTTAATCCTGGGGACATTCTTTACCAGTCTTTCTTGACGGGATGCAAATATGTAATAATGAAATACTATCATATTATGTTTATTCTTAAAAGTGAGTGTGTCCATTATGTTTAGGTTATGATGGAACTGACATACGCTGTGCGTAAAAGTACCGAAAAAAAAATCAGACTAAAAAACAAAAAAGGAGTGAATGTGTCTTTCATCTGCAATAAATGGTATACCACTTCACACCACTTCTTTATACCTGATGATTCTAATACTAATAAAAGGCTAACAAGATTAATTGTAAAATTCTAATAAAATTCGTACAATTCATTGAACGCAACCATTGGACCAAATATTCGTTCGAAATTCAAATGAACAGTTTGAAAATCAAAGAGCGAGGGGTATCTTGTCACTTGAATATTTGATCGTCCATTACAATTCGTCCGTTAAAATCCTTTAATTTAAAATCCATTGGACCGTCGCGTTGTAACATACGAACAAGTAAAAGATATATGGATTCGACAAACAGATTTAATTATTTTTATTGTAGAAAATGGCTTTGGAGAGGACGCTTTAGAGGGAAAATTAAAGGCCTTTTTAGAGCTGTCGGTTCTCTTGTTATCACTTTGCAGGTTGGGCTTTTTATGCAATTTGATAGACTTCGCTTAACTTTAGAAAGCCAGTAGTATTTTTAAATCAAATTCAATAACGATAAAATTCAAATAGCAGGTATTTTGCCTCTCACTGTTGAGTGTAAATTAAATTCTAATATAAACTTAAGTATAACAAGCTATCTTGTGATCGTACATCATAATTCTACCATAGAAGGCATCACTGCAATTTTTCGTGGATTCATTTGTAATTCTCAGAAAATATTAATGCTTTCTGGCAGTCTTGATGACTTTTGAAAGACATAAATAAAAAATAAGTACAAACAGAATAATTAAGAGGAAATCTATTAAGAAACAGCTAATACAAAATTCAGGTCCGCAATAATTTATTACCAAAAACTACATAATACCCTTTTATACAAACGCCAACATACCGAATAGTGGCTTCAGCGTGCGGTGTGCAATTTTCATCTGAATCCGTCCACTGTGCTTGTATATAGAGTGGCGAGAGTGCAGTACAATGAGATAAGCAGATTGACTGAGAGAGCACACGGTGATGCTGTGTTCGCGTTCCCGTGTTGCATCGCCGCTGGGTGTTCTCCTGACGAAGATAAAAACAATGTTAGATATAGTATTCGACGAAATAACAAAGCTTGGAAGGCAAGATTACAATCCGTAGAAGGAAAATACGTAATGACCTTTGTTCAGTGCCGTCACTGGAATGATAAGATATACAGAAAATATATTGTAATGTACATTGGACTCATAGTGTGTTTTTTAAAAGCTGTTAATTTTAAAACCGTCACTCAAACTTTGTCGAGTTTTAAATTGCTGCGCAATATTAGTACGCTTTTAATTGCATACTAGTATTGCACGTCATCACACGATTTAAGAAATGTGTAAGCTTTGTCAACAGACTCTTGACCAGCTTGATTGACTATGAGCCTACTGCATGTCGCTCAAAGAATAGGCCTGTATCGTGTTTATTTCGCTTGACATTCTGACAGTTAACGAACAGAGCTGATCCGTTAAATAATGTAAATGAAAAATTTGTTAAGGTATGTAGATATTTAATCACGCGTAAACCATTAACAGATTGGGATGGAACTTGGTGTGCAAACAGACCGCGTCCTAGATCAATCGAATTTTTTACCCAGTTATGCGTTCCCCGTGGATTTATTTTATTACTGGTTTCTAGTATTATTATAAAACAACTATATTGACTTTCAGAGTGAATTGGTTAGGCGCTATGACTGTGATTGTGGTATCATGTATATAACTAAACCAAGAATGACTCTAAGAATAAAATTATGCTCTATGTGAGCAACCTTTAAAAAAATAGATTCTAGGAATAGCTTGCTCTTAGAATACAGGCGACGGCGACAAAAATGTTAAGAATATAATATGAGCAAGCTTGGATTCTATTTTCCCGAGTTTCTGCTATTGAAACCACGCTTGATTCAAACTGAAGTACTTTTATTCATATGCAAATAATTTCAAACTGAGTTTAGTGAAACAACTTTTATTAAAAAGTTCTTTAACACTGTATATTTGCACGATGCACCGGTTTGTATGTAGATGGAAAACAAAAGAAATGCAAAGGCGTTTCAACATCAGAGTTTTGTTGTAACTACAGATTGTATCTTTAGCTAGTGATTCTTTAAGACTTGGTTTGGGAATATTGTACAAGTTGCTTTATATTTTAGTTTTAAATTTTGCCCGTGTATATTATTGTTATATGGTTACTGAACAAGTTGCGGATAAGATGTTATGTACACTCGCTTAATACACACTAAATATTTGTTTATAAAACTAGATCTGCAGCGATAGTCTAGTAAGAGACCGTTGGACTGCCACGTCGAGGTCTCGAGACCTGTGCATTAGAGTTTATTATTGATCTTTTATCTAGGCGTTCTTAGTGTCAGCAAAAAGTATAATACTGTCTCCGATAGACAGATATAGTCTTATCCTTTACAACATGGGACCTAAATCTGTAGCAGGCTCAATACAGATGCAATGTGCAATGCTCTTTTGTTTAAATTGACAATCATGTTCCTGGTAACAATGCCTGTGTCACGGCGGATTTAAACATTTATACATCGGGCACAAAGATCACCCAGACTCGTGACATCTATTTGTCGAACTCACAAAATTTGGGGCAATGGCTACAGCGAGTTGACCATTTAAACCTCTGTAGTCAAATCGCCAGTGCCACCAGTGTCTCCTTACCGTTTTGAGATCCAGCCATGAGACTATGTATACAGGTTGTCCGGTAATTAATGGATAACCTTGAAACGTCTTAAAGCAGAACTGAGAGCCGTTCAGAAAAAAAAAAATATATATTCTAACTAATACCTGAGATATTTTTTTTAATTACCATGTTTAACGTTTTTTGTTGTTTTATTATTAAACACTAATTATGCTAATAGATAGACAGTCCAAAGTATGACTAGCTATGCACTTTTTAATTACTTTTTTAATTTTTTTCATTCTTTTTTCTGAACTGACTTTAGTTATACTATAAGACATTTCAAGGTTATCCATTAATTACCGGACATCCTGTATATGTACATAAAATTTAGGAATGTCTCTCTGGAGCTATACGAAACATCATGTTGCTCTAAGACTTAGTATTTTACTGCGGAACACATGAGGATTCAAGTGATTAACAGTTTACCATGTGGCTGCAAATAAACTTTACTGCTATTTCTCGTTGCATGACGCTACAGCGGAATGGAACACTGCGAGAGACAATTTAAATGAATATACTACAATGTAACTTACTTAGCGCAGTTATTTTAGTAAGTTGATGCAATATAACACTGTTATAATTTAATTTAGAGTAAACGAGTAGCTTGTTTGAATTGCCTTCGTGGCGCATCAGGAATGTATGCATGACTGAATGGTATATAGTTTAAGAGGTCGCCTCGCCACTGCCATTGCGCCGAATGTTATGTGTTTAATACCTACATGGGCCAAACATTTTATGGTGATGGTTTTCGTGTCCGCTGTTTCGACGTTTGTAAATTCCCCGTGACACAGGAAGGACAACAAGTGTGGGAGATGTCTTGTAAATATTAAGAACAGTAAAAGCTCGTGTTCGTTTCTAGGGTACAGCAGGATTAGGTTTCCTGTCAAAATTCTGAATAGCAGCACGGAGTTTAAAGCTGCACTCCGTAAGTGCCAGGTGACTTGCCCCGGACAGGGACTTCAAAATATAGGTGGCAAAATGTTTCGGAAGAGTACAGTTACAAAGAAAAATTAATCCACTTGTAAACTCTCTTATATTGTGCACGAACTATTCACGCAACCGATTACGGCACAAAAGATGGAGATATATGTAAGTTTACCCAATTATTTAAGATCGAGGTGCATCGAACTAAATGCATAACGACATAGCTCGTCAGTCAACCGACGGGACAGACCGACGAACTCGGCCGACGGTTCTTAACAGCACGCCGTAACTATAATATGCGAGTAGCAATTTATCACCCCTGGATTGTAGTTGATCATACGTTTTCATTGATGTAGCTTCGTTCCACCTATGAGAGCGGTCACAGTCACCAGTCAAACACTAAATCCAGCCAAAGACACGAGATCAAGCAAGCAATAAACATATTTATATAATACTAGGTTTTGTCCACGGCTTCATCTGCGTCAGTCCCACGGGAACACATATCGGAAAAAGGTAGCCTGTGTTTCTTACTAGGATAAACTCGATCTCCTTGCAAAATATCATCAAAATTGGTACAGTGGTTTAGCCGCTAATCAGACAGACCTAATTTCACGTTTAAAATATATACAGCAGTCATTTTCACTTCTATTAGGACATTGATTAGATCTTTCATGATAATTAATGTTCAGGTAATGTAGTCAAATGCATATGCCGACTGCACTTAATAACAATTACATGAATCGCCATTAACTTAACCAAAGATGCGACAAAGCTCAAATTAGAATACGCCTGATCGCACTCCCATTACGCTGGCTTATTCGAGGTGACTATTCCTAGCGCTGTATTTACTGGCTTTCTCCTAGTTCGTGAATATTGTTAATCTATGTTAGAAATGTAGTCCAATGTGACTTCTCTACCGACCAGAAATGGTTGCAATAAACTTGTATTGATCTCGCACTCTAAATTAAACTGTTGGAGTACAACATGAATAAAAATAAAGATGTATTTTTAAATAAAATTTATATTACTTGCTATTTCAATTGGAAGTAATACCTTGATAATGATACTAATTAATTCACGAGGAATGTATTACTAGGAACTGGTGTTATAGTAATAACACTAGAACAAAAAGATCCGAGAATTTTAGTATCAGTCCATGTACCGTTACTGTTATTTACACTGTGTACTCTCCTATCTTTAATTTATTTTCTTTGGCTACAGCGACATACGACTGGCTTATCTGATATAACATATGATCATGAGCTTTGGATATATTAGGTAGCAGCAATAGTCTAGTGTGAAACCGTTGGACTGCCATGCAGAGGTATCGACTTCGATCCCAAGGCGCACATCTTTTCGAAGTTATGTGCATATTAAATAGTTAATTATCGCTCGCTTTAATGGTGAAGGAAAAACATTGTGAGGAGGAATCTCTACATGTCCGAGAGTTCTCCATAACGTCTTCGAAGATATGTCAAGTCTGCCAAACCGCACTAACACACTGTGAAGAGGCTCGTATTTATTATATTAGGTATTATTTATTTATATTAGGTAAAAGGTACATATCTATAAGTATTTAGTGACGGTGAGTAACCACAGACACCTGATCACCAGTGATACACCTGATATCTTATCATAAGCCATGGTAACTGCCTTCCATTAAGTGGGCCAAATACTTGTATGTTAGCTTTGCTATATACTAATTTATACCATTACTAAATCATTGACTCACTGACTTGTAAAATTTTCTATAGCTACAACACTAGATATATACCAAAGTCCATTAAAACAAAGGAAGAAAAAGCCTACACTCACCATTTATGACATGTACATTGACTGATGCCGCTTCAGCCATAGTCGGCACACAGCTGTAATTCCCGCTGTCACCCGGCAGCAATTTGTCTATGGTCAGTCGTGACGTCAGCTGCTCTGTCCACTCGGTCTTCAGTCTCAGGCGAGGCTCGTCAACCAGAGTGTTGTCTTCTACTTCCTTATACTCTATTAGGTTTGATCCTGGAAATAATTTTGTGATCAGTGTTATAGAAAACGAAAAAAGCCGTGCCGTGAACCCGGGATTTTATTTAAACTGTAGTAACCTGCTGGAGAAAGTAGACACATCTTACAGTAGATCGCAGTCAAACAACCTTGAGACATGTTTTTTTGTGTAAGCAAGTTGTCCAGCCTTCCCAAGGTAGCAATGTGCTGTCAGAAAGGGTTATTCTTTAGCAATACATCTTTGTGCATCACAGCTACCGTTTGATAACTTTAGTAATGCGTTCGTCCATAAACTAACCAGTAACTATCACACAAACCTTATAGATCTTTGTCATCTGGCCTAGATTAAAATGATTAAATTAAATTAATTTGAATGAGCCATCACAGTGTTCCTACGTGTTTTGCCTGACTAAGTCACATGATAATTATGGATGACTTAGATGTAAGGCTTGCGACGTTACAATAAATAGAAACTTTCTGATCATAATCTTATTTACGCTATACCCATTTTTAAAGCATACTAGCAATTTGGGTTTCGGGTAACTATAATAATTATTATTAATGCTTCCAGATAAGCTAAGTTCGTGTGTTTTCGCGGGTTCATGTCTAGTGGTGGGGATAAAACTCAACCTTTGGATCACCACTTTATAATTTCAAAAGGATTAAAACTGAAGTGTTCTATTGCCTGCTTCTGTTTAAGCACGTGAGCGTCACCTAAATTTTGTTTTCCGTAACTTCGTTAAAGTAAACAAGCTATAGATCAATTGTTCAATCACCAAGAAATTAATTTAAAGTTGGTACAGATAATCTACCTTAAATTAGCTTATAACAAAACCTTGACAACCAATCTCAGGTTGTCTGGAAAAGATCGCTCTTAGCGATAAGACCGCTAATTGTATGTATTTACAAGTGTTCTTTGAACTCTATATGCACAAATGTATTAATATACATTAAAAGATTATCTATACATTTATCTGAACCTTTTCTATAACTGATTCTGAATCTGATGATATTGCTTATATTACCTATTCCAAACATACCGATTACATGTTTAGTACTATATTTTTACTAGACATCAACCGCAGTTTTACCCACGTTTGTGATTAATGCTTCGCTCCCGTGACTCATAGCGTGATGTTATACAACCTATGTCAGAATAAAGAAGCTTTCTAGCAGTAAAATAATTTTTAAAATCGGATCTGCTGTTTGTAAGCAAAAATAAATATATAAGCATAGATATAGATATCATACTGACTACTTACCCTTATACCAAAATATGGTGCCTAAGTCATGTGGCCCTTGGCTCAGTATGCAAGTCAATGACAAAGAGCTGCCAGTCTTCACGTACAGGTCTACTGGGCCTAAGATGTGGGCTTTTGCTTCTGTTGACAAAAAAAAGTTAACAATGAGAAATCGATACTTTAAAATATATCGATTAGTAGCGCTGGTGCTGGTAACCTCTTAAAGTATATTACTCTATACGGTATTACGGTCACTCTCTATTATGTGTGACCTAATAACATGGTTGGCGAAATATGGGTGTAACATATATACATATATCCTCAGGGAATATGTAAACCGGCACCCATGTTAAGTCCCTCAATACTGCAAATGATGGCAATATTCTGTCTTCCAAGACGGTAAAAGAGACAAAATTTTACAGTCAAAAAGCTCGAAATATTTAAATACTTACACAGAAAGAAACCTTAGTGTTTTAAATATTAAATTATTTATTCATAGGCGTGTGTCGCGAAGGAAACGTACATTTATGTATTAAGGAACGACAATTTAAAATACAGATCTTCAAAGCAGTTATTTTTACATACTTAAATATATTATATTCTCATATCTAGAAAAGGCGTGGTGCACTACATCCCAATTTTTCCAAATTACTATGTTTTATAATTTCATTTATTATATTGAATTATGCATCAACTTTACTACAATTTCAACTACATACGAATAAACATTCAAATTATACGTCGTAAGTGTTAAAATAATTTTTTTTAAATAGTATGACGCTATATTTTATTTATAGGACGTACATCTTCCTATAATAATAATATCCTGTATTAAACTCTTCTACTGCTGGGCACGCGCCTCTTCTCAGTGTAAGAAGGGTTAGGCCGTAGTACACCACGCTGGCCTAGTGCGGGTTGGCAGACTTCACATATCTTCGAGAATATTATGAATAACTCTCAGACATGCAGGTTTCCTCACGATGTTTTTCCTTCACCGTTAAATCGAGCGATAATTAACTATTAAATACGCATATAACTTTGAAAAGTCAGAGATGCGCGCCTTCGGGTTCGAACTTAAGACCTCTGCGTAGCAGTCCAACGGTTTCCCACTAGGCTATCGCTGCTAAAGTAAAGAATATTATATTCTAAAAACATCCATTTTGATTTACACAATAGTAAACATTTTCACCAAATTCATATGAAGTCAAATTAGTATGTTCATTGTTCATATCAACGGCTAACTTAATTTAGTCCCTTAATGGGAAAGCAAATTATAACAGATTACCTTTGTAGTCCTCTTTAATAATTCTACTCAGTTTATTTTACTCACATCTTTACTGATGAAAATTTCATAGAATCCTAGTCTCCAGGTTTAATATATTATGTAGAATAAAACAGTATTGTAAATTCAAATTATACCGATTTCGGTTTACGTAGGCAAAGTATACTGAAAAATATGAATATCAAAATTAATTATTCGCATACGCTGAAACTTAATAACACAAGTGTTCTACATAACAATAATAATTCTATGAATATATAAGTGCTTTGTGTAATAGCGAGAGAAAAAAACTCATTTTCTGTTTTATCGTCCTAATTCCGCAAGAGATGTTGTCTGTTAAGATATTAAAGGCAGAAGAGCCTATCAAGTACCTTCAAACCGTGATACAGCACGTATACAGTAGAAAGAAAATGCCTCTTAAAACGATGAAGAAAAAATTAGGCCAAGATTAAATCTGGCCAAGGTTGCGTTGAGGCCTTTATTTCACATTGTTATCGGGGGATTTGAAAAGTTCAAGGGGGTTCACGAAAGGAGTTTCTGTAAAGTCACGGCTAATAAGCAGGGATAGAAAAACTGGAGGTTGTTATACACAAATTATGAGAACGAGCAAAACATAATATTAATATTACAAACCAAAATTGTTGGTTTAATAAAGCATTGTTTTTGCGCGGTGCTAAAAATCCGGACTGAGGAAAGTGAGTATAAACCCTATTAAAACATCACTTAACTCTTGTAGTCGGAAACTGCAGCGACAACAATAACTATTAAGCAAAGCTCTTGCCTAGGAAGTTAAACTTTCTCGCAGACCCCAATTAAGTTATTATAACTATAATGGAGGCTTGAAAAAGAATATCATTTCTCTCAAAGAATAACAATAACGAGTCTTGCAGCTTCAGAGCTAACATTAAATTATACTATCATCCAGAGCGATAATACACTGTTATACCAAGCATAAATAAAATGATGGGACAATCACCATAATTCTGTATTTAAATAGGCTTTTCGCCGAACTTGACATTTACGATAAAATTATGGGTTTTAGTTATATCGCACCCTTTGAACGATTATGGAGACAATTTACAATTTAACTGTTTTGGTGGGAGGTATTAAATTCTTGAGTCAAAAAGTGTCCTCACAATTTCACTTTCGTCTTCTTTATGATAAAATATAAAAGTATAATAAACCAAGCATATCCAGCCATGAAACTTCAGACGTACTACTTTAAGTCGTATCACAAAAACGTCTTGGCATTTTGACCCATTTACTTCGTAAATATTCAAGTTTGGTAGCATGTTTTGCTGTGTCATTAGACTGGCTCAAGAGAGGCAAGCGGCAAGACAAGCAAGTATTAAGTGCTCAGGAAGCTTGGAAAATTGCAATGTCAAGTGACGCCAGTTTTAGCCTTTGTATTGTAGTTGCAAAGTTTGCGGCAAAACTTAGACTACGTTGTTAATGAATGCTCCTATTTCACTAACTTTATACCTTATTGAAGTTATTTAATAAGAAGGCTTGGTTTGGACTAGTTCTAGTTTGGGAATCAGGTTAACGTTGCTTTTAGTTTTCATCGAGTAATTAAAAGCTCATTACAAAGTATATTATTGGGTATGTCTCAAGGAAAATTTTGAACCTGTACAATCCTTATGAACTTTAACATAGTCTCCTACTTGGAAATACAAGTTTTCAGCTAAATAGAATGTTAGTAAACGACCTTAGATGCTGACCTATATTTTTGGATATTAAAATATTTCCCATGGGTATCGTAAAGTAATATACTATGAGAAGGAAATTCGATACACCACACTACTAAAGTAAAGGGTACATTGTTTATCGTGATCACATTTTACGTTTAATAGAAAAAGGTCATTCTAATTCTGTGGCATCTAAAATCGTATAGCAGGAACATCAATTTAAAGAGACTGCATTGCGGTCTATTAGTTTAGACTTTCGTAGTGAACGTACATAGCTTAAAACCAATGGTAAAAATAATTCTCATTTTGATTATAAGAGTATGAATTATTCTTAGACATCTCTCACAGGAAAACTGGCGAATTGTAACTAAATTATTCCAAACCATAATGGTAGTCTTTATTCTTTTTGTTACGGCCCAGAGCACATTACTATTTTATTTAGATATTATACAATAATTTTGACAGACTATTGGTGATTGATAAATGAAATCTATATCTTTAAAATATGAATAATATAATTAATTTATAATTTGACGATACCGTTACTCTATATTCCGATCGTTGATACCCAACTTTACCAATTATCGGAAATTTTCCTTCATCCTCACGTACAACCGCAAATAGATTAGAAATTATAGTAATTGCTGTAATTGGACTTACCGACTACATTCAGTTGAAAAGCTAGAGACATCTTCGGTTCTGTATTAACTTGGCATTCGTAGATGCCGGCGTCTCTTTCCTGTGGGAATTTTATCTGGAGCGTCCAATTTTCTGATTTCTCCGGTCTGATCACCTGTTTGAAATAAGTTTAATTAGTAGAGATAGTCTTTACTTATCTATGCGCTCTTAGTAACTCAAAGGTAAAAATAAAAGTAATAATAATAATTGTAATATTTTAAGACTTTTGTTGGCTTCGTTAAGATCGCTTGGTATAGGAAGAAACATATTTGAAAAATAATACAGGGTCATCTAATTATACAGAATCTAGTAATTTATTTTGACACTATTTCAAAGGTTAAATTGGCTTCTAGTGGTGTATACATTTGTGCATTCGTGGTTGTTAAAATTTATTTTCTGTATTAAAGATTCCTTTACTTTGAATACATAAAAGAAAATAAATTATTATATAGATCGCAATATTTTGGATTTTTATTCCGATAAACAATTTTAGAATCCAATAAAAGAATATGTGGTTTTCTCCATCGATTATTCATATAATATTTAATGTTACAAAATTATGTAAATTATATTGATTATCAAATTCTAACCGTGTGTCCTTGATCTGATACTTGATACAAAACCAACAGCAAAACGTGGGCAAGTTTATCACAACATTTGTGTACCACCCGTCTGTTCTAAACTATGCACGAGTTCCTTCCCAGATTGAACTGTGCTCTGATATTCTGTTTACGGTTCGTATTAGATGTTAAGTCTCTGTAGACTATATACTTGACTGTTGTTCTTGAAACCTATCTATACATACAAACAGCCAGTAAGCTCAATGATGAAATTCTGGGTACTATGTCAAATATAGCATGCACATTATGTAACATATTTTTAAAACATGTTTACTTTGATTTGTTTGTTGGTCTAGTGGCCAAGTTTTATAACAATATTTACCTATAAATGGACGATAAGCTCATAGTATAGTTTGTGGAAAAATAAGCAACTGGCGGATATATAATAAGCCTGCGTGTTTGCATTTGATGAGTTTGGTATTTTTTATAATCTAGAAAACATGCTTTCATTTAAGTGGCATGCTGCATTTATTTTAAAACGATGACGGTATTACGTTACTGCTAGTATTCGTCCGGTTTTCGGTATGATCCCTGAAATTTCTTTTACGATACTACGGAAGCCGCGAAGACCGCAGTACGATAAAAACAACACAGATAAGTTTTATTTACGGTCTTCAAGAGAACGGGTCCTAATTATAATAAATCTTGCGTAAGTTCAGTGAAGTTTCTTTAAGTCAGTCAATGTCATGTCTTTGGAAACGAGTTTTTAGTGAAGCGCCTGTTCCATAAAGATGCTGAAGTTTTACTCGAAATCTTCCGCTGGATAATTTTGTTTAAGGACTTGAAATTAATTTTGATTTTTAAGGAAGTCTTACTTTATAACGAGAAATTAATGTTACGACAGGATTTTCTTTGTTACGGCTATAAATTGATAAGTAAGTATTAGACAATCCTTTTTATTTACTAAAATTTATTATATTTAGATATAGATATGACATTATTAATATTGGGAGTAACTATGATCATAAAAGACATCTGGCGTACAGCGCTTTTACTACTACTAGTATTTGTTCATTAGATTTTATTGTTTCTGATAAAACATCTACATAATTATAAACGAACGGGTATTTCAAAACATATAGATTACATTGTTTTGTGCGAGAATATTCAAGAGTGGGTTAACTCACAATATGAGCCGCTAAGCGAGGTGCCTCATTAGTGCGTTGCGTTGCGTCGTCACAACGGATCAACGCATTGTAAGCCACGTCTGCGCTGCGACAACGCACTTATTTCAGTCTTCATTCCACAATGGATCGGAACACTGTCCGTCGTCGCACCAGAGCTTCGACAGCGCGCGCAGCGCAGCACCCTGCTTCGTTTCTCGTCCGTCGATCCGTTAAAACGTCGCGTGCGACGACGCAACGCATTAATGTGGCATGTCACAAAAAATATATGGAACACGACGCAGCGTCGAGGCTGCGACAACGCAACGTAACGCAACGCACTAATGAGGCATCACCGTAAAGGCTGTGATGAATAACCTACATTTCGATTGTTTGGCCTATTTAATATTTAACTTTCTGCAATAGATCTTCTATCAAATCTTGTACAAGTTATTATGTTTTTTTGCCTCACGTCGTGGTAAGTTACTTGTGAATAAAAAAGTGTGAAAATATTTAGATCATAATAAAAAGTTGAGATAATATATTTTTCATGAAAAGAGTATCCGTACTAGAAATAATTCAAATAATGGACACAGATAACATTCAAACTTAGAATAATCATTTGAAGATAATCTAAGTTTTCGTCCCGTGTGAGATTTGTAGCCAAAACACTCAGCGTGGTGACGTGACCTCTTAAAGCACTACAACATCAGTGCAGTCAAATAATTTTAAATCGGGCTAAAAATGTATACATCCTCTTCATTCAATTCCGACATTTTGTTCATTTTCAAAGTATAATATAAAGTATGAAATGATAAGGACACCGAGTATTGTAAATTTCAAATATCTAATTTATATAAAAATATGGCTGCATCGTCGGTCGATTAGGGTCAACACTCGGGTTGAGAAAAGTATTATTGGTTGGCTTCAGGAAATTTCTAGCAGCGTTTGTGATTTGAAACTGAAGCCCGGTAGACGAAAACGACTCGTTTCCTATAAAATGAAGCTAAAACTTGATTAGAAGAATGATTACGTGTAACTTTTAAGGTCGATACGTGATACCAAATAATTTGATACCTAGTTTTGTGAACCTTATAACAAAATATATGCAGGTGTGTGTTTTTTTAGGAATTTGTTCAAGTAGATAGTTAAAACAAAGCGCTGAAGATATATTAAACATTAAACTTTGTTGTTGTTGAAATTAAACTGCTATATACGGATTATATCGCGTAATTCGCGTAATTTGTTGTTGTTTTGTATTTTTTTCTATAACGTCGTGTGTTAAAATCCTTGCCGTGCCAACTACAGTGTATATTTTAGAGATATATTTTTAGTCCCGTATGGTTCTAAAAGTAAAATAATTCTATGGTACTAAAATAAAACAAAAGTATTTTTGAGGAATCTATCAAAAGTACTGCCGCAGTTAACTAAGGCAGTGTTGTCCATAATAATTTATGTCTAAACGACAACTAGCTCATCATGTTGTTGCTAATATATCCCGCGAAATTCCGACGGATATCAATTAAACAAAAAAATATTGCTTACCTGAAACCGCTGATCCGAAGTATAAGTGAGAATCCCAGCAGTTAATATATGGAGATCCCGCTTTCTTATCCACGATACCTAAAACGAAAAAGAAAGTTCAATTCCAACTTTTGATATTTATTCATTCCCTTGACCCAATTTTTGGTCACCATGGTAAGATTGCTCGTACACATTTATGTTAGAATCCGGTGCGGTATATAGTTACCGGTAAAATTACAAATAACCGTTTTTATGTTTTTAGGGTAATATGAAATTCTGATTCATCCATCTGCGTACGGACGCCGGCATCCAGATACAATGCTTTATTATTATATCTCAATATGGTTAAGCTAATAGGTGAGAATTTTCAGGTTTCATACTCATTTACAAATTTAAGCTCGATACATACAAAGCATGACTTTATTTAAGAAAGACATATCCCGCATTTGGTATAAACCCTGTGTTTGTAAAGTCCCCACTTTACAAACATTTAAACACACAAAAAATAGTACTCCTAGTAGCGAGGCGCCTACAAATTTTTTACTTAATTGATTACCCCAGTAATTAATAGAATGCCTTGTAAAATGATGTTAAATGTATTACATCGTGTGACAGATATCTAAATTGACATATAACTAAACCCTTAGGTTCTACATCGACAACCTAGTACACTGTATCAAGCCCAGTAAGTCATAGTGCTTAGTCTAAGTCTAAAGTCTAAAGTCTAAGTCTTACAGTTGCGTGATACATGCATGAAGTTCACAGTGACTTTGTACAATACGGTAAAATCCAAAAAAATCATATTTAGATGGCCGGTTTTCATCCGGGCCGGATCGGAGCGTATAGTGTACCCTTCTTTAAGTTATCACGACTGAACTTTCGTCAAGTCACTTAATAATTCAACACTCGTGGAGATACGTTCAGTTGCTTCAAATTACTTAAAGCAGCTAATGTTTTTGAATTTGTTTTTATTGGACCTTTGAAATCGTACTCCGAATTCTAAGGAATGTTTAAAGAAATTCTCAACAATGTTTTGTGGAATTTGTTTGCTTGCAAAATACTGTTACGCTTACTGAGCGAGGGTGCACTTGAAAGGGATTTAAGATACTAGAAATGTCTTTGAATATATTTATGACAATTTCTTTTCTGGGAGCAATCTTTGCCACACTTTACAAATATTGAAATATTTATCTTGAAAAATATCCAAGCTTATAATTACATATTTACTAATGCTAGAAATTCCTTTATATATAAAAACTGGCTGCTGTCCTGTGTAGATGTCAACCACGTTTATAAATACTGTTTCGCTCCCGTGGTTTCTGATTAAAGTACCTTTCTAATTATTAAAATATTATTACAATCAGTCCAGTAGAAATAGAAAGTTTATTTGCTTGAGACATGTCTCAATAAACTTGTCATTTCTATATCACACAAGATTGTATACTATGGTATAACAAATAAAAGATAATAAAGTATATTGCAGTACCATATACTACATCGCTTTGCTTTGTTGCCATTTCAAAATACTAGAAAACATCGTAGTGATCTGAATCTGTCTAAAGCGATTATCCGGCAGATAGTCTAAATGTTATGTTTACTGTCAAACAATCTGTAGCCGATGGCAGTATATACAATAAAAAAATATATACATAGAATAGAATTTAATGAGTTTTATAATTACGGTATCTTGGGAATTAACGCGATCATGCATATCGTTTATCTTTAAGTACTTGACGTTTCGGCTGTACACCGGCCATAGTGACAAGCTCACTGGTTCGGCGGTGCCATTACTTTGTTTAAGAGGTACAAGAATCTTCATCCACTCTCAATTCTTGCATATGTTTCTATGTCTATGTACGGTCACACAAAACACATACGGTATCCATATTACGATTGAGCATTTTCACTCATCTCATCACTTTAATTTCTATACTTCTATACTAATATTATAAAGAGGAAATATTTGATATTTTGTTTGTTTGTAAGGATTAAAATCAAAAACAACTAATCCGATTTTAAAAATTCTTTCACCATTTGAAAGCTTTATTATCAGCGAGTAACTTGGGCTATATATTATTTTTAAAAACGTATTGTTACTAACATAACCTAAACTACTTTTACGCGAGCGGAGCCGCGAGCAAAAGCTAGTATATATTAATATCAGCCATGTATATAAACTGTCCCATAGTTATATACAATGAGAAAAGGCTGTGTCTTATTCTCACTATGAGAAGAATTAGGCCATAGTCTACCACGCTAGCCCAGTGCGAGTTGGCAGACTTTTCATATTTTCGGGAATACTACGGAGAACTGTTACACATACAGTTTACTTTACGATGTTTTCTTTCACCGTCAAGGTTGGCGACAATTAATTATTTATTATATTATACGTACATAACTTCGAAAATCCAGAGGTACATTCCTTAGAATCGAACTCGAGACCTCTGCGAGGCAGTCCAACGGTATCCAACTAGACTATCGATGCTGCTCCATTACAAATCGCACCCTTAATAAAACAGAGACTTATCTCAGTATTTTGGATTAAAGAAATTTGAACTCTATTGCAAAGATTTAACACAAATATAATATTAGAATTTAACATATACAATTAGAGTTAAAATTGCCTTACTTTCAAATTTCGAGTTAAGTCGCTGTTTTATTAAGAGTAAGAAATGTTATATACATATATTAAGCAAAGCGAAACTTTAAAGTGACTCTGTCAAAATTCTCATATTTTATGCAATAGTTCGCTACCCAATTATTGAATATTATGGACTTAATTCGGCTAAATCCTCTATTTGAGTTTAATTACAAATACTAACTAAATGGAAAACAAACTAGTTAAGCTTACGTTAATGTATTTACAACATTAAAATCAGGTTCTCATTTCCACTTGAGATCGCCGCGCTAAAATAGCTAATGATCAATACTAGGCGCTTTGTTCGTCCAGAGGTATTGTATGGAACTGGAACAGTCTATATCCAGAGCCCCTTGTATAAGTCTATTTTATTTTTGTATCGGGAACGGTGTCAACGCAAGCTTCAGTATTCGGTAAGGCAATTTAAATTAGCAGAGGTCGTGCTGTTATGACACGAAGATATTATTAACAGTTCCCAATTTAAATATTATGCGAGCAGTATGAACCAAGCGCGAGTGTGAATTAACCAAGGAGGTCGTATATCAGAATTATTTTTTCTTATCTCATCGAGCAATAAGCGTGAGGTTATATAATTATGTACATACGTGTATACATATGTATGTAATGTATGTACGTTACAGACGTACACATATACGTAGGTATGTATACATAACTCACACATTCGAGATAATCTCTGTGTCGCGCAAAGAGATTTGTAAACATCGAAATGCTAAACAACGAAAAGTTCCAAGAAAATGTGGATTACATAATCTTTAGGTGCTTTTAACCAAGAAATGGCGTCTAAAGACCTTGCTCACGATTTGGGTAATATGTGCCAATTAAGGCACTTGCCCCTGTTGTTGACATTGTGTAAGCGATTGATGCAAGGTATCCTCGTAAGAAACCTATATGGTTAACTTGTGCATGTAGGTCGAGCGAATTATTTTCGATAGCAATTTGCACCCTATCTATGCGGGATGTTTATTTGTAATGTTTCCCTTTAAAAGGCAACACTCGCACTAGGAATAAATTCCGTGTCGCGAGTGACTACAAAATTCAAATGTTCCAAGTCTTGGAACAAACATTTGTGGATCACAAAGTTTGTTGTCCCGTGTGGGATTCTAACCCACAACACTCGGCGTACTGCCAATGGCGAAGCGACCACTTAAACCACAACGCCATTCGTGCGGTCATTCGTCACAAGAAATTTGGATTGCAAATGCTGTGCACGAGATCTCGGATGCGATTACCGATTTGAGCCAACTGTTGTTAGCTTTTTCTGGCATTAAAATCTCAGTAGCAGTACGATCTCTGGTGCTGCGTCTTAGAGCGTGGTAGAGGCTATGCTTGCTCCCATTACTTGGGACCTATAGCATACTTGGTGAAATACGGGCATCCATTTGATAGCATGCGGTTAATTAAACTAACAATTTGTGAATTAGTTCCGAATATTTAATTACATAACATTTTCTCTATACGTGAAATTACATTGGAATGGCACCCATTACTTCTATATACAAGGTTGATTAAACAGTGAGGCTTTATTTTTATCTACATATAGTATGAACCACATACAAGCTCTACACCAAATTTCAGCTCAATAGGAGCAGTAGTTTAGCCACAGGATAGATTTTTAGTTTTTGCTAGACTGCAACGGGTTGTATCTGCCCTAACAGCTGACTGAGAGTCTAAGCATAGGTATCTAAGGTAATGCACCTTAAAGCGACAAAAATGTAGGAGACGTTTCCGCTCTGATACTTAGTATACATTATTACAGTAGCCAACAATCACGCCAAAGTGAGTCTTAATCTTAGCGCAATAAGAACAAAAACACAAGCATATGTTATGCTTGTGTTTTCACCACTAGTTTACACCATTAGTTTGAGACACAAACAAGGAAGCAATAAATAAACCCGTGACAACAATGAAACAATGAAAGACAACAAATGTTTATAAAGGTAGTGTTTGAGTATTAAATTGATATAACTTGTTTGAAAAAGTGATATTCTATTTTTATCTTTATCGAGATTTTAACCGTTTTGAATTAACACTGAGCCCATATGGAATACTCTGTCCATTTTAATGTCCATGGATCATAGCAACCTTGTATATTAATATCATTTTATATTCTACAAAACATACATTTACAAAACTGCCAAATTTTAGTACACTATTCATATTTAATACGGATATGCAATTGCTGTTGCATATTCAAATTTTATTGCAATATTGCACACTGTAATAATTTATTAGATCAACAGAATATAAAAAAAATGGATTTACTCACAGCTTTGTCACCGAGTTGTTCAACCCTACAATGCAGGAAGGCGGTCTGGCCGACCACGGTGGTCACGTTCCGAGGCACATTGTATTCGAAATACGGGAAGGACCCCACGCTATCCTCTCCGTAATGGGCGGTACCTGTAAGCAAAGAACACAGATTATGAACAGTGACACAAAATCCAGGAAAAATATAGTAGATTAAGTAATGATACTGTTTTATGACGTCATATTTTATGTCAACAGACTATCTAAATCTTATTGTGCTTTCACAAGCTACTTCACGGTCTATATGCGTGGGTTTGTGGTACGCACTACAACCTTCTAATAGTCCGCGTTATTCGTTTACAAGATGTATAAATCCTATGTTTGTGTCATAAGGCATTAATTTTTGTTAAACAGTAGCAATCTTAATTTCGTAATATCGCAATATAAAAACTAGATCTAAAAGACAATTAGCAGTTTTGATACTTTATGTGGGAAGCATACGTAATTATGTAAGAATTCAATTTACACTTCCTTATATATAATATGATTTTTGTTATACAATGGTAATTCTTAATTAATCATTTTCCATTATAAAAACTAAATTTAAAAGACATTTATGTGGGATACATAGGTATTACGTAAAAATTCAATATACATTTTCTTATATATAATATATTTAAATTTTAGAACAAGGAAGAAGAAAGGAATGTTGATAATCTTGTTGTCTTGTTGTTGTTAGAATAAATTATGTGAAAAGGGTCGCTTTGACGTCAGAACGTGGGTTAGTTGTTTGT
The DNA here is from genome assembly GCA_930367265.1 of Catocala fraxini. Lineage (NCBI taxonomy): Eukaryota > Metazoa > Arthropoda > Insecta > Lepidoptera > Erebidae > Catocala > Catocala fraxini. The sequence continues at coordinate 11,640,730 of OV884046.1, forward strand.
TACTTTATATTTTTATTTGCTATCTTATCCGAATCTAAAATATTCAATTGTGTATCTTTGGTTGAGACCCCGAATTATTGATACAATCAACCGCTTTTTGCACAAATTCAAAGGCTTTCAGCTTTTTTAGCGTGGTAAATTGAATTTAACATAGCATTACTTCTTTATATATCGAAAGTAGTAGCCAAAGGTATGTACACCCACATTGCTTTGTTACGCTATGAACCCACATTATTCATGGCCTGTAGTCACCAACTGAGCACACTTTAATAACACATAACCTATATACCTATATGATGATAATTTACGAACACATATAATATTCTATTATAGTGTTATGAATCAAAATATGGTATACATTTTTACTGACAACTGATTATTTAACTTTAATTTCATTGCTCAAAAGGTCTTTTGAACCAAACTAAAACATAAATGAACCTTGCATTTATTCATGAAGACTGTTAGTAACATTAACTTTATTGCATTAATCAAAATAAAATGCTAACCATCGGAAGGCTCTTGCAAACAAATTATGATTATTACCAAAGAATAAACCAATATAGTTCCAATAACTCACTATTAAAAGATACTTGCTTTTTATTATTTTTTTTGTACCTTGTTGTCTCCTATGAAATATTTCATGTGTCACGAGTAAAACCTATGATGCTATATTAATAATCTGTTTAAAAACAACATTATTATAAAATGTTCAAATCAGAAACCAAATAAAATTGCAAAACAACAGCGCCACCTACTCCACACGTGTAATGTTGCTCATTATGACACCTTGTAGCCATTCTGTTTGTCGCAAAAGGAATACAAAACGACACAATTAGTGTTAACAAAGGTGACGCTGATTAAGAAATTATTCACGACGGGAACACAGTTGTATTATAACGGAGCAAGGGCCTAATTTTAGGGGTCATTTAAGCCCCTTTTTATGCGATCGTAACGGCATGGACGTGGCAGTTTGGGGTTTCAAATTATTGCAATATGCGTACTATGTGTAATATTCATGTTACACGAGAAATAATATGATGAAATGTATTTTACGTGGATATTTTTTTCGATACCGGCAAACAATGTTATTAAAATTTCAATCTATATAGTTGTAGTGTGGCACGTAGTCATGTACATCACGTTATTTGTAAGATACTATAAGAAGTTAGCAATAAGCATATAATTACGCATTGTGGTTATATATAACCTCATTAAATCAATAGACAGCAGACATTCGTCTGATGTCTGACTAATACCAAACCCTGTCTCATTTCCTGTACCCAACATATATACCTAGCCGTAGTAAAATTCCATATAGTAAAGACTTTTTATTACATTTACAATGACTGTCTTATAGGTCTCATCGTCAGGTCTCGGGTCGGATTACTATTACTTTTACAATTACTGTCTTATAGGTCTCGTCGTCAGGTCTCGGGTCTGATTCCAATTACTTTTACAATGACTGTCTTATAGGTCTCGTCGTCAGGTCTCAGGTCTGATTCCTATTACTTTTACAATGACTGTCTTATTGGTCTCGTCGTCAGGTCTCGGGTCTGATTCCTATTACTTTTACAATGACTGTCTTATTGGTCTCGTCGTCAGGTCTCGGGTCTGATTCCTAGAGCGGGCTTTGCTCGCGATGATATGAATTTTGTGACAGAATGTGTATGCCAAATATTATGATGATAGGTTGAGTAGTTAAGGCGTGACAGCATAACAAACAAACTCACATATGAGTTAATAATATTAGTTAGGTATTCATATTTATTAGCCAATGGTTCCAATGAAATGTGCTTACTGAAAGAAAATGAGTAAAATGCAGAATAATTTCTCTATGTTTAAGGCCTGTGTGTAAGACACTAAGATTTAATATCACCGTTTTTTTTTCACCCATAAAACATTCAGCGTTGACAGCGTAAGAGACAAAGAGTACTTATCCTGCTCAAGCCTGCATAACACTTCTTTGAGGAGTTATAAACGCTACGTATACATTAAAATTTAACTTCTTCTTTCGAATTTTATGGCGTCTTATTTTTAAAACAGTACTTTTAAACTATAAATCCATTAATTTTACACTTTCTAGTCGATACTTTTTTGTTAAATAGGTTGAATTGTGTTTTTTACATAAACCGCGTTATATAGAAAGTAGTTTTAGTAATTCCAATGTACATTTACGTAAACGTAACATAATATAACTTTGTTTACTGCCTGTAACTACGGTTATTAGACTACAATATTTGCCTGTAACAGAAAAGTTTTAAAAATGCCGTTATACTCTGTCCGTAATATAGCTTTTGCTTTAGTAGAAGATTTTTTTACTTATTCTGTCCCATTGTTAGGTAAAGGTCTTTTTACTATCCAACGGACCTTAAAGTTTTTGCTAATCCTTAAATATAGTTTCAATAGACTAAATAGAGAAATGACTGCACAGATGGCGTAGTGGTTTAAGTGGTCGGCTCGCCACTGTCGCTGCATCAAGTGTTGTGGGTTGAATCGCCACAAGGGACAAAAAAAAATTTGGATCAACAAATAGCTTTTCTATGTCTTGGTCTTCTGTGTTCGTTGTATATAAAATCTACCGGGACACGGCAATCATTCCAAGTACAGGAGATTTCTTATTAAAATTAAAATAAAAGAAGATATTGAACACTCTATAAACTCCAAAAGCAGCATCTATATTCTAGCGCAAACGCTTTACTATAAATATACAGATAACTACTAGAATAACTTTATTTTCATCCCTCGTTCTATTCTCTTGAGATTTAATATGTTGCGGTATTAAGAGAAAATGTAGAAGCCCTAAAACAGCTAAGCGCAACCGCTCGGCTTTTAGCTTGATAGTCTGGAGTATCGTGGTTGAAGTAATGAAACTATAGTACGGTGCACAGACGCATTAGTACAATAAAATAACGTCTGTGTCTTTAGTCTTTAGTCTTCTTCTCTCTTAGCCTTTATTATTTCCAAGTGACTTAGGGTCGGCTTTTCTGGTCTAACCGGATTTGACTGGATATCAGTTTTTACACGGAGCGGCTGCCACCTGACCTCCGCAACCCTAAGGCTAGACCAGTGTCAGGATATGAGAGGGTACTGACTTTCCTAATAACGACTGCCATAGATGTTCATGGCAGCCGGGACCAACGACTTAACGTGCTGTCCGAGGCACGGAGCAGGCGATAATTGTCAATCAGTACGCACATAATTTCTAAAAGTCATATAACTTCCGAAAGTCAGAGGTGCCGTGGGTTCGAACCCGAGACCCTCTGCATTGCAGTCTGTTGGTCTCCCCACTGAGCTATCGCTGCTACTGTCTTTAGTCTGATAATACCTACTAAAAAAAACCGGGCAAGTGCAAGTTACACTTGCATAGGAAGGGTTTCGTAACATCGTACAAGATATATATTTATTGACTAGATTTTGAACGTAACTTAGCTCGCGTTTATATGAATTCTGTTAATAATCATGTAACCGTCAGGAACAGCACTTTTTTTTGGATGAAAAGTACCCTCCTTCTCTGTACCTCTGACAACATGTTTGCGACGTTTGTGATGATTTGTCAAGTATTTAAGGCTTGAAAGCGAAACTAATAAACAAACAAACTCAAATTTGCATTTATAATATTAGTTGGGATTTAGGTTTTGGAAAATTTACAGCTATTGACAATGTGTGGATAGTATTAGTAAACCATTTACAAGTTGACTGGTAAAAGCATAATATAAAACAAGGGAAGCAAGCGTAGAGCACGCTTATAAAACACTTCTATGATAACAAGATGCCAAATGTTAACATATCACTATAGCAATTAAGTTCAGCTTTATTTATAAAGACTATCAGTTAATGCTACTAGAAATAATTGTCCACAAATAGTTGTTCCAGATCTAATTGTTCTTTGTCTCCGTTGTTTGAATATGAATGTTTGTAAACTCCCTGCGATACAGGAATTAAGACAAGCACGGGAGAGTGCGTTCAAAAAAAAAAGGTCTTTATCGCACGTATTACATTTATTATTATAACACTAGCTGACCCGTGTAACTCCGTCTGCTTCACATAAGAATTTTTTCCCGTTGTTGCAGCATTTTTTATTAATGCTCCGGTCCTATTGGTCGTAGCGTAATGTTATATAGCCTATAGCCTTCCTCAATAAATGGGCTATCCACCACTAAAATATATTTTCAATTCGAACGGGTAGTTCCTTAGATTAGCGCGTTAAACTGTGCGACTCTGTAAAAATTTCAAGTCTCTATCGATTACGGTTCATGAGGTACAACCCGCCAACAGACAGTAGGACAGCAGAAGGCTTAATAGTACAGTCCCAACTTCTCTCTTTGGGTACAGTACAGTATCTACTTATATCTATATTTGAAAACAAAGTCATAAAACACATAGGTAGACATTATTACCTACATGGCTTAATAAGGCGGCGTAATATGACGCCTGAAAATAGACATGCTCATAGACGTCCCACAAATATTACATAATTCTAGGTTTTGGTTGTGGCTTCGATCGCTCGGGAACAATATTTTTTTTAGATTAAAAGAACACTGTGTCCTTTTTTGTAAACCTGATAACGTGTATACGAAATTTCAATCAGTCGTGTAGTTAAGGCGTGAATGTCTAACAAACAAACTCAGTAAGAAGCACATTTTTAGGTACAGGTAGTGAAATATACGATGTGTATGCGTAATGAGTTATTTTTTATCATCATTTACTTAATACAATCTTACGCTATCTTACTCTAACATATACAACACTACATTGCTATAAAAAACTCTAATAGACAATATTTGCCTTTACATTAACCAGTACGTTGATACTCGCTCACAAATATTTGATTTATTATACAAACATAATGCCGCATCCGTCATCGATATTGAATCGGACATCAACGTCAACCCTTTCACCAAGCGTCATTTTATCAAATTGCCAGACTAAAATCGCGCAGTTCACATCTCATTTACCCTGTTTTTACGATTTTGTTCCATGTTTTCAGAAGGAAGCCTTTGAATCTAAAAGAAGTTCTATTCGTAGTATGTATTAGGTTTATTTTTGTGTGACAACTTAATCAGGTGTCCAACAATAGGAGATAATACTTACTTATTGTGGCCTCAGTCTTGTATTTAATTAAAGTAATATAGTTTTCGGTATAATTCTCCGTATTATTGTGGCCATTTAGAAGTATGAGTTCGACTAAATAACGGAGTTTTGCCTTATATTAATTCTGGTGCAAGAGATTAGAAGATTATTAGATTAATGTATATGTGTGAGTTTGTGTCTCTGTGTGTATAGTAAAATGGCTTTGTTTTGACAACATATTTGAAAGAGGTGTAATTATCTTCAACTTTAGGTATATATAATCATATTGTACGTGTGTATATCACTGAATTGCTCTTAAACGGCTGGATTGATATAGATGATTTTTTTGTGTGTGTTTGTGTAAGCCCGATAATTGTCGCTTCGATCGGGTTCTAAGCTTTTTTTTACGTTGGCATAACCAACGTGCGGGCAGGATAATGTCTGACAGATACGCTAGCTTTTTTTTAATAAATGTCGCTAATATCACATTTTCTTCAATAATAATGTTCTAATTGTAGGTATGATAAATTTCTACTGAAAATTACATTGCTGACAGAACAAACACACTGCAAGACCTCTACGTTGCTTGATTTATTTGTCTACCCATTAAATAATCCATCATATTATTCGAGCGATAATAGGCATTCGCCTATTACAATAGGCCTATTATAACAGGCAATAAAAACACGCCAACGTAAGCAAATTGATACCATCGAAGCATATTTTGTGTTCTAAGCAGATTACTTCAAGAAGATATATGCCTAGGTCCAATGACGTGGCTCCTCACCATAAGAGAAGTTTTGCAAAGCAATGCATGTTGGTCAATTATAATATTAGACAACTTTTTATCAAGCGTAAAGGTTTTGCTATTAGAATTAGGCGTGATATAAAATCAATAAATATTCTACCGTACCAAAGTCTATTTGGTACTCAGTGATAATTTTTCCGATACAAAAATAATCCCTGAGATCATAGAGTGTTGTACAAACATTGACAACAACAAACCAAAATCTCTGAAATTTGTAACAAAGAAACAAAAGAAAAATGATCCATTACTCATCATTTTTTGCCCGCGGCTTTCGAACTCGAATATTCGAGATGAATACTCAATCCGTCGTATACGTCATATCTTGAATTGTCAGTCTATCATGATTTACGTTAATACTATATCTTAGCAAATTAAAACATTAACCTATAGAGTCGCAGTGGCACACCGGCGGCCAGGCTTAAAAGAATAATTTAAATGCCGTCTGGCATTCTAAGACTTAACAGGTTAATAGCAGGTGTAGCAGAAACAACAGAAAATGTATTTATGACCGACATAGCGGTCAATGTGTTAATAAATATTACCAAATTTTCTATATTGATTTTACGTATTAAAATAAACTCAAATTCAATAAGAAAAACTCCCTTTTTCAACATAATATTTTATAACTTATACCTAATAATAAATCATTTATTTACTACACGTTTATTTTTGAATTCACTAATCAATATTTTGACGAGATTTATACTACGTGCCTGAAAATATGATCAGAGTTAAACTTGATAGAATTTCTTTTACGTTCCTTACAGTAAATATTTAAAGTATAAATGCGTTAATGCCAACACCATCGTCCGATAAGGCTCTCAAATCTCAGCATTAAAACGTACCGAGCGCCAGGATTCTTAATGTAACAAGCTTAAAGCGAAGCCATACACTCTCTGGCCACTTGACCCGATAGCCTTACACTAAGCCCCTTAGGCTTTAAAGGAAGTACTAATATCTAGCTATCTAAACGCATTAGAGTCTAGGATGCAAATGTTTATTTTTTCTCTTTGCTCTTTTTAATGGCCGGTTTTCTTTCAAAGTGTTGCGAGTAAAAGAAGTTTGAATGATGTGTTAGTTTTGTGTTTGTGCTGTTGGTGTGTGCAATTTAAATTTGGAATAATAATGGAATATATTTACCTATATTTGTATTTACCATAATTATAATAGTGCATTATTTATGATTATACCACGAAAGAACGTAATAGGAAGAAAGTTGTAATAACGCTAACCCTGTAACTATGTATAAAACAGCTATCTTAGGGTATATATACTAAATATATATAATATTATGTTTTATTATAAAACCGCTTCTTGATCAACTATAACTGTGCTACGAGATAATATAAAATAAAAAAAAAGTTCGTTTAGAATCTTTGCAGACAGTCATTACGTACGTTAAAAATGTAGAAAAGATATTGATTATGCAAACTTAAATATCACATTACTATTATAAAAGCTTTGTAAAAAAAAAGTTATGGGTATATTTCATGATGACAAAGTTTATTTGTGCAATGTATCGATAAGGACATACTGAAATACACACACAATTATGCGAAGGAAAGTAAAGAAAATATTATATAAAATACATATTCTACTACATTTTCTTTGTTTGAAGACTATAAGAAAAAATACGTGGTGCGCTTGTTGATAGCTAGTAACCATAATCAAGGTGATCTAAAGTCTTTAGCAACCAGGTTGCCGAACTTGCTTGAAGGTTGTGAAGAGAAAGATTGCCCTGACAATGCAGTACCTTCAGTGTATAACTCAGTAGCTATACACCGAAGGCACTACTTTTTTGATGAAATCATTCTTTCTTTCCTTGAAAAGATTTGTAAAGGCCTGAAATCAGCATATTTCTTTTTTTTTTGACACGCAATAAACTAACAACAATAATGATAAAATAAATAATGATAAGCAATCAAACATATACAATAATACAAAATACTATTTAGTATTATTCGAATGATTGTGTTATCGAATGCGCGACCTAATAACAATATGCTTATCTAATATCAAATTTATGTGTTAAGTACATGTATTATCTGGTATATCGCATCTGCCAAACTATAATCCAATCATTGCACCCAAACAAGATAATATTGTGTAATTGATTGTTGGATAAAATATCTTGTTATGCAACAATATCCCATTAGTAACATATTATGTACGTATATTCATGAGATTATATCTGTTATTGTTATAGTAAGCCCGCATCGTGTACAAGCGTACGTGATGCGGGCTACATGCACAAGCTATTCGCGCTGACTACAAACGCAAGTTACTCGTGCAGGCTACATGCGCAAGCTAGTTACGTGTGCTTCATGCGCAAGTTACTTGCGTGGGCTTACATACGTAACTTACCCGCGCGGACTACATGCGCAAGTTACTCGTGCGAACTACATGCATATATTACTCGAGTGTTGACATAGGTATACTATCCATGCGGGCTTCATTCGCAATACTTGCGCATTCTATTAGTACCTAATAAATTTACTGCCTATGTATAATACATATTGTAAATTAAAATCTTCATATAAACGTCTCAACAACCAGGTCAACAACATTCGGTGTATAGTAACAACGAATATAAAGTTTTATTTCTACATAAAATTATCTAGAATAGTTTTAAGACGTTTGCGGTTTGTACACATACTTAAAATACAATACAAGGTAACGGGTCTTACTCGCGATAAAGTAATTAAAAGGTAATAAATACCTACTGATTCCCCGATGCCACACTTATGTATGGAAGTGAAAGTTGGGTATGGCAAAAGAAGCAGGCGAGCAGAATAAATGCTGTAGAAATGAGAGCGCTGAGAAATATATGTGGTGTGACTCTGAAAGATAGAATAAGGAATAGTGTGTGTAGAGAGAGATGTGGCATGCAAGTTGATATAGTGACAAGAATAGAAAAAGGTATGTTAAGCTGGTTTGGGCATGTAGAAAGAATGGACGAGGAAAGACTGACTAAGAAAGTTTATAAGGCTAGTGTGAATGGAACAGTCGCAAGAGGAAGACCTAGGCGAACGTTTCTTGATCAGATCGGAGGCGTTCTGGACAAAGGCCAGGTTAAGAGCACCTTGAACCGACGGGCGTGTATGAGGAATGTGATGAAAGTGAATGAAGCCAGAGAAGTGTGTCAGGATCGTAGCAAATGGAAATCCGTAGTCTCTGCCTACCCCTCTGGGAAACAGGCGTGAATCTATGTATGTATGATTGCCCGACGTTTCAACCGACTTGCATCGATTGTGGTCACGGATTGACGGGTAATTAAGTAATTATATAGGCTTATATCTATATTCATGAAGGGCTAGGTAAAGGTTATACTTTTAGGCGACTCGTAATAGAGGTCGAACTATAATATATACGAGTATATAAGAAATCCATTTCTTAACAGAGAAACTTGATGACACTTGCACAGCCTGGAAAGCTGAAACCAAGATCTCATGTTCACGTACCGTTACCATTCGGCATTCACATAACACTGCACCACAGTTATTATCATTAGAGTTCGAAAAACTCTTATACGACAGCTTTGTCCGTCTGTCTGTTATACAACTTTTAACTCCGGAACCGTAAGAGCTAGAGACTTGCGGTCAACGCCATTCGACTCAGCATAGTCGATATACCACCGAAATAATAATAATAATAATAATAAATTTCATTTATTCAAGTAACTAGGACTCTAGTAAAATAATAATTAAATTGTTAGTATATGTATTATATAGAAATGACTATGACCTTAGACCTCTGACCTCACGTCACGTGATACCATTTTTCAAACTCTAAGATTTACGGCAATTCATGGCCGCTTCTCACTTTTTATAACTAAATCTTAAACATAAGGCTATTTTAAATCTTTGTTCTATACTGGCGAACTAGCTATCACAACTCATAGTTAGAGGTTTGATCACAACATAAACTCTATTACAGGCTTATCGTGTTTACGTTTGTGTAATCACATTAAAGCCATTGTAATGCAATCTACTTTCAGAGCGGTATCACCATAGCAGCCACGTTCAATATGAATATGATGTTGACTTGAATATTTTAGCAATATGTTGAAGAACGTTTATCTGTTGTGTTTTACACGTGTAGATTTTGTCGGCTCTATTGTTCCAATTTCTTTTTGGTTTTATATAAAGTTAATATAATAATATTATAGCAGCGATAGCTCAGTGGGGAGATCAACAGACTGCAATGCAGAAGGTCTCGGGTTCGAACCCACGTCGCGCACCTCTGACTTTCGGAAGTTATATGACTTTTCGAAATTATGTGCGTATTTATTAACAATTATCGCCTGCTCCGTGCCTCGGAGAGCACGTTAAGCCGTCGGTCCCGGCTGCCATGAACATCTATGGCATTCGTTATTGGGAAAGTCAGTTCCCTCTAATATCCTGACACTGGTCTAGCCTTAGGGTATCGTTAGCCTTCGGGTTGCGGAGGTCAGGTGGCAGCCGCTCCGTGTAAAAACTGATATCCAGTCAAATCCGGTTAGACTAGAAAAGCCGACCCCAAGTGACTTGGGAATAATAAAGGCTAAGGGAGAAGAATAATATTATAGATACAAAATATATGGGATATATAATATTATATAATAATAATAATAATAATAATAATATTCTACCACATACACAAAACACCATCTAGCCCAAACTAAGCAGAGCTTGTACTATGGGTTCTAGACAATGGATAAACATACATATATACTTTTTTTTTTGTAAATACATACATATTATACATAGAAACATATACATTCTTATGTTTGTTTCCCGGGCTAGATTGGGATAGAGACTACAGATTTCAGACTGCAATGGCTTCATAGAAAACTCCAGGTAGATTTGGGCATAATAACATCTATAGTCTCACTGGTCATAACTTTTGCAAAATTCTTACTAACATTATAAATGCGAATGTGAGCTTGTTTGTTACGCTTTCACACCTTAACTACTCGACTCATCATCATGAAATGTCGCACACACGCTCTTAGGAGTACAGAGAAGGAAAAAGCTACCAATATTCAGAAAAAAGTAGTGTTCCATAGATATAGGCATTAATTGAAAAATTTACATCAACTCAGGTGAAGCCGTAGGCAAAAGCTAGTATGAAGTATAGCACAGTTACATTATTATGTAAGTTTCTTGGGATAGATCTGGATAGGGACTACGGATTTCCTTACACTGGAATGGCTCTATAGAAAACTCCAAGCAATATATTTGGGCTCAATAAGATCCATATATTCACTGGACATATCCTTCCAAAACCTTAACTAATATTGTGAATGCAAATTTGAGTTTGTTTGTTTGTCATGATATCATCCAGAAAGAGTACTGTCCTTGAGGGATAACTAGTATGTACATATCGCACTCTTAATAAAACAGCGACTTAACTCGAAATTTGAAAGTAAGGCAATTTGAACTCTAATCGTACATGTTAAATTCTAATATTATATTTGTGTTAAATCTTTGCAATAGAGTTCAAATTTGTTTAAACCAAAATACTGAGATAAGTCTCTGTTTTATTAAGGGTGCGATATATTACTTTTATTATAATGTGCTCATCGTAGACTTGTAAATACGGCATAAAAAATAGTATTTTATAATAAATCTAAGGTATTATTACTTTTCAAAGAAAACAGGCTATTACTTTGAATTACTAATTTAAAGACGTTCTGAAAGCACAACAAAATATTGAAATAAAATTATTTTCAAATTGAAGTTACTGTAATATCATAAGTTTCACTTTTTTTTTAACTTCATTGCATAATAAATTTTAGAAATTTAAAATCAGTAATGTGTACCGTTTTTTTAAGGTCATCGCATGAAGGACCCATCATAATTTACTCTTTACATTTACTCTTATATTTACAGTCTGTCCATGGCGCTTAAATTATCAAGTAGGTAATGCTTCATACAGCAATTTGCGGGGGCTCACAGCTTAAGTTATATCTATGAAATAAAATTAATGACATATGTAACTTAATTATATACAGATAGAGTATTCATATTACTTGAATACTAACAAAACATTCAAGAATGGAGCTATATGGAATGTGTTTTAAATTTTATCTAACGTTATTCCAAAATTTCTACCATCCTAATTCCAACGACATCAGCAAAGACATGCATTCCAATAGAAGATGTGTTCAATATTTAGATAGCTACTATGGGCTAGATTAAATATAGTAGAATTCAATCCGATATTATTGTACTCAAGAAATGATGTTATAATTATATGAATTAAATCTAACTAATATTATAAATACGCATGTAAGTTTATTCATCATTTTGAAATTATAGCATAAACGTTGTCAGGGGTACAGAAAAAGACAGGATACAAGGACTGTTCCCGACAAAGCCACGTACAAAAGCTAATGCGTATTAAAACTTATACTTTTTTATGCTGGTAACCTGCTTATGAAGATTTAATATTATTACTTCTTATCATCTGTAGGTTCTATATCATAGGTATTTTGCAAGAATTAAAAGTTTGTTCTGATAATATGTACTAAAATCTAATTTAGTAGACGACGTGACCAATATTTTTGTTTAAAACATTCTATGCCCCTTGATGTGCTTTCCTATTTTCAAAACAAACCTATTTTCCCCTACTACACATAAACCACCTTTGAAACTTTATTACAATATTAACGCACGTTGTAAAGAAAACTCCCGTCCGAAGACGGAAGCGATTACACCGCCAAGTTGTTATTACGGGTCGTTAAAAAGTTTCACTTAATGACTAAAAATACGGCAACAGAAGCAGAGGAACAATAAGTACTTTTAGTTTCTACCTGACTGAACTAAGTCCAAGGTCAATGAAGTTGGAACCAAGAGCGATCAAGCGAAGTGGTAACGATTGTACGCGGTCAAGTGAAAGGTGCGCCGCAAACACACTTTGAATACAGATTACCTTTTTTCTCAAGAGGCTCCTCAAAAGTTCTGGGCAATGACGGGACAAAGTTGGAGTGAAAGCGAGTGGCGTTTTGAAAAGAGAAATGATAATTGTACTTGTAAATGTTTGTTACTTCTTGAAATCGTGTATGGTTTTAAAAGTGTCTCTAAAGGTGCTTATGCACAATCCGAGTATCTTGCATAGGTTACATGAGCAAGCTTCTCGTGTATACATGCGTAAGTCAAAGTTATAAGTTATTTATTTGCGGTGACTTTGTCGTTCGTTTATACGATACATTTTCCTTTTAATTATTTACTTTCTTTACAATGGTAACTTAGATCTATTACAAGTTTTATACTTGCCAAACGTGATTATTTAACGGCGAAATGCGTTCTTAATTCTATTACATAACCTACTTTAAAGAGATTAAACGACAAAAATAACAAAACAATGAAAAATAAGTAAAAGGTAACTTACAATAAACATTATTATTATATTGTCTTCTGTTTACGCGAATATTATTCATTGAAATTAAACTACTATATACGGATTTTATCGCGTTGTTTATTTGACACTATATTACATAATTTTGAAAATTTGTTACACTACTATTACTATTAAACTTTACTAATTTTTAAGCTAATTATATTGTTATTAAAACTATTTAGATTTGATTTAATTTTACACCTTCCCGGACGTGTCGGTTGCTTTTCAGCAGCCATGGTCACGGGGAGACTAAGATGATAGTTGTCTCAATGTTCCAGTGTAGTTATTTCAAAGTACCCTTGGGTATCATAGTGTAACAATAGGTTAGGGTGGAAAGGGGGTGGCCCTTGGACCACCCCTAAGCCGCCAACATATTTATTTTATATACTACTTTTATTTTATTAAATGCAAACACAAAATTTACAGAGCTTCGGATTTATGCTTTAGAATAGTATGCTTAACAATTATTATGCTTATAGATATTATGATTAAAAAAATGGTGCCTTAACAGTGATGCCAAATTAATATTGTGCGTAACTATTATTAGGATAAGTAAAAGTATGCCATGTTAAATTATGACATATATTTTTATGAGAATAAATAGGGAACTTATAACGTTACGTTATGTTGAATTACTTTAGATAAACAACGACAGGGGTTCGCAAAGAGAGCAGGAGAGGGAGCGCTTAAACCCTCTCCCCAACCACAGAGCCGGGCGCCGGAAGTCGCGAGATGACCTACAGCCACCCTGAGGTTTGACCTGGGGGTGGTGGGCTTGGTGGGCCTGCCCGCTATCCGATCAGAACCAGGTCCGAGAGGTGGCGTGCGTGTTTCCAGGAGCGCATCTGTGTCGATTCCGTCTCCCCTCTAGGGGGGACATCCCCTCTTTTTACGACTAGTCCAGTTTATGATGTAGCTTTCCCTACACCAACTGTTAAGGTTATATTAGGAGGAGCCGCTATACCATCCAGTGCCCGAGAGCACCTTCCGGGATATTTGAACATTCCATCCTAACCTCAGAGATCCGGTTCTCGTAAGCGAGCTACCTCATGCCCAAGTGACACTACCTATTCTCCAGATAGGTACCGGAGCAATAAAGCTGCTCACCACCCGCAACTCTGGGAGTTGCTAACGAGAACCTCGCTGAAGACGACGGAGAAGCCGTCTACCATATCTCCAGTATGGTACCGGAGTTGTGTAAGGCACGCTCACTTCCCGATGTACATCCATACGCCTACCCAAATAGACCTACAAGCCGAGTGTGGCCCGAATCACTCCAACTAGGACTCTTACTTGCTGAGCAGGCAAGCGCCTGAGATGCGTTGTGACAGCGAAACCACGCTGCCACTTTGCTAAAGATAACTCTTTGCCTCACGCGACCGACTGGTTCGCACTAGCCGGGCATGAGAACAACGCTCGAACGCCACGTGCTTATCGTGCAACGAACATGTCGTCCTCTGCGGCTAACCACATACCCCTGCGAGTCCAACACCAATGTCAGGCACCGCGCACTCTAATCAGCGGTCGATAGAACACACCTTTTGAGGCGCAGTAGGCTTCCTGACCCCGCAGTACCCTGGTCCAAAGGGGTAGACCTGTAGTTCTTCCCCCGAAACCCTATCTACTCGGGTCCTTAGATAGGGACTCTAGGGGGGGGACAGTAAGGATTTATGAGTGAGAAGTGCCAAAGGGTAGGTATATTCTTGTAGTGGCCTGCCGTTTCATAGGGCAGGCCTAAACCTCGGCGGGGTCGCGACCGCATGTGCAAGTTATTTGTGCGGCCCCGTCGATAACGGTTTTGTCGAGGAACACCGTAGTAGGTTTAGTCGGTATTCCGGGAGGACCATTTTCATCGTTTCAACATCTTTCTTTCACCCCGATCAGTCCGACATAACCCCTCCGCCCGCCCTTGCTTGTCAATGCATTCCCCATGTCAAAAAAAAAGATGTTCGCAAAGAGACGCTATTGACTTAAGCTATCCCCTCTCACTAGAAGCATTTCTCTGAATACATTTCGCAAAGAGGTTAAAGTAAGTCAAGTTTCTTGCCACATTTTTATGAACTATGCTTACGGTTTCGAAGGTCTTCGATTTAATACGTGTAATAAATATACAGAGATTTTTCTAAAATACATATGTATATATAGTCATACCATCCCATCCCATAAGTTGACTTAGTGAGCAATGACGTATAAAAAATACGTTTTTTTTAGTTACCACCTTATAGAGGGCGAGCCTATTGCTGTTTACTATTATAATAATTACATGAGTGAAACTTTGCCCAACACGAGAATCGAACTGCAGTCATATTATATACGATTCCGACTTGATGGATTGTCTTTTTCCTCTGTCATAATTTACAATCCACATTGCCATGGTAAATGCTTATAAAACAAATTTGAATTATGCATGAACACTGCCTTATATAGATTTATTTCATTATTTAGCAGAAATTAATGTATTTGGGACATGTACTTGTTGATCGCATAGTTCTATACTATACGATAGATGACACATAGCATCACCCTAGATGCAAAACGAGTCAAATTTCAATACCTGCCGTAGGACTATGAATGGCTCAGTTGTGATGGCAATGGCTCAGGCAGAGCGATAATACGCACTCACACACACACACTAGCATACGCGCACATAAACACTAGCATACGCACACGCACACACACACACACACACACACACACACACACACACACACACACACCCCACACACCACACACACACACACACACACACACACACACACACACACACACGCACGCACACGCACACGCACACACGCACACACACACATGCATGCACACCACTAACACACGTGAACAACCACATATTACATTATCTTGGGTAAGTACCAAAGTTCAATGCAACAGTTCAATACAAAAATTTATTTTATTATATTTATGTGATCGTATTGTGGCTATTTGGAACAATAAAAATTATTATTATTATAATACGGTTTGTCAAGGCTGCAGGTTCAAGTCCTTTTTCTAAGTTATAATTTTACCTTACCATGGAAAGTGCTTACAAGATAAATCTTTATATACCTTCTATATAAAGCAGTAGCAATAAATATCTGTAAAGGTTTTTAGTACTTGTCGAACAAGAATGGCTCTTCTTACATAAAGTTGGGCTTGAGTCTGCATTAACAAGTATTGATTTAATGCAGAATTTTCGTGACGCTGCATTATTAACTTTGATCTTTCAATCCCTTGTTTTTGTTTTTCAATCATCAACTCGGCGAAATGTAATAATGTAGGCTATTAACATTAAATTTACATGATTAAATACATAATTTTGTTTGTTTTTTGCTGAATATTATAAATAATTTATAAAATTATTTATTTTAAGTATATACTTTTTTATTCTACTTCAGCGAGCAACCAAGCGAACTAGATTAATAGATGGTAAGCAGTTACCGTTACCTTTAGATACTTGCAACACCAATGGTATGGTTCGCGCACTACTGACTCTACAAACAACGAATCATCGCACTGCTAGCGCAATGGAACATTTCCCGTAACCACTATTAAAACGAATCATACGATTGTTTGGTTGTAATTTTCTGTCATCTGTAAGATGGGTATTTTTCTATTTGGTCTGCTTCAAATTGAATAAAGTTTTAGGTTCGCGAGTATCTAGCTGTAATTTTGTGGATAAAAACACCGTATAAATCCTAAGCTAACCAAGGCATATTAATTATAAAAATGAGCTGTGACGAAAAAAGGGGGTACCTTAGCAAATGGCTAATGCAAAAAAAATTTTTTATTGTCATCTTCTTCTTCTCTCTTAGTCTTTATTATTCCGAAGTCACTTGGGGTCGGCTTTTCTGGTCTAACCGGATTTGACTGGATATCAGTTTTTACACGGAGCGGCTGCCACCTGACCTCCGCAACCCGAAGGCTAACGATACTCTAAGGCTAGACCAGTGTCAGGATATTAGAGGGTACTGACTTTTCCAATAACGACTGCCATAGATGTTCATGGCAGCCGGGACCGACGGCTTAACGTGCTCTCCGAGGCATCATTCAAACAAAATCTTTCGTTAGTTTTGGGTCATCAATTTGAAAATTGCGATTATTTACTTACCTATACCTATAACGTAGCAACGGCAAACGGCGGCCAGACGCAATAGGTTTTTGATTATTTCTAGCTTTCCAAGACTTGTCAGGTAAAACAAAGTCTCCGTTTAATTATTGAACTGCTAAAAAACCCTAATAACATAATTGTATAATAAGGTAATTAGGGTTTTGTGGCTGCATGTTTTAATATACCTATTATTTGGTACACAGAATTACGAGGATTAACTCTAGAGGATTACTAAGCACGATTCTCTTTATACCCCTTTTCATTGTAAATGTAGAGTACATTTAAAAACACACGATTTCTTGATTACATTCAACTACGAAATAAAAACGCAGCTAAAAACGGCAAGGTGAAAGTTTTCAACAACTACAAGTTTGCATTCATTCGGCAAATGTAAAACGCGCATAAACAAAGTGCTCAAAGAGAATATTCCATTTAAAACAACGTGTATAAGCCTCGGGTCCTGCGTGCCAGTTGTCAGAGGAACAAAAGCTCCCGTTAGTCAACAAAACAAGTTTACGGCATTCGATAGTAAACTATCGGTCGACTTAACACCTAGTGTAGAACATTTGGTATGAAAATACATTATTATATTTATTATAACCAACATATATGAAGTAATACTAACTAATGTTATAAATGTGAATGTAAGAATGTTTCTTTCATGTCTTAATTACTCGATCGATCATAAAAAAATACGCATACACGTTGTCACGGGTAGATAAAAGGATATAGGGTATCTTTCTAAAAAGTACTGTTTGCGAGCGATCGAAGCCGCATGTAGTATAATTATTAATCGACTGCACGGATAACGTAGAAAGCTAGCGGTTGCCTTATTACTGACGCTGCGCTGAATGTAGTGGTTCTGAATTTCACACAGGATAGTTATTTATTTGTGTGATCCACAGATCATTGTTTTAAGTCTAGATGTACTTTGTGTCCATTTATTGTACGTTTGCAAAAGTCTTTGCGAGACAGGGACTGATCCCTAATGCGGAGCTTCTCGCCTTAGCACATTAGGCATGTTTCAATTTTTAGTTGCGAAGAGCTTAATTAGTTTCACAATGGTTTTTGGGAATTAGAACATCTTGGTAGGTCACTGAAATAATGGCTTATAGATTAGGTCACTTTGTTTCTATACCACTTATCGTTACTGTAGTTTGATCAGCTGCCTTCGTGGCGCAGCGGTAGTGAATGCAAATGCTGTGAATGAGGTCTCGGGCTCGAATCCGATCGGCCCGGGTCGGGCCAACAAAAAAAGATATTGAGTTTTTCTGTTTAGAAATCTCAATACGAGTTAGAAAGTTGGCGGTGTTAGACACCCTTGTGCTTCGGAAAGCAGTCCGATTACCGTCCCATCGGATCATGATGGGTTAGGGAACAGAGAGTGCACTTGTGTTTGCGCACATACTTGTGCACTATAATATCTCCTGCGCAGATGGCCAGTCTCAGTTAAGATTGGCCGCAGTGGCCGAAATTTGGTCTGGAGGACATTATTGAATATTGTCGCATGCTGATAGCATGGGACAATATTCTATAAGAATTTTACGAAATATTTTTAAACAAGAGAGGAATATTTTTGGGTGTGATAGTGGAGTAGAGCAAATGTTTTAAGTACACTTCTTGTATGCTGCATTGTGAACAAGGAAGTTTTTTATTACCAGATAGAAATTCACTCCTTCGAAACATGACATATTAAACTACAAATAGCATAAAAAGTTTTTTATTCACAAATTCTTCACTAATTACTTTTATTTATAGACTTACTAAAATCTCGACATCGAGAAGAAATCCAAGTACGGTAGGCTCTTAAGCTTTTATTTTACTTCGTGCTTTACTTAAAAATATGAATACTGCCTCTATAGCGAAATAGCGTATGCGAATGCGGTGCGTGAAGTAGGTATCTGGTTCGATTCCCGGATCGAGCAAAGTGTTATGCCAAGAAATTCTGGTAGCAGCACGGTGTCTAGTAAATATCAATAGGCTCGCCCCCTAATACGTGGCACTTAAAATATTGCTGGCGAAATGTGGGTATAATAGACATCTGTCTACCCTTTCAGAGATATAAGTACATGTGAAAGTATCTAACAATAGACTCCAAATAAATAACAATCAACAAACGAAAATGAGAATATCGATCAAGTCACCACATCCATCAAAATTCTACATCAACATTCAACCTCATAACACAGCCGAAACACGACATCCCTCATTCAATTCCTACAATTCCCAGGAATGACAAGCATGATACATTCGATATTTATCTCCAATATCAGACCAGTGCGGAATACTCGATGATACAACCAAACCTATATTAGAAACCAAAGCAATTGCCGTATTTGCGTGATGTTCATTTGAATGTATAATATTGCTTGTCAAAAGGTCGTTTGCTATGGGGGAATTATGCATTCGTGTTCCAAAAAGGTAGACAAAACAATGATTTATTGTACCGACGTTGGGTCAGGGACGAATCAAGAATGATTATGGACACTGACGGAATTTTTATGTTTTCCAGGGTAGGTGGAGAATTGTTGAAGAAAAACAAATGAGGGCTTGGAGTGGAGTGTTTCTTTGTTATCCATTTTAGTTGAATAAAATACTCAGGTCTGCAGTACAAAGAGTTTATTAACAAATGCGCTCTTTTAAATATAGAATATTTAAAAAGTAATGCATTGTAAATACGAGGATTATGTTGTTTTTATGTTTGCTTTAGTTCAAGTAATAGCCTCCTTTTAAAGATAATACATGAAATCAGTGAAGTTTTTCGTATATTTGAACAATATAAAAGATCCACGTAATGGTTTACATTAGGTACCTTTTAGAAGAAGTCTTTGTACAGCAGTATGATATATAAATATAAAAAATATATACATATAGTACAAGTATCCTTCAGCGGCTAGAGTTAAATCTTGTATCACAGGGCCTTACCAACGTTCATAAGGGACGTTGACCTTAGACAACTTTATTAGTAGATTACATGAATGTTGCTTATTGGGATTGAATGTACAATTCTTGGCGAACTGGCAAAAGCGAGATGACCAAGTTCACCACTACGTCATGTGTGCAATAATTAATTAATATTTTATGAGCACTCAAAGTTATGAATGCTTTTAGTACTACAATATATAAATATTACCAAGCTAACACGCTATATTTATAACAAGAAAACCTATATGATTTTGCCCAAATATTAAAAAAATACACCGCACAAGTTTCTGTCCGCGGCTTCGGCTACATTAATCTCACGGAAACTTAACAGAATAAAAAGTGTGACTCTATTCGTTAATTCAGGACATGATTGACATGTGCGCCAAGTTACATCAAATTGCATCTAAATCCGATTAATAGTATACTCGTGATTGAGTAACAAACGTTCAAACTGCCGCAGATCTATTTTGTTTCTTTTACTAGGATCTCAAACAAAAGTATAGAAGTATGAAGAAGTTAAGAGTCAAACTTCATAAAAAAGAAGCCATCACTTCCGAAGTGCACTGATAACAACAATGGTACTTAAAGCTTTAGCAGATAGCACGAGTCAATATGAGAAAAGGTATCAAAAAATCACAAAACACATTAGGTAAGTAGTGCAAAGTGCAATTTAAGTTGCATGGATAGTGTAGAGTTGTAGAGGCTCTTATTCAATTAGTCTCTACCCATACTGCTTCGTTCGCAATAAAGTTACATGCATGTCTAGTATCGTTTAGCTTGCAAAAATGGACGAGAAAATGAACTTACGGTACAACGTTGCCAAGACTTTTGAGTTAATAGAGCCATGAGTCATGTTGTTCTTTTGGATGTGCAATGTATTTTAGTTAAACTTTGAGATTAATTATTGCGAATATCTTAAATTTTTGGTAATAGTGTGATTTATTTCTGGAAAATACACATATTATATACTTTAAAGACAATATCATATTACCATTCTAATATAAAAGCAATAACAATCTGTGAGAGATCTTACGCCTGCTATGTCATCCGAGCTTTTGTCTTAGAGACCTATTGTAATTGGATTAGTAAATTTTACTGTCTGATAGGCGAATTTGCTAGAAAAATATTTCTTCAAAGTCTACACTGGCAATAAAATTAAATTAAAGTTTATTTAGGAATCATATTTTTGTTTTTGTCACTTGCGGCTTATGTTATTATGACCTGATATATAACTCTGATAGACTTAGGTAAACCACGATCTGTCAAAGTCACATATTTTGAAGTCAAATTACTACGTCACATTGTTGCCGACTAAAACCTTCCGTATATAACACTAGAGAAATATCTCGTACAAAATTACTGTTTTACCTAGGTAAGAATTCCTAATACAAAAATATACAAGATAATATTTAATCTGGAGCCCGAACAATCTGTATATTATATTTTTTTATATATACGGGCCCACACACTACTATACAGAGCGACATCGTTTACTAAGCTCGGTGATTACAACGACGTCCTTGTGATCGCTCAACCGGAACGATATATGAGATAGGTGTATACTTAGAATTAGTTATGTAGGTCCTATTTTCATTCATTCAGTATTCTAAAGGGACGTGTACTGTGGAAAACCAGCTGATAATGCCACCCCTGTGCTACATTCGCAAGCGCTATATAATTGTGTGAGAAAATTATTCAGGTACCCTAAGCTATTAAAACCTAAAGTAGCTATACCTTGCGTCAAACTTTTAGTTTCTTCCGAAGTTGCTTCGAGTAGCTTCGCAGTGACAAAAAACAGGCATACGCTCCCGCGTAGCGTCAGAGGGGTGAGTTTGCGTTAACTATAGCAATTTTATAGCAGACTAAAAGTTTGAAGCAGAGTATTCTTAGACAATATGGCAAGTAATAACTCGACTTTGACCTAAAGAAGAAGGCATTGCGTTTTCGACATTAAAATCCCTTAGTTGTGGAATTGGATATTTTGAAGGCTTTATATCACAATATGAACTTACTAGATTATTAAGTAAATTATAATTAAAGTCGACCGTCATTATTTACGCTCTTTTGCAAATGTTAGGTTTCCGCATTTCTTCTCTATTGCCACATATGTATATTTAAATATGCCAAATCATACACTTCTCCATGTGTGCAATATGATTACAAAAGGGGTACACGTTTACGTATTAATATATAAGGAGATAAGTAATCCGAGTATATGAAGATAGAAAGATATGCCAGGATTGTAACAAATGGTGGTCTACCAGAACATTAAAGTGAGTCTGTTGCTTTCTGCTATACGTGTAACAAATAGAACTACATTCGGCGCTTAAATCATCAAATTTAGTTCATTAGACCATTGACGTCACGTATAATTTGAGTATGTCACATTACCCACTTCACGTGCTCTCCGAACTGGCTGGAAACACACTTTATCGCTCAACTACGTGACTCTTTCGTAGCTTATGTCACTTCCGTACAATCTTGACCTTTTCCATTAGCAACAGCGCTCGTAAAATGTGACGTAGTTTAGGTATAAATTTCTCAATACCGTCTCTCCCTTGTACCGTGTATTGTGTGAATTCCTTTTTTAAACGGCACCTCAGTTTTATCACAGTCTGAAGAAATAAGAAGGTCAGCAATGCTGCGTAGTACCCTTTCTTATCACCTTAATGACATAGTTTCCTTAAAATTCCTCTCATTATTGCCTCTTAAACTAAAACATGTTTGCACGTAAATATAATTTCCATTTTAATACCCGCTAACAACATAACCTTACCCTTACCTAGCTCATAAAGGCTGTATATTACACCGACGTGTAATGCTGAGTGTTTGTTGAACGGCAAAACTTTTATAATAAAGATACCTAAGTGGATGACGGCCTATAGTAGGGAAAAGTGGCTAGCGTCCCAGAAGAGAACTTCAACAGTAGGTACTTGTGTACTTTATGCGATGATATGTTAATGGAAGCACCTGATGGCGAGTGCTTGTGTATTTTATGCTAAGTGTGTTAATGTATGTACAAGGACGAATCAAATAATGTCAAAGAACTTGTTATGTCCGTATAAAGCTTGTGCCCTATAAACTTTATACGTACTTAAAAGTTAGTGTTCCTGGTTGAAATTTGCTAATCCTATTAGTCGTACTAAAATTATAAACTAGCTATCGCTTGGAAATACTGTTTTTTCTGTGTCCATTGACCTTTTTCCCTGACAACGTAATGTGAAATTTCATGATTATCAGTCGAGCTAACGCATTATAGCATAGCAAACAAGCTAACTCACATTCGAATTTTTAATATTAGTTACGATGTTATTGTTTGTAGAGGTGTTTGGATGTCCCTTACTCATTAACAATAACAGTGGCACATACAGGGTCTGTCGTTAATAATGGATAACCCGTTAGCTGGAGGTTAACCAATTATCAGGCAGTAAGAAAATAATATTTTTATGTCAGGGTTCCCATACTTTTTCTTTTCACAATCAGTGTTTAAAACTAGACGTAAGGAAAGATTAATTTTAAGAAATTGATTAAAATGTTAATTTTGGTACTGTTTTACGTTAATGGCGCCTAAAAATGTAGTTAAATTAAATAATACAAGTATTCACAAGTACGATGACGCAAAAGAATTACCCAAAAAAAAACTAATTTTGTTGAAATGGCAACCAATTGAAAGGGTAAAGAAGTGAATTTTAACAAAAAACACAAAAATGTACGCCATTTTCACGCTGTTGACAACCCTGAACATAAAAATATTATTTTCTTACTGCCTGATAACTGGTTAACCTCCAGCTAACGGGTTATCCATTATTAACGGCAGACCCTGTGTATAGATAGATCATTTTCTGGATGACTGATGATTTCATACAAAATTCACAAGCAGATGATGGTGGATATGCGCATCTTTGTTATAATGTGTGCCAGTAATTATAATAGCAATATCCTAGTGGGAGATCCTTGGACTAGCACGCAGAGATCGAGTTGAATCAAAAGTTATGGGCGTATTCAATACATACAAACATACATACATAGATTCACGCCTTTCCCAGATGAGTAGGCAGAGACTACGGATTTCCATTTGCTACAATCCTGATACACTTCTCTGGCTTCATTCACTTTTATCACATTCCTCATACACGCGCGTCGGTTTAAGGTGCTCTTAACCTGGCCTTTGTCCAGAACGCCTCTGATCTGATCGAGAAACGTTCGCCTAGGTCTTTCTCTTACGACTGTTCCATTCACACTAGCCTTACAAACTTTCTTAGTCAGTCTTTCCTCTTCTATTCTTTCTACATGCCCAAGCCAGCTTAACATACCCTTTTCAATTCTTGTCACTATATCCACTCTCATGCTGCATTATTCAATAGTGTTAATTATATTGCTTGCTTTAATGATGAAGATCATCGTATGGCATCTTGCATGTCTGAGAGTTATCGGTACTATTTTCGTAGATGTGAAGTCCACCAACTCGCACTGCGCTAGTGTGATGGACTATCGCATAAGCCTTCTCATACTGAGAAGAGGCCCGTGCCCAATAGAGAGCCAGTTTATATAAGGGCTAATATTTGATTATTATAATAATAAGTGTATATCCACGAACAGTATCACAAATTAGTTAATTAATATCACGAAATCGTATAGTAGCAATATTTAGTGAACATATCGCATCCTTAATAAAACAGAGACTTATCTCAGTATTTTGGATTAAACAAATTTGAACTCTATTGCAAAGATTTAACACAAATATGATATTAGAATTTAACATATACAATTAGAGTTCAAATTGCCTTACTTTCAAATTTAGAGTTAAGTCGCTGTTTTATTAAGAGTGCGATATGTACATATGTATATGCCTATTGCTTTCGGTCAGACGTGTAAGTGTGAACACTCACGTATGATTTCATGCGCTATTGAAAACATTATCAGTAAACCGGTTAGTGAAACCGTAAAAGTCAAGGCGCACTTACCACAGTAAACAAGTCTATTAACCCTGTAAGTAATTGGTTTTGTTTGACGTTTTGTACTTTATTTTTAAAAAGGTTTAATGTGGCATTATTATTTTAGAAAATATGAGTAAATTTCCTGACTTATAATGTGTAATTTAATTATGTAACATGACACTTTTATTTAAAAGAATATGATCAGTTAATTATATGATCTACTAGATACTAGTCTTAAATTTGACAAAATTATCATATAAGTTATGTCAAATATTTATTTCTGGTCGGCAAAATAATAGAAAGATAAATTATTCATTTATACTTAAAAGGATACCTATATATATCCCTAGATATATGTACTTATATGTATGTGATATCCAAATAATTTTATTTTAATTCATCTTGGATCTTAGACATTTCTCTTAACTATGACTTAAGTTATCCTGAGAGGTTAAGTGAATTTAATGTTGTCTCATTGCAAACCCGACGTCAGAGATACGATTCACTCTATTTGCATAAATTAGTTCATTTATCTATCAATACACCAGCTTTACTCTCTTCTCCCAGCTTTAATATTTCACATAGATCTAGTAATCCTAACATATTTGCAATTCAGACATATAAAAATAATACATCATTTTATAATCTAATAGTAAAAATGTGCAAATCATATAATAAATTGGCACGTTTAAATAAAGAGGTCGACATTTTTTATATAAAATTCAATAGATATAAAAAGATTGTATCAGGTGTACTTAGTTCCGAAAAGTTCCAAGTCTAGTAATATAAAGTAAAATTACAGTTATTAAGTAAAAACCTACTTACAATTATCCACTTGTATCCTACGCCAACGAATTTAAGATTTTAATAATGTTTTTCGTTTTGCACGAGTAATCTGCTCTAATATGTACATGTTGTGTACACTACCTTAGGATTACTGTCCGGTTTATATATTATGTTCATTATTACTACTTACTATGTTAAGACTGTAATCTGTTTGTGTACCTATTATAAATAAATAAATATGACAGGGTAAAAAAGCTTTAATATCTTTAAATGTTAGTAATACATAATATTTAGTTTATTTCCGATCTTTGAATTATTAATATAAATTATTGGGAATTGTGAAACAGCTGACGCAAAGAACATTCAGACTCAAAATAACTATTTGTGGACGACATAATTTTAAAACCTGAACCCACAAAACTCGGCACATCACTTAAACCATAACGTTATCGAAGCAAAACCAAAACCATTCAAAGTAAATAACAATAATATACCATGATTCTTTTCCTTTATCATAACAACCACTCATCTCTGTGTAAATAATTTATTTAACGTTTTACGTCAGTCTCAGAGCGAATAAACTTTGACAGATAACTAAGAGCGACATCGAAGTGTTTCCACAAGTGTTCCATTTTGCCATTTTGGATCCAAAAGCCCTTGAGAGAAAAGGAAAACAGACGGTATCCTTATAACTTAAGTGTGGACGAAAGTATTTCGGCAACGACTATTTGACACAAACTATACATGCAATCCCTCGTAATACAAACATATATCTATCTATAGATAAGGAAAACCATTGGACTGCCATTCAGATCTTCGAGCTTGATCCCAAGGTACGCATATCTGACTTTAAGAAGTTATGTGTGTACTGAATATTTAATTATCGCTCGCTTTACGGTAAAGGCAGACATTGTAAGCAAGTCTGCATGACTGAGAACTCTCTATAATGTTCTCGAAGATATGTAAAGTCTTCCTTCCCACACAATGCTTTAAGTTGTAGTGGGCATGTCTCTGGTACTTGAGACTAGAGACTTGCCCACTGCGAAGTCTGGAATTGAGCACTTGCTCAATTCCAGACCCCGTGTTGTTACTTATAATTTTCTAACAAAAATTCCATCAACTAGAATTGATACGATTAGTCACAAACAATACTGTGGATGATTAGATATGTCACACGATTTTATTAAATATGTACTTTATTGAAGAGAACCATCTTAGATACAAACATCTGTCAAGAGCAAGACAAAACATGTCCGCAGATCTAATGCGATCGTTTTCATAACCTCTCGTCAGGTGATTTATTTTTATAGTTTGGTAACTATAATATTATTCAGCCGCTTTTATATGTCCAAATGGCCACTGGTGCTGCCAATAATCAAATTATATTATCCTTCTTACATTAGATCAAAGCACTTATTGATTTTTGTATTGTGTTTTGAAATTGTATTTTTCTAACAAATTACGCTGGGATTCTACAATTAATTAAATGCTATGGTTTAATCATTATATTTTATGTATTGATATAAACATGGCACGTATATATAAATATTTAAATAGGATATCATTTACTGTCGCTTAATAACTATGCACATGAATCAATTCCAATTATCAAGTTATCGTTCGACGCTAAACAATGTGATGCTAACCTACATATCTACTACGTCAAACATCAAAAGTGCCAACGGCCGGCTTTAAATCGCTTCAAATCCAGGACCGCGCTACTGACTCTAAGGAATAAGGTAAGAGGAAATATGTAGGCCACCGAAACTAATTATAAATTAACGGCAGTTACATAGTTACCACTCTTACGCTAGTTTTCTATAAAAGGATGGTATTTTACTGGGCGCACAGGCACAGTCATATAAAATTATTTTCAACGGCGAGCTTTCTCTCAAATATTCTGATATTTCACACATAACTTTGCTAGTTAGGCGAGTCAGCTATACCAAGTTGGAACTACGTAGCGAATATTTTTAGACTCTATTAAAGTATCGAACCACATTTTTACGCTGCTACATTGAAAAACTACAGTCATCCAGAAAATAGGACATATTTTAATAAAACATTCCGTCAATTGATTCATCAATCAGAATGACATGTAGCTATTATTGACCTCTCACCACATAACTAATCCAAACAGGATACTGATGTGACCACAGCACTTGGTTGACTGATCGATTGACCGCAATACGAGTACTTACGTCCCATTCATTTTAACGCTGCCCTTTATAACATACCATTTCACACAATCGGCTGCCAGGATAAGTGATTGCTTCTTTATTTTAGACCAATCTCCATTTTTCCTAATTCTTCAGGAACGAGACATCTTCCGCACTAGATATCATTTATGTCGCGGGGGACTTTACAGACATTTAAACAAAGGACGCAAAGAACACCCAAACTCGGCACAAGCATTTCATAAATCTTTTTGTCCCGGGCATGATTGACTAGACTGTGTGGATCGAACCCACAACACTCGACGTGGCAGCAGTGGCGATGCGACCATTTAAACCACTACGCTATCCGTGCCGTCATAATTGTTTAGATTGATCTAAAACAAGTGAGAATCGGCAATGAATTGCCGTAAATCGTAGAGATCTAAAAATGGTTCAAGTAATATGCAAAGGTCACGTGATACCACGTGACCGATCAGAGGTCAAAGGTCATAGTCAGTTCAGGGTATATCGACTATGCTGAGTGGAATGGCGTTGACCGCAAGTCTCTAGCTCTTACGATTTTTCAGTTGAAAGTTGTATAACAGACAGGCGGACGGACGGACGGACGGACAAAGCTGTTGTATAAGAGATTTTTCAAACTCTAAAAACGTTATAGAATAATAATAGAGGTAATTTAGGCTTTAAGCTGTTGGTAGATAATTTTGTATAAAAGCGTAGAGTTCTGATATTGTAGTTGAAGCCTTGTCGCTACTTATGTAGGATTTAATAGAACATAACTGGTGAAATGCGGGTTGGATTACAACTGCCTAATCCTTCTAGGATTTATTGAAGTAATTCTGTTATGTTATCATCAAAAATTCTATAATCCTAATATTATAAATGCAAATGTGAGATTGTTTGTTTTTTGTTTGTTACTCTTTCACGCCTTAACTACTCGACCGATCATCGTGGAATTTCGCATACACGTTATCAGGGAAATAGTTTGCTGGTTCCCTGATAACTTGATGTTTTTTTTTGATGAAAGGTAGTGAAACTTACCTAACCTAAATTTACGCGGGCGAGGTCGCGCGCAAAATTTAGTTTCTTAGTATTCAAGCTATAATGAATATGTTTCTAAAACGACATCTATAAAGGTACACTTTCCTAAAAGAATTGGCCACCACCTCAACAGACTCAAATATACAGCCACATAAGGCCCGAATATCACACAGAGATAACCTTTATATGGATTCCCAGCACACCCCAGGGACCTTCGCTCATAACATTGAGCGCGCTTTGACGTATAAATGGGTGAATTTCTATGATTATGTCTATTTTTACAGCTCTGCGTCGGAACCAGGAATAAATTCGACTTTCAACAGATTAGTTTTCGTGTTTTTCGACATAGATTACATTCATGATGTTACTGTTTCTACAAAAGATGGTTGATATGTTTCATGAAGAGTGATAGATGCATGTTGAAAGTTATTTTTATAAAAACAGAAATAATGACAGCAACGAATAATGTTATTTATTTTAATCCTTTTATCGAAAATCTTGCTAAATTGACAGCTGCGTTTATCAATATATAGATTTTGGCCGCGGTTTCGCTAGCGTAAATGTAGGTTAGGTATAATATAATTATATGGGGTTATGATTGTTGCTTTCACTACTATGAATTATATTAGGTTAGGTTAGGTTATCTTATTAATCTTCCTGGGGGTGGTGGGCTTTGTGGGCCTGCCCGCCATCCGTTCAGCACCAGGTCCAAGAGGCGGCGTGCGTGTTCCCACGCGCGCCTCTGTTTCGAGTCCGTCTCCCCTCTAGGAGGGGGGACAGTAGGGTTTGGGGGCGACACTGTCGATAGTGGTTTGGTCGAGGAACACCGTGGTAGGTTTAGTCGGTATTCCGGGAGGTACTTTATCATCTTAACATCTTCTTTTACCCCGGCGAGTCCGACATAACCCTTCCGCCCGCCCCCGCGGAGGAGTATGAGTCATGCATCATCATCCAATAAGTAAAAAAAAAAAAAATATAAAAAAAAAAGGTTATCTTATTAACCTTACTTTTTTCTAGATGAAAAGTAACCTATGTCCTTTTCTGTTCCCCTGACAATGCGTATGCGAAATTTCGTGATGATCGATTGAGTAGTTGAAGCGTGAAATCGTAACAAACAAACAAACTCACATGCGCATTTATAATATTAGTTAGGATTAGGATTTTATCGTTTACATTTGTTGAATATCGAATTTAAAAAAAATAAGATCTACTTCAGGTATATACCTACTAACTCTTTTCATCAATTTAATATAATCACACATATTGCCTTCTGACTAAACTGTATAATAAAGATACAAATTAAAATATTTTTTACTAACTACGTTTACTGAAATTAGTAGCTTGACCTACATTTACAAATGGAATGGAATTAATTTCCATCCTCATAGTAATCTCCTATCATATATAATTGGAATTCTAATCTGTATTGATTTTATACAGACTTGAGGAGAATATTCCTTTTATAATATGCCCATTATTTTTCAGCAGATTTACATTAATAATTTAATTTATGGTACACTAGATTTTGCCCGCGGCTTCGCTTGCGCTTATTTAATTCAGATTTTGGCAATAAATGTTATCCCTCGGGAGCAGTACTTTATCCTAGATGAAAGGTAACTTATGTACTTTTCTAGAACCCTGACAACGTGTGTGTGAAATTTCATGATCATCGGTTAAGTTGTTAAAGGTGTGAAAGCGTAACAAACAAACTCACATTTATTTAATTTATAATATTAGTTAAGATTAATAAGTCATCTCTTAATTCATCATCATTTCACTATTGTGAATCTTGAGGTACAAGACTAATCGCAGCAAAGAATGTTCTTTTGTTTGCAGTGAATTGATAGAACGGTAGAAAGAGCTAGAACAACAACTTAGAGTAAATCTTAAATCGAACAAACGAATTTGCCTGATCTGATTTAAATTACCATTTGTTGCGCCAGTTTCTAGGTTTAGTTGTCGTTGAATGCAATTTTGTATAATCTCTTTCTTTTATTTTAGAAACTACGGGAAAGTACTGAAAGTGCCGCTTCTAAAATTGAATTGTTGTACTGTTTAAACAAGTTACTAAGATTTCTAAATATCGTGCTGAAAGTACAAACACAAGGTTATTCATTTAAAATTTTATTTAGTAGGTAGAAAACTAAATAAAAGCGGCGTCTCAAGTAGCTGCTTCGCATTTCCATAGCAGTAAAAAAGAAGCACACACACACACACACACACACACACACACACACACACACACACACACACACATACACACACACACACACACACACACACAGAAGTAAGAATAAATCGGTCCCTTATTATGCTACAAGGGCATTGCCAGACTTCTTATTTATTATGATTTATTAAATACATACAATCAATAAGCAAATATTGTTTTTATATCAAATCAATTAAAATTATGTGAATTTTCTTTATTCATGATGTTCATTTTACTACCAATTAGCCGGCAACCAGACACAAGCATTGTGTCTAGACCACAGTCTAAGCCTTGGATGCAAAACGTTGGCCAAGAAAATATAACGCAAAATGTTGGTATACGCTTTATAAATAAATCAATTCGGTTTTCATTAAGAATCCATACAAAGTTTTTATAATTTCACATATTTGGATAGACAGATGGACACAGCTGATTTGAAAGTTCTGGGTTCGTCCCAAAGGACAATCGTTCTTCGACTACCCCCAAAAGAAATCTCCTGCAAATAAAATGTAATTTTGTTATTGTCAATCTTTCTTTACATAGTCATAATTGAATTTTCCAGAAACTTTTATTTCAGAATTGATCCTTTATATCAAGTTCAGGTGTACGTTTATATTTTATTATTCGCTCGAGAGATGTCTTTAATAATTTATAGCTCTTTGATCCCTTACTGAAATGAAAAAGTATCGTCATTTATTCATCCTGACTCGATTGCGGCAAAGCAACTCATCTGTGTTATAGTTGACCTGTTATTTTTTATTGTTATTGAAGGAGCGTGCACTGCTGTCGTAAATGAATTACTGTCGTCATCTGCTGACTGTGAATAGCTTTGCTCTTTAGGGATTCTATTAGGAGCATTGCAAGCGAAATGCAGAGTATTCAATTTGGCTGTTGGTGTATTAATTATAATTTCTATTGTGAATTTAGTGTTTCTGTTTGTCTCGTTAAATTATCAAAATATGATATACATAATTAAGCTTTAATGGAGTATTGTTTACTGCATAAATACTCTTGACAAGATCAGAACATCAATTTCAGGATTGAAAGGTCATTTTATAAAGAATATATAATATTTAAGTTAGATGATAATGTATTATTTATGTTTTTGTCTTGTTAAGTTCAGCTGTTTTACTTTTAACTAGTCTTGGCAAAACAACGCTTACTGTGCTTCTTGTGAGCCAGCTTAAAGACTGTTCTCTTAGCAGGTGCTTTGCAAGTGCACTCGCTACAAACACGTCCGCGAGGTGTTAGTTTGACGCGACCCTAATAAATACAATTATCTAGTTTTTTATTGCAATACCAAGTTAGTGTTTGCTTTTATCATTATGTCTGGATTTTGTGAAGCTGGTAGATAAAATCCTTTATAAATATAAAATATATTTATTTAGGCCTAATGTTCTCAAGGCATTACTACTAAAATGCCAAGTAATCTAATCTGAACGGCCACGTTTTAAAGTGTGAAGACACTTTCCGTAATGTCCCCAATATAAAGATAGGTAAAGTGGTGATCGACGAAGCTTTAAAAGGCCCTTGAGTCGCTAACAGCGAGGGTGAATATTTTCGAGTTGATGTTACCAGCCTGCTGATTATTATCATAGCTTGACTTCATTTTATGTTTATTATCTTTAAAAAATGTTATACAGTTTTTGTAACTCGGAAGTAAATGCTTTCCGATCATATCGGAGACATTCTGGAGAAATGCTAGATTAAAAATATCGTTAATCATCAAGCAAACATACAGAATTTGAAAAGGTTAAGTGCTTCTTTACAGCGTACTTAACAACTTTTGTACTACCACTTTTTACAAAACTTAATACTTTTCCAAAAACATACTTTAACAAGCTTAAAATTACATGCGCTCCATACCCGAACGACTCTTCCTGCCCCATAGTGTATTTTTTGGATACGCCGCTGCTTTCTTCTGCGATCGCGTGTAGTCTTAAGTCTTAGTTGTGCTATTACAGCGACCAATTTCAATATTCTTGTATAAACAAATATCTTATTGTAAATTATGAAATATGGTAGAATATAAGTATTTAAGTAAGGTATAAATAAGTTACGGGTAAGGTTATTAGTATTTTGCAATTGACCCTGTATAATAAAAGTGAGTGAAAGTCAGTAAGGTATAAGTAGAAAATCAAAATCCGTAGTTTCTGCCTTCCCCTCTAGGAAACAGGCGTGAGTCTGGCAGCTTCGTCATAGCAACAAGTCAACCTTTGTTAATAGAATTTGAATAATTATTTAAAATATTTTCTTATTGCATACCTACTAAACGAGTTAAAAATGTCTACCGGCGAGCGTTTAAGCTGTAAAACGACATTCTTGCCATGATAAGATAATGAGACTAGACTACGAATAAGTTTCTTTAAAAAAGTTATAAAGGTCTTTTGGTATTGACAAAGCTTAAACCAAAAACGTTATATTAAGAGCGACCAAAGGCCGGTCAATATTAGGTAGGTTGTATCTGCTTTATATTTTAGCAGAGAAAATGCCCCGTTATATTAAAGATAGCTAGAGAGACAATTAGGTTACTGACCATAATGTATACCTACACATGACATTGACATGCGCATTAACTAAATTGTTAACTTATCGTTCACACAATGACAAAGAAAAATATGGTAAGGAATTTTACCTATATGAATGATTACGTTAACGTTTCGATATTGCGGCGCTGGTACTAGCACCGCCCTGTTCACGTCATTTTAGCATGTATGTAGGTAAAGAAATTATGGTCTCAACATTAAAAGCGGTTTTGTTTATTTTACCATTTTATAATTTGACTGAATGAATGGTGTAGTGGATAATGGTACTGAGTAATGTGGGTTCGATTCCTACATGGGAAGAAAATTTGTGTGATCCACAAATGGTTGTTCCGAGTCTGGGTGTTCTTCGTGTCCGTTGTTTCTATATTTGTTAAGTCCCCCGCGATACAAAAATTATTCCTAAAGAGTGAGTTGTCAAAGTAACAACATTCTCTTGAGATAAGTTTTTCGACTCGGGCTGTCCGCTAAAAAAATGGTTCAGTATGGTTATCCAAATAATATACATAAAA
This sequence comes from Catocala fraxini, assembly GCA_930367265.1. NCBI lineage: Eukaryota > Metazoa > Arthropoda > Insecta > Lepidoptera > Erebidae > Catocala > Catocala fraxini. The sequence continues at coordinate 11,675,217 of OV884046.1, forward strand.
ACCAGGTATAAAAAGCTAATATAATATTATACTTAATCCTAACTAATATTATAAATACAAATGTCAGTTGGTTTGTTGGTTTTACGCCTTAACTACACGGAACAGAAAAGGGTACTTTCATCCATAAAATAATTAATATAATAATAATGATAATATTGTACCACATACACACAACACCATCTAGCCCAAACTAAGCAGAGCTTGTACTATGGGTTCTAGACAATGGATAAACATACATAGATAGATAAAAATGTACTGTTACTTACATAACCTAACCTAACATACACTTACGCGATCAAAGCAGCGGGCAAAATATAGTATCATTTAAATAAATGCTTATACAAAAATGTGTTGGATTATATTAAGAAATATGGCTAATTTACAATCATAATGCTTTTTGTTCACGTCATCGACTTAACCACGTGCAGTTACAATACGCTAGTTTCAAAGATCTCTATCATACATAAGTGCGGATTCGTGCCGGCGAACAATAACCCTTTCAACTCAATCGCCATTGAAGGGAAGTTGAGCAACTTGCACATGTATAAACTATAATGCGTATGGAAACGTTCACACTGCACACACACACATATACACAAGTTATATTTTGGTAAAATTAAGTAATTAATTAAAAAGAAAAGTACTGTTATTAACCAACCTTTTTTTTTATCGTGGCGGAATGCTTTCACGCTTTCCTCTCCGCGGAAAAGGGGAGCGGAGAGGCTTTGTCGGACTCAACCGGAAAAAGATGGAAAGTCCCGGATACTACCTACTAAACCTACCACGGTGTGCCAACTCGTTGCCTTGAATGGTGGGTGAGTCGCTGGAACTGAAACTACATAAGCGACCCACCCAGCAGTGCCCGATGCAGGCAAAAATGCTTGCGGACGACGACTCCTGGGCGACGCCCCGGCACGACACGGCGTTGCTTCAACTCAATAGCTTGCGGACGTTATTAACCCACCGTTTTTTTTTTTTTTTTTTTTTTTTCACCTAACCTACTTTTATGCGAGCAAAGCAGCAGAAAAAAGCTAATATTTAATAAAGTAACTATTATTGTAAAATGAAATAATAATTATTATAATGATGATAGCATGAAATCATTTAATTTGATACAAATCGATTAACACTTTTTACTCAAATATTATTTTTATATGAACTTTTAATTATTAAACCATATCTAATACTACTAAAACAATATTTATAATCAAAGTACCTAAGGATCACTCTCGATTTCTTCTACTCTCGAACAGGTATCAAATCAGAGAAGCTTTGGTTATAAGCCGTGGCGAGACAACAGCTTCAAACTCCAGTGAACGCAATCTTATAGCCCAGAAATAATTTAGTAATTTTAAATACAAAATACCTAGATGTTATAAGTTTGGGTAGATATTTTCCGTTCATTGTTGGTAAGCTTTCGCTGAATCACTAAATTCGTTGAACCTTACAGGCAATAATCGAACTCCCATTAAATAAATTTGTGTTTAACAAGGGCTTAAAACAGACCTGTGCCTTAGTCGGTTACATGCTCGACAATTAGGCTAGGCTTAAATTCAACATACCCTACGCGTAACATTAATCCTTAAATTACAATTTCCACACCCGCCATCAAAGTAATACGCCATTCATAATATAATAACGCGATTTGTCGCCGAAAATTCGAGATATTTATTAAAATTTCGCAAGTCAACAGAAATTCTTGAACAAATCAGCGTTTGTTCCAGAAATCCAGTAATTAGTTGAGTTTCTTCGACTCTATGACTTGTCTTACCATTTTCACAAATATTGCCATTGCAAAGATTATACGTCTTTGGAAATGACATTGGCGAATTAGTTAGTTGAGTTCTCGAATATTATTTGTTTCTTTGTCACGGGTATTTGCCTCATATCTTTCATTAGGAAATTACTCGGTCCTTTGGGAGGATTACAGAAGGATAGAGAATCCAAAACGCAAATGCCTTTGGAGAATTTCAAACTAAAGTTGGACGAGACACCTAATTAGGGCATATCTTCTATAGAAATACAGGCATGAATTACCTATGACGGGTGTGGAGCTATAGCTGGATATGGGACTTAATACGTCTGGATAGTGGGAATTGGGTTTAATGAATTGCTATTTGTAACAACTATGGGTAAAAACAATGGTGGCCCAAATACTGTTACAGTATCATGTCAGATGAGCATTGGACAGACGACGTACTATGTCTTTTGTTTAGAGTTTGTATACAGGTTACATACTTTACAACTTAGCATCGGGTCTATAGTTTGTTTTAAAGTGTAGAAGTTCCAGTTTTTGGCATTTTAATTGTTATTAAAATATTAAGATTTATTGCAAAGCTGACATCAACATTTTTTTTATTGTCTTTTATATGTAACTTATGAAAAAACAATGTGACTAATCTTTTACATTTACATTTACATTGTTTTGACCTTTGTGTTTATACTTAATCATTTCTATCTTACCATATGTGAAATGTGAAAGTATTTTTGTTAATCTGTCCTTCTTTACGTAGTAATGAAACAACGGATCGACATTTTATTAAGCTCTACACATTTAAGCTTGTCTACGTTTTAGTGTAAAATGCACGATTCATGTAGAGTACTTATCTTACTCTAAAACTATGGGAGCGTAGCAGTAAAAGCGAGTATTGTGTGAAGATAATAAGATTATCATTCACAGCAGTCTTTTATTAATATTTTGCATGCGATGCTTGACTAGATTGCGTCCTAACTATACGTTATAAAGGATCAAAGTAACAACAAAACACTTTGAACGAAACTAAATGAAAGCTCTACGAGACACATAAAACTAATGGATACGACACAATTATATTATAAAAATTAGAGAATTTAAAATTAAGGATACATAAATTGCATTTTTATAAATAATAAAATCCTAATTACGTAATTATTAATAATTAGGAAGATAATTATTAAAAAATTAAAGTGCGAATATGTGTTTGTAACGCTTTCACGTCTTAACTGCTTCACCGATCATCATGAAATTCCGCATACACATTGTCAGGGGTACTTAAAGTACAAAGGATATCTATCATCCAAAAAAAATGAGCGATGCCGCAGGCAAAAGTTAGTATTGAACATATCATAACATGGACTCAAGTGTCTGCTCTGTAACAAAAAGATAAAATATTATAGAGAGAATATCCAATAAATAATTAGCTAATCATAAATCAATTCACTTGATAATCGTCAAACATTCATGAACAACATTATCGCCAGTTAACAGTTTATTTCACGCAATTATCACAACCATTAGCTAAACTATTCTCGTAATTTCAGATAAGTATCGCTGATACTATTTATTATTTTAACAATAAACAGATACACATCTGTTTATTGGTAAAATAATGAACAGTTTTAAGGGTAGAGACCTACTTTCAATAAAAACCTTCGATACAACCCTCAATTTTAATATTACTACCGGAATAACCCAAATTACAAACTACGCTCAAAACCCCGACAGTTTTACACCCTACCGCTTCCATCCAACACTAGTCCAATGCTCACTAATGAAACACATTAATAACATCTGTGCTCACTAAAATGTCTTTTGTTTCTTGTGCGATTTCGGAAATTGTACCCTCTTTTGTTTCGTTACATTCAGTTAATAACTGGGCTGTACGAAATATTGTGTACATAACGTTATGGAAAAGGTCTACGGTCGCAAATCAGGGCGGGTTTATGCGAGTGAAATTATAGGGTTAGGTTTACGTACTGTCCTATAACGTGAATGGAAACATAATAACAATAATATGTATATCTGGTATTGAGGCTCTACAATAGTTGTTTAGCTACATAATACAGGCTTATCCCATCAGTCAACTTACTCAGGATGAGCAGAGACTACGGTCGAGTGGGACTAGTCCTGTTTTTGAGCACCAAATGTTATTCTGTTACAATATTCTCAATAACAGCATGGAGTGTGGCAATATTGCCAGCAGACGACAGGCTTCTCAATTACGTAGGGCTCTATATTTTTAAATGTGGATTTTTGTTCACCTCTCCCGAGATTAAAAAGGTGTCTATGACTTGTGTTGCAATATCTAAGCCGAAATGCAGGAATTTGATTTACAACTGAGTTATAACACTACATGTTTAGTCACACTCTCGGCGGAAGCTCAAAAGCTCTGAAAACGATGCTCACCAATCAAAGCTTGGGAGCCTGTTGTGATTGTCAGAACAGTTCTGATTCTGATCCTCTATTTTGAACTGTTTATAAATATGTTTGGAAAAATAAACATACTTATATGCATGATACGCCAAAATCAACTTGTTTTGGCACAGAAAAAACATTTACAAACATCTATGAAGATTCACAAACATTCCTCCAAAATATTTGTTGATAAGGAAGTGTTTGTATTGTTAGGAGAATAGAATGACAACTCGGAGCCGAGATAACATTAAATGACGTCATTCGTCTGGACTTCTGTAACTATGTATGCCAGTTGTTTTTAAAATTTCTATTACCATTAATAGAATTGAAGTAAGATGGCTGCAACATCTTGTACATATGAATGTCACATATGAGTACCGTGCAATAATATGACGGCCATTCTTTTAAATCCTAATTGAGTTACAATTTCGGTAATTCGATGGCTATTTAAAAGAGTGTGAGTCTCTTGCAGATTTAGAGCTCATAGGCTCAATCATATTGTTTAAAACTAGCAATCAATCCAAAAATAACATAGATACTTTACTCACTTACAACTAAATTGACTCATTAATAAGTGTAACTTCATGACCTAAATGAATAACTGTTTCAATTTTTCCTTTGCTTATTTACTGCTTCGCTTTTTACTCCACGATATTTTGTTTATTAGCGTACTATAGCGTATATTGCAGTTATTCGAAAACGCTTTTAATACTGTTCGTGAGAGAATTAAATTCGAATTAAAGTTTCAATTTGATCGGCAGAAACGTTTAAACAAAAAATATAAGACGAATAAAAAAAGACTGAGCTTAACTATACGCCGTTATAATTGGCGCAATATCGGAGATGTGATACAAAAAAATGGAAATACATTCCATTTGTAGGCAATCTTAGCTTAATTCAGCCAAGGTCCCAATTAAGGATCGCTTAGATAATCGCAATTATTCGGAGAAAAATTGGTATGGCCGACAGGAATTCCGTAAAAATTTTATTGCTGTAATTATCTGGATCTGTTTTATTTCCGTTTGATTATTTGGATGTTATAAGTCATTCTATTAGGTATTATTTTTGCGTTCTTTAGATACTACTATGATACTGTAATTTATTTAGGATGTGCGTATTAATCCCCGTTGGTGGTTGAGAATGTGAAAGTGTATGATGTGTCGGGTCTATTCCCGGGTCGAGTCAAGCGTTATTGCGTTTTTCTGACAGAAATTTTTCAGTAACATCACCGGATCCGAAACCAGTAGACAGCAAAAAGCTCGCTATTTATTACGTGGGACGTAGAACTATACCTGGCAAAATGTGAGTGTAATACACTTCTGTTTAACTTTTCGGGGATTTAGACGTAAAACTATGTTTGTACACACAGCGACACATCAACTTAGACTGTTTGAACTTTGATCTATTAGAAGTTGAACGCTGCAAATCGTGCGAGAGAGTGCGTTATACTTTTGTTATTTTGTCTCATTCACGCTGAACGGGACGCGACGCTCTATCCCTACCATTACATAGACAACACTATGCTCTGTCCCTTTCCAAAAATTCTCTATTTTGTATGTAGCGTAGTTATACGTATATAGGATGTCTCACTTGATGTGTAGCCGTATGTAAGTCCTGATTTGCCACGATACGTCAGTTTATAATCAAATCGACAGGGGGGTTAATATTAAATTCTAAATATTATATTCCTTTCTCAATGGTCAGTTCCTATACTTTGTAAAATTTACACAAAGAATACTCACAAATTAACTAGTGACATATGGCTTTTAGAGTGTCTCATGTGGGGATCGAGCCCAAATCACAAGAATCACTGAACTGTTGCGTCATTTATAGAGCATATTTATGAAAACAATTAAAAATTACCAAGTTTTGGTCAATTATTATTATACCTGCTATCAATTAAAAACAAATATTTTTGAATAAATGTTAACGCTACTATAGAACCAAATACATGTTGAATATTCCAACCGGTCAAAACCAATAATAGCCGATTTCAATAAAAATAAACTGAAAATAAATAAAATAACTTTTAATTGAAAAACAATTCCAACACTAAAGTTGTTTGCGGTGTACCACCCAAACAATAGGAAACCAAGTTGAAACACACAAACATGACAAACAATATCCCAACGTTGGCCCAGTAAAATATTCCGAACAAGCCGTGTAGTTTGTGAGTGAATCTATTTGAACACAATAATCACATTAGTTGGGCAAACATTTGTTGTTTTTGCACAAATATCATAGCACTCTACGCTTGTTATTTGATAATGGACACGTTTTGATATTTGATGATTGATTCTATTTTTTGTACAACGGTGAGTTGGATTTATTTTACATTACCTAAAAATATGTCTTGCGGTATGAGAAGCTCAGAATAAGTAGCTCAGTATAAGTCACAGCTTACTACATGAAAGGTGTGCTCATATTTTAGTATCGTAATGTACATCTGATAAATAACCTATGTGGCGGATCACCGGGTCAAAAACATGAAACAAACGCGTTACATCACTATTAAAAATGCACCTGGTCAGTTTTAGGTACACGGAGATCACCCAAGCCAGAAGTTAGTGTTGTTGAAGTGTCGACCAATTACAAAAAATGGTTAAAAAATCTTAGTAAAAATAATGTATACGGATTTGTTTGTTGCGGTTTTCCTGTGTATGTGGGTATACTCTGTGACACTTAAATATGACAACACCGTTCTGCTACACGCTATATAGCGAAATAACTTACTTTGAAATATTCTGACGATTGGTCGGGTCATTAAACGTTAGCTGAGTAACCTAAATTTAAATAATAATACAAGAATTATAAATACAGATCTATAATAGTTAATTAATGAAAATAAAGCGATAAATAAATGACAAATTCAGCATATTCGTAGTCAACATTAATCTAAGCCTTAAAATCGGTATAATACTAGATAACCCTAGAACATCTGTATATAACAGTAGCTACAGAACATTCCTATTCCAGTTCTTAAACAAAAGGTAGTGCTTGTTTCACAATAGATCTAAATAGGTCGCAGAGACTCACTGACTTCTGTTAACCCTACCTACAATGTAAATACTTAGCTATATTTGTCTCAGCATCTCGGCTCACCCTCTTTTTATTCAGTTTGCAACACGAGGCAATTTCTCCGATGTGGTCGATCGCTTTGATCTGGCGTACTAATTATAGTATGTAAAACTGTTAGTATCCCTATTACAATCAATTCTCATAACTCCACAAAAGGTGGAACAGAGTATTGTAACTTTTTGACATTTACATAATATAGGAACAGTCAACTACAGTAGGTATGTAATTATAACTTCTTTTGATAATCCAGATTGAGCGGTGATTTTTTAAAATGGCTCAGTTATCTGAATATTTTAGTAACCTCTCACGATAAAGGCAATTAAAATATTTTGCCGTAGCCTAGGCAGTTGCCTAAGAATTGCCAAAGTTAGTACCTTTTGCGCACGGCAGTTTTCTTCTTTTAAATATATGGTATAGTTGGTAAGTCCTGTGTCGTCCAATCAATCAATCTTAAACTGAAACTAAGTACTATTGAAGTATGCGCTGCATAGCGTGATTATCATCAAAATTATGGTATTTTCCTGTTGTGCATTTGATATTACATACACGTCTTTGCCGAAATAATAATTTCTAGACAAAAATCCGACTAAAGGTCAACATTTGAATACAATACTTATCGGTAAATTTGAGAACGTATTACCACGTCTAAAATCACCTAACTGACGCCAAAGAACTACAGTCACAAAATATGAATACCGATTTTATCATACATATTATAAAGTAACGTACGTTACGTAAAAGTTTCACACCACTAAAAAGCTGCTCACCAATTGGTTCTTTCCGTCGAATAAAAACTTTACACGTTTCTGCAGCACACGAATGTTGCAAATGGCCTGGCCCCTTTTCCTCAATAAAAAATGGACGGATTATAAAAAAGAAAAGGCTATTAATCAACGAACGCTGAACTATTTCAATAGCAAATGGCAGTAATCCGTAACACATCGATACTTTGACATTCAACACGCTATTTGACGTGATCTGGATAAAATAATAGTTTTGTATACTGGCAAAATGTATATCGCGCTATTATTCCATTGATGAACATAATATAAGTATACATATATGTGATATTAGGGTGTGGTTATAACCAAATAATATATTATAGGGTGGTACAGTAGGCTTTAATAACAAGACATTGGTATGCTGGCAGACAAGTTTGGTGATACTGTCTACAAAATTTTGCATAACTCTATATAGTTATAAAAAATTGGCTAAACAGTATCTTTCGTTACTTTCATTACTTGTATTATTTGGTAAACAACAAAACTTATTAAAGAATCAAGTAGTTACTACTTTTAGAGTATAAATTTCGTAGCTGCTGCGTCCTCTAATAAATATAGATGACAAAAATAAAGAAACACAACACATAGAGACGAATCTGATGGAATGGGATAGATAGAGTCTCTAGTTACTTTTGTGTTTTTTTCTAGCTATCAGTACGCCATATTGGATTGACAAACGGACTATAGTGATACAAAAAAAGATGATGAAATATACGTATACGTAACCAATAACGACAAAAACTATATGAAATCGACTTGAGATGTTTGATGCAATGTTAATTAATTTTATGAGATAATGCACAAAATATTTATCAATCTTTATCCACCTGCGCTTAATATTGATGATTATTGATGTAGATGCCTCAAAGTATGCTCACAATTAAATAGCCAGTACCAAGTCGAGTCAAGGCCAATAGCCGTCTCAAATTTTTTAAGAAGTCTGCTCAGCTCTATTAATTTCATAATACACAAGAATTAGTAATAAACAGACGAAAATGCCGAGAAGCCAGCCAGTACAGCTTTTTATAGAGAAAGCTGTACTGGCTTCTCGGCATTTTCGTTACATAGGTAAACATACTGTTAGCATCGCTTACGAGTACACTCTATGTTTATTAAACTAAGCTTAGCAACTGTACTGTGATTAATGCGGAGTACCCGACGTAACTAAATCGTAAGGTGCCAAATTAGTTGGCGGTTTCCACAAACTACGTCTGGACAATACCAAGTTTACCTACAGCTTCCAATTATTCCGAACTATTGTGCATAAGTTTGCTGATATCTTAGTTCATGGCGAAACAACGGACGAATAGAGAATGCTGAATTGTATGGTGTTTATACCACTAAATAGGGTTTTGAATACGAATTATATATCTCTTCGAGTGTATTAGAAATTTGGGTGTTACATGTGACTTATTCGTGTAGAAATTTAGTAGTTCTGTATAGCTATTTGCATAATGTATTTTATTAAAATTGGGTCAGTAATTTATTGATGACAACGTAAAAGACATGCTAATACTTTTAAAATATTAGCACTTATGTAAAATACTGCTGGGATGAAGCAGCGGTTGTGAAAGCGATTGCTCTGCTGCATGGTCTAGGTTTCCATTTCTGGGTCGAAAAGGAACACTGGGTGTTCTATAAAAAAATAAATATAGGACCCGGTTCTATAGACAGCAATAAACTCACCTTATATTACGTGCGACATAAAACAATAATTATAGTCTATCCCGATAGAATTTGAGAAAAAGGTAAACAACTTTTAGTGACTTTTATCATAAAATATTTTTCTGTCAAATAAATTTATAGATATTTATCAAAAGAAGGAATGTCATACGGCTTATTGTATTCATTAACTAGTTTTCAAAGAGAGTTTGGATTTTCTTAATGATTTTGTATTTAATTAGGCATGAAACGATTGTTTACATAAAATATTAATTCTATTGGGACAGAGTATAGCTATTGTGAGACTATGAATATATGGATATAGAATCGTCACCACCATGCAAACGACTGACCTTAACCACTTGCACATGTACCCATTAGATTAACTTGCATATGTAGCTCGCGCTGGAAGCTTATGCATGTAGCACTCTTGTAACTTGCGTATTAAACTCATGTACATGTGTTATGTATAAGCATCAAATAATGTACTGCACGGATAGCGTAGTGGTTTTTGTGGTTGCCTTACACTGCCGCCGCGCTGAGTGTCATGAGTTCAATCCCAACGCGGGACAAAAACTTGTGTGATCCACAAATGGTTGCCCCGATTCTGGGTGCTCTTTGTGTCCGTTGTTTGACTGTTGGTAAAGTTCCCCGTGACACAGGAGTTATAACAAATGCGAGAGTTGTCTTACAAAACAAATACGTGTGCTCATAACAGCTGCTACGTTAGTTTTCAGATTGATGGAACCATAAGAGACAGAGAGAGGTAAAAAGAAAATTATATTTTAGACTTGATTTTGCCCACGGCTTTGCTCGCGTTAATCTAGATTTTCTCTGATAAAATATCTATGAAATTAAATAATTGCGAGTTGAGGAACCCACCACACAACTCCAGTTTGTCCATCCCAACTATAGCAATAGACAAAGGTTGAAAATACCGAACTCCTCTGATGATGAACAATCGCGTCATGGAATGCGAGCGTACTCCAACTTGCAATATTCCGCTCCGAACACCAATTATGCGTCGACACATGTTTGGCCTAAGCACGAAGCATCCTTAGGACAGCTTGGCGTCGAATGAGCGATGAGTAACCGTGCGCGACTGCTTTTATCGTTTGATTCGATTTTATATTATAACAGTAACAAAATAAATGGTCGACGCCAAAAACGTTACAGCTATGAATAAATTACATAACATTTAAACACATAATATAATTTATATTTATTGTGCCTAAGTGGAATTATATTATTGTGCCTAAATTTTAATTATTGCCAATCAAGTAGCTTTAGATCCGTCTGAGACAAAGAGGAGTTACTGAATTTCACTATTCCAATATATAAATACAATTTCATAGCGTAATAAAATATTTTCATGAAATATATAATATAATATATAATATAATATAATATTCTATCACATAAACACAACACCATCTAGCCCAAACTAAGCAGAGCTTGTACTATGGGTACTAGACAATGGATAAACATACATATATACTTTTTTTTTTTTGTAAATACATACATATTATACATAGAAACACCCAGACCAAGACAAACATCCATGTTCATGCACACAAATGTTTGACTTGTGCGGGAATCGAACCCACGACCTCAGGCATGGCAGTCGGTTAGACTAACCACTACGCCATCGAGTCGTCAAATGTCAATATTCTAGATATATGTATATATATTACAGAAAATATTATGGTTGTTTTATTTTTTGCTTATATTGATCACCCACGTGTCTACTTTACAAAGTATCTATGTTAACTTGGTCGACGTGAAATAGCAGTATTCCTACTGTTGTGTTTCGTTCGGTGAGTGAGAGTGCCGGAGGCCCAATCACCCTCTTTCCGCCTTCCCGCTCCTTTTCCTTCCTTCCCACTTCCTTTTCTAAAGGGTCAGCAACGCGCAAGTGATGCCACTGGTGTTGCAGGCGTCCATAGGCTACGGTGACCATTTACCATCAAGTGGGCCGTATGCTGGCTTGCCACCTTATTAGTATTAAAAAAAATTGTAGCTAAACAAAGACAATTATCTGAAGGAAGCTAAACAAATTAAATGATGCGTAAACATCAATATCTTAACCTCAGTAGCCATCACTACATATAAAATAAAGTCCTCCGCCTCGTCTGTCTGTCTGTTTGCGATAAACTTAAAAACTAGTCAACGGATTTTGATGCTGCTTTCACCAATAGACAGAGAGATTCATGAGGAAGTTTTGGTTACATACTTTTATATCAACATACTAGATTTTGCCCGCGACGTTGTTTGCGTAAATATTATGATAAGGTAAAGTTATATCAATTTTCAATCCCTGGGAAACACATTTTTACTGGACGATGGTAAGTACCTTGTGTCCTTTTCTGTAGGTACCCCAGACGTGTATGCGAAATTTAATGATGATTCTTCAAGTAGTTAAGGCGTGAAAGCATTACAAAAAACAAACAAACTTACAGTCGCATTTATAATATTAGTTAGGATTACGAAAAAAACAGTTATGCTAATCAGATTCAAATTTACAAGTTGATCATAATAGACCATTAATTTATAAATCGCTGCATAAAATGCACTGCACTTTATTTAAAATGGTAAAAATATAATAGGAATCAGAGTGCCTACATAAATCGCCCGCTCGGCGTCGATTCGTAATGTGATATAAAGTTCATGTCAATACTTTAGAAATAAGTTGTGTAATTTAAAATAATTTGCAGTAATGAAACTTAAATCGTAGTCGTCATAGGCAGATATATTAATTAGCAAAATAATTTAAATACATATTTATGTATTTTGTCACAATTTATTTTGATAATTTTTGCATACTAATACTTAAGTCTGTAGATTTCCAAAAGGTTAGACAACGGCACACCTTTGCCCAACTCTTCAGAGGTATTCCAAACGCGGCCGCAGTACATCACAGCCACATATTGCCACCTATATACATACGTCCTCATTATGTCCTACATAGTGGAGTGCAAGCTTTTTACTGTCTACTAGACATTTAGAAATTGCATGTAGTTAGACAGAAGTGATTTAAAAATAAAAACAATATCTCTGCGCTATCCAAGACATTCGTTAATACATATATGCCACGGTATCATCGCGACAGACGACTTTTATTAACTCATTTATTTTTAAGCAGCAAAGCCTTTTATAGCCTAATTTACTTTTTAACATTCTGTCAACCATAAGACAATAATACGAAACAGCACAACCTTTACAATGACTTCGATTGAGAGCATCGTGCCGATACTGTGTGCATATGCAAAGCAAATGCCATCTGATTTGACGCAGCTGATTTGCTAATCAGATGCATTGGCTAGCACAGCAGTTCGAACTAAACTGCAACGCTATTGCTAATGATGATGATGTTTGGCTTTCGGGTTTTATTTGCAGTTTACTGCACATTTCTGTTGACCCTTAAAATGTGTTGCAGTTGATAAATATTGCTATATAAATGCCTTTGTTTGGTTTTGTACGTTATTTTATACAGTATTTCATGCCTACTGCGGTATTAGTATTTTTATATCCATCGGGAGCGAGCCTATTGCATCTACCGGGTGAAATTTCAGACTGAAACTGAGATTTTTTGATAGAAAATCCCTGTAAGGCTTCACTCGATCTGAGCATTGAATCTGAAATGAACCTCATGCACAGGCTGTCACATTCACCGAAGCTGCGCTACTGGGATATTTTTATATACAACAGCAACTAGCATACGATAGAAACCTTTGCCTGAAAACAGTAAAGGTTACAAAATAATTACCAAAAGTGCGAATATCTCTCTCTACCTCTCACACGTGAACTTAAGCAGCTATTATCACAATATACACATATCATGTAAAATGTTAAAAGTCTATAATAATAATAATTTTCTACTACATACAAACAACACCATCTAGCCCAAACTAAGCAGAGCTTGTACTATGGGTAGACTAGACAATGGATGAACATACATACATATATACTATTTTTTTGTAAATACATACGTATTATACATAGAAACACCCAGACCAAGACAAACATCCATGTTCATGCACACAAATGTTTGACTTGTGCGGGAATCGAAACCGTGACCTCAGACGTGGCAGGCGGTTACACTAACCACTACGCCATCGAAGCCGACTGAAAAGTCTGTTTATTTTATTTTAATAAAATTTTATTTCATACCGGAATAACAAAGTCATAAAGTTAAAAATAAAACAATTTTATTTGCAGACAATACAAAAACGCTATATTATATCCAATTTACAAAAATATTTTACAAAGCTGCACATCGTACTGGACAGTTGTCCTAAAATATACAATTCACTTTATGAAATTAATTTTAAAGACAATTGCCAAACAACTAGATTAAGTACTGCCACATTCATTAATATGGCCGAATTTAATAGCCTGCGTTCGAATTAATGACGAATTAGACAACATGAATATGAATGTTACCAATAACGCAGTATTATTTGGTTTTTAGTGTTAACATACTGTTGTTATAGATGTGAGTGGTATTTCTGAAGTTTGATGTGCATAATTACATGTTTTTAATATAATTATTCTGCTTTTAATTTAATATACATAAGAATAGTCCATCCACATTTCACCAACGACGTTTACAGACCTACAATAATGCCTCGGTTTCTAACGAGCATGTATATGTATAACTTCGTGGTATAATTAAAAAAAATCTCAATCAGAAAATCTGAATAAAAAATTTTTTTATTAGCTTTTTTACGAGACAACTGCCTCATAGTGGCACAAACTTGCGCTTACACTTATGGGCAATGGTATATATTTAAATTCTTGGTAGTAGGATTGACATCCGACGTTAATAAGTTCACCACCTATTACGGTAGATCTAACAACATAACTGTAAAAATAAAGGTTTAACCTGTCAAGTTTTATGTTATTATAAACAGTTTTTTTTATCAAGGAAGCCCAATACATATATTGTTCCCGATCCAGGATTTTAACTTCATGCACGTCAATCGCATTCACTACCGTTACAGCCAGGCAGTCAGACAAATGCAGATATGATAATAATTATGTAATGACGTAATAACAATGTTACCGATGATGCAGTACAAATGGGTTTCACGTGTTTACATACTGTTAGTTCGTACATGGTCTGCGTCTATTAAATATGCATAAATACATACTACTACTGCTACTAAGTGCTAAATTCTGCAAATAACCTTGCATACAGTGCTCACCGTCACATGTTGGGTCGCTTAGATTTAAAAGCGATGCAGATGTTAGGTGAAAACAGCAATATTTTAATTGATTAAGAGGAAACAAGAACCATTTTTCCATACAAACGTAATCCCCTGTTTCCTCCCCGAATAATGCCAATAGAGCAATAATATTTTATTACCAAAAAATAATATTTTTCCAAAAAATGTATGGCCTCTATTCGCATGTCCCTATGTCTTCTTTTTTTTCATCAATTAATTATTTAAAGAGACATGAGCCTTTAAAACCTATAAAATTGGCCAGATTTTCTGCTGTGTTCAAACATCCAGAAAACAAATTTGACTAGATTATATAAAAAAAGGAAAAAATTGGAACACGGCCAAAGCCTTTCTTTAATTTTTAATAAAAAAGTAGTTAAACTAATGGCAGCGATAGCTCAGTGGGGAGACAGACAGAACAGACTGCAATGGTCTCGGGTTCGAACCCACGTCGCGCACCTCTGACTTTCGGAAGTTATATGACTTTTCGAAATTATATGTGTATTGATTGACAATTATCGCCTGCTCCGTGCCCCGGAGAGCACGTTAAGCCGTCGGTCCCGGCTGCCATGAACATCTATGGCAGTCGTTATTGGGAAGTCAGCGCCCTATAATATACTGACACTGGTCTAGCCTTAGGGTATCGTTAGCCTTCGAGTTGCGGAGGTCAGGTGGCAGCCGCTCCGTGTAAAAACTGATATCCAGTGAAATCCGGTTAGAACAGAAAAGCCGACCTCAAGTGACTTGGGAATAATAAAGGCTAGGGAGAAGAAAAAAGTAGTTAAACCGATCAAATTTTGGAGAAGGAATCATGGGACTAGGAAACGTTGATTTTGTGTACTTTTAATAGGTATTTTTTGTTCCAAGCTGCAGTTGTCTCTATCTCTGCGGGCACTAAGCGACAACAATATATTTTACAAATACCTATTTTCAATTCTCTCGCCATTAGTGTTTGCACTTAAAAATTGCTAATTTAGAAACATACATAGATTCACGCCTGTTTCCCAGAGGGATAGGCAGAGATTACGGATTTCCATTTGCTACGATCCTGACACACTTCTCTGGCTTCGTTCACTTTCATCACATTCCTCATATCGGTTCAAGGTGCTCTTAACCTGGCCATTGTCCAGAATTTTAGAAACAAAGAAGCTAATTGTTTCATTATTCTTTAAATAGTACATTGGAGACGTATATAGAGCTAGATATTACCAGCGACTTCGTTCGCATTGATGTAGATTTTAACAATAGATTTCTATCCTTCGGCAGCAGTACATTTTTTTTCATTGTCCATTTTTTTCTGTATCCTTGACAATGTGCATAAAAAATTTCATTATGATAGTTAAGGCGTGAAAACCGAACAAACAAATTCACATCCGGATTTATAACATTAGTTAGGATGCATATAATCACACCCATTTATTGGCAAGAAGGTAAATCATGATAATCGGTCGAGTAGCAAAGGCGTGAAAACGTAACAGACAAACAAACAAACTTTCATAATATGTATGATATTAGTTAGGATTTGCTATTTCGCATTGCGTTTTCAATAGGTTTGATCAACAAAAAGGATCTCTTGAGATTTTCAATTGACCTATTATCTGTTGAAATGACAGATATAATTAAATAACCATTGTGTCTGGCTCCGATGTCAATAAATGATCAATGAAATTTTATAAAGACCTAGATCACATAGCTGATTTATCTATCCTTTTCCATAAAGATATATAACTTGTATCCTTATCATGTGACGCAGACTTTAACGAGCGTTGGTGTTTTACATCAGTACAGTTTTCATGCTGTGTGTGAACATGTGCAACAGGGGACCAACCACTACCTGAGATTTGACAAACCACAGATTCTCGCTAAAGAACACCGATTCCTACCAAGGATGCTTCGCGAGGCTATTGAAATCAAAAAACATCCTAATTTTAATAGAGAAGATGGTTGGAATGTACCACCAGCTTGGGATCCAGTAATAAAAATAGTCAAACCCAAGAAGAAGCAAACCACAGCTAGACTTCATGATACTTTGAGCTCATTCTGCGTAAATAGAAACACCAAATAACCACTAAATTATGTTCGGGTACTTTGAAATAACTACACTGGAACATTGAGACAACTGCCATCTTAGTCTCCCTGTGACCATGGCTGCTGAAAAGCAACCGAAACGTCGGGGAAAGTGTAAAAATTAAATCTAAATAGTTTAATAATAATTTAATTAGCTTAAAAATTAGTAAAGTTTAATAGTAGTAGTAGTGTAACAATTTTCAAAATTTTGTAATAAAGTGTCAAATTAACAACGCGATAAAATCCGTATATAGCAGTTTAATTTCAATGAATAATATTCGCGTAAATAGAAGACAATATTATAGTGTAAAAATGTGTGGATTAAGATGTACATTCAAGTGTATTTTTTAAAGCAATGGAATATCTGATTTGCAGTTACTACAATATTTACCAATATTTACGTACGTGTCGAATCTCCATTTCGATAATCTCCATTTTTTTTAAATCACTTTAATAAAGGTTTCTCGATGTTGTATGGTGAACCATATTATGACCAAAATAACCATATTAAAAGAAAGATGTTAAGAAGAAAATGTACCTCCCGGGATACCGACTAAACCTACCACGGTGTTCCTCGACAAAACCACTATCGACGGGGCCGCGCGAATCACTTTCGCATGCGGTCGCGACCCCGCCGAGGTTTCGGCCCGCCGTATGAAACGGCAGGCCACTACACGAAAGACCTACCCTATTGGCACTTCTACACTCCCTACTGTCCCCCCTAGAGAGGAGACGGACTCGACATAGAGGCGCGCGTGGGAACACGCACGCCGCCTCTCGGACCTGGTGCTGAACGGATGGCGGGCAGGCCCACAAAGCCCGCCACCCCCAGGTCAAACCTCAGGGTGGCTGGAGGTCGTCTCGCGCCCTCCGGCGCCCGGCTCTGCGGTTGGGGAGAGGGTTCAAACGCTCCCTCTCCCGCTCCGCCGCCTCCTAGACTCCGGGCTGCTGCTAAAAGTGTTTTTGTATATAATAACAAATAATAAATAAATTTAAACTAAAATTTAAAGCTAAAATTAAATTTAAAATTAATTAATTTTTAAAATTAATTAATTTATTTTTGGTTTTTGGGTTTTGGCTTTTGGGTTACTATGCGATATCATAACTGTGGTATGAGAATATCAAGCACGGAAAAGATACGATGAAGACTACTACGCGCACTTAATGTATCAACAACTAATTAATTATGCACTATTACCAGAGTTAAATCTCGATTTGGTCATACCAGGCTACAGCGAGACACAATGCCGACTAGATCATCACCGTTCTATTAGACTTTGACAAAACTTTTGATCTAGTAGCTTAAATTGATTGATTGAAACAATTCAATTAATCAATTTAAGCTTAATATTTTCGGTAGAGCCTTCCATGTCTTTCTATTCTCTGCCATCACTTTGCGCTCTTGGTACGACATGACTTTAATTTTTTCCTTCACCTGATCTATGTAACTTCTCTTTGGTCTACTCCATCCTCTTATTCCTCTTATTTTCCCTTCTAAAATGGTCTTGATAAAGTTGTCATATCGTATCAAGTATACCCACATTTTTCTTCTTCGATTATCCATGACTTCTAAACTCTTCTTCTTTCTTATTTTCCTTTACTATTATTAAGAACTTCTTTATTTGTTTTTCTTTCCGTTTAACTAATTCTGTCCACCGTACGCCAGCAGTTATTCCATAATTATTATTAATTTAAACAAAGAATATTTTTGAGCATGGTAATGGTATATAATATGTTACGAGGTCGTGAGAAGGGACCTTTAGATTGATTAATAATCAATTTAACTAATTCTAACCATAAAATAAATGTATGTTACGCCTTGGATAGAGCTCTATCCATCGATTTTGAATTTATCACACTGAACTACTTTTATAATTGTTCAGATCAAAATCTTGCTTTCGCCTTTCTATCTTTAATATTAGAAAGTGTCAGGGTCGCAGTAAAAATGTAAAAGCGAATAAGGTCTCAGTAGCTAGTAGACGTCAATAGGCTATCCTAATGCATAGTTGATGAAATGTTCACACCTGTATCTACCCTACGGGGATAAAGGCAATATAATAATAATAATATTCTATCACATACACAACACCATCTAGCCCAAACTAAGCAGAGCTTATACTATGGGTGCTAGACAATAGATAAACATACATTTAAACTTCTTTTTGTAAATACATACATATTATTATACATAGAAACACCTAGACCAAGACAAACATCCATGTCCATGCACAGAAATGTTTGACTTGTGCGGGAATCGAACTCGAGACCTCAGTCGTGGCAGTCGGTTACACTAACCACTACGCCATCGAGGCCGACTATGTACAACTGACTGTATTACAAACTTAATACTATGTTTGTATGTATCTTATGTGGTGGCCAGTCAGTGCAGACCGGCGACACTTCGACCCAGTGGAATCTTTTGTGTCGACACTCTCCCAATAACGACTGCCATAGATGTTCATGGTAGCCAGGACCGACAGCTTAACGTGCTCTCCGAGGCACGGAGCAGGCGATAATTGTCAATCAATACGCACATAATTTTGAAAAGTTATATAACTTCCGAAAGTCAGAGGTGCGCGACGAGGGTTCGAACCCGAGACCCTCTGCATTGCAGTCTGTTGATCTCCCCACTGAGCTATCGCTGTGCTTAACTTTATACTAACTTGCTCGTATAATCTTGAAACTTAGTATTTATCTCGAAACATATGTTATATTCAGCTCTATTTGTTTTATTAATATAATTTTACGAGTTGTTTACGCATCAGTTTACGTAACTTTGATAATAAACGGTTAAGTTAGTGTGTACTCGAATGTCTAACCTCAAAGACTCAATGTCGATACTATGTACATCTACATTATAGTTTATATCTTTTTTTATATCACTAGCTATCCCACGCGCTTTCACCTACGTTTACGATGACTGCTCTACTCCCGTGGCTCGTAATGCAATGTTATGTGGCCTATTTTACTTCTTGATAAAATATCTTTCTAATTTTATTTATTTGATTTTACAGTACCTTTGTACCGTAAAATCAAATAAATAAAATTAGAAATGAGCAGCAGTGATAGCCTAGTAGGAAACAGTTGGACCGCCACGCAGAGGTCTTGAGCTCGAACCCAAGGCGCGCATCTCTGACTATTCATAGTTATATGCGTATTAAATAGTTAATTATCGCTAGCCGAGACCTTCTGCATTGCAGTCTGTTGGTCTCCCCACTGAGCTATCGCTGCTATAAATATAAAAAAAATAAATAATAAATAATACAATTTTAATAATAGTAGAGCCTCGCTAATTTCAGCATGAATGGGCCGGCTCGACCGGGGAAGGACTACCCTCTCACAGAATATCGACGTGAAATAACATTATTCCTACTTAATATTGTCTTCTGTTTACGCGAATATTATTCATTGAAATTAAACTACTATATACGCATTTTATCGCGTTGTTTATTTGACACTTTATTACATAATTTTGAAAAACTGTTACTCTACTACTACTATTAAACTTTATATATATATATATATATATATATATATATATATATATATATATATATATATATATAATATTTTTTTATAGAAACATCAATGATTAAATTATGTTCGGGTACTTTGAAATAACTACACTGGAACATTGAGACAACTACCATCTTAGTCTCCCCGTGACCATGGCTGCTGAAAAGCAACCGAAACGTCGGGAAAGTCTAAAATTAAATTAAATCTAAATAGTTTTAATAGTTTTAATAATAATTCAATTAGCTTAAAAATTTATCAAAATTATGTAATAAAGTGTCAAATAAACAACGCGATAAAATCCGTATATAGTAGTATAATTTCAATTATTCCTACTGTTGTGTTTTGTTCGGTGAGTGAGAGTGCTGGAGGCCCAATCACCCCTTTTCCTCCATTCCCGCTCCTTCTCCTTCCCACTTCCTTTCCTAAAGGGTCGGCAACGAGCAAGTGATGCCTTTGGTGTTGCAAGCGTCCATAGGCTACGGTGACCACTTACCATCAGGTGGGTCGTATGCCTGTTTGCCACCATAGTAGTATAAAAAAAATATATGTTTAATATAATTCGACGTGATTAAACCAGGGATCGCATTTGAAGCTAGTACAAATTTAATGTTTTCATTCAACTCAATGTTATAATGTCTGACTCGTACCAATCCACACAATGTAAGTGAAACCCGTTTCTGTATCGTATACGAGAAATTTCTCAACCTTATTGCTATTAATGATCCTTCAAGCACTGATATAACATTGTTTTCCATTCCATTGCAAATTGGAGTAATAGAATGTAAGAACTGAACTGCTGTTATAAAATGGAAACAATTTGGAAAATAATTCGAATCTCGTTTTGTATATGCAATGAATTTATGGTTCAACTATGTTTAATTAAAATGTATTTTTCTACAAAAACATTGTAAGTAGAATATGGAATAAATTTAATTGTACTTGAATAATTTTAAGGTAGGTAATCGAGATATAAAATAAAAAAAATAAAAAAAAATAGTGTGTATAAATTTTTGTGGGACCCGCCACGTCCATCGGCGGGTTAAACCTTTGGCGGGGTCGCGATTTGAATTCAAGAGCGATCCGCGCGACCCCGCCATAAAGGTGTGAGGAACACAGCGGTGGTTTTAGTCGGTTCAGCCCAAACATATGGGCTGGATCCCGACATATCCCCATCGCCCGCTCAAAACCGGCGATGGGGAATGTGATTTGCACATTTCCCCGCGTCAAAAAAAAAAAAGGTAATCGAATTATATTTTAAGTAATTTATGAACGATATTAAATTGGTGGTGTGCTAATTAACAATTTCCAGAAAAATCAACCTTAATTTTAAAGTTTGCATCGAACATTTTGAAACTTACACATACGATAAATTTTATGACGGCCCTATGTGACCTAAAAATCCAAATTATGCCTGTCTATAGTAATAATAGGGGTTAAAGTATGAAGTTGCCGTTGTATAGTAATAGATACTTTGAATTGACATAAAACCTTCATGGTGTGAGATTTTCGAGTGAAACTATTTTCAAATGATACCTACAAGACTATCTTTTAAAAAATGTGCAACGTTCGATTTTTGACTTTCAATTGTTTTTTTTATTCAGCTTAGACGGGACAAGATGGATACTTAGAAAAACTGAGTTATTTTTTAATACGAGTTCCGACGCGGCACTAACGCGGCAGAAACGGGTCGCAATATCAGCGCTTTGTTTGGAGAGGAGACTATTAATTAACGCACCGTGCGTTATTGGTTAAAAACGCTTACGTAATGGAAACTTCGACTTGAAGAACGAACCACGTGAAACACCGCCCACACAGGTGAATAACGCTGAATTGAAGGAGATGGTGGAAGTCGACCCGAGTCTTATTATCCTAGTAAGAAAAACCTGAGATATATAGCATATTGGAATTATCGTAATTCAATAAAGTATTATCTGTGTTTGTCGAACAAAAACTTTTACTAAAAATTCAATACAGTACTTTTAAGGGTGCTTATCCTAGAAAGACACATAGATAGTAAAGAAATAGAATACATACCTTGACTTTCATTAAAGAAGCCAAGCACCATGATGACGATGACTACAACGCCGATCTTGAGTCGGTAGCTGAAGCTCATCGCATGCATGTCGACCCGCCAGTTCGTCATGGTTCAACTTCGCCTCATCCATTCGTTGTACAGTTTCGTCTCTCCACTGTGCTGCTGGTACGGGTTACTTGAATGCATCGTCTGAAATTAAAAAAGATAAAATCAGATTTTCTTTCAATCCGGGTGCAATTCTTTGAATATAACGAGAAAAAGTATATTTTGTGGTTGTTACCACGCCGTCCGCCTTTATAGTATCAACAATTAGTATAGTACGTTATAATTAAGCACGATTATCTGTTTAACCATAATATACTCTGTTAGTACAAAACATTTATTTTTTATTTTTAAAACTGCTTTAATAACGTTACCGCTGCGGGGTTGTTTTCAAATATTAAAAAGCATATAATTTTGTCCTTTGTAAAGTTCTAACCTGGTATATTTAGAGTATTTCTTTTTTTTTTTTTGACTATATTGTTAATGGCGTGATTCATTTAAAGCAGTAAACGTCACGTGCTGTCACATAATTACAAAATAAATATCTTATTATACGTAGTTATAGCTATAGTCAGACGAAACGACATCTAAGTACCACTTATTATACACATATAATATTTTGAAACTTATTTTACAAACTCAAATGAGTAAATTATTTTTTTTCACGCAACACCTAGCCCAAACTAAGCAGAACTTGTACTATGGGTACTAGACAATGGATAAACATACATATATAATTTTTTTAAAATTCATTCCTGTTATACATAGAAACACCCAGACCAAGACAAACATCCATGTTCATGCACACAAATGTTTGACTTGTGCGGGAATCGAACCCGCGACCTCAGGCGTGGCAGTCGGTTATACTAACCACTACGCCATCGAGGCCTACATTTGTATTAATATTTTCAGTTGCCTTCTCAAATCAAAATCTGGACATATTTTGTAAATTTTTGTTTCCAATATCATACGAGAATACTAATATTTACATTTAATATGATAAAGACAAAGTAATCTAATTCTATGAGTCTTTGTAAGTTGGCGGTTATTTCATAGCTTATTCCTTCATGATATCAAAACGAAGTTCTCGACTTATATAATGTTACTTAGTTCATTTGGTACACCGAATACTACGTATAAAGCACTTTGTTTATATTACAGAAGTTATGTACAACTAGTAAGAAGTACTTCATCATAATTATTCAGTAAAGTTTTTGAACTTTAAAAAGATTACGTTATAGAGTTACAAATTAATGTCAAAGTTCTTGTCTTATTCAAATATTTAGAATTAAGGGTTTTTATAGCAGTAGCAGTTTTGAAAATATTGACAATTTCGACAATTTGACAATAGTGAATGGAGTAATGTAATTGTATAAATCAGATAATATTATTTTTGTCTTTACATGCAATTTATGAGTAATAGAGCCTCGCTAATTTCAGCATGAATGGGCCGGCTCGACCGGGGAAGGACTACCCTCTCACAGAATATCGACGTGAAATAACAGTATTCCTGCTGTTGTGTTTCGTTTCGTGAGTGAAAATGCCGGCGGCCCAATCACCCTTTTTCCCTTTTTCCGCTCCTTCTCCATTCCATTTCCTTTTCAAAAGGGTCGACAACTCGCAAGTAATGCTTTTGGTGTTGCAGGCGTCCATAGGCTACGGTAACCACTTACCATCAGGTCACTTTATATGTAAAAAACATTTGTTTTCATTATACTATTTAAAATATAATGTCACATTATTATCCTAAGGTAACAATGTGACGTGATGAAAAAGAAGAAGCGATAAACAATATAGCGCCTTCCTAAGGAGTATTAGAATATTTTTTTTTGTATAAAGACTACAGTAGGTTATTTTATAAATAAATAAACGTTTTTACAAGTATTTAATAATTATTGTCACCTTAACGTTTGCGATGGGATGGGTTCGCTACATTATAACCCTACATTTTTCTTTTTATTTATATTATTAAATAAGTCCGTTACAATATTATTTACTCAAAATTTGGCAATGCAGAGGTAACATCTTTTTAAATAACAATAACCTATCGGTTACTTTTAAAAAATAAAGTATATCAGATGAGTGGTCTAGTTTGTAGTCCCTTGTTTTACGATACGATCGCGGATAATACGCATCATAACACGCGTGTCACTTTGAAAAATGAATGAACAAATCATTTGTCAAAATCGACCAAGCTGTTTATTGTTACGA
This sequence comes from Catocala fraxini, assembly GCA_930367265.1. Lineage (NCBI taxonomy): Eukaryota > Metazoa > Arthropoda > Insecta > Lepidoptera > Erebidae > Catocala > Catocala fraxini. The sequence goes on from OV884046.1 coordinate 11,700,009, forward strand.
TACAAAGGAAAATACAAACATGTATAATAAATCGATATGGGAACCCTTTTCAATGTTACATAAAATATAACGATGTGATGTAACTTTTTCGTATGAAGATGGGTAATCTTGTGTGTAGGATATATCAAGTTCAAATTAAATATTGGCTGCGTGCCCGATTTTTAATCGTATAATTTTTTAATGACATATCTTGACTCTTCACTGAGTATAATTCCTGTATCTTGGAAGGCTTTACAAACATTAAAACAATGGACACAAATAACATCCAGACTTTGAACAACCTTTTCTGGATCACACAATTTGTTGTTATAAATAAAATAAAATAAAATAAAATAAAATAAAATAATCTTTATTTCGGACAAGTACATCCATAGGCGTTAGTACAAAGAAAGTAAAGATATCTTAAAAACTATGTTAGTATTTTATAATGTTACAAGCCTATTGTTGGAGATACATCTTCGCACAATATCATACAATATAGGTGAATCGTATCTCCCTGCAATGGTTTTATATGTGGAATAATTTTATGTGTGGAATTCAAACCCACGGATGGCGTAGTGGTTTATGTGGTCACGTCGTCACTGATATAACACTGAATTTTGTGCGTTCGATCCCCACATGGGACAAAAATTTGTGTAATGAAATATTTTTACCGAGTCTGGGAGGTTCATGTCCGTTGCTTGAAAGTTCGTAAGTCCATCGCGACGCAAAAGATACTGTATACTGTGAAAGTGCAGGAATAAACTTAAAAAAACATAAAAGCTCTTTGCAAAATATTAAAGCTGTACTAAAAGTCAGTATATAATATTGACCCAGAACAAAGAAATCCATAATCAATTTTTTTGTCAAAAAACTTAATAGTACTTAGCTAAGTCCACGAATTGAGAGCAATACTTCATGATTAGCAGTCGCATTTGCTACCACGAGGCTAACGAGACAGTCATAATAATTGATTATAGCGGATAATTAATTATATTTATAATATCCAGCTAGATTGCTTGTTCCATTATTCGTCGTTGTGGCTCATACTTCACTAACGATGTTCAAGCTAAGTATTCACTTTTTTTTCATTAGAAAAGTTTAGCTACAACTTAAGCATTTTCATTTAATTTTCTTTAGAGTTTTCCCCTCTTTTTAGTAGTTTAATGAGAAATCGCAGCTGACTCGTACCATTTCGCTTAGCATCGTTCATTTTTGTTTTCATACCGTTGATAGTAAAATTGTTGTTACTAATTTGAGATGTCAGAAACGTTTGTTAAACGTGGCTTTTTTAACGACTGACATCTATAAAACCAATTAAACATTTGAATTAATTATTCAGGATGTTTCTTATAATAAATTTAGTCGTAACAAGAATAGAAATGTATCTGAGCCGTGAAATTACTCCATTATTCTAAGCTACACAAATGGCGTTGTGGTTTAAGTAATCGATTCACCGGTGCCACTACGCCGAATGGAACCCCACAAGACACAAAAAATGTATGATCCACAAATAGTTGTTCTGAGTTTGGGTGTGCTTGGTATCCGTTGTTGGAATGTTTGTAAAGTCCCCCGCGACACAGGAAATATGCTAAGAGCAGGAGATCTCTTTAAAAAATGTAACAGGTGATGTTCTTTACAGTACATTTTGTAAATATAAAATAAATTAGTTCAGAAAATCGATGTATAAACAAAACCAGTCATCTGGGAACTCTACCTTAATTAAAATTGATGTGTAGAAATTCTATAACGCCTATTAGAGGGTTTTACATTTTACTTTTGTTTAATATAATATTTCGAATTTATTTCTTTTATACAATATTAATATATACTTTCTATTATATAATATATAATAGAAAGTATTTCAATATTATAAAATAATACTGAAATACTTTAAGATTACTAATTTTCTGGCAAAACGTTTCATCGGCTCTTCATCTGGGTATCGTAAGTGGCAAGGCACATGTCATACTTAATAGAAATAACAAAGATTACTACTAAAATATGCATTCAAAATTTTATATCTGAATACAAAATTGTTTCGAATTCCCTTAAGTATTTTGTTAAAAAATGATAACTCAATTTCGAAACATGACAACTATTGCCTATCACATAAATGGTACAACGAGTTATCATCTTAGTTTAATAAACGTGATCATGCCAGGTCAGGATCAGGATCATGTCAGTATTTACAAAAATATACATTTTTGGCAATTTTTACGCTTCAGTCAAGTTGTACTAGGCGTAATCACAGGCAAACTCTACTGTATTCAATTAAGTCGACATTTGCCGAATTATTAAGTAGCTCAATGTATCATGTCCAAATTCTGGTGACTCAAAACCCGTCAAAACTAGACTATACCATCATAGATTGAATGATAAACTAAACATGAACATGCGAAAACATACAAACTACGAAGTCCCCGTATAAAGTAAGACAGGGACTAAACACGAATTAAGATCACCTCACTTAATATCATGCATATCCAGAACTAATTACAAACTTTGGTTCTAGCCCCTACCGGAGTTCTGTCGGTAATTTCGTGCTGGCGCTAGGCAAATATTAGACTAGTGGGACTTGAAAGTGGACGTAGTTCATTGATATGATATTAGGATAAAGAGCGTCCACATAGCCGGGTGGTACTTTAGAATTAATTAACTTAACACTGTTGAAGTCGGAAATGTATACAATTTAAAACGAATAATTATAATATATATACGTACTGAATGTTTGGCTACTTTGTTGGACCAGTGATGTAAATGCACGGGAAATTCTTTGTTTAAAGGCAAAGAGATGTTTTGAAATTGCATTAAGAATGAATCAGTAACAACATGGCATCTAAAGATGTTTTTATTGTACTGCATAAGATTCATATCTAGTTACGGTAATCTAAACATATCTGGTAAATTTAGTGGTTAATTATTACTCGTTTTTAATGTAAAGGAAATTATCGTGCGTAGCTTGCATATCCGAATGTTCATCATAATTTTGAAACGAAGGCTGTCAATTGGTTTAGCTCATCCTAATTCTTCTCTTACTGAGAAGAGCTAATTAAAGGTGATTGGTAAAATGTGAATGTGTGTTTAAATTAGTGTTGAATGGTGTGGCATGTGTGCTTAACCTTAATTAGCCATAGAATACATATTAGTAGTACGCTAATGTAAGGAAATCGTGGCAACATCGCTCAAGTCTAAAGTGGCATAAAAGACTAAGGTGGATGCTGAAAATTGCAGCCAAATACCATTCTGTTGTGTTCCTGCAATGAGTAGATTTACAGAGCTCTCTAATTAGTAGTCTCTATCCCTTCCGCCAGCAAACCATTCTAATCCTAACTAATATTATAAAGCGAATTTGAGTTTGTTTATTTGTTTCACTGCGACACCTTAAATACTCGACCGATCATTATGAAATTTCGCATACATGTTGCCACGGGTCCAGAAAAGTACATAAACGTTTCAAAAGTACTGCTACGTATCTAACTTAACCTAATCTACATTTGCAAGGGTGAAGCCGTGGGCAAAATCTATTCTGTATATAAAAGTGTTAATGAAATAATGCATATTTTATAAGCAATTTGATTAGAACCGGATTATTATCAAAAAAATTAATAAGCCGCCTTGTAGTTAGCCCTCTAAATAACCTAAATGCTTTATAAAACAGTATGTTTAAGTAGATCCTTAAATTAATAAATTGGTGGGAATTAGATAGTAAAACTATTAGGTTGCATTTGATAGCCAGTGCTATTTTATCCATTACACTATTTATGCTGTTTCATTTTACTTAATAAACATATATTTACTAGCTGACTCGGTAAACGTTGTTCTGCCATATAATGGATAGGGACACCCTAATCACCTAGCGGTATGAAATATACTTTACGACCTATTCTCAAACCTACCAAATATACATAAAAAAATTCATAAAAGTCGGTCGAGCCCTTTCGGGGGAGTGCGACCACAAACAACGTGACATATATATATACATATATATATTGTATTATGTATTATATGCTTGCTAGTATGTCATAGTAATCCTGGTAGTAACGGTGCCGGCCATACTATTATTGCTTCAGAAGAAAGATTTGAGACGAACAAGCTATCCTTCTATGAAAGAAGGCTAATGTCTTTTACTACTCATTTTTATTGAAATTCGTCGGCTATTTGTACGTGTCTGGGTTTATCACGACTCGTCAAAGGAATTAGTTTTTGTTTAGTCTGTCTAACTGCGACAGTTTGATGGTCCTTGTGAAAGGCCTTGAACATTATTTGGTATTCGCCTGAAGCTCTTGTAGACTTTTAGTCATACAAATGAAAGTTTTAGTATTACGTTTTTATATAACAACTAGCTGACCCGCGCAACTTTGTCTGCTTCACATAAGGGAATTTGTCCCATTTCTGCAACTATTTTCATTGATGCTCCGCTCTTATTGGTCGTAGCGCGATGTTATATAGCCTTCGTCGATAAATGGGCTATCCAACACTAAAATAATTTTTCAATTCGAACCAATAGTTCCTGAGATTAGCGCGTTCAACCAAACAAACAAATAAACAAACAAACAAGCAAGCAAACAGACTCTGTTCAATACTTGCATCGAACACAAATTGCTGATCTAGCAACCTAATACGGCCACGCCGAGTGCGCAGCGCCGTCAGTGCGAAATCGGACAGCAAACCGGGTGCATTCATTATTAGCGATTCCCTATCATTCATTATCATTTAGCTTTATAATATTAGTATAGATGGTAGTACAAGCAAATGGGCCTGCGGTCACAGTAGTCCATGATTCCATATAATATATGAAGTAAGAAGTATTACTCGACGACAAAAAGGAATTAAGAATGGGTTAAAAGGATAATGCTAACCGGGCTAAGCGTATAACAGTATTTCTATTCTTGTACCGAGTCCCTGTAAAAAGGTGCAACTCCGGGCAATTCGGCTCATTTATACTGTCACCAAGTAATTGGTATCGGCTTCCTTACTCCAACTTAATTAAAATGTACGCTGCTGACTGTATAAAGAATATCTATGCATATATTTTTTTAAATTATTGTCTTCTGTTTACGCCAATGTTATTCATTGAAATTAAACTACTATATACGGATTTTATCGCGTTATTTATTTTATACTTTATTACAAAATTTTGAAACTGTCACACTACTTCTAGATACTATTGAACTTTACTAATTTTTAAGTTAATTAATTTATTAAAACTATTAAAACTATTTATATTTAATTTTACACTTTCCCCGACGTTTCGGTTGCTTTTCAGCAGCCATGGTCACGGGGAGACTAATATGGTAGTTGTCTCAATGTTCCAGTATCGTTATTTCAAAGTACCTGAACATAATTTAATCATTAGTGTTTCTATTTACGCAGAATGAGCTCAGAGTATCATGAAGTCTAGCTGTGGTTTGCTTCTTCTTGGGTTTGATATTTCTTTGTTTCAATTGTTTGTTTACGTCTTTTTTTTTCCTTTAGCCTTCTGGTATGTCCCACTGTTAGGTAAAAGCTTCCCTTAGATTTCCAAATCTCTTTCTGCTTTGCTTCTTCTTTAGCCATTTTCAATGGCTGCTCGTATTTCGTCTCCAACTAAGACTGATATAAAATCCGTTTTACGACCTTTGTTTATTTGTCACAAAATAAGATTAATAAGAACAGAGTTTATTAAATCATATAATTAGATGCCGCCATTTTGACGCACTTTCTATGACGTCAGCTTTCACAAGAGCACCAAGTTTAAAGTGCCAAGTTTCATCCGAAGCCGTTTCATTCAAACATTTTGTTTTCAACGTCGTGATTGAGTTACATATAAACATCTAAGTACCTCCATAAACTTTCACATTCATTTAATTAGTAGAATTCTTCTATATGCATAATGTAAACCTGGTAACATTGTAAGCATACTACTACTACTCATATTTTTATCGCGATTATGTTACTATCATAACATTTTAATTATATAAAATGCTAAAATTCCTTTTTTGTTTATACGATTCTCTTAGTTTTTTCAGCTATATAGAATTCATAAATTTATAATTTTAAAAGAATCATAATTAAAGTTTACCTTCGTTAAATAAATTTATAACAGTAAATTAGATTAAATAAGCTATCCAATAATCAATCTAAAACTAGAAAAAAGTGCCATCCATCTTTTGAACGGCCTTTTAACTGAAGTTAACTGAACTTAACTAAAGATGTTTATCTCAAAATCCTGCGATAATCATAAATTACAAAACATTACTTAAGCAGACAGAGATAATCTGTTCCAAACGTTGCAATAGCTAATCTCTAAGGCAAAACTTTTCAATTAGTAAGTTTAGTAAAGAAAGTGGTCCCACAGTTCCCTCGGGCCATTAAAACAGTCTTTTAGAATCGCCACCGTGCAAGTTTTAATGTCTTTCACAGATTCTCTTTGTGTCTCACGGTTGAGCGGGCAAACAAAAAATTGGTCAAGAACGGGAGCTGTGAATATTAAAGGTTTTTTATCTGGGTTTCTGAGTAAGCGGCTGGGGATGCGGATTTTGTTTTTTTAAGTTAACTAGTGTTTTAAAATGCCACCGTACTCGATTATCCTGTAAAAAGTGGGACTAAGTGAATCGGGAATCGTGTTACAGGAGTATTCCGTTATTACGTTTCGCCCGGTAAGTAGGAGTTCCGGAGGCTCACCTATTTTCTTCTTATTTCTTCATTCTTCTTGTCTTTCATGATAACATTTAGTACTTTTTTTAGCGTTGGCAATGAATAAGTGCTACACTTTGAAGTTAACAATCATAGAATAATATGATAAATGTTACCATCAGATTGGTTTCTAGGAAACCATTGTTATATGAACAATATATACACGTATATAATATCGCCGAAAGGATAATCAAAATGTCATTGCACCCATATTTTGCCAGCTATTGATTAAGGTCCCACGTAATAGTGAGCAAATCTATTGTTGTCTGCCGGTACTTCTCATGTGCTATCTACTCGGACAGGTTACGCAAGTAGCACATGCAGGGCAAACTTTAATGGGCGGCTTGCGTCAATCGTAGACGATGCATACAAGCAACGCAAGCACTTTAGGAGGAGTCACCTTACAATCTCACATTGAGCGGATTGTCTTAAAATTTTCCCTTAAGACGCTTTAGGTGTAAATTTTAATAGCAATACGTCTCAGAATATGTCCGCAAGACAGCATTGAGTTCGTCTTTTATTATAATTATAGCCTAAGCAGACATATTACGTTACCAGAACCAGTTTATTTGGGTAAAATATATTTCGATATACCTACCATATTTAAAAATGTCATACCTATTCAACATTACTTTAAGTAGGTCACGTTATATAATCACGTTGTTTCGTCACTTCCTTTCGATCTAAAGTCAAGTGCACTTTGTAATTTACAACATCATCTAGAATTAGTACTAGTATAAATATGAATCCTTACCAATATTGTAAATGCTAATGTGGGTTTGTTTGTTACGCATTCACGCCTTAATTACTCGATTGATCGTTATGAAAGGGTCTAGCAGGATAAGATAGGGTCAGCGGCCCCAAAAAGATAATTTGAATATAACTTATGTGGTAACATTGGCGATATACAAACTTATCATTGACACAATTTCAGCCTCTCATCTCTCTGCGTTCTGGAGATAATTGATCAAATAGAGAGATAATTGTCAATGGTAAGTTTGTACCTCGCCAACGTTACCACACAAGTTATTTTCTAATTATCTTTTTGGGGCCACTGACCCTTTTTTATTTTTTATTTTGACCCAGGAAAATCCTTTATGGATACCTCCCTCCCCCGCGATGAGGTTATGTGAGACTCTCTGCCCCTGAAGGAGGTCGGTATACACACTAAAAACCTGGGGTGAGCAGTCCCTCCACCGACGGAGTGGGGCGGGATGGGGTCGCGTTAGCAATCACCATCCCGCCCCGGCGGTTGGCCCGGCTGATGGTGATCGGGCCTCAGCACCTGTGGAGGGAAGGCCTTGCTCACCAAGGCCATCCCTCAGACGTGTGGGGCCGTGCAAGCCGGTAGGGAGTCCCCCGACTCTGTACCAGTAACCCCACTATCCAGGAGCGAAAAGGCGGGCAAATTGCCTCCTTCTCGCTCCCGTCCGTCTGCGCCGGAGAAGGTCAGCGAAGAGGTTGTTCTCCCTGATCCTCTCCGCGGTCTCCTTCTGCGCTATGACAGCTTCGCAGAAGGAGACCACTGCCTGCCACGACCTCTCGCCGCCGAGCATGGCGTTGATCACGCTCGGCAGGGAGAGATCTCCGCCTATAATGGCCGAAGGCGTGTGCCGCTGCGGTGGGGCCACTGACCCTATCTTCTAGAACCTTTAGCATACACGTTGTCAAAGGTACAGAAAAGTACATAGGCTACCTTTCATCCAGAAAAAGGACTATTTTCGAGGGGTAAAAATGTATTGACAAATCTAAATTCATGAGAACGAAGCCCTAAGCAAAATCTAGTAGAAGTATTTAGATAGTAATATAATAATAATAATAATAATAATAATAATAATAATAATAAGTATTAAGTAAGTAAGTCAAGAACGGGAGCTGTGAATATTAAAGGTTTTTTATCTGGGTTTCTGAGTATAAGTAGTAGTCATAAGTTATGACGAACAACTACCGGAAATATATCCTGAAGGATGGGACGGTTGACATATGGCGGGCATGTCACCAGCCCGGAGAATCTCTCAGACATATTATCTCCGGTTGTTCTCGTCTTGCCAATGGAGAGTATTTGCATAGACACAACCAAGTAGCCAGGATTGTCCATCAGCAACTTGCCTTAAAGTATGACCTTGTGGAATCTGAAGTGCCGTATTACAGGTATGTGCCCGATCCAGTTCTCGAAAATGGTCGTGCTACTTTGTACTGGGATCGGTCTATTATCACTGATAGGACAATTGTGGTGAACAAGCCAGATATTGTGCTGATAGACCGATTGGAGCGCCGAGCAATGATCATCGATGTTACCATTCCGCATGACGAGAATCTTGTGAAAGCTGAAAAAGAAAAAGAGTTGAATACTTGGACCTAGCTCACGAGATTGTCGACATGTGGCGTGTGGACTCGGCGATCATTGTGCCGGTAGTCATTACAGTCAATGGTTTAATACCTAAGAGCCTCGACCACCACCTGCAGAGGCTCGCGTTAGATGGCTGGATCAAGTCCTTGATGCAAAAGGCAGTACTACTCCACACGGCGCGTATTTTGAGGAGATTCCTCTCTCTGGGGTCCTAACCACCGGCAGCTTAGACCCTGTTCCCGATGTCGGTGGGTCATTTCAGTTTTTATATTTTTAAATATGTATAGATTTTATATTTATATTTAAAAATGTAATTATTAGATAAAAAGTAATAAAGAGAATAATAATAATAATATACTATCACATACCCACAACACCATTTAGCCTAAATTAAGCAGAGCTTGTACTATGGGTACTAGACAATGGATAAACATACATATATACTTTTTTTTTTTGTAAATACTTACATATTATACATAGAAACACCCAGACCAAGACAAACAGCCATGTTCATGCCCACAAATGTTTGACTTGTGCGGGAATCGAACCCACGACCACAGGCGTGGCAGTCGGTTACATTAACCACTACGCCATCGAGGCCGCCAGTATATAATAAAATTGAAAAATATTGTTAAAGTAATAATTTCTCGTTGTCTGATGTTTGTTGTACATACGAGTAGAGGCAATATGCTACGTAAAGTTACATACCGAGTATGAACGCTAATAATTATTTGTGGTAAAGATATTTGTTACCTAAGCTTGGTCTGAACTAAATTCCTTATCACAAAATCTTTACATACATACATTCAAAGAAATAACACCAAGAATACTTATAATCGAAACAACTATTCGTGAATCAGTATGGATGTCGAACTCGCAATATGAGTGTTGTGAGTACATCTGTTATATGAACATATTACACATATTGTTATATATATGTTATTTGCATATAATATGCAGTTACATAAATATACAAAACTGAATAAACCCAAGAAGAAGCAAACCACAGCTAGACTTCATGATACTTTGAGCTCATTCTGCGTAAATAGAAACACCAATGATTAAATTATGTTCGGGTACTTTGAAATAACTACACTGGAACATTGAGACAACTGCCATCTTAGTCTCCCCGTGACCATGGCTGCTGAAAAGCAACCGAAACGTCGGGGAAAGTGTAAAATTAAATTAAATCTAAATAGTTTTAATAGTTTTACTAATAATTCAATTAGCTTAAAAATTACTCACTTGTCTTAGTGTGGACACTATTTTATCCGACTTAACTATTTATTTTTTACTATACAGCTTATAAGTGAGGACCTATTAAGACTGCGCCGAGCAAAATGTGCCAAAACAGGCGGTCCAATTAAGTGAATAAAATTAACACTTTTTGTTTAATACAAATATAAAATATACATTTACCATGACAATGAATGTGTTTACAATTAATCCGTGTAAAATACTTAAAATAATTAATATTTCTGGCTACAAAATTACGTAAATTTGCACGAAAAATACAAAAACGTAAGGTTGCGTTACGTGATTTTTAGATTATAACAGTAGAAAGCTATTCCATTTTATAGCTTAAACAAAACATAAATAGTTATATTACGATTTGTCCGTCTCAAATATTTAAGTTATTGGTTGACAATAAAGATACACATTTATCTAAAAAGCTCTTCAAGTCCTCCATACAATTTTACTGTGGCGGCTGCGGGCCGATTTGAATATGCGCCGTACGAGCTCTGTTATTATCTGCCTTACGCTCGGCGCAGTCTTAATGGCTGTATGCTACATAATATTATTGTATAAAAATAGTGATAATGCTGCTGGTCTTCCATGACAATTAAATAAATAAATAAATTAGGGCACATCATGATTTAAATCTTTGGTATAAGTTACATGTAATACGAAAAGCAACGTGTGGCGACGCAATAGTGTAGCATCAGCAATTTATGTGTAATCGAGTGGCGTTTCTGCAGTCGGGGTTCTGTTGTTGTACGATACACTGTATTATATGTATGTCTTAAAATAAATCCACATATATATATTCGTAATCCTGAGTTTAATTTCATCGCCGCCACTTACACATCAAATACCTGAACAGACAAACCAAAATGGTGACCCCGACGTGGAAATACCAACCATAATTCCTTTAATACCCTTAACGTATTACATAAATTATACCAAGATATAAAAGGATGAAAGCTAATGACACATTCACAAACCTTTAGATAAAACAATCAATACGTACAAAAGAGAGGCCTCGATCAATCTCCCGCAGATCTCTAACAACGTTAGATGGTGCGGACATCCTGTGGAAACGATGGATATTCCCAATGGCATTTCTGTTTTATTACTAGCTTTTACCCACGGCTTCGCTCGCGAATTAGAAGGTTAGGTGAGCTTAGGTTAAATATAAACTTATTGTTCTTTTTTCTTTTACGTTGGGAATGCATTGTCACCTACCTCTACACGGGGCAACGGAGTAATGTCGGACTCACCAGGAAAAAGGTTTCCCGGTAATACCGACTAAACCTACCATGGCGTTCCTCGACATAACCAGAGTTGGCGGAGCCGCGCGGATTACTTTCACATGCAATCGCGTCTCCGCCGACGGTTAAACATTACCTAAGCTAAGCTTTAAAAAATAAGTACCAGTACTAACAAGTGAAGTATTTAAAAGAAAAGTTAGGCCAATGTTAGTCGGTGTTAATATAGCTTTCTAATGGCGAAATAATTTTAAAATCATTTGTGTAGTTTTTGTGTTAAATATTTACAAACAAACATAAAATCAATCCGTTCCTCTTTAATTATTTGTATAGACTAGATTTTGCTTCCGGCTTCGCTTCCAGTAATATAGATTTGGTCTATAAATTTCTATCTATTGGGAATAGTATTTTTTTTGGATATAAGATACCCTATGTCCGTGAAGGCGTAACAAAGAAACCCACAGTCGTATTTATAATATAAGTTAGTGTGAGTTTGTTTGTTAAGCTTTTACGCCTTAACTACTAGATCGATCATTACATCCAGAAAACATACTATTCACGAGGGATAAAAAAATTTAATAACCTATATTTACGTAAGCCAAGCCACGGGAAAAATCTAGTTTATAATATTAGTAAAGATTCTCGGTAAAATAGCTTTATATACGCTACTTGTAACGTACATAAGTGCGAACTTTCAGTTGTAAACATATATAAGTGCGAAACTTTCAGCTGGAAACTAACGGTTTTCAGTTTAAATTGGTACTTACCTGAATATTGCTTCGGTTTAAAAATTTAAGTTGCGTCACATGTGCGTTCTTTTTATCGTGGTGTTACTGCGGTATTTATTTTAGTATATTTTTACTCAGACTGCTTTAGTAGCGTGATAGCAACCGCTGTGTTTTAGGTCTTGGGTTTGATAATCGAGTCTGGTAAAGTATTATTTAGCTTTTTGTCCATTAGCTCTCTGTAGCAGCACTAAGTTGTACACTATGCCTGGTAGAAACAATACTCGCGCCCTATTACATGGGACCTAAAATCATATCATCAGTGGCGGCCTCGATGGCGTAATGGATATTTTAACCGACTGCCACGCCTGAGGTCACGGGTTTATTCCCGCACAAGTCAAATATTTGTGTGCTTGGACATAGATGTTTGTCTTGGTCTGGGTGTTTCTATATATAATATGTATGTATTTACAAAAAAAAGTATTTATGTATACTTATCCATTGAATTACCCATAGTACAAGCTCTGCTTAGTTTAGGCTAGATCGTGTTGTGTGTTTGTGATAGAATATTATTAAATTAAATTAAATACTTGGCGATATGTAGGTATAATACACATAACACATCTCGACTGAAATTCAGTGTATTTGGGTAATAACATTTTGCCTGATAAGACAATTATGGAATCAGGGAAACCAATTTAAAAAATATTTTTCTTTTACCTGTTGTTTTAAAATACAATATAGTCTCACGCCTATATCTCCAAAGGCAGAGGTCTATCCCACCCATTTATTGCTACAGTTTTAGGTCTCAGAAAAAATGACCTAGGAAACAACGACAATTTCATAGGTAAATAACCTAATATTATAAAGAGGTCATGTATTGCGTAAGCTCTAGAGTTCTAGTTCACTAACCTCTCGAAGCTCAGATCTCGAAACCACCTAATGAAGCTACGCAAGTAAATATCGAGTGACACCTAAGTAAAAGCAATCACATCTACGTTATGTAGCAAAATATTTGCAACGTGATGTTAGTTTTTAATGCAAGGATGGAAATGTTTAGTTGCCACGCCAATAGTAATCCGTTGAGTCGGTCGGATCGCGTGGGACAGAATTTTGTGTAATATATAACTATAACTATCTATAACTTTTGTTTTAATATATAAAGTGTCTTCTGGCATAGAGGTTGTCGAGAATCCTCACTTATATTATAAATGTGAATGTGAGTTTGTTTGTCATGCTTTCACGTTTTATCTATTCGACTGATCAACATGAAATTTTGCATTTACGTTGTCAGAGGACAAAGGGAAAAGGACAAAGGGTACCTATTATCCAGAAAAAAATATTGCAGCGGGCTCAATTTCTATCTAATTCTATTCAATCTTTTAGACGATTAATTTTGAATTATAGGATGATTTAAAATTGCATTATCCTTATAACAATATGACGCAATTACTTAATTGACTGTCTTGGTGGCGCAGTGGTAGCGAATGTCATTACTGTACATGAGGTCTCAGGTTCGATGCTCGGGTCGGACACAGTGATACTAGAATTTCCTTCCAAGTATTTGTGTAGCAGTACGTAGTCTAAAACTGTGCCAGGCAGACGGCAAAATGACTCCATTGCATGGGGAGAATAAATGTGGATGTAATACCTCTCTATTTACCCTTCACGAATAGAGGCGTGAAACTTTTACAAAATTAATAGTAGAATAAAGCCTTACAACGTTAACAAACGATACAAAAATTATTTCATTAAATATCTAGCCATACATAAATATAGGGCATTACCCGATGCCTCACGAGTCGCATCCATTCTCGCGTTGAAGCAAAAAAATGTCTGAATGCTGTTATGACGAAATTTTTGTTATACACTTTTGCACTTATTTCTAGAGGGAATAGTAATATGTCCCTGTTTAGAACCTCAGGCTTTTACGGTAAGTGTGAACTTGCAGTGACGTTTTTGTAAAGGAATTTGATGTGCAAATAGAAATGACTTGCGTTACGCTTTTATCATTGTATGTTATCAAAGTTAGAAATTTTGTGTATTTTAATTGTTACGATAACTCTCATAGATACTTTAATATTATTTTTTATAAGATAAGATTATACGTATACTTTCTTATAGTAAGCGGTAAACTATGATCGTTCTTAAAACCAACAGGTGTTGCAGTCCCTAAAGATAATTAAAATTATGATTAAACATAGAGCAAGCGCGACGCAAGTATTTTATTATGAGTCTCCGAAACAACAGTTCCGGACACCAAGTATGTATGTATCTTATGTGGGGGCCAGTCAGTGCAGACCGGCGACACTTCGACCCGGTGGGGTCTTTTGTGTCGGCACTCTCCCAATAACGACTGCCATAGATGTTCATGGCAGCCGGGACCGACGGCTTAACGTGCTCTCCGAAGCACGGAGCAGGCGATAATCATCAATCAATACGCACATAATTTCGAAAAGTCATATAACTTCCGAAAGTCAAAGGTGCGCGACGTGGGTTCGAACCCGAGACCCTCTGCACTGCAGTCTGTTGGTCTCCCCACTGAGCTATCGCTGCTTTTTTGAACAAGTAACACTAACTAACTATCTGCCGTCTACAATAAATAATCTGGCAATCTTAACTAATATTATATACAGAAATTATTTGCAAAAATACAAATATTTTCAGTTTTAGTTTATTATGAATAAAATTCAAAAATTTCGCATTGATTTCAATAATTCCTTAACCATTAGAAAGCTACCTCATCTAGAAGTAACATAGGCTTCGAGCCACGGTGATATATAACACGACGCTACGAGCCACCGGAGCGGAGCAGTAATCATAGACCAGCTAATGAATTTATATGGTATTGTATTAGCTTTATGCGAATGGTTAAGTTTATAGTATTGTACACACTAATATCATATTTATTTAAACTTACGGTTTATTTATAGTTATGTAAATTGGTAGTAATATAATTGCAATAATTATTGCATTCAGTATGAATTTTGCAGTATTATATAAATACTAGCTTTCCCGACAGACGTTGTACTGTACACACGAAAAAAAAACCCATATCTAAACCATCCTCGAATCCACATGAAAACCATAATTTTTATTATCAAAATCGGTCCAGCCGTTTAGGAGGAGTTCAGTGACATACACACGTACAGTAGAATTATATATATAAAGATAGAGCAAACATTTTAATAAAATATAATGGATGTAATGTCTTTCACACCGAATTTCGGTCACGTGGCTAATCTTAACGGAGACTGGCCATCTGCGCGGGAGATATTATAGTGCACAAGTATGTGTCCATTACGACCGGCAAGAGATCAGGCGCAGAACCAACGACTTTACGTGCTTTCCGAGGCACGGGGGTGTCTATCACCGCCAACTTCCTAACTCCGGGGTCGTATTGAGATTTCTTAACAGAAAAACCCAATAAGTGTGTGTTGGCCCGACCCGGGATTCGAACTCAAGACCTTATGCACAGCAGTCACATTTACTACCGCTGCGCCACGGAGGCAGTTAAAGTTATAATTTGATAAATACTATACTATATTTCAGGAAATTAAATACTTGCGACAAGATTTCTTAATCATTTAAGTCAAGTCAACGTTTACTAAGTTACAAGAAGCAAACGTAAATGTGTATCATAACTGTCCTTCAGTAACACCTATTCTCTCAGCTTCATTACAAAAGGCGTAGGGAAGAGCAGCTCTAATTTCTACATTCCCGGTCCCGTATGAGTCTTAATAACACGTCGAGAACACTAAGGTGTCCCAGCTTACGGGGCAAGTGAAGAATATAAAGGATTGCTTTTACGCTTTATGAATAACATGACTAAAGATTAAAGAACCTCAGGTAAAAAAATAGCTCTGATGGTCTAGTTGTGCACTGATTAGAAAATACTGTGAGAGGATAAAAAAGCTCATCTATTCTTATCGATTTTATTATAAGTTACCCCTTTTCACTAAAATTGCGCGTACGGATGACTATGAAATTCGGCACAGTTAAAGTTTATATGGAGAAGGAGTGGCGAATCCTAATATTTTTATAAAATATGCATTAGAAATACATTAAATTAATGGTAAAACACTACACGCTCACAACCATGCATTTGACACACGCAGTCAAAACGCGTAGTATTTTGGCATTGTTCGGCTGATGTCGGACAATTATTCACAACTATGGTTACATACCTAATTCCAATTTCGCTGTATTGGACATTCAAGTTTAAAAGTTTATCTATACGAATAAGCTACTTATTGTATTGAATAGCACCCTCACGCGAGCTCTGAAATCTCTTTATGATGATTCCAGAGCTTGTGTTAGGATAAATAAGACCTACACGGAATGGTTTAGCATCGAAAAAGGTTGTAGACAAGGATGTGTAGCGTCACCTTGGCTGTTTAACCTATACATGGACAATTTGTTAAGAGCACCTTGAACCGACGGGCGTGTATGAGGAATGTGATGAAGGAGAATGAAGCCAGGTAAGTGTGTCAGGATCGTAGCAAATGGAAATCCGTAGTCTCTGCCTACCCCTCTGGGAAACAGGCGTGAATCTATGTATGTATCTACTTATTGTAAAACAGAGTACCATATTTGGTTGGTGCTTAGTTACAGTAACTGACTATTACTACGACTATATATACTATTTATATTATAATATAAATTATTTACGATTTACGGTTCTTTACGGTTATAGTTATAGACACTACCTACACCTTAATAAAGATCAAACTTAAAATTTAAATCAATTATGGTCTAATTTCAACCACTTGGCGACCGCTAGTATATATAATTATATTATCCTTATAACAATATGACGCAAATATTAGCTCTTGACGATAGTCAGAAGCATGCACGTATATTTTGCAGGGTATGATTTAGATCGTATGATAAAAAGAAACATGATACCGATCTTATTGAGAGAACACAATACAAATATAAATACATTATAAAAGTGAAATAACAGTAAACAATACACAATGAGAAATAAAAACCAAAGGAAAAATTCTTACGACAACGTAATCAAAATAAGACCTAGTTCAGCACGTATCCAGATAAATGTTTGACGCTGGTTCACAACTAGAACTCCAATTCTTTCCATAACGTTTACAGTGTACATTACTTGACTGCGTGCTGGTACTAGGAATTTTCTATCAGACACTAGAAATGGTGACCTTATGATAAGACGTAAGCGTATACGCAAGCTCATGGCACTTATGAGATAAGCAGGCTTTTGTACTAAAAGGCGTGAAAACTTCTTACTACATAAATAGTTTCCTTTATGGACAAAGATTCATACAAAGTTATCCAGCTAAAACAAGTGGACGAAAAAATTTTGTACTCTACAAATGAATTTTTAAGCAATATTCACAACACGTACTAAAACAGAAAAAATTACAGGCGACCCAGATCCTGAGTATATATTCAACGGACGAACAAACAAAAAATGTAAACTTGTATGCGAACGTCACATGAAAAGACCTGTGTCTTTTTATGTGTTGTGGAATACTGATCAGGCTGTATCGTTATGATAGAAAGCATCCAAGCAGAAAAACACTTTAAGACATATTGACTATCGGACTACATACTTACCTGCATTAGAATGCGGACTGGATTGATAGGTGTCACATCTCTTACCCCCAATACCTACTATGCAGTTATGTTTGCAAATAACATAACTTATTTATTGCCATTGCTTACTGCGTTTCGCTTGGGTTCACCAAACGAAACACAGTAAGTGTAAGAATTCCAGCGGTTTATTACCTGCCTCACCAATTATTTTCTTTTATTCCGTCTTTAATTCTTTTGTCTGCATCACGCTAGCGTTTTCACGCTTATTACAAAATATCATAAGCTACAGTGACTGTTTAATATCAGGACGCTTAACCAGGTGTATGTGTCTTCCAATTTTCTTTTATTAATACTATGGATTTTTAATAAAATAACGTTGCTTATGCTTATGTGCATATTGTCGGTATGACAATTGAGATAAGTTTCTAGCTTTCATAACGCAAAGTGATAAATATGCTTTAAAAATTGCATCCGTGTGCATATTAAACAACCTTAGAAAAATGTTAGTGCTGTTTCCGAGCGAGCGAAGCCGTGGGCAAACGCTAGTAGTCTATAAAAGAAAATATACCAAATCAATTAAGATGTTAAAATAGGCAAACAGTTACGTATATTTTCAACGTTATTCCATATAGTATATTTTTGAAAGATCCTGGTTTTCCCAGATCTGTGGTGCCATTACAAGTGTGGAAATAAGGAAAAAACAAAAATCACACGAGTGCATGTTGTAATTTTCGAATATGTAACGTTTAGCCTTGTATTTCCGTGACCCTCTTTTTTATTGTTCGTGTTGACTACATTTGACTGTGCCTGTGTAGATTGCTGACAAAAAATATGCGTTTGTGAGAGCGCCTGTTATTAATCCGGCTATTTGTTAGAAAGTGGAAATGAATAGGCGAATTTACGGAGGAAATATAAAAGAGCGCACTGAAATTTATTTGATGTTAGTTTTAAGGGTTTTATTTTACGATAGCCGAAGCCAAAGCCTTGCAGTTACATCCGATCTGACGGTATAATTTACATTCGTATATTTTCACTAGTAAACATGCTACTTGTGGAAATTTACGATCTTCCGCTTGATTTCGGAGGTCATGAGATATATAAACTAGAATTATGTCATTATTAGAAATGAGCGAGTTAAGAGAACACTAAGCTGATGAGTGTGCATGAGAAATATTATAATATTGATTGAGCCCAGAGAGTTAGTATATGCCAAGATTGAGTGAATGGAAATCCGTTGTCTTTACATTCTCATCCAGCAGGCAAGCGTGAGAATAAAATAAAATTAAATATTGTTTATTATCATTTTGTTATATGCTATTTTATAATCAGTTGTTCTCCTTTTACGTAAACATTGTGTTAGGAGACCTCGCTCTTTATACTACAGTAATAATATAATTGCACAAGATTCACAATATTTAAACATATGGTTAATAAATATAAACTTAGGTATATAACTGAATTAGATGAGTAAATAAGTTTATGTATATATGTGAATTTGTTTGTGGGTGTGTGATAGACTGTGTGTAATTACAAGCAGTAAAAAATTACCATATTGGTTCCAAAACTATTTTATCATAGATAGTGCAGTGCATACATACGTACCATGTCTTAAACCAACATGTTTGAAAAAATTTACTAAGCTCGCTATTTTAGCTGCGTATGAAAAGAGATTGGTGGTATTTTTTTGTAAATACTTTAAGGTAGCAAATAAGTATGTTGTCTACCTGAATATGGTAAGCTGTTACTATAGCCGACGAGAAATACTATATAAGGGGAATGGAAATTATTATGGTGCAAAAGGCAGGTCAGAAAGTAAAGATATTAAGCTTACTCTTCTACATTTTTACGTATATAATATATTGTTTGGTAAGGGTTTAAGTAAGAGTTCTGGAAACTTCGAGGACTCTTACTTAAACAAGGTGCAGTACCTGTGTTATTACTTTTACATCAGTTTCTAATGTAATATAATAGACAATGAATTGCTCTTTAATTTTAACTTATATTTGCTACCTTAAAAACGGATATAAAACACATAATGTGAGAAAATAAATGTCAGGCCAAGTTAATATCAATTATGGGATTATAGGATACATTATATTCCTGTAATCCTGAACACTGTAACGCTTTGCAACACAACTCAAGTAGTCACTTATAGTTCGACTATATCGTTCACCTTGTCTTTACTGCATTTAAATACCATTTGTGAGTGAAGTTATTATTCACTCAGCCAGCTAAAATATTTTCGATGTATAATTATAAAAGAAATATGCCATACTGGCACATTTGTTTTCGTAGCGCATGTAAAATCAAAATCTTAATAAGTTTATCTGTTTTAGGTACATAGCAACAGTTGGGAACCTTAAGCTTCACTAAGTAAGTTGATTAACATTCACATACTGATATAAATTAATAGACTCTGTCTACTCTCCGTAAAACAGAGTATGTATGTCGTAATGTTTTTATGAATTAAGAAATTAGACCATCATTTAGCGATAGGCAATGGCAACGACAAAATTAAATGGAATTCAAATATTGGAAAATTGAAAGATTCGAATATGAAAAATTTTACGATTCAAATATTTAGATTTCTTTGAAGATTTGAATAATTCGAATAATCGCTACCTTCATCATTTGATAGGCCTAAAAGATTTTTAAAGTACTGAACACATATAACAGCGATATACAGCTCATGAAAGTTAACATTTATATTTCTTTTAAGGGATAATCCGAGCCAAGTGACTTCATGAAATATGCGAATATTAAATGAGCCAAAACCTATCGATCGATATAAGGCATATGTTTAGCTAAATATGTGAAGAACACAAGAGTTCATGAAAGACTTATGAAGCTAAGTGTTATAAATGACCTTAAGATAAAAGTTTACTGTTGTCTCCTAAAATAAAGGTTTACAGATTTCAATACTAGTGCTTTAGCTATTTTCTTTCATAGTCTTATGACCCATTTTGTCAGCTTTGGTTTAAGTTTTTACCTTATATAGAGCAAATCTATTGCCGTCTACCGGGTACAGTCTCAGAATTTATACTGCTACTCTGAATTTTTTGACAGCAATTCCAATGCGGAAATCGAACAAGATGCCTCATGCACAACAATCACATTCAATACCAATGTGACACATAAAACATGTTTGTTTAAATGTGGTTAATAGACGTATTCTATCGAAGTACTAGTGTCAGATAACTGGCTGTCACAAATAGTGAATAAGCACTACATTTGTGAAATACGCAAATATATTATATCGCGCTCCTAATAAAATAAAGGCTAAACCGGAAATTTTGGAGTAAGGTATTTTCAACTCTTATACTGTGGCTATATAGTCTTTTTTCATATTTGTTTTGAGTATTTCAATTAGAATTGAAATCTATAAATTCCAATATTTTGTGTTGTTACTATTTTATTAAAATTGCTGTAATATGTTAAGCACAAAGCAATGATCAATAGTCATCGCTGTTAACAAATCTTTATACACGGTATTGCAGGCAAACTGTTGCGATCATGGTCATTCATAGTAAAAGCTATAATAAAAATATAATATTTAAACAGCCAATACAGTTCTACAACTAGTTTTACAATAATGCCGATATAACGTCTTAATATAAAATATATAATACCTATACTTAATATAGCCCCTATGTCATTGGAACTTTTTTGAAACAAAGCGCAGGTACATAGGCCGCTTTGATATGAAACTATCTGTGAACCATATAAAATCTTGACTAACCGAAGTTTGTATTATTGAAATCATAACATTCAGCTTACTGTATACTGTACTGTATGATAATTATAATGTAAGGACAAAATTCAGCAACAACATCGCTGACAAGACAATCATCAACAGAGACACTAAAGTTAGTGACACAGCACACCTCATACTTAATACAAAAATATCTATATGCCACACAGACGCCATACATTTTCTATTCGCGTCTTAGCTCCTCGAATACACGCAAAACGTTATTGAAAAGGATCGCGTAAGCCGCTCTTAAGCAATCCCAAAAATTTATTCATGATGTGCCCAACAAAGAAAGGAAAATGTTTTTCTCCACACATGACGGACAGCGAACAAAAAGTGCCGAGACAGATATTCCGAATCTTGTGTCGTGCATTATTGATTGTTTAGATAGGATATCTATTTTTCATGTTACATAATATATTGTCGGAATTGGAGAAAGATTTCATATTTTTGTTTTGGATTTGGATGGCTAGTCTGGGATACAAGAAAAATACCTGAAGATGAAATCTGAACTGAATTGAAGGGTAGGTTGTCTTTATCAGAAATCTAGCAAATAACAAACAAAATAAAAATAAATGTTTAAATCAAATTTTTAAGCATAAAGCGCTCCAGGGTATAATTACGAATTCTATGGTAATATACGATAAATTCATTATATTGTATTTTGTTTTTACAGTCGCATTTTCTTTATAATATAGAATTAAAATCCCAAAAATGGCAAAGGAAAGGAAAATAAAGTTATTTTATGTATTCATATTTAATTGATATTTGACAATACAGCACAAAATAATAAAACCAGCATCCCTAAAACACCTACAAAAATAACTTAGACAACAGGAATCAATTAGATTATCTTTTCACGAAAGTACCACATTGACATTATTAAACTAAAATTAATTGAACATATTATACACTTCCAAGGGTCTTAAAACTAAAAGTTAAATACGTAGATATTTTTGTAACATTAACATTTATTTAACAATGTTTCTCAGTCGTGATATGTCTAATAATAGATATGAACATATTTAGTTGGCTCACATTCGTTGATATGTTAACCCCTAAAAACATCACATACATATACAACCTTAATATACAAAAATACTTATATATAGAACCATTTGGTTTTGTCGTGTATTAAGGATCATAAAAATCCTTGACTTCATTCTAATACTGATACTGAAAGAAAATACGAACAGATTACGCAATCTGCTATAATCTGCAAGTATTATTTGCATTCTCAACCCACTTGAAACGGAAACGGCAGAACCAAACACACCGCAAATCGCAAAACTTTACTGAACACGCCATAAGATAAAACACTATAACGTTCCTATTTAGCATACATCGTACCATATTTATTCATATTTGGACACACTCCAAATAGGTTTCGGGGTGCCGTGACCGTTTTATTTACGGCACAGCATATATTAGGCTCTCGTGAATTTTAACGGTCGCGATGAAAAATATTAAAATGATGCTTTTTTACTCTTTCGAGCGAGATTTCTAGGTCTTTTTAGGGAGAAGTTAATGTTGTGTTTGTAAATGTAACCCGAGCGTTTGCATTTATTATTTTAAGGTTAGCTTCCAGTTTTTAAAAGGCACTCATAGCTGGATCTCGCGTCTTATTAATGTATAATATAATATAATCATCGTGCATGTCTGCCAAGTTGGTTTCTGCAATAATTTAGATAAGTTGCATTTTAATATCTGTCAATTGTTTCAGTTCTACTTTTCACTTGTGTTTTAATCTCTATGAGTAATATTTTGCTTTAGTAAATGTATATACTTGTTTGGCTAGATTACCCAAATATCTTATATTGTATCACTTACATTAGTTCTCATTCCACATTTGCTGTATCATAGTTCAGTTTGTTAATTGTTGCGTCTAGAGTATTAGGTGTTGGACCGAATGTAAAAATACTATCATCATATACCGGAAAATGTAAATAACAAATTCTAATGTCTATCCAAATTCTATAAGTATTGTTTAGCTTTAAAAATATATTTTCTGCGATAACTATAAAGGGCTTTTGTTTATTTCCTCTTTCTATGCTAATCGGGTCTTTTCTGGATTCGAATTTTACCTTACTCATATTACTTATTAGCATATTCTTTTTCATTATGTGAACGTGTCCTCGGTCAGAATAATGTAATTTCAGTGCATCATATAAGCTCTGATTAATAATTTTAAAGGCTTTGCTGTGATTATAAAGATAAATTTCGAGATCGATTTTAATTACTTGTAATTTTTCTTCTGTTCTTATATAAAGATTTCCTCTTGCTTTACAATCCAGGCTATGGTTAATTATGAAATTAGTCTGACATTGACACTTTCATTCAAATTTCTTTACTTATCCAGTATGATACATCATAATTTTGCATAATTCATCATAGACTTAGGGTATTATATTCATGAAAGACTTTGCATAGTGTTGTATATTACAGTCACATTTTTCCAGGTACTTTTTAGGCCCCTTCCTCCTATTACATTATAGGAGGGAGTTTACCAAAGTCTACTAAACATATTATCAAACTCCGCTATGATACAAGTAATTTCCTAAGAACAAAATCCATAATCACGAAAAACATAGGCGCAAACTTAAGCTGTAAACCCAAATTCCTCTATATTATTGAATCTTATTGTAAGACAAAATAAATAACGAATTATATTTTCTTTCAAACTTCATATTGTCAATAAAATGTTATTTATGACCTCTGGTGGATAGTGGCAGTCGACATCAAAAGCTAGAGAGTGGTAATCACCTCAGCAGAAAAGCAGTCGGACTGCATACTTTATTTTCATCAAACTCAATCCATCACTCCGAAAGTACCGACAACTGACGACAGAGAAATTAAGCATCCGAATCGTTTTTTAAACGTACGAGGCTTACACATCAATCATTCTATCCTTTGTAATTTTTCACTGTCTGTTTAAAAAATGGGCCGCCCTGTATCCTAAGATCTGCATACAGTTAGCTGATGTATGAGATAGGAGAATGTTTTGGGTATGTTTTTGAAATGCGACCATTTTGGAGATTAAAATTGCTCGTAGAATAATAAGAGGACAGAAATAAACGATGACTAATTGACTGACAAAGATATGTGAATAAAGAAGCAATGGTTGCAGAATATTTGAAATGGTGAAAAGTCAAAATTTTACTTTCTAGAGTGCTTTAATTATTAGAGATGTTGAAGGTTTTGTGTTTTTTGTTGTATTTATATATCTATAGAAATCAGTCTCTATATGATTATGAAAGTCGATGGATTGACTTGACATTTTCGTTGCTTTAGTATATAAGAGTATTTTAAGTATATACTTTTTATTCAGAAGTTCCTATGGTAACGAAAGATTATAAATATCCTGAATGAGCCACAGCAAAGCGTGGCTCGGTTTAGTTTGGAAAACATATAAAAATGCCATGAATTTTTTCAACTTAATATCACATAACTCTTTATAGTTTGAAAGCATAACATAAACCACAGGTTACTATGTGTATGGTTTCAAAAATCACGGTGACGCACGTGAATATATTGTAATATTGATGTCGATAAATCCACGGGTAAAAGCAGGTAGAGCAAAACCGTCACGTCAGTCAGTCCCAGAGGAAAACCTCTGCGTATCCTTTCAGGTATTGCTGTCCTGTAAATATTTTCTGGTGTATAGTTGTACGGTGAGCTCACTATTGGTAAAATAAGAACAGAATTCGGTTTTATCAGCTACGTGAGCATAGTATTCTAAGGTTATTTTTTTCTTTCGTCGGAGTCGGTTTAATAAGTCCCAACTTTCAAATTTCAAGGAGATATTTCCTTTTTATTTACAGAGAATTTACAGTCCTTACCTGTTTTTTTATTTGTTTCTAAACATGTAACAGAAAACTAAATGTTAATTATGATCTTGAAAGTGTTAATGGATTTTTATGTCAAAAAATTCTCAGAAACAGCACAGAGTCTAGAAAAATGTCCAGTAGACTTCGATAGGGTCATCTCTTATGACAAAGAGCTTAAAAATTGTACTCCGTATCTGAGATTAGCAGAATATAAACATAGCTGGCAAAATGCTGATGTAATATACCTCTGCCTACCCCTTCGGAGATATAAGCATGAGATTATGTATGAATAGCAGGTATTCATACATAGCACACGCTTAGGATACTGCATAGTTATTCAGCGCGAAAAAAAAACAAAGAAAGTCTTGAGCATATCCGCTTCTCATGAAAATTTCATTTCGGTTAGTGTTCTTTGTGAAGCGTATAAAACAACGCTCTCTTATAAAACCGTATTATACTTAGACAAAGCTCTGTCTATCTAGCTTTGTATATTCTGCTAATCCCAGATACAGACAGATTTTGAACATGTTTCAATAAATATTTATCTTTAACGTAAAAACACAAAGCACGACTTTATATACTGCCTGTATTGCGGAGAGTTTAAAAGAAAACAAACAAATCATGACTGCTCTAATTACATTTTCTTTTTATATATAAATAATAACTGTTTACTGCGTGTTTGCTTTCAAATAAGAAATTAAATATCAGTAAAACTAGCGTAATGACATTTTCTCTAGTTCAATCTTATGCAATTTTTTATAAAAACCTGGGAATAATTGCTGTGTAACAGACACAAAGAATACCAAAACTGAAAACGACTACTTTTGTATCACACATTTTTTCAGACCACACTGAGTGATCGAACTCACTTGGCAATAGCTAGGCGACCACGCAAACCGCCACACAACACAGGCATGCAGTAATTTGCAGTAAAATTTATTATAATAATAATAATAATAATAATAATCATTTATTCAACTTAAATTGGTACAAATTGATACAGAGCTTAGGTTACATTGTAAAGGTAATATATAAGGGGTGCCTGTACTAGGGTAAACCTGTGCCACAGGCATTATTATATATATATTTATTATTGACGTTCTGTGTGCTGTTATGTAGAAGTACGATACAGCGATGTGCAATTGCTAAGAAAAGAATTTGATTAATTTTGTATATTATCCCGCATAATAATGTTCATTTATTCGGTATCAATGATTTATCTATAATTCGAATCATAATCAAATATTCGAAACTTAATTTAATGATGATGATTGATAGATAAGTAGTAGATCGAATGATTTCTTGGATGACAATCGAGTCCTTACTGCTTAGGGCACAACTAAGTACGGTATCTTAATTTCTATTTGCGTAGAACTGATACGTAATCAAATAATTAATCAAATACTGGTTATTCTTTCAAATATGATTATTGCTAATCACTAGTTGGTAGTTGTAATTAAAAGTAGTCCCATGGATTTATAGATAATTAAATTTATTAATGAGTGCACCAGTCATTACCCTTGTCAAACGTAAAATGATCTTACATATTATAAGGACAGGGTTCTCTTGCTTGCAGCGCCGTGAGTTGATCGCGGCAGTCGGATTGGTTGCCCTCTCGCTCCCGGCCGTAGTTCAGTCTATGGTCCGGAGTGAGAGGTCGTGGAACGCCGTCGCCTCCTTTTGTGAGAAAGTCATTTCCATCAAGGAGGCGGCGGAGCGGGAGAGGGAGCGTTTGAACCCTCTCCCCAACCGCAGAGCCGGGCGCCGGAGGGCGCGAGATGACCTCCAGCCACCCTGAGGATTGACCTGGGGGTGGCGGGCTTTGTGGGCCTGCCCGCCATCCGTTCAGCACCAGGTCCGAGAGGCGGCGTGCGTGTTCCCACGCGCGCCTCTGTGTCGAGTCCGTCTCCCCTCTAGGGGGGACAGTAGGGAGTTTTTAGATGTGCCTATAGGGTAGGTCTTTCGTGTAGTGGCCTGCCGTTTCATACGGCGGGCCGTAACCTCGGCGGGGTCGCGACCGCATGCGAAAGTGATTCGCGCGGCCCCGTCGATAGTGGTTTTGTTGAGGAACACCGTGGTAGGTTTAGTCGGTATTCCGGGAGGTACTTTAACATCTTTACCATCTTTCTTTTACCCCGGCGAGTCCGACATAACCCCTCCGCCCGCCCCCGCGGAGGGGTATGCGTCATGCATTCCCCGACGTAAAAAAAAAAAAAACAAAAAAAAAAAAAAAAAAAAAAAAGGGTTCTCTTGCTTGATTATGCGAATTTCATTAAAGGACAGAAACGAACTTCATGTAAAAATAAATAATAATAAAATAAATAAAATAAAAAGGTTTATTGCAGAAACTTTTACAACTTTTACATAATCTTACATAGGGACCTCCTTTTAAGTAAAAGATATACTTGTGCTAGGTTGTAGGTATGTCTTAAGTTTTAGCCATTGAACTATTGCTTTTTTGCAGTCTTTAGTATTCATGGAATAGATGTTAATTTCTTTATTTATTTTATTATATAATGCTGCGGAATTTGTTTTGAATTGTCTGCTGGCATATGTAGTTTTAACAAAATCTACTGGTTCAACACGGTATTTTCGTCTTCTTTCCTGAAGGTGAGGGTAATAGGGCAGGACTTTGTGTAATTTTAAGACTGCATGGAGTATGTATAATTTTCTCACAGTGAGAATACCGCTAATGGAGTATAACTCATTGGTTGGGAATCTGTATGGTTTGGTATACATGACCTTGATAAGAGATCTCTGTGCTCGCTCTAGCTCAAGAAACTTCGTTTTTGTCGCACCGCCCCACACGGGTATGCAGTAGATCAGAATTGATTGAGCCAGAGAGACATAGATTTCTGTTAACATTTTTTTTGTTGTCACATGTCTTAGGTTCTTAAATATCCAGATAAGTTTTCTATTTGCAATAAAATAGAATACAATTTCGATTAGCATAATAAATAACCGTAATTGTGAATTAGAAAACGAATAACGTTATTACTATTATAAAAAAGTAAAACTTTCATTTTAAATGCTATTTCATTGTATTTTGGGCGATCCCATTTTGTTTTTTTTATATTGTTCGATGCCATTTCCATCTGTCCACATGTGACTACATCCATCACACATAGACTCCTACATGCAAATGCATGTCTATTTTCAGTCGCTTTCAACGCTACACCGGGTAGGTAGCAGCCATAAAATAGACCACAACAACGACAGCTACAGTACAAGCGCATAGCTCTCGCGCAAACCTGTCACATAGAACTAAACCAATGTTGTTACATTGAAACAACCATCAACCAACGTCAGTAGAGCATTCATGGAAATTGGATCACACCAGTTAATCAAAATAAGGAAAAATATTTTGTGAATTTGTTCTACATGTTTCAAGAAGGAAATAAACCAATTTTTTTTTATATAATATGATATATCAGATATGTATGTAGATATGTGTATTAATTTCTACGAGTTCTGATCTGAGTATAAATTATCACGTTTCCTTTTCATCTCAAACAATCAAAGGGAAAACATAAATGATATTATTTGGTGTCATTTTCCGTATATAAGAAAATTTAAGAGAAAATTAGAAAAGTATTGCTGTATGAATTTTTTTTTGCAATTTTTTTATTGTTTTCACTTGTACAACGTTAGATTTCAGTTTAATTCGGGCGTCGTGGGCTTTAACAAATGTTCGATTAACGTACAAAAAATACATCCAGACACAGAAATGTAATTTATGCATCAGATAAATTAATGGGATTCGAATTCCAAAGAATCTGAGGATTCGAATCCCAATAACACTTACCGCGGCGGCTGCAGCAAGGCGAACGTTTGCCTGGTTTTTCTACTATGCATTTGAAGAGAAATACTCTATCAGAAAGAAATTGTATTTTTTTTACATGAAATGGTCTCGTCGACTCATAATAAAAACGGTGACTTAGTTGTATTACTATACCTAAACTAACTATAATATGTGAAATAATATAGCCAAATATCCGTGGAACTTCAGTCGTATCACTATACTGAACATTGATATAGATGAATTAATATGGCGCAAAATCAAAAGTGGTAAAATAAAGTAAAATTTCGAAATATTTAAATACAGTTGCGTTATGAAACTCTTTTTAATATTTTGATATTGGAGGTCGCCAATACGACAAAAATCTTAAAAAAATAGAATACGAGCATCATTCAATGTCCATTAGATCCGTTTTGGCTTGCTCGCAGTAACATGTTATTGCTTTTCTCTTTCCTTTTTCAAATTCATTTTCATTCCTTGAAATTATATCAGCAAAGTGATGTAATGATGGCTCTCTTGCATGCGTTTATTGAGGCACCGGCACGGGTTTAAAACATCGCTGAAGCAACCGGTAGGAGCTACCCGCACGAGTAACTCATGACTTTTTGAGTGTGTGTGTGTGTGTGTGTGTGTGTGTGTGTGTGTATGTGTTTGTGTAAGTTACTGGCCTCAAATGGCTTTTACAATTAACGCGGACTGTGGGTGAGCGCAGAAGACTCTCAACCCGTGCAAGTAGCCCACGCAAGTAACTTGCTTAAATTGCCAACATCATCTACTTACATCATATACACTCACCATAACACATAGTACAGTAATATGATACGAGCAGTAATAGAGTGGTCCTTCACACAATGGCTGCCGATCGATTGGTAGGTCAGTCTTGACTGTTGGAGACTCTTATGAGATTCAAATAGAAGGATATATTACCTTTGAGTAGCCTAATATTAGTAATAAATAGGCTACTCAAAGGTCTTAAGTCTAGTATTTAAGTAGAATCATAATATTTAAGTCTTGATTTTTTCTGTTCTAGTGCATTCCATTTTATAAATACTCGAATGACTACATTTCACATTGTGTAATACTCGTACTTACAGTTCTGAGGAAAGGCTTTGTGATCCATGAAACAGGGTTTCCCTAGTATGAACTCCAGTCTCTTACAAAGGCTCATCATTCTATAAATCTTTATATTGTATCAGCTGTGTTTTATGTATATTGTTGTAAACCTTTGTGAAGAGGGAAATAAATAAATAATTATTTTATGAAAAATTCATTACTAAATTTATGGTGATACTAGATACATCAATGAACACATTATGATAACTGCACGGATACCGCAGTTGACTTGCTTGTCCTATCCCGGAAATCAAGCTCAAATTCTACCGTGACATTTTGCGGCAATTCATAAGAGCGACCTCATGAATTGGTCGCAAATTTATGTCAAGGGAACAACGAGACTGTCATTTCGATTAATACAATACTGAGTTTTAATTTACGTTTAATAATGTCATCGGAGAACCACTGTGATAATACTATTTGGCTGTCTTAACGGTAATAAATTGTAGTACAGTCACTGACATAAATATTTATGTTTTAGCTTTTATTAATTATAATTAAATAGGGTAGTTGACACAATCAATTTTTATTATTTAAGTCAAATAGGTACATTAACTAAACTGTTAAATATATACATATATATATCTATTTTTAAATCTACCTAAAATTAAATAAGAGACAAGCGTTCCAAAACTGGTAGTTGTGGTAAATGTCAAATGACAGAAATTTATATTATATATTTGTATCTTTGCACGGTAAAACCTTTGAAATAACCGCTATTTATTTGCACACGTGCGACGAAGATAGTGAGACTTCCCATGAACCCACTTTTCTTATATCCAAATTTGAAATATTAATTACAACCTTGTTATTGGCGCCTTACATCTGGCCACACTCGACCGGGTGACAACGGAAGATACCGTGAGGCGCGGGAGTCATTCCTGACCTGCGCACGAATTAAGTAACCAACAACGAAAGAATTAAAAAATAACTTTATTCGACCAGAGTTACAGCTAATGCAGTAATTGTTTTATATAATAAAATACTCATCTTATATACTAACTTATTGCTAACGTAGTACATGGTACAGCGTGATCGGCTGTGACGCAAGTCCTAGATTATTATAAGTGCTGAATGGACTATGGAATATTCTAGAAATAATCATTTAACAGTAAACTAAGTACTTATTTACAATGTGGTCGGATGTGACGCTCGTCCTAGATTATTATAAGTGCTGAATCGGCTATGGAATATTCTAGAAATAATCATTTAACAATAAACTAAATACTTATTTGCTGACAAAGCTAATATGTGTAGATTGGGGTTCCTTAACTCACGCGCCTCCCCATTCACCCGATCGCCACTCGGCTCTTAGGTGCGCTAAACTACGGGCATTTCTTTGATGTTATTATACGGATGAAATATACCACAGCACACGCTATTTTATATAACGTCCTTTAAGACCTAAACACTTATTCTGCAATCAACTTTGATAATGTACACAAAAAGATTTCGAATGCTACTAGCTCTTCTGTAAAAAATAATGTACGAAATGAAACTTGAGCATTACCTACCCTATTAACTGTCCTTCAATTATAACTGCTGTAAAAACATGAGAACGATGGTAACTTTCAATAGATAAATTTAAAAATGTTACAAGTATTGACCGACTTTTGTCACTAACTGTACAAATCAAAAACCTCGTAATGATATTGTAAATAACACAGACTAAATTGAGCAGTTTGAGCATTTATTAGACAAATTATTTCGCGTTAATATCTAACAAACAAAC
The DNA here is from genome assembly GCA_930367265.1 of Catocala fraxini. NCBI lineage: Eukaryota > Metazoa > Arthropoda > Insecta > Lepidoptera > Erebidae > Catocala > Catocala fraxini. The sequence goes on from OV884046.1 coordinate 11,732,023, forward strand.
AGAAATACCTTCTTTACAATATTATTATGATTATTGTCGTACCTAAGACAGCTCTTTATGATGGTATAAAACCAACATTTAAAGGTTTAAGCTGAAGACAGTAAGAGGCGATAAAACCATTGTTACTGCTGTATTAAACTCGACAGATACTCAGCTACTGTTCATTCATTTCATTCGTTCATAAACGTTTCCAATTGAATGAGAACGAGAGCATATTTGTTTTATTTTCACTCATTTTAAACGAACGATGTTACTTATTTATTTTTGAATGCGTGAGTTTGTGTAATGGTGGCATTTTTATAAAAGATAAACATTATGTGAACCTCGTTAGGTATTCTGTCGTCTTGTTTGTAGATTCTGATTTTGACAGAGGCAAATGTTTTGGTATTGTCTTCATATTTTAATGTCATGGTATTAATATTCTCTGCGATTCAATTCGCTACTCGAAGCGATATTTTATGTTCTACAAATATGAATACATATTAATAACATGGCGTGATATGTTATCACTACTTATCAGTCAATAAAACTCGGTAATTTGGCCTTTGAAGTTTTTATAATTTATACATTCTTATTTTTTTCAATTCCATAGCTGAATTACAGTCAAAAAGGGTTTTATCAAATTGACCTGATGTCAGATAAACCATGTGAAAACACTTTATAAGGAGTCAATAAGGATTGTGTAAAAAATATCTCGAACTCATAAATTACTTTGAAACTGGCCAGTAACGCTTTAATATTGGCATAATTACTTTACTCTAAATCTAGATTTCAATATCTATCTAGCTGCAAGGAATTTATCGTCTAGAACATAAATCTTAATTGAATCAAACGTGCGCAGATGGCTGAGACGTGCAACTTCAAGCAATCATCTATAGTTCCTCGATGTTACAAAACTTAGAATAATATACATTGAATAAGTACTGGACGATATTTCGGCAACAAAGATATAAACAACTAGTTTTTGCCCGCGGCTTCGCGTAAATGTAGGTAAGATAACCTACCTAAACCTCCCATGAGTCGTCACCCGCAGGCGTCACAGCCCGCATAGGGCACTGCTGGGTGGGTTGCTGATGAAATTATAGTTCTGGCGACCCATCCACCATTCAAGGCAACGAGTTGGCATACCGTGGGGTTTTGATCGGTAGGCCCGAAGTTTCGGGAGAGCCCTACATAGTCGTATCCTCTTGTGGCGAGAGGGTATGCGTAAGGTGCATTTCCCCCCGCAAAAATAAAAAGGCTAACCTAACCTAACTTAAGTAACAGTATTTTTCTTGAATAAAATGTACCCTATGTCCTTTTTGTACTCCGACAACGTGTATAGACAATTTCATGATGTTCGGTAGACTAGTTACGACGTGAGCGCGTAACAAATGAACAAACTCACATTCGCATTTATAATATAAGTTAGGATTTTCCTATTATTTTGGGCCTTTTTGAGCGCTAATGATCAGAAATGTGATCAGATTATAAATATATATTTTGCTTCTGTAAGAAGAGTATATTCAATATATAACAAATTACACGATACACATATGAATATATGAAACAACACGAGTCGCATTGATAAATATTTAATTAACGCATAGTCATATTTAAAAGATATTAAATAGAACACGTGGTGACAGTTGACAGCCTTTGTCCCATCCTAACCAAACTGCAGTACAAAATTAAAAGCTTCACAAAAGCTTTCGGGGAACATCGAATTAACCGTACCTACCTATGGCTTTTAAATCCCATATGGATATGACAGCTATTGTTAATATAATCAAAAGCGTTGTTGATGGATATACATGGATGCTTAAACATTGGCATGTTTGGAAAGAGCATGTTTTTTATACGCTTAATAGTTTGATATTGAGGCTGTAATCTTTTTGATTCTCTTTACATATTACTAGCAATTTTGTTTTCATATTACCAGTATTCTTGTTAATGCCCCAGCCAAGCTAGAATGCTAGAAGGAGTGGGTTCACGTTGTTATTGCAATGGTTGGGTTTCGAACACGCGACTTCACGATCGCACCTTTTTTATTAATATATAACCCTGTCATCAGTGACATCAGAGGTGGCAAGAGAACCGCCACTCCAACTGTGCTGTATTTGTTCATGAAACCGTACATCATCATTATTGTAAATATTTAGTTCAATACTAAAAGCGACCAACGAATGCCTCCATATGTCGAAAATAAATAATTTTCAACATACTGGAGACATAAAGTGTTTTTTAGTATTAATCTGTCTAAAAATTTCAATATATAAAGCAAAAAGGGTTATTTGAAATAGATCCAAACGAATTTTTGTGAGTGTTTAAATAAGAACGAAGAATATTCCTATGAAAAAATTCGTAGAAATAGTCTTTAAAACCAACTCTACGGCATAAAATAGTAGTCGAAATTTTATAGTAAAATTGCTGTAGAGTTTGTAACTCGAAACTTTATGAAAGTATTTTTTAAATAACTTCAGATGATATCTAGAACACTATTACTCCGATGTACGCTTTGCCCGTAACTTGCTCGGGGTCAGATTTTTTTCTAAAGAAAAGTATTTTCTTTTCTGTACACCTGACAACGAGTATATGAAATTTCATGATCATTGGTCAAATAGTTAAGGAGTAAAAGCGTAACAATCAAACTTACATAACCATTTATAATATTAAGTTAGGATGTAATACTATAAAACCACGTTCACTAATAGGGGCAGATAAATAAATATATATAGTGTATGTTATACTTATACATTATGTAAATTTGAAATAGTTTCAGGATGCAATACACTACCTACATTTTATTGCGTAACGCAATATTTTCCCGTCTTTCAAAGATTCTTTTGTGTGAATATCCCTTTTATTCTCGTCTTATCACTTCCTTTCCTCCCTCGTGTATCGTAGAGGGAAGTGAATGATATCAAAAGGGAATAGTACATATTTTTCTAAAGAATAAAAAGCATTAAACTGGTTCACAAGAACGAAGCGAAGGACAGCCATTTTTCCGCTTACAAGAAAAATAAGTCAACGCAGTTGAAAGAGTAATAAAGCATTATTTTTAATGACTAAAACATTTCTATTAAAATTAAACGTAAAGAAATATAATATTGTCTTCTATTTACGCGAATATTATTCGTTGAAATTAAACTGCTATATACTGCTATATAATTTTCAAAATTTTGTAACAAAGTGTCAAATAAACAACGCGATAAAATCCGTATATAGCAGTTTAATTTCAGTAAAGAAATATATTACGTTTCCAATATTATCCTCAGATCCTTGAAAATTAGTAAATTAAGTTTAAAATTGGCCTCAACTTTACTTGATGTTAAGCCATACTTCAGTCGACTACAGAGTAAGTCTAATAAAATTACATTTATATAATTTTTTAAGACTATCAAATTGTACCTAATAGAAAATCCAGACTATATCAGTGAGCTAACTCTTAGCAGTAAATACAATAAATGTTTTATCAAAATGCTTTGTGTGTTCCTGTTGGTTTATACTAATGCCACTGAAAATAGATAGCCTACATTGATTAAAGTTCTTTTTTTTTTACGTGGGGGAATGCTTTGACGCATACCTCTCCGCGGGGCGACGGAGAGGTTATGTCGGGCTCACCAGGGAATTGATACCCTGGTAATACCGACTAAACCTACCACGGTGTTCCTCAACATAACCATAGAAGGCGAGGCCGCGCGAATCGCTTTCACATGCAATCGCGACCGCGCCGTGGTTTCGGCCCGCCGTTTAAAACGGCAGGCCACTACACAGAAATACTTCCTCCACCGTCCCCCTGGGAGGGACAAAGACACGATACAGAGGCGCACGTGGGAACACGCACGCCGCCTCTCGGACCTGGTGCTGATCGGGTGGCGAGCAGGCCCACGCAGCTCACCACCCCCAGGTCAAACCTCAGGGTGGCTGGAGGTAATCTCGCGCTCACTGACGCCCGGTTCTGCGGTTAGGGAGAGGGTTTAAGCGCTCCCTCTCCCGCTCCGCCGCCTCCTTGATGGAAATGACTTCCTCACAAAAGGAGGCGACGGCGTTCCACGATCTCTCACTCCGGACCATAGACTGAACCACGGCCGGGAGTGAGAGGGCAACCAGTCTGACTGCCGCGATCAACTCACGGTGCTGCGATGCCCAGGCGGGGCAATCCGCCAAAGTGTGCAGCGCCGTGTCCACAACAACATCGCGACAGTCGCCGCAGTGATGACATCCGGGCGTCGCCTGCCGGCCTATGCGACACAGGAACTGGCCAAAACAACCGTGGCCAATCAATACCTGTGTCAGCCGGAAGGTGAGGGCGCCATGCCACCTCTCCAGCCACTCCTCTAAAACGGGACTTACCGCCACGATTGTGGCGTGCCCGAGCAGCAACGAAGCTGCAATAACTGTGAGCCGTAAACCATCGGTTCAAGAAATACATGTTTGTGCGTATTTCCATGTTTTGCTAATATAGTTCAATAATAAAAATCAACTTACAAAGTAATCATAATAAACATCAATAACACATTACTCGCATATACAACCCTCACAAGTAAATTATAAAAATGCCCGCCTCTCAAAAGGATAACATATCTATTATAAAAGTCACCCTTCCATCGCTTTAGCGTAAAACAAAACAGTGTGAAATAAAATTGACGACAGATTTTGACATAAAAGATCAAAATAAAACAAAATATGTTATTAAAGCATGGTTGAGCATGGAGCCGCGTTTTATATTGGATATTGTGAAAACGAATCTGATTTTGCTGTTATTTTGGTACATTTCATGATTGATAAGTATCCTCTTAGGAGTCAACAAGATGTAAAGATATATTTCCGCTTTGTATGTATAAACTTACCTAAAAGTAGTAGATTCTTTATAATTAGTACTTGTTCTATTATAATAGTGGAACTTTGAATTAATCTTTATGAAAAGTAGGTTAAAGCGGAATCCCTACTTACACTTGGGATTTACCTCAAAGTGGGACAGTGCGAATAGAGTTAGTTAGCAAGTTAGTACAGAATATTGTGGCTAAACATCGTGTTTACTGCGGTAAGTCACGTATGTAGACTATTCAGATTACACAGACTAGACTTTGCGCTTTACAGCGTAAGTACTCCTTTTTTGAAAGGTTGGCAATCTGCGAGTACTGTACTTATACTACGCTTACTATCCAATATACTGTATACTCGCCTTGGCAACATAAGGAATTTGTTACGTTACTTTTCAAAAATGGATTCATGGATTGTCGTTTAAAATTTTTTTTTATTACACCGAAGAGTGATGCACTCTGATTCAATGTCAATTAATATAAGCAGTCATTACCCTTACCTGGTCGGGTCTAACTTTTAAATATTACCTTTGTATTGTAGATACCTGATGGCAGCCATTGTGTCAAAAAATGTTTTAACCCGGTTACACTAGAAATTCATCCTCGTCAAAAAGAAAATACCATATTTTATAACACTCACAGATATTATTTTTGTGGTGGAATGCGTAGTGAAGTTTACTAAAGAAGACTGACTATATATCTTAACACTAAGTTTCAATAAAACGGGCCGAATCATTTCTCATTTAAAAAAACGCTTCAAAATCTAAATACAAAATTTAAATCCTAAATACAAAACAAACTTGAAGTCGACACCATTAAACGCAATGAAGTTCTCATTTCCCTTTCCATATTGTGTTATCTAATTTCCTTCTATTTGTCAGGCTATCTAGATACGCCATCGGCATCCCCTGTTTTGCACGCCCAACAATAAGCTCGCATAAAAGAACAGAAACCAAGATAACGTCAGCAGTTACCGGACATGAGTACGTCCCCTTGCTAATCCTCTTTACAAAGAACGCCCCATGGTAGGGATTAATCTGAATAATAGGTTTACGCGTAGGGATATTGCATTTTTCCTTACAAAACATAAGATAGAGATAGTATTAAAAGATAATGTAAACGTATTTGCGGATTATATTAAATTTGACATTAGAAAGAGCAATATTTGTGCTGGAATTATTATTTTATATATGAAATAATACTGTCTTTAGCTTATATACATGCTACAAATAAAACTAAAATACTAATAAATTGGTAGAGCGTAATAGCGGTGTGAAATATACATAATTATGAAATTGACATGCGTGAGACAGATTGATGGCATAGACGGAATATGCTATATCTATACATAAGTTAAAATTATAACTGGTCGATGTCAGTATAAAAGAGATATTTAATAAAAATAACGTGATTTTGTAAGAGCTATAGAAGCTAATACAATATTTTTTGATTTTTGTCTATGTGTATATGTATATTTGGGCGCGCATCTTGCATTAACTATTAGGTACTCGAAATTAAATGTGGTTTCCACATTAGTATTGAAAGAGTCCTACTTTAAAACTTGGTGCATGTTTTATCTTGAAATGCTACCTAGAAGTCGACTAATATGTATGTAGATCAGCTTCTTCTTACATACAAAGAAAGACAAATATGATTAGGTACCTACTGCTAAATTCCATGTGTACGAAGTCAATTATTTGTGTCAATTATATTAATATTTTAAAATTATAATTACTGTACCATTTATGATCGCAAATTTGTAGTTTTTATTATTGCCATTGCAATATGGACGTAGACCTACTTCTAGCATAAGCAATTTCGCTTAGCTCATTGAGACAGCTAAAGTACTAATAAGAAAACTGAAGTGCCAGTCGTTGGATAAAATAAAGTCTTTTATTTATTTCAACTCTTAGGTAACCTTGTAGGTATTTTTAGAAGTTGCAGTTTGTAGGGACAATCCGAAGTGTCGTGGTGGATGGTCAGATGAAATGCTAAGTATAAACGTAGATATATTGATTGGTACTAGTTACATAATTATACGTATATTATTGACTAGTACCAGTGTAATAACTATACAAATAATATAATAAGACCTACGTTACGACCTATCTGAATGGTTGTGGGGAGACGACTGCCGCGCTATCGCATATTTTTGACCCTTATATAAAACTAAATCGTCACCAGTGTCCCTACACAATTTAAAAATAGTTTGCAGTCCTAATGGGTCAACATTATCATCATCATCATGTCTAGACTCAATGAAATAAGGGTCAACTGCACGGATGGCGTAGTGGATTAAAAGGTCTCCTCGCAATGGTCACTGTGTCGAGTGTTGCGGGTTCCATCAGCCCACGGACATAAATTTGTGTGATCCATAAATGGTTGTACCGCGTCTATTTATTTATAGTGTCCGTTTTTTAATTGTTTGTAAAGTCCCCCGCGACACAGGAATTACTCTTAGTACGGCAGTTGTTTTATAAAAAAAGGATAACATGCTCATGATTGTGTCTGGGCCTTGGTCTACGAAAGTCGATACAGCCGTTATTGTAAACCTATAACTCACACCGTTAGCATAATCTAAGAACATATAAAACAAATAAATTCTGTTTGGCTATAGATATATTTACATTGTGGAAGTTCTTCCGTATAAATTTACGGCCCCCATCCCTAAACGTAAGACAAAGCGGCAAAGGTTTTCAGTTGGTTGGGCAACAGGGTTTGCACGTGTTCATAACATATCACTTACGGGGTAACCGTAACCAATACAAATGAAATAAATTTGTGCGTACTTGGTTACTTTAAATGCGTGTTGGTCCCCATGAAAGTTGTTTGAGAGGTTTAAAATTATGTGATATTATTTTAAGGTCACAACGCGTACATTCGTTATAAAATTTTACGTCTGTAAATGCTATATTTCGTTTAATAAAAAAAACTATCAGTGTTTTTAATTAAGAACAATTTTAAATATAATCTGAATTTGTCAAAAATAATTAACAGGTCGTTGTCTATACATAAGAGATATTTAAAAAAAAATAAAGTGCGAAGTATTTTAAATAAATATAGAAGTCAAAACTCTGTCTGTATGTTAATACGCACATCACGCAAAAACTATTGCCCGAAATTGAATGCGGTTTGATACACTGCCTAAAAGTCAAGTATTATGGGAGTAGAAATAGTGGTAAAAGTAGTAAAATTATAAGCGTTTTCTTACATGCAAAGAAATAATAAATAGATTGGTACTTACTTCGAAGTACCACGCATTCAAAGTCGCTGGCAAAAGCTAATATATAATACAATTTCAATGTTATTTCGCTTAAAAAGAGCTACCAAGTTCGCACAAATTGTTATATAATATTTAAGACCTTGTATACATTTACCAAGTGCATAAGTTTGACATGAAAATTTATTGGAAATAATAAAAATACATTAAACAAGACTATAACTGACTTTTAAGATTAGAAAAAAACTTTCACTTCAAAAGAAGAATAAGATACAAAAACTTAAAAAAATAAATATTACGGTGGTAGGAATACGGTAGGAATAACAAAAAAAACGCAAATCTTTACACAGTTGTTTTGTACATTGTTACAATACAGTAAGTAATAGTTAAGCCAAAAAGGCCTGGCTTTAAAGGCTTAATCCAAATTGTCGGGCACGCCACGATCGTGGCGGTAAGTCCCGTGCTTGAGGAGTGGCTGAAGAGGCGGCATGGCGCCCTCACCTTCCGGCTGACACAGGTAATGACTGGCCACGGTTGTTTTGCCCAGTTCCTGTGTCGTATACGCCGGCAAGAGACGCCCAGTTGTCACCACTGCGGCGACTGCCGCGACGTAGTTGAGGACACGGCGCTGCACACTTTGGCGGTTTGCCCCGCCTGGGCATCGCAGCGCCGTGAGTTGATCACGGTAGTCGGATTGGTTGCCCTCTCGCTCCCGGCCGTAGTTTAGTCTATGGTCCGGAGTGAGAGGTCGTGGAATGCCGTCGGCTCCTTCTGTGAGGAAGTCATTTCCATCAAAGAGGCGGCGGAGCGGGAGAGGGAGAAATTGTAGAAAGTTTTCAATATTCCTTTTTTTATGTGTACTTTACAGCACTACATTCATATGAGGTTGTTTGCAAAGTTCAATATTTCTACAAATTATGTAATTTCTCTTTTTTTCCTTTTTTTTCTTTACCCGCAATGCCATCACTTGTAACACCTGTATAGCCAGGTTTAGCAGAGGTGACCATAAGAACACTGAGTTTAGATAATTGTGAATTCCCGGCGAAAGAGTAGATGTCTTGGGACCCGCAATGAGTTTAATCAGAAGTTGGCAAATACTTCCAATTCCTGGAACTATAAGGATATTCACAACTGTCAGAATGTTATCTTATAAATATTTATCAGTTACTGCAAACCATGAGACATATGTTGCAATGTGAATGAAATGTAATACCACATAATCTACGGATTATCAGGAAGGTGTAGGGGTAAAATCTTACTTAAGTGGTAATAAGCTGAACTGGGTGGTTTAACCTCTTTTAATTATACAATCAAGTAATTTTGTGCCGTATCTTAAAATTCAAATGTATTGTAAATCTTTCTTTTCCCTTGTTTTTATCGAGAAATCTTAATGGTTATCAGGCATTACTAGTGTTGAATTCAACACTTGATTCTGTGTAAGTATGGAGGGTGTTTCATAACGTACAAATGACAATTTTTCCACTTAGGTAATGAGCCATCCGTGCGGTTATAACAATATTGCATATGTCACGATATGCATTTGCATATGCACCTACAATTATTATTCAAAATGTATGCATCAGTGTCGAATTCTAAATAGTCGAAGAAGTTGCAACTACCGACAACAGATGGCGTTGTACTTAATTATAAATATTCCATTCAAGTTTTACTGTCGCCAGAATCACGCAAGCAAAAGTTGAAATGCGCGTTGCTATATGGACAATCCTGACACGACTCGTTTTGCTGTAGCCCGTGATCAACCAGCCTAGTCGCAAAATCCTTCCTGTGTTTTGGTGGTGCATAACACTTAGTTCCTTCATACACAGAACAATTGCTCCAACAATGTAATATTTTGTACTGTCAACTTGAGAAACAAGCTTACAAGTTGTCTTATGATTGGTAATCAAAGTCAATGTACGCATTAACACCTTTGTAGCATCAGCGTCATTAGACGTGCGCTACACACTTACATTATTAATACAAACAAAGATATAATTCTGATGAATTTCCTGGCAATCCCAAGACTGTTTTACTCCCTCCGGAATTTCACTAGTGTCCAAACTCGAAGATTTCTATGATCACCTCTGTTGAACCTAGCTACACAGGTATTACAATGGTAGGAGTATCGGTGAAATTAGTTTTAAAGAAAAGATATGAAGAAGTGTAAGAGAATGTGTAAGATCAGCAAGATACGCAACGCCTAACTGTGGCTTCACTGTGTTATTGAATGCGATGTATCTCAGGACGTTATTAGTACGTGTGTCTGGGAAATCATTGACATTCCACGTTACAGCACGTGTGGTTTAAATAGTTATGCGACGTTCTTAAGAATTACATACAAAGGATTATAAAATGCGATACGCGGGCGGTATGCGTAATGTGTACATAAGTGTGTTTTCATCCCAATGTTGAAATTCCATTAGGACAAACTTTCTAGCCTAACTAATATTATAAATGCGGATGTGAGTTTGTTTGTTACGCTTTCACGGTCATCAAGAAATTTTGCAGACACGTCGTCAGGGGAACAGAAAAGGTCTTAGGGTAACTTTCAACTAAAAAATGTACTGTTGCTACCCAACCCTGATCTACATTTACGCGGGTGAAGTGGCGGACATATCTAGTAATATTATAAAACTGTGACGAAGTTTTGTCTGCAGATTGTAGATATTTGTGACAACAAATGAGATTTAACAATTCACAGAGGTCTATACATAAAATAATGGTTTTTATATTTGTTGTATGTCTGTCTGTTTGTCACTAAATAAGGCAAAAATCACTGCATGTAGTTTCATACAATTTATAGTTCAATTTAAAATCTAAACTACGATTCGACGAAATGTATTCGGTAGAACCAAATAATTATATGGCACATGCACATATGCACACATTTACAAAAAAAAAAAAGTGTATATGTATGTTTATCCATTGTCTAGAACCCATAGTACAAGCTCTGCTTAGTTTGGGCTAGATGGTGTTGTGTGTGTGTGATAGAATATTATTATTATTATAATTATTTTCAACCATAAAGCACGAGACAAAGTCGCGGCCACATGTAAGCAAATTATAATCCTGCTCAACGGGTTCTTGTTTGTTTTGCTGGGTTCTCAGTTCCACGATATGTGTGAAGACATATATTATTTTCTGACGTATGTATGTATGTATGTATCTTATGTGGGGGCAAGTCAGTGCAGACCGGCGACACTTCGACCCAGTGGGATCTTTTGTGTCGACACTCTCCCAATAACGACTGCCATAGATGTTCATGACAGCCGGGATCGACGGCTTAACGTGCTTTCCGAGGCACGGAGCAGGCGATAATTGTCAATCAATACGCACATCATTTTGAAAAGTTATATAACTTCCAAAAGTCAGAGGTGCGCGACGTGGGTTCGAACCCGAGACCCTCTGTATTGCAGTCTGTTGGTCTCCCCACTGAGCTATCGCTGCTCTGACGTATACAGCAAACTTGCTCAAATGATCCTTTAGGATAGGAAGAAGAGAAAAAGGAAGTGGGAAGGAGAAGGAGCGGGAAGGGGGACAGAGGGTGATTGGGCGTCCGGCACTCTTACTCACCGAACGAAACACAACAGTAGGTATACTGCTATTCCACATCGATATTCCGTGAGAGAGTAGTCCTTCCCCGGTCGAGCCGGCCCATCCATGCTGGAATCAGCGAGGCTCTAGCGGTAGTCTGTTTTGAAAAGATACATAGTTACGTAGTGCATGCATTTATAGATATAAAGGCAGCAGTCGTAATAAATATATATTTGCCTATACTTGAGATCAAGTATAGCTTATACTGAAATCTGCTTATAGGAAAAACCAACTATTTTGTTATCATGCAAATCGAACCCTAAACTCAAATTAGGAATAATCGCAAATTTAGGACATGTAACCAATGCGTACACAACTAACAGTCTACAACCTTAAAGACTAGTAACGGATTTTCATTCATCATCATCATATTTTTCATTATTAATTACTAAATCAAAACACGCACCGTGACTTTTAGCCTGTGCATACAATCTCTATTTCTGTCGAGCTTCACTTTAATCCTACGTTGTATTAAACATAAAGTTGCTTTAAAGCATCATATCTGCTGAGCGGAACGATTCACACATAAATATTTAACTTTCATTATAACAGTGAGTTAATAATATTAATTAAACACAAATATGTTTGGCGGAGAATGAATATGATCATTATTTGCTCACGCCGCTCTCTGCTGGGTTCAACAGAAAAGTTTTGACGTTGCAAATTGAGAATGCGGAAGTTAAGGGTTTGCTAAAAGGGTTATAAGCATCGTTGATTTCGGAATGTGTAGCAGCGGGATGTTTAAACGTTTTTCCGTATCATCTTGACAATTTAGATTCTGAGTAAACAAAAGCTGATGCCGGCTGGCTGATGGAAACAACTGAAATGTCGAGGAAATAATTAAATACATAGTTATAAATAATAAAAAAATAGAAATGTAAATAATTCATTATAATATCAGGCCTGTTATTAACTGCGAAATGTGAAAGCTTAGGCAGCTTTCACATGCAGGTTTTGTCACGACTTCCTTTACTGCTATAACGAGCTAAAGTTAGCTATTTCATACGCACATAACTTCGAAAAGTTAGAGATGAGTACCTACTATAAAATGTAACTCTAGACATCTGCGTAGCAGTCCAACAGTCTCCCACTAGGCTAAATAACCGCGATGAAATTCGTCTAAAGTAGTTGTAGGCAGGTGAAGCAAGGCTGTATCTTTTCAAATCAGACTACTGGAATACTGATTCCTACTGTTGTGTTTCGTTCGGTGAGTGAGAGTGCCGCAAGCCCAATCACCCCCTTTCCCCCTTCCCGCTCCTTCTCCTTCCCACTTCCTTTCCTAGAGGGTGTGCAACGGGCAAATTATGTCTCTGCGTCAGAGTGTCTATAGGCTACGATGACCACTTACCATCAGGCCGTATGCTTGTTTGCCAACATAGTTGTATAAAAAAAAGACTGAAATTAAATAGTGACTAAGTCCGGTGGCGAGATCGCCGGGCAATAGTGGTGAATTGCACCACTATTGCCTGGATTTGCCTGGATCTAACATAACATGATGACTGGTAGCAACAAAGGGAAGATATAAAACGTGTATCACATAACAAACCACAACGTGAAATATTACTCTGATTATTTGATATTACTTTTTGAAGCGAGGCGAAATTTCGCCGTTATTACGATTTAATAAGGATGTTTTGCATTTATCCTTTTTGGTTAGGAAGTGCTGTTTATTGGCATTTTATCCAACCAGGCTGAATATTTTTGGCATATTGGATTTTTGAGATTTGACCGGGATATGAAAAGTTAATAAAATACAATAAACAACTTGTATTAAAATATTTATATTAATACTATAATAATATCAGCCCTGTATATGAAATGTCCCAATGCTGGGCATGAGCCTCTACTAAGTATGAGGAGAGATAGACCATAGTTCACCACGCTGGTCCAGTGCGGATTGACAGACTTCAAATATCTTCTATTACATAATTAAGGACTTTCAGACGTACTCACAGCATTTGTTTTAACAAAAAAAAATCGAGCGATATGTAACTATCGAATACTAGATGTGTCAAATTAAAATTTGCTTATTGCAATGACGCTGTTAAATAGCTAAACTAAAGTTGATAGAATTGCTTGAACCCCACGGATTTAATATGAAGGGTTTTCACATTCGCTGACATTGACATGCCATTTAGAGCTTAGTATATTGAGAATTGTAAGTCGAATATAAATAATAAACATATCATATCATAAGTATTATTATCCATGGAACTACTACTATACATCTATCTACTATTTAGGGAAGAACCATATATTCTTAACTAATCCTGTACGTTTTGCACACCTTTTTAGATGATTTTAGTAAAAATAAAACAGACAATATTAACTGAATGATGTGAGCCAAACGGAATCGTAATGCCAACTGAATGATACAAAGGTTAACTATGTGCGATCTTGACATCGTACAAATCCAGAACTATATCGAACCCGCATAAGACATTTAATGGCTTATAATATGGTTGAAAAACTGTACATGATAAACCATAATTATGTTTATATTCGACCTAGATAAATCATATCGTCGCTTTTCCAACCAAGCTTAATTTAGAACTTTAGAACAACAACATACTTTTTGACGAGATTTGGAAATGTTCTAATTTCTAACACTACATACTTTCAGATCTCATCAATGTAATAAAATATTTGATTCTCGATCAATAGTTCAGTAAATACTAAACTGAAATTATCGTCAATCTACATGGTACGTTTGGTACATTACGAGGGAGGCCTGTTTCCTAGTTCACAACATAATGACAGGAAGTTGCATCCATGCAAACAGCACTGATATATTGTAACAGCTGGCAACGTATCACTATAATAACAGTGAAAACTTTATCTAAATCACGCTGAACTGATGTTGTTTTAGTATAGTAGAGTTTACTGACTGCCTGGGCTACACAGCGGTAGTAAGAGCGTTTGTTGTGCATGAAATCTCGGATACAATACCTTAGTCGCGCAAAGTGTCAGTTGGTTTTCTATGAACATTCTAAGTCCATGATGGAATTGTGCAGTTATAGGTTCGCCCCTATCACGTGGGACACAAGCCATATATTGCGTAACGTATACGACAAGTCCCTAGCGATCCACATTATTATAAAAAATATATCTCTTAGGAATAATAAATACATTAAACCAAATATCAACATTAATAATAACTTTGAAACTTTCGCGTTGCTTGATATATGTATATTATTATTTCGACCAGGTTACACCGGCGGTGGTCACAAGCTGTGTCTGTGCCTGGCCGGTGTAACCCGCTCGAAACGTCAAGCATAAAAAGGTAAACTTTATGCAAGATCGCGTTAATTCTCGTTACGAATATATCTGCATTAATATTTGTGAATTATAAAAATAATCAAAACGCCGTAATAGATGTTTGGCGGCTTTGTAAATTTTAACGTTCAAAGCTAGGCCTTTCGTATGATGTTGATATTGTATTAAAATATTGTTTCAAAGTTATCACTTATGAATTTATTTACTAGCTGTCACTAGCACTTAGCTAGACTATCTACTAAAATAGAATTTTCATTAGATATGTATCATGTTTTATACATCAGTTTCTTTACAATAATATGCTTGTCTTTGCGATAAGTTCCATGTTCGATTCTAGAATTAGGCAAAGTGTCTTTGAGCCTCATTATATATAGAGAAAATATAGTAGCATAATGAGGTTTGCACCGTAATGTGTACGGTAAATCAAAAATAGGATTGCCAGCCTCGATTTGTCTATTTAACAGCAAAAGAAAGAGGCAAAGAATTATCTTTGCCTATCTTGATAAATATTTTTAAACATTAATCACAATATCTCTGTTTTATTCTAGAATCGAACGACGAACCCTCGGCGCATTAGTAATGACGAGGTTATAATAAAAACACTGCACTACTTTTGCAACATAGCTCTTTACATAACATAATATGAAGTATATAAAGTAAGATAATATTATAGAGCCGTTAAGTCAGTCAACCAGAAAATACTGGATTGTTATAGATGAATAGGCTTTTAATATAATGGATAGCAGCCGTTTACGTGTAGTAAGTACCATTCAGAAACGTCCTTTTCAGATAGTGTACTTTGCAAATATGAATAGAATAAGTATTTGTACAGATAAGTTAGTTTTATAATCATAATTATGAAACTTTGTAAATTTTATGTGTTGTTCATTTTGAAGTTTGTTTTTAATGGTAGAATAAGAGAGACCACTGTGGCGTAAAAAAAGAATTCATATCAAGAAGACAATATCTCAGTACAACAGCAATTATTTTTAAATCATACAGATTCTCTCGTCTAGGAATCAAACCCGATAAAATTTAAATTGAGATTACTTTTTAATGCGTAATATGAAGAACAGCTTTATCAACAATGTGCGTTGAATGAGACAGTTGAAAAAGAATGATCTAGGCAGCACATTTCTGACTACCTCTAAAACATTTTTTAAAAAGAGGACATTGTGAATAGGCCTAAGCCAACGAGTGTGCATCAAAAATTTAATGAGAGTGAACAAAGCAAGAGATATGTTCCATGATTGTAGCAAGTGAAATTCCGTGATTTCTGCCTAATATTAATCTAAAATATAATTAGAATTGCTAATTATTATTATTAATATTTATTATTATAATTATTTGTGTTTTTGTAATTATGTTATCTTTTTAATACGTTTGTAAATATTGATATGAGTTGTAAAATACTGAAATTATATGTATTAAAAATATATAGATTATACCTATAAGAATTTATTGCGTTAATTGTGCTAGCAGCAACTCCTTTTTGAAAGTGTAAATATGTGATTAAACATGAACTATATTCGATCGTGTGACACAGTGCGCCGAACATTACTATTATATATACAGGTTCGGTGGTTCGACATCGAAATTGTGCGGTACCAAAAATATATTACGGTCCGAAGTGCAGTGCAGCCGCACCGTACCACAGAACATTATCACCGTACCGTGCTTTGGTTCGGCTGCACCATGTTCGATCGTCTATTTGTTCTTTAAGGTTTAGCAAATCGCCTATAATAAGCCTAGTATTTAGTAAGCCCTTATGATCAGCTTTTTCATATAACTTAGTTATATAAAATAGTCACATATATTTATAAAATAATTAGTTGGAAACGAAGACACAACAATGTAATGGTAATGACTTCCAAAGAGTACTCATATAATTATATCCATTCTAAATATTTCATTTCAACACAAATTTTCACAATTTAGGATGAACCTTACCTTTCATAATTATATGATCCCACTAAGATCTTATACCCACATCCCGTCTAAAAATAAAACAACATCTCATAAGGACTGGCTGAATGTAAAATGAAGTAATAGTTTTCGCGGTTATTATAAATAAAAAAAAATGTATAGTGACACACTCACAAAGCATCAGGCTTTAGTTTTGTATACTCAGGTGCAAGTGTCCGATAGCGCCGCGCGACATTAGTCTCCACGCATGCATACATACTCTAGTAGGTCTAGGTCGTACCTTTAATATGTATTTATTACTAACTGATTGTATATTTTATTTGACCATCCACACAACAACACTTATTACTATAGACGTTTCTTAGCAATTTAGGTAGCACATACCATGGGCACTTTCATACCAGGGAAAGTTCAAGCCAAGAAAAAAGGAGTGCATGGGCGTAATTTTTTAATCATAAGCAAGTTACGCACCTAAATATATGATTGCATACCTACGCGTACCTACAAGTACAATCAAAATATTCTACAGTTTTTTAATCATGGTTGACGCATATGATTTATTTTACTGTGCTTTTCTCTGTAGAAATTCTCAGTAGCACCATGTAGTTTAAAACTGCTCGGTAGACTGTAAAAGGCTACTAACTAAATCCATTACGAAAAGTTAATGGAACACCTCTGCTTACCATTTCCAGGATATATACACGTATGTGTACATTATGTGGTCATTTCAGTACTACTAATGTGACGAATGTTAAAAGCTCAAGACTCAAACAGAATTGTAAATTTTATTTTACGGGAGTAAAAGCAAATCAGAGCACTCTGGGTGGGAAAATACCTTATTTTTGTAGAAGTTGCTAAGCAAATTGTGTCTATGCAATATATAATTTAATATCAGCCTGTATTCAACGGTCTTACTGCTGTGCACGGGCCTCTTCTCAGTGTGAGAAGGGTTAGGCCATAGTCCACCACGCTGGCCCAGTTGGCAGATTTCAGATGTCTTCGAGAACATTATGTAGTACTCTCAGACGCATGTCTGAAACCTGCATAGGTTTCTTCACAATATTTTCATCGACCGTTGAAGCGAGCAATAAATAATATGCACATAACTTCGAAAAGTCAGAAATGCACGGTCTGTAGAACGAGCCCGCGACCTCTGCAGGGCAGTCCAACGATCTCGCACTATGCTATGTACTGTATTAATATGTTTAGTAAGGGTGTCAGGTTCCTTGAATAGGCACTGTAGTGTTAAACAGAATTCTAGTATGATCTTTATCTTATTTTCAATAATGTGACTACTTTCTAAAAACGTGCCTGTAGATGTGTCTGGTACAGCAAGCACCCATAGACTACAGAAATCGTTTAATATTCGGCGAGGAATACGCTAAATCACCAGCGTTCTCAGACTTTCCTGATTTATACACGTAATACGATGTCAGAAAACGGGTCTTACCCGCGTCGATATGTACTTGAACTAAAAACCTAAACCTATTTATTTAGGCAACTACCCTCACTTGGTCTAAATAAGTAAGGACTGTAACCGACACTCGCACTTCTCGAAGACACCGCTAAGCTCACACCAATCAACCCGAGACTAAGACCTATAGAAGTCTATTTAACTATTTAATGGATCTTTACATCAGGGATAGAGTAGTAGTCTAAGTGCTCGCCTCACCACTGCGTCGAGTGTTGTGGGTTCGAATCTTATACAAGACAAAATTGTGTGATCCACAAATAGTGCTCTGCGTCTTTATGTCCATTGTGTCCGTTGGTTGAATGTTTGTAAAGACCCGGTGATATAGGAATTATTGCTAGTGCAGCAGTTGTCTTTTTTAAAATGACAACACATAATGACACTTGGTCTAAATAAATAAGTATAGATGCTGACACCCACACTCCGCAAAGACACGACTTAGACTTACGACAAGTCTATTAAAAATGGAAATAAATAACTGTTTATATTTATTTATTTAATCAAATAGTAACAATTTTTGCTTTTTATTTGAAACAGTACATTGCCTTGACATGGTAAAATAATTCAATTAAAATAAATACAAAAACAATGCTTAAAAAAATAAATACACTCAAATTGAAATAAAATAATAATTCAATCAACCTTAAATGATAATATGTTTGTATGTATCTTATGTGGGGGCCAGTCAGTGCAGACCGGCGACACTTCGACCCAGTGGGATCTTTTGTGTCGGCACTCTACCAATAACGACTGCCATAGATGTTCATGGCAGCCGGGACCGATGGCTTAACGTGCTCTCTGAGGCACAGAGCAGGCGATAATTGTCAATCAATACGCACATAATTTCGAAAAGTTATATAACTTCCGAAAGTCAGAGGTGCGTGACGTGGGTTCGAACCCGAGACCCTCTGCATTGCAGTCTGTTGGTCTCCCCACTGAGCTATCGCTGCTCTACATGATAATAACTATCAATTTCAAGCAATGTCATGTAAATCAAAATAAATGTAATATATGTTATATAAGATTAAATACAAAATTAATGTACTATACCTTCAAATACGTATACTTATTTATTAGAGATTAGAAAATAATAAAAATGGTTTTCGTGTTCCTCGGATCTTAGTTTCGATGTTTGTTGAAGAAACTTTCAACGAACGTTAAAATGTTTGTGAAGTTTCTTTCGATATGGGGCTTATCCATACCGCGTACGTTGTCTGTGTAATCTCTTGGACAGCGCTCAGACTCCAGTCTAGACAGTGCTCCTTTATTTTGTTTGGATGCCAGCTAATTGTTTATATAGGTACCTAGATTCTTGATAGATTCTGCCAATAGTTTTATTTTCTTAAAGACAACACACGCACTAGTTAGTTACAGTTAGGTTTCTGCGCGACGAGGGACTTTTCAAACATTCAAACAGCAGACACAAAAGCCTAACTAATATTAAAAATGCTAATGTGAATTTGTTTGTTTGTTATGTTTTCTCGGCTTAACTACTTAAATGATCATCGTGAAATTCGCATAATCGCATAAACGTTGTCAGAGGCATATTCATCAAAAAAATTTTGTTACGAACTTAAACTAACTTACATTTACGCGAGCGAAGCCACGCGCAAAATCTAGTAAACAATAAATCTATACTAATATTATAAAGCTGAAGTTTGTTTATTTGTTTATTTGAACGCGCTAATCTCAGGAACTGCTGTTTCGAATTGAAAAATTATTTCAGTGTTGGACAGCCCATTTATCGAGGAAGGCTATAGGCTATATAACATCACGCTACGAGTAATAGGAGAGGAGCAGTAATGAAAAATATTGCAAAAACGGGGTAAATTCTCTTATATGAAGCAGACGAAGTTGCACGGGTCAGCTAGTATATTATATGAATGAATTGCGTAAATTGTATTTATAAAGATAGATAATTTATAGCGATTAGTTTTATAGCAGTTTATTTTGTGCAAATAATAGCTCTGATCGTAAATCAATGCATCTTTAAACCCAGCATATGTCCCGCATACTAATTTGCCGTACAGAATTAATCTAACAAAAAAGAAATCACAAGAATATTAAAAGTTAAGCCAACAGTAGTAGTCATTAATTAACTGGCGCTGTTGCAAAACCAGAACAAAAACTCGAACAGGAATAAAACTTTTAATACAATTTAAAATAATACAATTCGGCAAACATTATTGTATGAGGGTAAACTTTGTTATTCGGAAGCGTCGGTTTCCGTCATCCATTTTACTTTTGTTCCGATTTCAATGCACCTACGTGTGCTGTTGAACTGAAAATTATAACCGGCTTACATTGCTTTTACAAAGAGTTTTCATTTTTTGGGTCCAAAAGCCTATCGCCTTTATTTTATCAGGTACGATACCTAAAAAAGAAAACGATTGGATTTTGGGTAGAATATGAAGTTGGCGCTATAATATAGGCGTTGAGATTTACTCAAAAGTGGTTACGGAATCAATTTAATATACATATATATAGATTCCGTAACCACTTTTGAGTAAATCTATATGAAAATCAATATCTAAATGTCTTTATTTATTTAGGTAACAAAGTAACACTTGTGAACGTCAAGGTTAGGTACACTAACAATTCTATAATATAACTTTACATTTACATTTACCTGTTACCACGTTCAGCGAAGCAAGCGCGCAGAACCAATGAGAAGAAGAAGCGGTAACGCGCCACTCTTTCTAATCGCGAATTTTTCATATTTAATATGATTACCATACCTATATCGCGTTAGAAAACCTACCATTACCTATCATTTGCCTGCCTCCGTGGCGCAGCGGTAGTGAATGCGACTGCTGTGCATTAAGTCTCGGCTTCAAATCCCGGGTCAGGCCAACAAAAAGTTATTGGGTTTTTCTGTTAAGAAATCTCAATAGCTCAATCTAGTTAGGAAGTTGGCGGTGTTAGACACCCCTGTGTCTCGGAAAGCACGTAAAACCGTTGGTCCTGCGCCCGATCTCTCTACGGTCGTGTCGGATTGCCGTCCCATCGGATCATGAGAGTTAGGAAACAGAGAGTGCACTTGTGTTTGCGCACACACTTGTGCACTATTATATCTCCTGCGCAGATGGCCAGTCTTCGTTAAGACTGGCTGCCGTGGCTGAAATTCGGTCTGGAGGACATTATTATTATATCAATGAACTGGCTGGTCCGGGAAGGCTTCGCTTATTTATAGGAACTGACATAAGAGTAGTATCACTGTTGCTACATTTTGCACGATGAATAATAGTTCAGAAGGCTCACTTTGCTATCCGATTCGTTGCCTTTTCATCCTTTATTTGATTGCCATAAGGTTGACAATATGCAAGTGATTACTTTGATATTGCAAGCTACTATAAATCATTATAACTACCTACCATCGTGCAGCTCGTTTACTTGATTACTACCTTGCTTGCATTGCAAAAACATCGCATTAAAAAAACTATATTTGTATATCAATGATTACTAAGTTAAGCTAAAAGTTATAAATCTGAAGATATAGCAACATACCGATTTAAAAGACATTTTTCTTATCGTAAGTACCGTAAATTATACAGCGTATAAAAATAAGGTGTGGTCAATATTAATATATAACTCTTATTTATTTTATTATTATATTTTTTAATTGACGTATCCTAGAATTGTTTGCACATTTTAATGGAAATAAAGATTTTTGACTTTGACTTAGCCAACATACAAATCCAAGCCAGAAACAATGCTTTGTCCATTGCATCCAGATTCCAGCAATGGTCTTTTTTTTTTTAAATCAATTCCGCACAAGAGAGAGCATCTGTGTCGTGGAGCACTCTACAAACATTAAAATAATGGACACAAAGCACACCCAGCCCACCAAACAATTTTTGTGTCGTATGTAGATGACACAGCCACTCAAAGCACAACACTATCCATGCAGTATTAATTATACTAGATTTTTTCCGAGGCTTTGCTCACGTTAACGTAAATTTTAATCTCTTGAGAACAGTACTTTTCCCCTAAATGAAAAGTACTCTAATGCCCGTTTTCACCAACAGATAAGTATCCCTTAGCAGCTTTTAGGGAACCTCTAACAAAAAATTCGTTTTCACCAACGTTTAGGTATCACTTAGTCTCTAAAGCAGCTTTTATATTTAAGGGCCCGATTGTTGGCTCCTTAAACTACTTTTATGCTTAGGTAACAGAATATTGTTTATTCATACGCGACATACGAGTGTTTCCTATCATGGAAAATGATTTAGGGCACTTTATAGAGAGTCTAGAAGCTATTGAGACTCTCCGAGAACATTCAGCAAATAGTAAAAAGACCACGCATTGACCGTGAAAGAGTCAACCACTTCGATAAATACGACGATGTCGACTTTTACATAAGATATAGGTTATCTAAATAGAGTGTTCTATATTTATTAGAAAAATTAGCATTTTTTTAGAATTCAAAGATGTAAGCTTTACTTAACACGAATCGGAGTTCAAAATAATCACACGACGACTTATGTTAAGAAATGACATAAGGTTTCTCGTTCATTTGCCAAAAAAAGCAAAGGAACACGGGTCTTACAGCCTATATGCATGCAGCGAAAATATTTATATTTTTAAATTAAATTGAATAAAGTTCAAAATATGTATGTATTTATTAAAAATATTGTTTCTCAATATATTAATAATACTATTGTTAATACCATTTATTTGAAAAGAAATATAGAAATTTTCATCTTATCGATAAAACATCGATGTCAGAAGCGTGATTTTAGAAAAAGTTAACTGTCACTTACTTAGGGAATTCCTTCGTAGGTGATACCTAGTATGGTGAAATTGAATTTAGGTAAGTATTCGATTAAGGGATGCCCCTAGCTTAAAAGACACCTGCTTAGGTGGAGCTTAGGGGCCTGTTGGTGAAAACGGGCATAAGTCCTTTTGTGTAATCCTGACACCGTGTAAGCAGATTTCGTGACGATCGGTCAGGTAGTTAAGGCGTGTAAGCGTAACAAATAAACAAACTCACATTGTTTTTTTAATATTAGTTTAAGTGGAGCCGGATTGACTTGACGGAACCACCTTAAAACTGTTTGCAATACATTGTTTATGTTAATTTTATTTTCTGATAATATCATTGGTTAAACATCACGAATGGTTGAATATTCTAGTGCAAATTTCAATCATCAAATTTATTGTATAGTAACTTCTGCCATGATATTGTAATCGTATATTTTAAATTCAAATTAATTTTAACAGAATTATTATACAAGCTAATACGTACGATGTAATTAAGTTTAATTACGTTGTGTTTGTCACGTATGTTTACATAATTACTAATATAATATTGTAAATGTAAAGCAGTATTTCGGTTTTAGTATTCCGGTCATATTTGTGTCATAGATTCACTTTAAAACCATTCTCCGTCTTGAGTTCTTTAGTAGTATACAATTTACGTACATATGTCTTCGTGTTACCTGTATAAAGGCTCTATAAAGACTTGTCAGATGTGGGCTCCCGTGTTGTTATACTGCAAAAGCGTGAGCAATCAACGGGTAAAACGTCCGAACAATCCAAATACTTTTTTTTTTTAGACCTTCGCGATTTGTACATAATAATACTATATAAGATAACTTGATCGCATAAGTATTTAAAAATATAATACTTATTTTACAACGTTTCGATTTACTTGCAATGACGACAAATATATAAGTAACTATAGCTTCGAATGATACCAATATTTTTTGACATATTGTTTAATGTTGTATTATGTGTACAAATTATCTACCGATAAGCACCTAATTTGATCTTTTTAGGCAGACCTGAGATATAATGGGTAACCACCATCCTTAAAATGCGTAACTATTATCCTCACAATGAGTAACCTCCAACCCGATAATAGGAAATCAGCACCCTCACAATGAGCACTCACACATCAACTACTTTATACACATTAGTCAATTGCGAGGCTAAGTATAACAAGCATAGGCTCAAATAACCCAACTAGCAAAACAAGCCTCCATAATTGAATTGAAACTCGGGTTATTCTGAACGAAAGCTTCACCGTCCATTAGTTTGTAGTTTTAAAATAATATTGAACTACCTACCTACCATCATCATTTACGTATCCCAACGCACATTAAAATTGACATATCATCTTTTTTACTTGTAAAACTATTTAGTAAAGCAAACAGTTAATGTTAGCTTAAGCTAAATACTGAAAACCACAGCTAAATTGGACTAGCCATTATGGAAGATTTAAGGGCATATATTTATTTATTGAACAATACAATACAATGTATGTACTCAGATAAACTTAATGTTAATATGCAATATTCTACAGACAAATTTTTGGTGACAGAATTTGGTGAAGAAGGTGCCGGAATTGTGAACGATACAAAGTCTGTCTATGTTTAAATCTAAAAAACCGATGTAAACGTGTCCGTGACCGATGTAAAGTCGTAAGGAAGCCTACATCTCTGAGAGTTCTACGTATTGGACCAGCATAGTGGTCTATGGCCTAACTCTCTTCACACTGAGAAGAGGCCCGTGACCAGCAGTGGGATAGTTTATAAACAGCGCTGATATTATTATTGTTACTATTATCTGTACTATATACTGTTACTTACTGTATCGAAGCATTCGTAGATGATATATCTACACGCGTAATTCTTGTTCATACCTGAAACAAAACATAAAGTCAAATTATTGATATTAACAAATAACATAGTAACAATCTTTATATGCCTAACAAAGCAGGCAGAGTTGTATTAGAATGTCCTATTGAAATTGACTGCTCGGTTGGCATAGTGTTTTGAGCGGTCGCTTCGCTACTGCTGCCGTACCAAGTGTTTGAGTTCGATCACACACAATACCAGGAAAAGTACCACATATAAAGCTTCTTAAAAAATATTCACGGTTTTCTATGTGATACACAGTTTTAAAACCTTATTTGACTTAAGATATTTGTCGTGGAGGTACGCCAATGTACTAGCTCAAACTTCTACCTGGAAAGCTTTTAACTGGCTTTTTATAGTTATTTTTATTCTAACTGCAATACAGTGTTAGATTTCCTAAAATTTTAAATATAATAAATTAAGGCTTAAATCTATTCAAGCTATATTGCTAAGATTAATCCCTTACTTATAATTTAATAATTATTATTATTATAGCTCTTCTAGGCTTAACCCATTCGCTGTCCCGTGATAGACACAATAGAAAATATATTGTTATGTTTCATACTCGTATGTGATTTATCGGACAGTGAACCTGTTATGGTTAGCAATATACAATTATTTATTAAATATCCTAATTTCATTCGAATAGTTAAAAAAATTCGAATGTAATCAAAATATTAGTACATTGTGAATGCATTAAACTTCTATTGATTATGAATTACCAATATGTAATTTTATATTTAAATTTCATTTAAATTACAACTCCCGCTATAGAAATAATTCCTGTGTCGTGAGGGACGTTACAAAAATTGCAATAACGGGCACAAAGAATACCTAGACTCGGAACAACCAGTTGTGGATCACACAAATTTTTGTCCCGTGTGGTTTTCGTTCTTTTTTTTATTCTTGTGGTTAGTGGCCAGCATGTTTTCAAGAGTTGTTAAGGCCGCCCATACGTCTCTGACATGGCTTAACGACTGCTGTCAATTTGACAACAACCGTCCCATGTGGGGATCGAACCCACAACATTTGGCGCGGTGGCAGTCGCGAGGCGATCACTTAAACCGCTACGCCACCCGTGGAGTCAATTAATATATTAACTACACCTATTTAAGGTTACTTATTCCAATGACTATCGTAAAACCAGTTAATGCAACACATAATACTTTACAAACTATCTAACTGAGATAGTAATATTTTACTGAGAGGTAATAACACCACGGGACAAAAATATTTTTCTTTCCTTATCCAACTATACCGGAACGGAGTACTCGGGAATATCGTTAACGCAGCCTGGCACATTAGAAATTATGACCACAATTTGAGACCTTTATATGAACGTAGTAATTATAGTAATACATAAATACGTAGAATCGCAGAAAACGTACTTCAAGAATAACGCAAGACTAACTGAATATAATAATATCAGATCTGTTTTAAATTGTCGTACTGCCACTCTTCTCAGAGTAAAAAGGGTTAGGCCGTAGTATACCAATCTGGCCCAGTGCGGGTTAACAGATTTCACATATCTTCGAGAACATCATGGAGAACTCTCAGATATACATTACTCCTGATGTTTTCCTTCACCGATAAAATGAGCGATAATTATATTTTTAATACGCATTTATCTTCTATAAGTCAGAGATGTGCGCCTTGGGATTGTACTTGAGACTTCTGCGTGGTAGTCCAACGGTCTCCCATTACGCTATCACTGCTTTACTGACAAAATACTGCAAAATGTGGACTGACGACTGTTGCCTGTAGAGGCTACGGTTATTAACTTACTGCTATCCTGGCGTAGATATCTCTCTTGCTTCATTGACTATCATCATATTCATACACGATCGATGGTTACTCTTAGTTTTTGAGAATGTCTCCAATGTAATCAGAAAACATTCGCCAGAGTCTTTTTCCTTCCGGCTGTCTCATTCAATATGCTTAACATACTTTTCTGGTCATTCTATGTCATCCATTCTTTCTACATACCCAAAAAACAATAAGATATTTTATATAATAAAGTACGTAGAGTACTCAAATTTAATTCACGATGACGTTTTATATTTTTGTAAATCAAATAATTTACGATCTAGCCGTATAAAAGTTAACTAAATAGTAGAGTGTAAAAACAGAACTAAAAACTTTGGCACCAAGAAAATATTATAACTACTAAAACAGGGCACTAAAAAGTTAAAAACAACTTGAATAAAATAGAATAAATAAAAATTAAGACTGCGCCGAGCGAAATGTGCCAAAACAGGAGGTCGCAGTTAAGTGACTAAAATCAACAGTTTTTGTTTAATACAAAAATAAAATATACATTTACCATAATAATATGTTTACAGTTACTCCGTGTAAAAAAATTAATATAATTAATGATTTCGCCTACAAAATTATGTAAATTTACACGAAAAATGCAAAAACCGTAAGCTCGTGTTACGTGATTTTTAGATTATAACAGTAGAAATCTATCCTATTTTACAGCTTAAACGAAACATAAATAGTTATATTACAATTTGTCCGTCCCAAATATTTAAGTTATTGGTTAACAATAAATCCTCCATACAATTTTACTATGCGGCCGCGCGCCGATTTGAATATGCGCCGCACGAGCTGTCTTTATCTGTCTTACGCTCGGCGCAGTCTTAAATTCATAATGTCTTTTTTGATTTTTTTATTACATAGGTAATAAAAAGATCATAAAAAAATCAAAGGTTATTTTTATACTCCTGTGAAGCATAATGACTGGCCTCGAAATCCTAGAGTTTCAATGTCATGATTGAACGAACATCACTCAGATGCTTACCCTCGTAAAACTTATCATTTCGTAGCAAATCTTAAATGCCTACATAGTTTCTTATGACAAGGGTCATATCAGACAAAAGGTATCAGACAATTGACATTGTGATATAACTTTAGGATAACGACCATTTAATACAAGCTAAAGTACCTTTGGACATCCCTAGCAGTATATAAATCATTATGATACCCAACACCCTTCGACCAAGAAAGGGTTTGAACCCTAAAAGGTAAAGATCCCATTAACGGTTTCCCGTCCTAAAGACATAAGAAAAGTGATAGAGAATATGCCTAAGCTGTTAATCCTTTATCGTTAATCCAGCAACCGAATATAATATGCGGTTACCATAGCAACGAAAACGGTAGTTAGCGAAGATGCGTAAGCGTAAAATAATACGGTGACATACTGTAATGATAATTGGTAACTGATATTCGACGTCGGTCGTGTGTAAGCGTGCATTATTCAGACCTAAATTGTAAGAGATGCTGTTGTAATTAATTCGTGTATTTTGAAAGCTAATATGTAAATGCAGGTCAGATGTCTGTGAAACTACAATGGGACTGGGTAGCTCATGTTTGTCAAATAGGACTATGTATGGACTAAAATAGCGGATATGCGGTAGCAACCGTTGATAAAATTGGGCTTGAAACTGTACAGAAATGTACGATATCGTGGTCACTTCTGTGATATATTGGTTATGCCTCTATTTTTACTTTTTTAGTTATATTCCGATAGCAATTTTTATAGGTCCCTCGAGGTGGAAACAATATCAGCCTGCACCTGTGATGAAATGTAAATCGCGCAATGGATGGATTAAAATTCAATGCTCTACATACCAGAGAGATATTGATATGGCGGCAATAACATCGTGATCTTAATGCATAGTTAATCTTTATATGCAAAAGTCACTATTATATTTAAAATAGATATTATTTAATAAATCTCTTTGCGACAATGGATAATTAAAGTATCGAAATAATTCTGAATAAACGTATATTAAAAATAACCACGATATATTTGTGAATGTAATTACAATTTCTATTAACTTTAGCCTGTCCAAAAAAATAATAAATATAGATCAAAGGTAACTAATTAAGTTTGTTATTTCAAAACTAGTAACATTAAACAACGGTTGACTTACTTTAATCTAAATATTAATCCAAACTTTAAGACTGTTGTGTTGAAACCACAATGTAATTTTAAAACCTAATCCTAAACGTCAGTTTTAATTATAAATATTATATTGAATCTGGATAAATATTATTTTTAATAAAATTGTATTGGTAACATTTGGAATTTAAAATTAGTTTTATAGTCAGTCTAGACGGTTAAATCGCCGCTAAGTAAAGTAAGCGTAACTGCAAGGTATTTAAAGTTTAAAGGGCTCGGTTCTTTTACGCGTCATATGGTGCGTTATGCGCAAGCGGCAAAAGCACTCCGTTTGCCGCGTCGCTCAATACGCGTCTCACGCTGCGCTTGACACTGCATTCAACGTGAGTTTGCAAACAAGCTTACAATGTACCTGAGGTATTAATTATGTGATGTAAATCTTCAGGTAAAGAAAATTAAGACAAAAGGAAAAAGACGACAGAACTGATCATGTGACTAGCCGGTACTCTTACCTACAGGCAAAACGCAAAAAACAGTAGTACAACACTTAAGCTGCCTTTCAGTAAAAGGGTAGCGCTTTCCCGGGTAAGCGAACGTACTTAGTACATTCGTACGATCCCTAAATAATTAGCAGTAGCAGGCTCTTTCACTCGTAAAAAGGTTTTACAATGAAGCTTAAAATAATGTATTAATATTTACATTCTATGTAGAAAGTGAGTGAACTTAAAACATACTGAATGCTGGTCTATAAATCAAATTTAAAGCCTGATTAGAAATACTTGTAATTTTAATGTGTTTCTTTTATCCCTAGCCTTTTGTTATGTCCCACAGCTGGGCAAAATCCTTTCTTTTGTTTGACTTTCAAACCACTGTATTCGAAGACATTCCCTGCCAGTCCCTGTCGAAGACGTCCAAGTCATCTCGTCATCTCCGTTTAGGTTAGTGAGTCTATTCCATAAAAATGCATTAATATTATACCCATAATTGAGGTTATACAGCTAATGTCGCTTGACTTTAACACGAACTTAAGCCAAAATGAATTGGGTTAATGAAGTCAAACAAGAGCCAATATCGTCCATAAAGATAATAAATGCGTCCAAGATGAGTTCTTGATTTATTCACCACCACTGGAAGGTCGAAGCCATATTAATGGCAATTAATATTGCTAGAGCAGTGATATTGGCACAGTATTAGTCGTTGGCACTTTTTATTAGTGTTTTTTCGATTATTATAGGTATTTTATTTTGTCACAGTTATGTCTATTTACGATGATGTTTTGGAACGTCAAGGCAACACTTGCAATAGGTATATATATACTATGATTCAAAAAACTAATTCAAAAACACAGTGTTTAATACTTCAACGTCTCTAATAGAGATAGCAATCTTACACATGCAAATTAATTCAATTATATTTCTTTAACTTTATTTCGTATCTAGTCATAGCACAATATCATGTCACATTAATATGTGTTAGTGCAGGTTAGCTTGTAATTGGTATATGTATCAAAAATTCAATTTTAGTGTCATGTGTCATATTATTTCAGTGTATACCTAATATTATATTTAATAAAAAAATGACAACCAAATAAAAGTTTACTGGCAGATTTCGGATATATTATAGGAAAAGAGAAAGAGGAGAAACCATATTGGTAAGTTAATATTTGTAGATAATACTGAAAAATGGTTTTTTATTTAGTTATCAATTTTATTTAACAATTTATTTTTATTCTTTATAATTATAATTCATTGATCCCAAATTGAATATTCCCAAATTGAGTGTGTGTGTGTGTGTGTGTGTGTGTGTGTGTGTGTTTGTGTGTGTGTGTGTGTGTGTGTGTGTGTGTATGTATGCGTGTGAGTGTGTGTGTGTATGCGTGTGTGGGGGTGTGTCAATTCAGGAAATAATGTGTAAAAGATTTTCTGTCTCGTCGTAACCAAGGGATTTCAGCAAAGTTGTGACAACCTTTTTACAATTAAAGCGTGTGAGTGAATAAATTATTTATATTATTTCAGTTGTAATTCTATTCTATAATTCTTATTATGTTTTGTTAATAATTTTGTGCTAGTTACCTATTATGTAAAATCTTTAATAGACTTAAGTATAATTATAAAAATAATATTTATTTAAATAATAGGCACAATCATTCATAATAAATTACTCATTAACTTAAAATACATTTGTTGTTGTTTGCTCGAACTAGATTGAACCTGTGGCTTGGGCGAAGAAGTGCTTACAAACAATTTTACCAATATAAATTTACATAACTACAATTCAATAATAACATTTTAATAACAAATTTTTGTTTACATACTTGAAGTAACTGCTCAGTTTGCTCATACGAGAAAATTTGTAAATAATTATGTAAAAATGTTCTTACAGATAACATAATTTAATTTATAAATACTTAACTCTCTATTTAATTTTATTATATTATATTTTAATCTATTACCTATATGAAAATAGACCTAGAAAATAATAAAATATATTTGAATAAATGCATTTTGAACCTGATAGTGAGGCACAGACTCACAAATGTATCTCCACTAACTCAATTATGAACCAAAATCAACCGAGCATGGAGGGTACCTGCGGCCAAGAATCATTAGAAGGCAATTTACTTGCCAAACCCTTGGGATCTTGATCCTTAATAATAATGCACATCTAACTCTACGAAACGTTTTGGTAATCAACTTATTTTATAAGTTCCATAGCAACTGTGGTATACCTACGTATTTTAGCCTTCAAGTTTTAGGTTCTATTTTCAAGTCGGGCAAAGATTTCTTCATCACCATCATCTCAGCCGAAAGATGTCCTCTGCTGGATATATGCCAAAAGAGAAAGAAAGAAAAACCAAAAAAAGAATGATTATAAAGATTTCATGGGTTTTTGTAATGATTTTACCCGTAGCAGCATATACCTTGGCAATATTTATTTTGGTTTAACATTTGTTTAAAAGACGACAAAAGAGCAGCGATAGCTCAGTGGGGAGACCAACAGACAGAAATGCAGAGGGTCTCGGGTTTGAACCCACGTCGCGCACCTCTGACTTTCGGAAATTATATGACTTTTCGAAATTATGTGCGTATTGATTGACAATTATCGCCTGCGCCGTGCCTCGAAGAGCACGTTAAGCCGTCGGTCCCGGCTGCCATGAACATCTATGGCAGTCGTTATTGGGAAAGTCAGTACCCTCCAATATCCTAACACTGGTCTAGCCTTAGGGTATCGTTAGCCTTTGGGTTGCGGAGGTCAGGTGGCAGCCGCTCCGTGTAAAAACTGATATCCAATCAAATCCGGTTAGACCATAAAAGCCGACCCCAAGTGACTTGGGAATAATAAAGGCTAAGAGAGAAGATTTGTTTAAAAGACGAATAATTTCGTTTGTACAAAAGTTCAAAGAATGAACACAAATAACACCCACACTAGGAACAACTATTTGTGGATCACAGACATTTTTATCCAGTGTTGTGATTGTATTCACAACTGTGGACGCAGGGTTAATGGACTAGGTAGCCACTTTAACTACTTCACCAGCAGATGACAATAATTGACTTGTTCCTATATAATAATAATAATACTAATAATCTCCTCCAGACCGAATTTCGGCCACGGCGGCCAGTATTAACAGAGACTGGCCTTCTGCGCAGGAGATATTATAGTACACGAGTGTGTGCGCAAATACAAGTGCACTCTCTGTTCCCTAACTCTCATGATCCGATGGGACGGCAATCCGACAAGACCGGAGAGAGATCAGGCGCAGGACCAACGGCTTTACGTGCTTTCCGAGGCACGGGGGTGTCTAACACCGCCAATTTCCTAACTCCGGGCTGCTATTGAGATTTCTTTTACAGAAAAACCCAATAGCTTTTTGTTGGCCCGACCCGGGATTTGAACCCGAGACCTCATGCACAGCAGTCGCATTCACTACCGCTGCGTCACGGAGGCAGTTTGTTCCTATATAGACAAGAACTAGAATATAGCTTTCTGTAATGTGCATTTAATTCACGTCTGTCTAAATTTGCGGGCGTTTTCATGTATAATTTATTGTATTTAGGTCACTATGGTTTGTCTTAAATTATGAAAAACATCAACCATCATGTAATTATCGCAAACAAACAAAATATGGGCAGACACTGAGAGATATACCTATAAATACAAATTGTATAAAAGGTTTTTGATATTCATGAGTCTAATTTCGAAATATAAACCATAGCATTTTGCACAGAAACTTACTTGCACAGACTATTTAAATTACATAAATGCCAAATTCATGAGTAAAGACCTAATATTATATGTGCAGGGAGTTAAAGATGAAAGCCAGTCTATACTAGTCTGCGTACTAAGCTAAATATTCGTATGATATAGAACTGCGGCCTCAGCGATTGGGACTTGCATATATGTATTGTGACAATCTTTAATGATCATCGCTATTAGATGCCTTGTAACAGACACACTAGTTAAGGTAAGATCATATTTTTCTTTTCGCAACTGTTTCTGACATGGATCGTTACGACATTTTTTATTCTTTCTTATCATACTGGTATTTTCGACAGTCAATATTTGCAAGCTGTTGTTTCTTCAAAATAATGATGGTTATAGCAGTTTGTAGACACATAAAATTGTTATGGCATCGCGACATTTGCAGAGCCTTCGTTACAATTCCCAGTAAAACACACACAATAAACAATAATTACAGCGAAGTCCCCCATTATCATTACAACGCCCATTTCACTAATTTACTTGACTAAATTCTTGGCATTGCACTTGGGAGGCTAAACTTGGAACGCAAAACAAGGAAACAACATTAGCTTATGTTTTGTTCTTATACTCAGGGTTGTTGCTAAGGATGAGCGCACACCCTCAGAGACAAGGCTTAGAAGCTTATGTGTATAAATTTGCTTATTTACACGGACTGATATTTCAGAGTG
The DNA here is from genome assembly GCA_930367265.1 of Catocala fraxini. NCBI lineage: Eukaryota > Metazoa > Arthropoda > Insecta > Lepidoptera > Erebidae > Catocala > Catocala fraxini. Next base: position 11,765,794 of record OV884046.1, read on the forward strand.
GTTTTACGCCTCGGTATTCCATAATTATTACTAAGTTTTGCGCTATTAATTACTAAGGTTCGAACCCGAGACCCTCTGCATTGCAGTCTGTTGGTCTCCCCACTGAGCTATCGCTGCTTATTATTTATGTCAATACATAAATGCTCTAAATGGACTTTATAGTAAGGGTGAGTGAAATTGAATGGGAACGAGGTGTACCTCACGAGGTGTAAAACACGACGAGGTACAAATCCAAAAGATATGTATATCTTCTGGAATTGTACCTCATCGTCTTTTGGAACCACCTCGTTCGTCATGTTTTATTAATTGTTCTGAACTCAGCAAGAGAAGATATCCTTTTTCAATAGTAAGTGACGATACGACGCTATTTCTCTAGTTATTGACTTCCATCGCCTCTGAACGAAGACAACGAGAAGCTTGATGGGATTTTCACTTACCAAAACTATTTCGGTAATCATCCTCAGTGAGTATTTTGGGAGTATACAGGTCATTAATGCGGCGGTAGGGTATGCGACTGCTGAGCATTTAGTATCAGTTCCAATTCTTGGCTTAGGCAAATTGATTTTTGAGTTTTTCTGTTAAGAAATTCTTAGTAACTGCCTGAAGATTTGCACTATATCTAGTAGATGGTAATAAACTCGCTTTCTATTGCGTGGGATAAACATAACAACCAATTGTGGCTGTAATACACCTCTGTCTATCATTTGTGGATATAGTCGTGAGTCTATCTATGTATTGCTGTAATAATAATGTTCTCCTGACTGAATTTCGGTCATGGCGGCCAATCTTAACGAAAGATTTGCCATCTGCGCAGGAGATATTATAGTGCACAAGTGTGTGCACAAACACTCTCTGTTCCGTAACTTTCATGATCCGATTAGAGAGATCAGGCGCAGGACCAACGGCTTTATGTGCTCTCCGAAACACGGGGGTGTCTAACACCGCCAACTTCCTAACTCTGGGCTCATATTGATATTTCTTAACAGAAAAACAAAAACCCGAGACGCCATGCACAGCAGTCGCATTCACTACTGCTGCGGCACGGAGGCAGTGTGTAAGTACCTACTCATACCTACCTGGTAAGCTTTACCTTGGAATAAACTTGTATTATACAAGGATTGAATAACGAAGACGAAACTAAATTGGGTTAGCCAGTGAGCTACGCTTTATTTGATAGTTCTGCCGCTTCTCATCATCCGATACGTGCACGAGCTTCATCTAGTCAGTTAGTAATGAGTTGAAGGTTAAGACAAGACCTAATAGCGTCGATAAATAGTACCTATAGAGCATTAGAATAAACCATTTCGGGAATTTAAATGGTTTATTATAACTAACAATATAAGTACTAGCTTTCGCGCGCGGCTCCGCCCGCGTGGTACCTACGTCAATAAAAAGTTGCCTATTTCCTTCCTCAGGTTTTAACCTATCTCAGTACCAAATTTTATCAAAATCAGTTCAATGGCTTAGTCGTGAACAGGTAACACACAAACAGAATTACTTTCGAATTTGTAATACTAGCAAGGATTATAACTAAGATCATTTAATAATACATGTCATATTGCGGCAGCGAAATCTTGTGAAACCTAAACTTATAAAAAATATATTATGATGACCTCAACAGACAAAATTCGGTGTACCTTCATATGTATTTCTGTAACAAGAGAATTCCTAATTTATCCTTATAAGTATGTTTATTATAGTTTACATACGTAATGTGCAATGTATTATTAAGTACAATCGCTTATTGCGGAAGCAAGCATACAGCCACAAAATAATAAATGATAAAAGATAAAATACTATATAAAATCTTTGACTGCTGTAACACAGGCGTATAAAACTTTAATTTATTGGTATAATTATTCCCCAGCCCGTCAGCGAGTACGCTCTCTTAAGTGCTGCTCCTAATTTAACGAATGCCTGTCACGCCCCAAGTTCTTAACAACGTGACATACATACTCAAGGTCAGTGGTGTCACGATAATGGTTGTTTACTGTTGCGGTAAATATACCAAGAGAAGCTCTATTAATGTCTTTAATGCAGAACTGTTCGTTAGAGATATTTTTCACGTTCCTTCAGGACAGACAATACTACAGTGATTATAATTACAGGGTTGCAGAGGAATGACTGAACGTTGAAATAACTGACACAAAGAACAGTTAGACATACAATAATTATTTGTAGACAGCACAAATAAGCTTTTGGATTTAAAAACATTTTTGGCGTATTATTTGGCGTCCACTGAAATTATTGTGCTATCAACGCAATAAAATATTTAAAAATTATTTGAATACAACCTTTTCCAAGTAATAACTGGTAAGTGTTTTATTATTAGTATTGATTGAGTATTGGAACTGTGCGGCAAACTTCCTTCACAAAAAGAAGATTAAATAATCATTTCACTTACACACTTTAGTTTTTTGAAGTGCTTTCACCTATGTACGTAACATAGGCAAAAGCACTTTAAAAAACTAAAATTAGTAAGCCAACCAAATTCGTTGATTGTATGTAAGTATATAATTACGAAATATGTTACAACTCCTGTCAGTTTTTATAACGAAGCATCATTAAAAACGTAAGCTCGTAAGTATTAATTGTGGTACAATATATCCTAATATTCAATGTACGTATTAATTATTTACATAATCTGTGTTTATTATCCACAGTGTCAAATATTTACAGTTGATTTACATAAATGAATTATATTTAGCCTGGCTAATGCAACAATAATTGGCTAACAATTTAGGTAAATTTAAATCTCGATTCGAAAGTTTTATATGAATGTGAAAGTTCATCACGAAAAAATTTGGCAATGATGCATAAAAGTATTAAATTTATTGCTATCGTGACAGCATGCAAATATTTTACAAATGATGAACGTGAAGTCGTTCAAATCTGAACAAACTTTCGCGTGTTCAAAAACGATTTATTATCAGTGCATCGTTGAGAAATGAACGTATCTGTATACAAGCTGTCGAAATAAGAATAATGTTTCAAGTTCTTACAACCTACAAAGAGAGCGAACGTCGTTCTGAATGATAATGTATTGAAATGCTTTGTTATATACCTATCTAAGCTTATGAGAAGATAATATTGTTACAAAAGAATAGAAGCTTCCGAATAAAATTTGAAAAGAAGACAGTGTCGTAAATGAAGAAATAGATAATCTTCTCCCTTAGCCTATATTATTCCCAAGTCACTTGGGGTCGGTTTTTCTAGTCTAACCGGATTTGACTGGATATCAGTTTTTACACAGAGCGGTTACCACCGCAACCCAAAGGCTAACGATACCCTAAGGCTAGGCCAGTGACAGGATATTAGAGGGTACTGACTTTCCCAATAACGACTGCCATAGATGTTCATGGCAGCCGGGACCGACGGCTTAACGTGCTCTCCGAGGCACGGAGCAGGCGATAATTATCAATCAATACGCACATAATTTCGAAAAGTCATATAACTTCCGAAAGTCAGAGGTGCGCGACGTGGGTTCGAACCCGAGATCCTCTGCATTGCAGTCTGTTGATCTCCCCACTGAGCTATCGCTGCCCAGAAATAAATACGATACTGAAGAACGATACTTAGAAAATAATGTTAGTAAAAATGTTCATGTATAGAATTCAAACAAAAGAGATAAGATTTTTGCTTATAATAAACAAATATTTTCTCAAATATGAATAATACTGATTGTTAGTGTAGTCAATAGGTATCACAATATATTGTGATCTTGTTACTTTGAAAGATCGGGCAAACGAGGAAAAGGAAGACCCTTATAAATTAAATAGAACGCTTACAACGTTAGCACGTAAAAGATAATATAAATAGAAATGTAACAAAAAGAAACCAGCGACATACCCAAATAAGTAAGAGCAACTTTACCGAAAAAGTGATTAAAAAAAATGAGTACTGGCTTTTGCTTACGGTTTGGTTCTTAATCTCACGGAGACTCATACCGCAATGAAAATTACTAAGCTAGAAAATAGTTCATCTATGTGCAAAGTTTCAGCCAAATCTATATAACGGTTTGAGCGTTATTTAATAATAAACACCCAGACATATTCAAAAACTTAAACAATTTATATATTAGTAATTCTACTAATCCTCTTGTTACACAGAGAAGAGGCCCGTGCCTGGCAGTAGGACACTTCAATACAAGGCTGATGTTATTATTATTATAATATTTGTAGGATGACCAACATGTTTACTAAGTTAAAAAAAACATTATAATTGTATTATATATAACAATTTAATTTTACTAAATATCTAAGTTTATATAAATATCCCAAAGCCAAGTTTCATGCAAATACGCCGTTTATACGTGATTTAGTAACAAACTTCTAGACATGTTCAGACTTCAACTTAAACATTTTGTTCTTAATAGGATGGCAAACATACTATTTACTGAGTGAAAATAAATATAACAACCTACAATTGTAATATATTTAATCATCAAATTTTACAAAATATCTATGTTGATCTCTTGATAGGTCCTTGTCTTCAGGGTCGATAACAGCCTTAACAGTCTTAATTAATGGATGGTTGCCGAAAGGCCTTTGTTTCTAAATAATTATACGTTGATCTCTTTGAGGTATTCAAAGATATGATCAAAGCTATTATTTTTGTTCGAATATTTTATGTTATGAGCTCGTACCTTATTTATCCATCCTTTGACTGCTTTTGAGGTCGCTTTGTTGGTTTGATGTTTTTGTTACTAATTAGTAATTCGATCTATAAAATTGGATGGCTAAAGATGGTTGTGAGTTATTACAAAGCGACAATGGATTATTGGAAGAATGGGATGAAGTGGTGATTCTTTTTGATCTTACTTTACATGAAGACTAGGAAAGACAAATGTGTTACTTTATCTTTTTGTTAGGTTGTCGTTGGTCTCACGACACAAATTTGAGGTCGATTGTAAGTATAATTTTTTTACCAGGCCATAATGGGATTTTGGAAAAAAATCTCATATCATTCTCAAAAGAAGGTAATAATTTCATCCTCTTCTAGTACGAGTTTAAAAATGTAGCTGACGAATTGCGGTTGTAAATATATATCTACATAATATGTAGATATTTTTAATTTATTAATAAAAAAATTAGTTTTCTGTGCTTCTGAAGTACTTGAACGCTGATAAATCTGGCTTTTCCACGAAGGCTTTAGGTGGGTTTTATGTTCACCATCAAAGTGATGACTATAAGCCACAACCTTAAACTTCACGAAGCTTCTTAGAAGCTATGCGACATAATAAACCCTTCACTTTCTTTTGAGATTTGTTACGTAAATTACCGGCGTCTAAACAGTCACTGTCGATATACCGTGAGAGCCTATGTTATGAATTTTACATTTTATTTATCATGATGTTAACGAAAATAAATGAAAAGTGCCTGCTGATGTGTTCAACATTAAAAGCCTTTTAACCGCGCATTTAAAGTAATAACAAATGTCTACTTTAATAAATAAAATTGCTACGAACAATGTAAATGAATATAAAACGAAAGCTAATTTACAGCTGTTTTCTAAATCTAAAAAGAATTTAACTAAATAATAGTAGTAATAATGTATTATCCATAGCCAAATACAGTTTGTCCATCTCAATCTATACTAATATTATAAAGCTGAAGAGTTTGTTTGGTTGAACGCGCTAATCTCAGAAACTACAGGTCCGAATTGAACAATTTTTTTAGTCTTGGATAGCTCATTTATCGAGGAAGGATATAGGTTATAAAATTACGCTACGATGCACGAGGACGGCGAAGTAATCATAAACGCGGGTGAATCCGCGGGCACATCCAGTTACATATAAAAGGGGTAGTATTTAACTGCAAATCAATAAATCTTCCATTGGCATTAAAAAAAATCCGTATCCTAATCAAAAATACTGATTGCACAGCAAAATAGTTATCTCAAAATATTGTAACCTTAACATCAATTTAAGTACGTGACGCATTGCTATTTATTTAAAAGTGGAGCTTCAATTGTTGTAATGACGGGGGAATATCAGGAGGAAGGATGAGGTAATTTTGTGTGTTTGTTTGTGTAAATAAATTGTTTCTAGCACTCGCCGGCCGTTGTCGAGGCACGCTCGCTTCGCTCGCTCGGCTCGTGCCTTGTATGGTCGCAGTTCTAACCTAACCTAACCCACTATTTTCTTTTGGGTAGTATGTTGAGAAAGTGTGTGAACATGTGCAACAGGGGACCAACCACTACCTGAGATTTGACAAACCACAGATTCTCGCTAAAGAACACCGATTCCTACCAAGGATGCTTCGCGAGGCTATTGAAATCAAAAAACATCCTAATTTTAATAGAGAAGATGGTTGGAATGTACCACCAGCTTGGGATCCAGTAATAAAAATAGTCAAACCCAAGAAGAAGCAAACCACAGCTAGACTTCATGATACTTTGAGCTCATTCTGCGTAAATAGAAACACCAATGATTAAATTATGTTCGGGTACTTTGAAATAACTACACTGGAACATTGAGACAGCTGCCATCTTAGTCTCCACGTGACCATGGCTGCTGAAAAGCAATCGAAACGTCGGGGAAAGTGTAAAAATAAATGAAATCTAAATAGATTAATAATAATTTAATTAGCTTAAAAATTAGTAAAGTTTAATAGTAGTAGTAGTGTAACAATTTTCAAAATTTTGTAATAAAGTGTCAAATAAACAACGCGATAAAATCCGTATATAGCAGTTTAATTTCAATGTTGAGAAAGTTTTAAAATGCTTATTGTGAAACATGTTGCAAGAAGTTATATTGTTACGGGTGTGAGTATTAGCTATGTACACCCGGGTAAATTTGATGTGGTATCAGTATATTTCATATGAGAATCATATTTTTGTACACCAAACAACTGTTTTGTCATGCATTTGGAGAAAAATACTTTTGATTTATATTTTCGAATTATTTCTAGTACTAGTTTTGTTAAACAATTGGTCTATTTGCAATGAAATAATTTATTTGATGTAAAAATTGTTTAATTGATAAATATAAATTTACGGGTGATAAGTTTTTGATGTGCATTTAAAAATATCTCATATAAAAGCACTATAATGTACAACGCTGTGTATAATAAGAGATAGTGTGAGTCGTGACGTCAGTGCCTGTGCTAGTAACAAATGTGTTACAGACACTAAAGTTTATCTTGTGTTATAAATAAATGAATAATTATAAGGCATCATATATTTAATTAAACCATCTACTGTGGCTATCAGTCTGATATTTTAAAGTTATAGAAGTAATTATGTATATGTTCAAATTGCTGCGCCACGAGGGCGGCTTTTTGCCAGATTAACTAACTCTATACCACATTGACAAGTAAAATTGTATATTTATATTTTCAACTTTTACGGTGAAGGAAAACATCGTGAGGAACTCTGCATGTCTGAGAGTTCTCCATAATGTTCTCGAAGATACGTGAAGTCTGCCAACCCGCACTGGGCCAGCGTGGTGGACTATGGCCTAACCCTTCTCACAGTGAGAAGAGACCCGTGCCCAGCAGTGGAACAGTTTAATACAAGGCTGATATTATTATTATTTATTATATATTTTCAAAACGACAACTCCCACATTAGGGTCAAGCCCTATGTCATGTGAAACTTTATAAACCTACAACAATTGACGGACACAAAGTACATCCAGATTAGAACAATAATTTCTGAATCACACTAATAATTGTCCTGTGTGGGATTTGAACCTACAACACTTGGCGTAGCTACAGCAGCGAGGCGACCATTTAAACCCCTACGCCATCCGAGCAGCCAATGTATCATCATCATTTGTCCTACTTAATGATACTAAAGCGGTGTTTACTGCATATCGTTTGACATTACCCTTGTTAATAGTGCTTAATCCATATACATATTCAGGCCTCGTTCGAACTAACGTATTGCATATTACAGTCACATCGCTAAATACACTAAAGTTACTAAATATACTGCTCATTTTGAGAGTTATTAGTGGTTCAAATTATTGTTCTGTTGTACATACTAATGGTGTAATGTGAAAGTAACTCTATGCGTTTGTTACGATACTGGCGTAAGTGATCGCCTTATCACTCCCACTGTGCCTAGTGTTGTGGACTCGATCTCCAAATAGGACAAAATTTTGTGTGATACACAAATTGTTGTCCCGGATCTACGTGTTCTTTGTTTTCGATGTTTGATTGTTTGTAAAGTTCCCCGCGACGCAGGATTAATTACTAGGATGGAAGCCTGAAACCTGTGCAAAATTTTTATGAGGGGCTATCATATTTTTTTAAATATAATATCCACTCATAAAAGTTTTAAATTAAATACGAGTACTATAGTCAAATTTATTAATGGCCCGAACAATACCTATTTATGTAGACTTTACAAATGTTCAAATAAGACACAAATCACACTCAAACTCGGATCAACCATTTGGATCACACAATTTTTATCCCATATCAAATTCATTACATTTATAGCACTGGCAGTAACAACGACCACCACCATTTAATCAGAAGCAAATTGTTTCTGTACTTGTTATAATTAATTTATTTTCCACGAAAACCACTATAATACATATATTAACTGTTATTATCACAATTCCAAAATCTATTATTAAACATCAATGATGGATTTCGCAGTAAAGTACAGCAGCTGTTATTACTCGCAGTTTTTTCAATATTAGGTACTAACAGTGTAGGTACATTTTAACAAATAACCTAACTAACAGTGCTGTTCGTTACGCAGCTATCTTCAGACATTGATAAAGGTCACTAAAAATTGTGAAATAATTAAACCCCTTCAGAACACCCAATCATATTTAAAACAATTTCAGTATCGATGAGCATTACTGTGCTATCTATTTATATGGCAGAATAATGACTATGATTTATGCAAGCGAGAGACGCCCAAATCAATACCTATGTTGGCAATGCGACGACTGAATTCGTAATAAGTGTCGCTTTAATCATATGGTTTTGTATACACTCGAAATGAAGCACGAAAATTAACATACATATTGCTCATGTTTAACATTGTAATATTTATTTTATTTATATAGCTCTTGGCACTGCGGATAATCACTGCAACAGATACGAATATCATATTAAAGCGTCCAGTTTTATTTAAACATATATACATATATATTAATAATTCTGCTAAATCAAATCAAACCAAAATATATGTGTCTATTTAGGTCACAAAGTAACAGTTATGAACGCCAAGGTTACACTAACTAAATTATAATATGAATATACCTTTTCCTGTTGCTACGTTCAGCAAAAAAAGAGCATATAACCAATGAGAATAATTGTTCATTTTGTATACCTAGTAGAAGTGTGAAAAACCCTACTTACACTCCCACTGCTTTAATTCCTGTATAGCTAAGAACAGCAGAGTTGACTTATAAGCTAAGCTGTTATGATCAGCTATTTATAGATCATCCAATTTGCATTCTATAACAAAGAATTAGGTACATATCCCCTTATATTAATTTGCCCTGACGTGAATATGACAAAAGCCAGCTCGGATGTTATTAAAAATTTGAATGCAGAATTCGAATACGCTGATTAATAAAATACATTGCTAATTTAAATATAACAGAGATTACTTTCTTGTTTTCGCAATTGTAATCAAATGATCTTGACGATGAACTTAAATTAAATAATATATACATTACAAACTGTAAGACGTTTATATTTTTTTTTTTCATTTTCAAAGTCTACTCCCGCGCTAGTCTTTATACACTATACCGGGAGAGACTTTGCAAACATACAAACAGCAGACACAAAGGACACCCAGACTCGGAACAATAATTTATGGAATACACAAATGTTTGTCACGTGTAGGATTTATAAAGAACACGAAAAAGAACAGCAAGTACGTTGCAGATGTATTTTATCAAACCTGTTGAAGAGACCTCCAAACAACCTAGATAAAAAATGTCCGTTGACTGACTAAACATTTCATACTTAACAACTTTATAATCAACTAGCTGTGCCCGCGGTTTCACTCGCGTTTATAGTAACTGCGTCGCCCCCGTGAGTCGTAGCGTGATGTTTTATAGCCTATAGCCGTCCTCGATAAATAAGCTATCTAACACTAAAATAATTATTCAATACGAACTAGTAGTTCCTGAGATTAGCGTGTTCAACCAAGCAAACAAACAAACTCTTCAGCTTTATAATATTAGTATAGATAAAAATTTATTCCGCGCATAAGAGCAACAGTGTTTGAATGCAATACCAATTCAAACATAACACTCAAACAGCCAAATGACTGCTCAAATAAACGTGAAGGTATTAAATCAAAATCCTCTCGCCTAAGTCGTTGTGCTTACAGAAAATGTTCGGGATTAAGTCAGATCAATGAAAGCAGAGCGTAACACTTTGGAATTTAACTCAAAGAGCACGTCTACCTATTTGTTCGTGGAAGTATAATCTTTGACGTAAGCAAAGGTGTGTCAAGTGCGTTACACGGTAGCGATATTTCTAAGCTTTGGTAAAACATGTGGGTTATTGTAGAGGCAGGATTATTTAATTAAGGCGTAGTTTCTGACCACGGATTTTTTGTATATACCACGGGTAAATTACCGGGATAAAAAGTATTATATGTTGTAATGACTGCACCAAAGGCGTTATGGTTTAAGTAGTCGCATTTCCACTCCCACTATGCCGACTGTTGTTGTTTTGAATTCCACACAAGTCTAAAATTTGTGTGATCTACAATATTTTGTCCAGAGTCTAGTATTATATGTTGTTTGACATATCTGTAAAGTCCCTCGCAATACAGGTGCAATAGTGCGAGAATGACCTTCGTAAAAAGGAAAAAATATCCAAGGCTATTTAGTGTATAGTTTGACTGCTATATGCTAAGCCTGTACAAATTCTTAGCTGTGACATACATGATAATTGCTATGTAGATTAATATTCAGATTAATAAGTATGTATTCATAATCTAAATTCCCTAGACTGTGGCTAACGTGATACGAATTTCAGGTTTCAGTTTATATCTTGAATGTTATAAAATCCTTTGACAGATATAAAAAAAATATTAATAACGTAAGGTATTTTATTACATTTTGGATGTTTAGATACTTGTGTCGTTGATCGAACTTTAATCATATTGTGCATTACCTGAATGTTAATGATTGTATATATAATAAATTAGCTTTGGCCCGTGCCGTTGTCCGCGTAATAGTAGGTTATGTAAACAAGAGTAATTTTCCTAATAATATAATATAACCTACATATGTTACTCGATGATAATATATCTTTATCTCTATCAAATGGTGAAAGAATGTTGATTTAAATTCTTACAAACATAAGTTCTAATCTTTAATCTTTATAATATTACTAAAGATATAGATTAATTTTGTCGGCCTCGATAGCGTAGTGGTTGCTGTAACCGACTGCCACGCATGAGGCCGCGAGCTCGATTCCCGCACAAGTCAAACATTTGTGTGCATGAACATGGATGTTTGTCTTGGTCTGGGTGTTTCTATATATAAAACGTATGTATTTACAAAAAAGAAAGTATATATGTATGTTTATCCATTGTCTAGTACCCATAGTACAAGCTTTGCTTAGTTTGGGCTAGATGGTGTTGTGTATATGTGGTAGAATATTATTATAATTATTATTATTTGTATTAGGTCACCTTTCTTTTTTTAAGACCTCTCTTTTTCTAAGTATGATAACTGTCATAACGGATTTAAGGAAATACAAATAACGGTCACAACGAGCAACTAGACTGAAAACAATCATTTCTGGAAAACATAAACCTTCCTTACACCCACAACACTCGACGCAGTGGCATTTTTAACCCAAACTCTTTTATATTGTAATTATTTGAAGTGTTAAAGCATCTGAATACGTCTACCTAAATATAATGGTAGCTCCTTGATAGTAATCTGAACACACTACCTGCTAACGTAACTAGATCTAAGAAAGCCAGTGCTACCTACTAGATTCATAGCCAGTGAATGTTCCGCGTAATTCAACCATGCGTCTCTTCAATATGTTCGAGACAAGCCCTGAAATAGTACTTTGAAGCAGACGAAGCAATCGCTTTATATCGAAATCGATTTTAGTCCCGAATCTACGTAACCACCTTTGAAAGGGCCTATTGGTACTAAAGACGCAGGCTTAAAGTTAAAATACGTTAAAGATAAGTGACAAAAGTAAGCAGATATTCCATAGTTTGAAGTAGAGAATGCTTTTTAAGTGCAATTTGAAGTGAAATCAAAAGGGATATATATAATTCACTGTAGCAGAATGACGTGATATGGGAAGAATATTTTTTAAGCATTTGAAAGTAATGTTCCTGTCAAACAGATGTAATAATAATAGGTTCGTTGCAATTTTGTTGTAAACTGGCTTCTTTTTGTAGCTTTACCTGGCTTTCAAAGGAACGTCTGCTGATATAAATCCTACCCTATGTGTTTATCTAGCACATAGTCTATTTGTGTGTCAAATTATATCCAAAGCCATATGATGAGTTACGAGTAATTGAGTAACAAATATTTTCACAAACCTTTAGATTTATAATATTACTTGGCTACAGACTGTATAAAGTCTATGCGAGATTTTAAGCATATACATCACATAATCAATTCTAATAATTTAAGGAGACGGTTTTAAATAATATACTATAACATTTTACCTAGAAAAATATCGGTATACCTAGAAATATGAGTAGTAGAGCTTCGCTGATTTCAGCATGAACGGGCCGGCTCGACCGGGGAAGAACTACCCTCCCACAGAATATCGACGTGAAACAACAGTATTCCTACTGCTATTTCACGTCGTGAAATGTTCATTTTATGTTTCGTTCGGTGAGTGAGAGTACCGGAGGCCCAATCACCCTCTTTCCCCTTACCGCTCCTTCTCCTTCCCACTTTCTTTCCTAAAGGGTTCGCAACGCGCAAGTGATGCCTCTGGTGTTGCAGGCGTTCATAGGCTACGGTGATCATTTACCATCAGGTGGGCCGTATGCTTGTTTGCCAAACTAGACGTATAAAAAAAACAAAAGATTATTTGTTTCAGAGAAATGCAATAATTTTCATATTGCTTAAATGTAATATTTGTTTATTAAATACTAGCTATATCTAATTGTTTTACCCAAGCGTATGATGACTGTTTCTCTTCCGTGGCTCGTAATGTGATGTAATGTTACTCTTGGATAAAGCAGATTTGTAATGGTGAAATTATTTTTAAAATTGGTCTGTACCAATTTTAAAAATAATTTCACCATTACAAATACAGTAGTTTTTGAGTTTAGATGTACCAAAATACAAACCTATCCTCTTTATGATAATAGTATAGATATAGATCACTGTACCCGTGTGTCTAGGTCACAGCGCTGCTATATTAGACTTTAGTTTAAGCGACGAGCTTGCGAACGGTGTCGTGGCCTTAAGTTTTCCTTAATCGATAACTCTCATGAAATTGTGATAGCAAATTTTTGTCACCGTACATTAGCCTATATAAATTAGTTAAGTATCCTAAATCGTATGGTGTGTTGAAGTTAAAATGGTTAAATCTTTAATCGTACCAAGATTTTGAAAGTAAATCCAACGACTGAGGGTATAGCAATTGCTCCACCGATAATAGATGTAAACAAAAATAATCCTTAAAAAATAAGCTATGGATAAAAATCAGCGCTGAACAAAAATATAGACTATATTAATAAAAGAAAGACACAAGATCTTTTGTAAAATAAAATCTCAAACCACATCAGCATATAGACAGAATATCTCAAATATCAAACATAAAGAGTAAGTTCTTAAAACGCAAAAATACTGTCACGGGTATGAGCCTAGCTAATGGAACGTCACGCCCGGTGGAAACAGATATTTGATGTAGGTGAACGGTGAACGTGTGAAATATTATACGGGAATGGTTTTGACAATCCCAGCGTGTTAGACAGGTGAAATGTAGAAATCTAGGTTCTTGTTAATGTAGTCGTCTGGCCGTTTGGCATTGACAAGGAGATGTGTTCGATTGTGTGTGTCCAACACTTTCGGTTGGCCTATTGTACGCTAGATCTTTTCAGTACTGACGTTACGGGTGAAAGGAATACCTACTCGTAGCAATGTATACATTTTAATGTATGATTTGTATTTTCTCTGTTGTAAAATGCATACATAGTCTCCCAGCTATATCCCCGAAAGGGCAAGCAGAGGTATGACACTTACATTTTGCCGTTATTTTTAAAGTCCCTGGTAATAAAGGACCAGATTTATTGCAAAGGCACATTTTTGACTTCATGCTGCTACTGAGAATATCTCAAGATTAATCTTTGTCTGGCCCGTGAATCAAAAATGGTCGCGAAACTTAATACACAGTCGTTGCAATTGCTACCGATGTCCTACCAAGGTAGTCAGCAATAAAATAGATCCACAGTACTTTTTTCAATAAATGATACATACTTAAGAAACTTGCCACTTCCCCGTGGTTATATTTACAATCATTGTAATTGCAGCAAAACAACCTTGTGTCGTATTCCGACCGTGAATAAGGTCTCCAGACTACCTAAAGAGCCGCTGTGTATTTACAAGTCAAGTTGTAAGCTGTAAACCAAATACGTCCCCGTAAGTAGTTTGTGTTGTTGAACTACGCGAAGTTCCACGTGCTGCTATTCGAGAGCTACACGAAGTTGTTTCTCTAATATTCACTTCTATTGTGTCAATATATCAACTACGTTGTTTTTACATATATGTGACTTTTAAATACAAGCTTCGACGTTATGATCGACTCGCTAATGGAAGTATTCTGTCGAAGTGCGGTGTATTCTGTTATTTGAAGGCATAATTATTTTTGAGTAATGTTTATTATTTTTGGCATATTTCAATGCGTCACGCGTTTTATTGACTTTATCTATAAGGTAGGTACTATTACTTTGTTAATAAAATATTTGGAATCAATATCTTGTAGCTTTCAGATTACTTAGTACTGTTATTTAGGCTGTATCAAGGTGTCTAATCTTGTGTCGGCAGATTCCACGCATTAAGTGATGGATCCGAAATCACTACAGCTAATATATTACTGGGGTATTATTAGACTAATAATTATAATTCTTAGTGGTTGCCTAATATTCTAAATTCTATCGAAATTTGTGGCAAATTTATAAACATGTTAGCTTAATGCTCTACTTTTCCATACAAACCTGGAATTTGCCAATTAACAAACACCTAAACACACGCAATATGCCAGAACAAACCATATGTACCTTAGTAATTGACGTGCTAAGCCTGCTACGACCGTGACCGTCGCGGAAAGACTTAACTAACATTGAAACAAAGGAGACAAGGAATGTCTAGCCTCGGAATATAAAGATTCCATAACAATTATTTTGGAAATCGCCTTTATTGACTTATTTGGCTTAACCATGATTGTTGTGGCTCCTCTGATGTTGCGGGTGTCCGTGGGCGGCGGTAATTGCTTACCAAACATCAGGCGATCCGTCTGCTCGTTTGCCGAACTAAAGTCAGTAAACTAAAAGTTAAATTACTGCCCTTCACCTTAGAGGCACAGGTGTAAATATAAAATAGAATTCTTGCGATACCTCACAAGAATTATTTTTACTGCTGGAACATAACAAATACCATTCCAAATAAAACTAGTTTTAATGGCTGCTGAAAATATGTATTGCATGTTTAAAGCCAGTAATGCTATTTAATTAAAGTACTCGTATTTACACGGCAACAGTGTGTTAGCTGTATTTATGACTTGTTTTATACACAATGAGTTAATTAGCTGACCTAATTGTTATTATGTAACCTCAATGTTTCAATGTTTAATTAGATAGGTAAATATATAGTGATGTTTGATGAAAAGTGCGCGATGGCTATGTATGTAGTTTGTACATTTTTATCTACTATCATCATAAGTGCATTACAGTCTTGTCAATTGTCTTTAAATAAGGGATAAATGCCGTATATAGGAAAAATTATAAACACCATGCTGCTATTTTTATTTATTTAGGAACAACCAACAAAGCATTCACCAAAACATTGTGTTAATACATATATAGGGATACATTATATTGTGCTGTCTTAATTATAAGCTATGCCTGGGATTAGCCAATATGCTATGAAATATTGGTTAATCCCAGGCATAACATCCAAGAAATCACAATCTGCAATAAACTTACTTTACACTGGACATAGTACCAAAAAACATGTTGCTAATATGAGTATATTTATATATATAAATCTGCTATGCGTGTGTTTGTAATTAAACTTCGCCTAAAGGGCTGGACTGATTTCGATGAAATTTTTTTTGTGTGTTCAAGTGGATTCGAGAACGGGGAAGACATGTTTTTTTAAATTATTTTTGTCGTTTGTGCAGGACAACATCTGTCGGGTCCGTTAGTTGTTGTATAAATATACAAACAAAAATTTCGTTCGCAATTGGTTCACTAAAAAAGAAAGTAAAATGTAAGATAATAAGTACTACAGCTAAAACTGATATTTTATACTGAAATTTGGTATGGAACGTCAAAAAGTTGATTGATTAGAATAACTGGTAGCAAATTTGGAGAGAAATTCCACACGTACAGCAACTTGCATTACCTATTTAACTAACAATCTGTGCTTCGTATTAATTGCCTAGTGGAAGATCGTTAGACTGCCAAATCAACTGCAAAATTCCGAAATAGTGTGCAGTCAAGTTAAACTCAACTAATTAGCGCTAGTAACTATCAAATGCATCGATTGGAAACGTTGGTAACTATGAAACTCATTGATTTTGACCATAATATGATTGTGGAGTGAGTAAAACTTGAATTGAAGTGTTAGTCTATTATAACGCCTATATACGGCTGAACTCATGTGATATTAAGTTAATTAAATGCTAATCATCATTAGGTTAGTGTTGCTTCTTATAAGCAAAATACTAATTTTACAATCAGGTATATAGTTTCAAAGTTTACTCCTTTTATACAAACAAATAAATATTAGTAAAGATGAGTCGTGACGGTGAAATAATTTACAACATTTTTATTTAGTTGTGTATCTATTGCGTTTTACCATTGAACTGCTCTAATAATTATAATAACTAACCGATCAATGAAAATAAAACTGGCGACATTCACACAATACAAAAAGAAAGTGTGGCTAGCAAATTGGGGGCGTGTTAGACCAAATGTTGGCACACGCGAAGGCTAGTAACACAATGATTAAAACATTTCTCTCGATCCAATCCTTTGATAAAAACTGAAACTGAAAGAGCTAAGATTTCATTTACTCGTCCACTCGCAGTGAGTCTTTTTAATAAAAGAACGCAACTGGCATAATGCACAGTATAGTGATTAATACGTATGTACATACATATTAATTATACATCCAGCAATAATGACAGGTGTGAGCTATCAAAGTAAAAGTCGTATGTTAACATAAAATATTTGCAGCGATAAACGTAAGTTTTATAATAATTGGTTTGAAGGTAGGAGTTTAACCGTCATATATCAACTAGCTCTAATAAAAATACCATCTGTTATCTGACTGAACTACCCTCTATAAATATTAATTTGGACGTTCAGCTACTATAATTCGTGTCCATTTAGATAATTATACAGTAATCTTATATATAATATTTACGAAATAGCAACTTATCTACCTCTTGAATGTTCAAGTGTTTTTTTTTAATGATTGTTTGTTGCTTAGCTGATGTTCAAGGACAAATCAGTAATCAACCACGCATCATTAACGTTGAGTGGTAGCTGATTAACATTGAATCATTGACTTGAGATTTAATCAGTTCAGCGTTAGCTAATTGTTAGTTGGCGACTTTTTTATGTAAGGCGGATAGTCTTTATTTGCCGTTCAAATTATCTCCATGGCAAACCGTACTAAAGTCATTCAAATGAAGGTGAAATATTCGTAATAACTAACTGTTGTTATTGTCAGCCAAAAACTCGATGTACCATTCATCTTTGAGTTATCTGCCACATTTCGTTACACTTTTCAACCTTGTTTTTAAGGTGCCTGATACGATACAACCTTATCTTCTTCTTCTATATCATCCTCTCACAATCATCTCGTCATCTTTTAAATTTTTCCCTCTTGTTCTTCTCCAATCTCTTCCAATCTCTTCTTCCAATCTCTTTTATACTATCAAGGCAACAAACACGTGCGTTGCCAAGCTTATAAACGAGAAAATAAATATAGGATAAATGGAATGGTATAGGAGAGGCAGATATGTGAGCCTTTGGAACCAAATATTTGGATTTGACTTGGACTGTTTTTACTATTCTTATACCGGTTTCTTGTAAGAAAGTACGTACTTAAGTATTCTTCCACATCATCACCAAATAATTATTTGGTGATGATGTGAAAGAGTGCAATGAAATGCAAAATCCTCCCTGTATGTGGAACACTCTCTGTGACCAATTGGTTTTACCCATAAAATATTTTTCCTTCATTATATTAGAAATATTGTTATGATGCTTTTCATTACTTCCGTTAAGATTTTCTTTGTTTTAAATTCTATCTTTTACTATCTCCAATATATTTTCTCTCGTTAATCGCTTTGCCCTTTCAAAATATATTTTCATTTCCCGTCAGCGTTATATTTCAAGAGCTTCTATTTATTTTACGACCATATTTTAGAGGCGTACAGAGCTACACTCCTAACATTCATACGAAAAAAGGGGTCAATTAATTACCCGTTCATCAATACGTTTATAATTAGGCTCACGAACGTCAATTAAATACTTCAGCCTGTCATTAAATCGTTTACTTCCACCATATTTTGTAGAATACCCAATACTGGTATTATACATCTGTAAGCAGAGTAATTAAATTAATTATTATTTTACCCCTTAATCAGTCCAAAGGCTCTATTTATTCCACCGAAAACCGTCACTATATGTTTGTTTTTTTTAGGAGACCTGAAATAAAATACTATTGTTTATTGACATGTTCAAGAAATGAATGTACTTTTGTATGAAAATTAAGATTTTGAGTTTTGTGTTAGACAGGTGTGTAGTTTTGGAAAGAATGACTATTATAAAAAATATAAGATAGGGTATAGTGCCCATGGGGTATTATCATTTATTATCAAAGCATTGAGAATTTTATTATCCAATACTATTCGGATTTTCTAAGTCACGGTAAACTTTACAAACATTCAAACAACGGACGCAAAGGACACCCAAACGCGGAAATCTATTTACGGATCACACAATTTTTATGATACGTGTGGGAACCAAACTGATCAACACTCAGTGCAGTGTCAGTGACGAGGCGTCCATTTAAACCTGTACGCCATTCATGTTTGTTTGCTGCGTTAGTAGTATAAGAAGAAACATTATCGCTATGACTCAAACAGTCCAACTCAGAATGGTACTTTGAACGATTATAGAGTACTATATTTTAACAGCGGCTTCGCTCGCGTAAATGTAGATTAGATTAGGTTAGTAACAGTATTATTTTCTAGATGAAAGGTTACCGTAGGTCCTTTTCTGTACAGCTGACAACGTGTATGCGAAATTTCATGATTATCGGTCGAGTAGTTAAGGCGTCAAAAAGTAACAAACAAACTCACATTCGCATTTATAATATTAAGTAAGATTTTACAGCTTCGGAGAGCACATGTGACAGCCCCAGCTGTAATGAATATGTAATCGATTCAGGCGCCCTCTCGCATACCTATATGTGATGGGCTAATCTTAGACTAACATTAGCACTTTGAATTACTGAGGCTGATTTCAATGTGCTTCGGTATGCGTATGAGATTGACTGTATGAAAGTGCATCGGCGTCAGTTTGTGGAAAGGTCCTCGATTTTGAATTAGAGACACTCAAATTAAGAATAATAATTTTTAAATCTACTTACATTTCTAAAGTATTATTTTTTACATTTTCAAAATACACACGTTGGTACTTAGTCTCTTGCTTATATAACTCCGAAACGGTGGGTAAAAGTGAATTACATTCACATTTCGCCAGCTGTAGTTTTAGCTCTCACATAATATGGAGCAGGCGAGACTATTGCTATCGGGAACAGTTTGAGACGCTATGTAATAATAATAATAATAATAATAATAATTTATTTCATCATTTGATTTTAACAATTTTTCTCTTAATCTAATACATAAATTATATAACGTGATTTAAATACGAAAAGAGAATTTGATGACGACCGTACTAGTATAAACTGTGCTACAGTCGCCAGCGCCTTCCACCTTGAGATTGTTACAAATAAAATTTCATTATTTGGGCACATCAAGAAAAGAGAGAAATACAATTAAAATCTAAAACATTTTGGTTTTGACTTAACTAATACATTAACATAATAGGTAGTATAATATTTAATTAATATATAGTTAAAAACTGTTACCACTCGAGTGATCATCAATAAAAGTAATTACAAATAATTGTCCATGTGAGCTAGTATGATGTGTGTGAATGTATGTATGGTTGGTGTGTGTATGTGTGTGAGTGTGTGTATCTGTGTGAATGGATGGTGTGAGTGCGTGATGTCTGAGGAGTGAATATATTACTAATATAATTATAGTTTAAGTATAGGAATTTAATAGGTCCTCTGTTTGACTATAGTTTAACCCTAACAACCACTTACGTAGAGTATCCTTGCATTTATTGGTGGGTAGTGCATAGATGTTATTTGCTCGATTTGCCGTATTATATAATTTATTGCTTATAACGTAAAATTGATTTTTGGCAAGAGTTGTACGATGCGGAGTAACTGAGCAAACTTTCGTTTTGATTCGCTTTGTAATCGCGTTATAGGTAATACTTTTATGCTTCCGGAGTACAGTTGATAATATAAAAAGTTGTCTGACGGTTAGCACAGAACATTTGGTGTACAGAAGACTAGTGTTGTACCTACGTGGTTTACCTAGTATCACCTTCAATATGGCCCTCTGTGCACGTTCCAAAGGCAGAAGTGTGGTCTTGCCAATACCACCCCATACCGTAATACAGTATTGGAGTAGGCACTGAGCAAGAGCATGATAAACACATAGAAGTGTTTCAATATTGGCAGATGCCCTGAGTTTTCTAAAAATTGGAATCAACCGCCTTACACGGGTTGTTAAAAGCTTTATATGAGGTAACCAATTAAGAGAGCAATCTATTGTAAGACCCAGATATTTTATATTTGCAGTACGGGTTAGTTGAGGGCAACCGCATCCATTCTGTAGTTCACAGGTATGTGCAGTTATTTCAAAATCAGGAGGCGGTTGAGTGTTTGTACGGGGTGTAAAAGTAACGTATCTTGTTTTACTTATATTTAAAGTTAACAGATTATCGCTCAACCACATCATCACCTCCCTAAGCGCATGCTCTGCATGGTGTTGAGTCTCAGTCCAGTCCCTACCATGCACGATTAACGCAGTGTCATCAGCGTAAGTGATGATTTTACAATTAGCTAGCGACTTGATACATAAACTGTTAATATACAGTAAGAATAGAGTAGGGCCTAGCACGCTACCTTGCGGTACACCAAAGGAAAGCGACTGCTGGGAACTTGTAAAGCTGCCTACTTTAACGCATTGGATTCTATTTGAAAGGTAAGAACGAAATAGCTCCAGTACAACACCGCGAATACCGATCGACTCCATTTTAGAGAGCAGTAGGGGGACAGAGACAGTATGTACGAAGTATGTATTTCTGTAAAGAAAATTCCAATAACACTTTGTCTGACCTGGGCTAAGAACCCTATTCGTCAAGCAAGTCGAATTTGCTATAGCACTAAATAAAATAAAAATAAAAATAAGATAGATGAACAAACTAGTATGACAATAGTTCCATATTCGTAAAGAAAATCAATTAATTAAAAAAGCAAATCTTGTCAATGGGAAGCAGATCACAGTACATTTAACAGTATATAGGTTGTTTCTTTTTTGTTGAACTACTTATTTCGATAAAAGAGATTGTAAGTATTTTCTTATCCTGTAATAAACTGAAACATACCTATGTCTTATTGTCAAGTAGACAATAAGATCTTTACCTTTGAAACTGCCCTTTTGTATGAAGAATATCTGTGACATTGTGTCCTTCATACAAACTATTGTACTTATCATTTTTTAAGACAATTCCGATCTCTA
This sequence comes from Catocala fraxini, assembly GCA_930367265.1. NCBI lineage: Eukaryota > Metazoa > Arthropoda > Insecta > Lepidoptera > Erebidae > Catocala > Catocala fraxini. Next base: position 11,787,834 of record OV884046.1, read on the forward strand.
TACTACTTTACATGTATTTATTTATTGTGGATGACTTACAGCTAACATAACAATATATTGCTATAGCAACAGAGTAATTTGACAGCTAATTACACGCTTCTACCGATTATATTTTTATTATGACAATTAGAGTCATAATAAAAATATAACGGTATGTGAACAACATGTTCATTTTACATTATCTAATCATTTTATATAATATGTAAAGTTAATACTTATTAGATCATAATACTATAGATAAAACAATCGAACTTCGTAGAGTACTGACTGTTAACTATTCTTAGAGAAGTCAAGGCTTAATCATATTTTAGGTCACAGCTTGTGACCACGGCCGGGGTAAACTGGTTGAAACGTCAAGCATAAAAAAGGTAAATACTATGCATGATCGCGTCAATACCCGTTACATATTATATATATGTATATCATGCAACGTGAAAGTTTAAAAGTAATTAATCATATTTGCCTGGATAGGATTACATAGTAAAGACGTCAACGTCAAACGTAATTTTATCAAAATTACGACTAGCTCGCACAATAAATTAAGTTTTTTGTCTGTAAGTGGTGGAGGCGGATGGTAGGTATAATGCATGAGTTTAAGCCAAGTATGATACTCAAACGTGTCGTTTAACGCTTGGCTCAGATTAAGTAAGTTAGAGAGCATACTATCTACGGCGTGTGACAAACAATCTATTTGCGACTGCACGGATGGCGTAGTGGTTTAAGTGGACGCCTCGCCACTGCCACAGTGCTAAGTGTTGTGGGTTCCAATCCCACACGGGACAAAAATATGTGTGATCGACAAATGGTTGTTCCGAGCATGCATATTATTTGAATATATTGATTGAATGTTTGTAAAGTGCTCCGTGACACAGAAATTATTACAAGAGCGGGAGATGTCATTTTAAAATAGAAAAACAATATAATGGATTTGTTTATTTTAGAACGTAATTCATAACTCTATGGCTAAAATAGGAGGAAAGAGAGAGAGAAAAAATCAGTTAAGTGTCGTTACGTTCATTAGATAAGTTCTCAGTAGATCCAATGTTGTGTAGTATTTTCCATAGAACACTAGTCTTTAGCTGTTAGTACATAAGTGAGACATCGAAACAGGCGATTGGATATATTCGGGTGCAATAAAATCCTTGACACATTTTCAGTTTCAACACTACTGCAGTGCACACTCAATAATGAACTCTCTATCACAACGTTAAGACCTAAAATTGACTATCAATACCGTTATTAAATTCTGAGCACGACTGCTCGGGGTTTTTCCGTTAATTTCGTACGTTTGTGGTGTCGGCAAACGGGATCATAACACGGCTTTTACCATTTGTATCAGATGTAGTACTGTGTTACGGAAATTGCTCACGCTGCTAAAAATATGTATTGAATATAGTATACAACCTTTTGATAGAGTGTCAATCACCAATCGAGCGGCTTTAGTAAAGTAACGTTTTCATAAATAAATATATTATAATGTACAACATTCAAGTCATCTGGATTAATTTACACTAATACCTGTATAGCAGCGATAGCCTAATCGGAGTCCTACTAGGCTATCGAGGTGTCCGGTTCGATCCCATGGCATGGATAGTATCCTCGGCGATATGTGAAGTCTGCCAACCCGCACTGGGACAGCGTGCTGGACTGTGGTCTAATCCTTCTAACACTGAAAAGAGGCTCCTGCCGTAGCAGTGGGACAGTTTCAACAGGGCTGATATTATCATATATTATTACCTGTATAGCCAGGTTTAGCAGTGGTGACTATGGAAATACCGAATTTTGACACTTATGAATCGTAAGGACTGTCTAAACCCGTAACGAATTTAATCAGATATAGTATAGGAAGAGTTGTGAAAATAATCTCATTTCTTATTTAATCGTTGATGATATTATAGTATATTTTATTTTTATTTTATAACTGAAATCAATATTATACTTGATGATTATCTCTAATGCAAAACCTTTGCATTAGTAAGGCAATCGTCTTATGAATAAAAACTAAAATAACATTACCATCTAATGACATTGAACTTATTAATGTGATTACTTTCATAAATCTTATTTATTTCTGCTGAGTAAAAATACATCCAATTATTTCTTGCGATTCATAAAAAAATATGCTATAGTATAATTATTATGAATTCGCTAAGCCAACACAAAGAGAAAACACTTATCCTTGAGATATTGAAATTAAATTTTCTTGAATAAACGGTCAAATGAGTCAAAAGAATGTCAGACCGCATTCACCATTAAAAACAAAACTAATGCAATTTATTCATTATTTCGATGAAAAACTAATAAAGGCTCTAGTAATGTAAAAATAAAAGATCCAAATATTTTTCGGCAAAATAATACATGACAAAAAGAATTAATTTAAGCATTGCACTTTATCTGTCCGCTTTGTCTATATTTTATTTAATCTCGTTAGTGGTAAGTTAACAAGATTAAATAACAATAATACAAATAAATAACGGACGCATAAAGTAAAGTAAAAGTCAAAAATCATTTATTCATTTAGGTCACAAAGTAACACTTATGAACGTCAAAATATATAGGTTAGTGCGTTTACTAAGTTACTGAAGTTACATTTAGGTTAGTTGCTAGGTTCAGGCAAAGAGTTGAGCCTATGAGAAGAAACCTGCAAGAAACTCACGGCCACTCTTTTAAATTGCCAATTAAAAATAATTTCAGTATTTTAAAACTCAGTAGATAATAAATTTAATTCTTCCTATCTTCTTCAAAATTTCTTATAGGTTTTTTTATATGATAATGCGACCTTGAAGTACTAAATTAATTTTGTTAAAATTTGGTACAAAGTTTGCTTATATCCTAGATAAGATAGACCACTTAAATACCAATAAAATTGAAGGTCAAAAGATCAAAGGATAAGCAACAAAAACCAAATTGCTCATTAAATTGTTTAAAGTTTGGAATTACAGAAAAATGGACATAATTTTTTTATTTATTATCATATCGATAAAATCAAAATAGCTATAGAAAACAAAAATTAAAGGCATTAATGGGCTCTTTAATTAATTTGATTCTACGTAGTTTTATGTGTTTTTATGTCGCTTAGATCAATTAATTTTATTATCCTCACGAGGTAATAGGCCTGTACATGACTGTAGAATAACTTAATTGAGTACAGAAGGATAAGTGATGATTGACATCATTGCGCCAAAAGCTAATAAAGCATAAGAAACAGTGCTTTGTAGAAACATTGTAAGGATGTTAGACAGAAGTAAAAATACATTACCGACTATAAACCAAAAATGAAGTCATTTTTAAAGGGAAGCGCGTTAAACTCTCATAGTGCCTAAATCTCGTCGGTTATACCGAACCACACTTCGAAAACGCAGTTTTTAGCTTGGGCGTAAACGACAAAAAAGTTGTCGTAGGGATATATTCTATTTGCCTATTATTTTATTATTTTTATTTATTCTATTTATTTTTATTATTGCCTAATTTCGCGATTTTACTAATGTGTTTAAACTTTTAACCGTTGATATATATTTCTTGGATTTATTAAAACACCGACCTATAGAAGCATGCCAGCCAATTCCGTCAATTTCAATAAACTCGTCAATTCTGAATTTAAATAATATCATCTTGCGTTTGACTTGGTAATTTAAATTAATTCTGAAGTTAACTCTAAGATACATACAGCTGCTTTAAAATCAATTACTCGTTTGTTTGCCCGCCTTCGTTTTGCTTTGATATTTTTAGATGAAAATATTTGTTTTATTACTTTCGAATACAAGTATTACGACACCAGTGCTGTATAAGTGACAAGCAATATCAGTGATGTGTATTAAAGTAAGTTACAAAAGTGTTATGCATTTTGATGCATAACACTTTTGTAACTTACTTTACTTACTTTAAATATATAAATGGACTCTACTACGTTTGAAATTGGTTGCCTTTCTGGACCTTAAGTTGACATCTGACACACAATGCCAACTTAATGTCTGAATTATAAAGTTAGTATTATGATGTACGCTCGTTTTTAAAATTGTATACTATCGATCTCTATCATGTAAATCCGTGCTTACTTTCTTATACTTTTTCTTCCAATCTAAGTACGGTGAAGACACATTGACTAAAACGCTGTTTAAATAATAATAATAAGTTTATTGATTGTTTCAAAATATTGCAGTACATAGGTATAAAGCTTATTAATGATATTTTTTATCTACAATTATAGTGGGTGCAGTTCTGATCTCCTAACTAGGTTATAGAATAAACTGTATGAAGGAGGAACAAAAAATAAAAATACACATCATAGAAAACTGAAATTCATTTATATGATAAAATCATTTTTCTAAATACCATCATGATATTGTGTTATGTCAAGTGCAAAAAATAATTTAATCTATATAAATATGCCTGTTATTTATAAGTAAGCTATGACAAAAATATTTCGTATATTAAATATCAAGATTCGAACAACATTTAGAGACATATCGTTGAGTTGTACCCTGAAGTATTTACCTATTGCGATAAGAATCAGTGGAGAAGCCTGAGAAGGATCTCAGGCTTCTCCACTGATTCTTATCGCCTGATTTTTCTGATATTCTCTTATAGATATTATATCTTAGTACGCTAAGGTTTCCGAGTCAGCCTATTAAACGCTGGGACATACATACGTACACAAACTATTGCATTGTTAATGTAAAAAAACCAATGTCTTAGTGGCACAACCGGACGCACAATCAGATTTAAAGTTCTATACCTCAAAACCGAGTCTTTTAGAGGACAAGATACAACAGACTATACTTTTAAAAACACCAAATTACCTGCTTGAAATCTAACCCTGGAACACTTATTCAAACATAGAATAAAAAGTCTGAATTAAAATAAATTTCACTTAAAAGTAAAATAGCAATTACTGGGTAGACTGAATATTTATTTAGGTCACCTTTCAATATAAAGGTCAGTGTAAAATATTGGAATAAAAATTGAATTTCAGTGTAAAATTTAAGTTGGCTAGGTTGCTCGTACCTGAATTAATATTTTTGTACGCACACTGTAACTGAACGAAATTCTATTAAACGTTTTCAAGTGAAATTTACTTTCGAATAACTTCCACACTTCAAGATAACCACCATATTTATAATTCTGATAAGAATTATTTGACGATGGAAAATCGGCCCCAAAAGAAAGCAACAAACTGTAATGTTGGTTATCATTGAGACGAGCATCGCCTAATCTCTTCGTGATTATGGCGGTAGAAATGAATCGAAATTTAAAAGGTTAGATTTGTTCTAAAAAGTTTCTTACAATAATAGTTCGATTTCGCATAAGCGTAGTTCAATAATTATTGATTTTTATTTTACTTACTGTATGCCAGGAGTTTGGTATATAACTACATCAGCCACCATCAATATATTGTATTCATCCAATAAAGAAAACAGTGGTTTTAACATAAACGACACTTTATGTATCTAATACAACACCAATAGCACCTCAACCCCCAAAAAAATGTACCTAGAACGTTTTATTCGGCAGTTTCACATACATAATTCTACTTAATACTTGGTCCAATAAGCTAATTTAAAAAAACAACGCGAAATATCACCAAAAATGTATCATAAAAATTCTTACTACATAAATCAGAATTAGTATTCTCTCGCCATCTCCTAAATTAGATATCATACCAAAATTCTTTAGTATAACACAGAAATAAGGATTTTTCACAGCTCTATTTACACGATGTGAATTACAATGATTATACCATAAATCTTACAAGCACTGGGTGGTATTACTGTCAGGGAGTTACCTTATTACGTATGTACTAAGAGCACGTTACACGCAACGAAATTTTAATATGAAATGTACAAATAGGGTTGCTGGACTTGAGTTTAAGAATTAGTGGATTTTTTGAGTGGATTCATTTTAAAAATAAACTCTTAAGTTTGCTTTAACATTTCCTTAAGGAAGTTATGTTAAGTTAGTGAAACTGAAAAGGCTCTGGTTGCGAGCAGCCACGTCGTGGAGCATAAATAGGCCCAGAGGAAGACAAAATATTATCTATAGCTGGTCAGCTTATTCCATAGCTGGTATATTCATCTTATCATATAATATTCTACCACATACACACAACACCATCTCGCCCAAACTAAGCAGAGCTTGTACTATGGGTACTAGATAATGGATAAACATACTTATATACTTATTTTTTTGTAAATGCATACATATTATACATAGAAACACCCAGACCAAGACAAACATCCATGTTCATGCACACAAATGTTTGACTTGTGCGGGAATCGAACCCGCGACCTCAGGCGTGGCAGTCGGTTACACTAACCACTACGCCATCGAGGCCGAAATAGAGGCGAAAATAGAGAAGGAAAGGCAGATGTTTGTTTGTAATGGTACATAATTAGGTTCATCATAGTAATATTATATTAAATAATGTGATTTGCTAAACTTGTAGCGTTGAGCGATAGCTATTGTGCTCATATCGTGGATTAATTATTGGATAAAGCACCACTGGAATAAACATAACTCTTAAAGTAAATATTAATTTTGACATGTTTGTGCTACAAAAATATGGCCTTCCTAGTGCCTACACTGTGTTTTCACGTACATAGCTCACACAAGGTTTACTGATAAGGTTTTAGTGCCGTATGAAAACGTTACGAGTAAGCGCGTTTATTTATTCCTATAAGACAAAACGTAGCAGCAACTCATTTCATAAAACCATTGAATTGTGAAGTTACTCTAATATTAGCGCCATATAATAATTATGAGTAATACATTAATACCAACGTCTGATTTGAAGTTGGCAAAGTTTTAAGAAATTGCTAGACAGCTACGCATATGTATACTTGATTAATAATATCCACAGCTTTACACGTATCAATTTATAGACAAGAAAGAAAGTAAATCTCTGAAGTAGTTATACAAAACCATGTCAATTTTCACCTTAGCAAGTTTTAGTCTCTATGTAGAAAACAAGTTCATCTTCATTATACGGGTACTGTTCCTAGCACCCTTATCATAACTTATGTGCTCTCGACTATTATAATCCATATTACAATGTTCCCGGCTTCATATTCGAGCCTTAAAAGATTCTATAATCCAAAATAGTACCTCATACCACTATGCTAAATAGGGTATCTACCAATTATCAAATTCCTTTCCGTCCTTTTTCCCAACATATTTTATACGAAGCGTTCAATATTTCACACTTTATTTGGCAGCCCTTGCTGACCCTCCTAATTTGCTAGCCGGTGTGTTACCCTTATAAATTGTGAACTAGTTTACCAGCTCACACGTAATTCCATCCTTGCTACTATTTCCTTAGCCATTCGTGCGTTTAAACTAAGTTCGCGAAGTTTCCCTTTTTATCTAGAGAAACGTTTTCTTAGGCCTATTGGGAGCTTTTGTTCTATTTTAGCATGTAGAGTTGAAATTGGTTTGCTGGAAAACATTGTTTTTATAATTGAATCTGTTAAAACGGGACTGTTGTAGTTTATATAAGACATATTTGTACAAGGTACCAGAATATTGACATATATATGTTTGTAGGTCTCTAAAACTAACGTTTGGGTGTAGATACGTTTATATAGATGTATTTTTTATTTGAGTTGTTTGATTACAAGGAAAATAGAACATAATCTCACGCCTGTATAGGAGAGCTAGGCAGGCGTGTATTATTACCTATTCATTTTGCTATCTTTTTAAGTAGGTACCTCGTAATTAGGGGTAAGTATATTTCTGCGCACTAGTCAAATTTGCGGGTTATATGTTGCTTTTACCAAATTTATAACGAAAAAAGCCATTGTCACTTAATCCAACTCAAAACCTGATAATTAAACCCAAATATAAGCACAAATTCATACCTCACAAACAACGAGCAAATGCGAGAACAGAAGACATACCATTTGAGTAATCAGAATAAGACTGAGGCGATAACTTAAAGGATCGATTGTCTAACGAAAACTCGATTTACCTTCGATTATTCCGTGGCTAAAGTCGATTAAGTCGACCAGATGTGACTGATTACGCGAATAGACTCCCATCTGCCGTCACAAGATAATAAAGATAGTTCAACTTTAGATCAAAGGGACCCAATATTGAAGGTCGACGAACAATTTTCAAATGTGTTAGATACTCACGTTGGACCCAAAGTAGAAACAGATGTCGATGAAGTTCTTGTAGAAGCCAATGGAACATATAAAATAATTATTTTATGTTACTAAGAAAAGAAGAAATAAGCTACGATATCCTAGTGGTGGACTGATCGACTGTCACGCAGGGGTTTCGAGGTCGATTCCAACGGCGAACGTACGAATCTCTGACTTTTCGAAGTTATGTGCATATTAAATAGTTAATTATCTCTCGCTTTTAACCTTTAAAAACACATAGTGAGGACTCCTACATGTTTGAGAGTACGTAAGCACTGAGCCAGCATGGTAGGCTATGGCCTAACCCTTCTTCCACTGAAAAGAGTCCCGTGCCCAACAGTGGGATAGTTTAATACAGGGCTGATATTATTATATTATGTTATACTAAGAAAGGAATATCAACCAACCATACTGCATAGTGTAAGTAACAGAACAGTGTAACCCACAACGATGTTCATAGATTGCATGCCACGGCTTTTTTTACCTGTGAGGTAGGCAGAGACTACAGATTTCCACTTGCAACAATCTAAGCGTACCTCTTTTGCTTTATTGACTTCTTATTCTTCACGTACGTTTGACGTTCTAGTAAAATAACGGCTGCTACATTTTGTATATATTAGTTGTAAAATACTTAAGCTATAATTGAAAGGTGATTTAGGAATGCGACCTTGAGTTTCTTCTCTCCTTGGCTGAATTCGCAACTAACAGTAACTAAATTCAATAACTTTAGTAAAGTCACCAACCATTATATGACGATGATAGGTGTTGCTTTGTAATTCTTAGCCTATTCTTTCTGCAGAATGTCTCCAATATAATCAGAGACCTTTCGCTAGATGACCTCAGCGAATGGTCTCTGGATGGTCTTGCCGTCTTTCCCAACCACAATTGCTTTATATACATACATTCTTGGTCACATATCGGTCGTCTATTATTTTCAAATTCCCAAACTATTTTAACAAATTACGATAAGGTTAAAATTATAATATAATTATTCATAGATTTAGTGCAGTCAAATGAATATTTTGAGTTAAAATTTATATATTTAGTACCTATTGAATTAATTAAGTGAAAATTTAATAGAAATTCCAATTAAATTATTACCGTAGATGGCAGCATAATATTAAGTATCAATTGGTTTATTTAATCATGGAATAGTTTATAACTTTTCTGGGATTGTAATTATTTTTATACGTTCAGTGCAAGGCTCCTAAGCACAGATCAAGAGCAAAAATTTATCAATTTATCAATCGGCTTCAGTCCATTGCTTTGAATTGCCCACAAATATAATAAAGTAGCTGTGGGCCGCGGTTTTCTTTTAAATCCCGATGCCCTGGGAATATCGGGATAAATAGATATAGCCTGTGTGTTAATCCAGGTCTAAATACCAACTTTCATCGCAATCGGTTAAGTAGTTTTTGCGTGAAAGAGTAACAAACATCCATCCATTCAACCATCTATCCATCCATCCATACTCATAAACTTTCACAATTATAATATTGTAGGATGTAAAATTAAACACCCGACAAGTGAATCAGTTGATACAATGAAGAACGCAACATAAAATTGTGCGACCCACAACTAGTTGTTCCGAGTTTGGGTATTCTTTCTGTAAAGATTTTAAAGTCCCCCGCAATGCAGGGATTAACCCAAATGAGTCTTCACTGCAAGATTATAAAACAAAGTCCGCCGCGTCTGTATGCGATAATCTCAAAAACTACTGAATGGATTTTCAAGCGCTTTTCACCAATAGACAGAGTCATTAATGAGGAAGATTTAGGTGCATAATTTCTTAAAGTTTTGTACTAATCGTGAGAAGCCGGGGCGGGTCGATAGTATTAAATAATTTTAGCTATAACCAAAAAAACTAAACAAATACATATTAATAAAGTATGTCATAATGAACAAGACGTAATTATATAATAATACGATATTACTACAAAATCAAATAATTAATACAATAAGAGGCCAAACGAAGTCGATTCGGCAAACAAACAAATATTTCGAATATAACAACAGTTCCCTGTTGGCGTGTAATCAACTCTTCCTAAATTAATATTGACAAGTGTATCAGAATACACTGGGGGATTCGTCGACATCATGCCTAAGGGAACATTGTTTAATTGTTTACACAGATGTCTAAGTAATAATTGAGTTTTTCTGTTGGGGCTTACTTGAATATTAATAGTGAAATATTTGTATGTTTTTGTCTTTTTGCTTGTGCTTTTAAAGTTACAAAATATGTAACCTCCTTTATAAAAGAGTCAAGCAACATGGTGCATAGGTAACCTAGAAGAGGTAGCTATCTTATATAGAGGTATATATATGCTTGCTAATTACCTCCTATGCAACTTTTGAAATTTTGTAAGACCTCGTCATTTTGGACTGCACCGTTAGTTTCTTAGAAAGCTTAGGCGGTAGTCTAACTATGATCCAACTATGATAACGCAGTGCGTGTAGGAAGATAGGAATGTCATAAAATAATTATAATTTATTTTTTTTGTATTTTGTCTGCACGGTTGGCGTAGTAGTTTAACAAGTCGCCTCGCTACTGCCACTGAGCCGAGAGTTGTGGGTGCCACGTGACAAAAATTGTTTGATCCACAAGTAGTTGTTCCGAATCTCGATTTAATTTGGGACCTTCGTTTAAATGTTTGTAAAGTCCCTCGCAACAAAGGATTTGTATCTAGATCGGGCGATGTTTTATAAAAAGAATTAAAAATAGCAGACATCTACCAAACCCATTTATTACTCATTGAAATTAAACTACTATATACGGATTTTATCGCGTTATTTATTTTACACTTTATTACAAAATTTTGAAACTGTTGCACTACTACTAGATACCTACTAGTAAACAAAATTTTGTAATAAAGTGTAAAATAAATAACGCGATAAAATCCATATATAGTAGTTTAATTTCAATGAATAACATTCGCGTAAACAGAAGACAATATTACTGCTCGCCGATGGCGACGACTTCATTGATTATAAGAGAAAACATTTTTTTTATTGTTATTAAATTACTATATACGGATATTATCGCGTTGTTCATTTACCATAAAATTCGCGTAAACAGAAGACATTTTTTTTAAAATAAAACTGTCACCTGTCGCTCTTTGTACATGTTTTAATTTACCACGTGATTTGGAAATGGAGCTTCAAAATAATGGCTGTTGAAGGACTCTTACATATCAGTAGACCTTTGAATTTCGAATGTATTTTTGTCTTGCTTGAGGATATTGCTAACTACGCTAACGATGATCTCTATTTTTAGACAATTCTATTTTTTTATACTACTAGCAACCAAGTAATGATAAACAGTACTAAATTACTTGCACATTATAAACCTTGCAGCAACATTCTAGTTCCTTAGAAGTTTCTTTGAGTAGTGTAATGATAAACATCTGCCGTACATGGAGTGCAGGGGTGGAATTGTATGCAGTTCCACCCTATCTATGAACTATCGCAACTTTGGCTCTAAATAAAATGAAAAAATAAAAATGAAACACCAACCCCAGGTTTCCTCACTAATAGCATTGTACCTCTTTCGAATTTCTATTACTTTCTTTCTATTATACTTCTTTCTTCTTTCTTTCTTCTACTCGAAATTCGGCACCATACTAATTGCAGGAACACTAAATAAAGAATACCACTGACCAAAATATATCTCGGTGTCAGCCATTGTGACCACAAAACAAATAATTTGTGATCAAAATGTGTGTTTTAAGGTAAAAACATGTGAAACCATTATCCATTCCTAAACGATTACGTAACGTACGGAGAATTAAGGTTGTTTTGTAATCAATCCTGTTTTCAATTAAGCTAATTGGCCGGAAAACGGAGGAAAATTTATAAGTGGTTGGAGACAGACCAATTTATTTGGAGTAGGTAGTGAAATTTTTTCAGACAAATAATACAGGGAAAAGATTTACAAAATATTACCTGTTTTTTTTTTAAACGACTGGCTCTTCGATAATTATAATTTATTATATATATCTTATTGTTTACTTTTTTCATTGGAGTAGACTAATCGAAACGAATAAAATAGCCATGTAAAAGGTATTTGTAGAAGAGATCTTCTACAAATCAAACATCATAGTTTCAAGTAACACAGATATTATGTTACTTAAAAATCTTATTGCGACAATTTTTTATACTTATATATATACTACCAATATCCCCGACAGCAGAGACAGGGTAGGTGGAAGAGACATAATATTATATCAAAGTTCGCCAATAGGGATAAGCCTATTGCATTCTATCGAGCAAACTGCTAGATACCTTGCTGTTACTGAAAGTTTCTTGATAGAAAAATTCAACAACCCAATGAAACCATGCACACCTGAAAATACAACAATGCCTTGTTTGTTATTTTATTAATACAACTGCATTAATAAGATCAAAAGCAAGGTCTGGTTGGTAATAAATGATTACAATATTTTATTGTCTTACTTTTACGCAAATGTTATACATTGAAGATTAACTACTTTATATATTTTTATTTAAAACACTTTTATTACATAATTTTTAAAACTATTAAACTAATTATGTTTAATTTTATTAGTATTAAGCTATTTAAATTATGAAAACTATTTTGAATTATCGAAATTTATCGATGAAGTCGAAATAGTTGTAAAGTGCCAACTTAGATCTAAATAGTTCATAGTTTATTTTCAATGATTACAATATTAAATACCATCGCATTGATTGAAGCATTCAGATGCAATGATTTTCGTTCCTTGCGCTGGAAGGACATAACATAGTAGATTTGCTCTGTTGACAGTACAGCGCTTCCATAGCAAGCTGTTCGCATTCGCTACACAATCATACCGCTTAATTAAGCGGGTAGCACGCGCCAGTCGCTTTCACGATGAAATTACGACCTCTACAAATGCCAATTTTTGCCTCATAATGTACGCAATACAACACAAGCTTTTTCATAAATTCTAATGCACTAACTTATTTACATATTGGTATTTTACATTAGAAGCTTATACGAATTTTTTTTTGTTTTCAAATTCTGTTCACCAAAATATAAGTCATTTTAAATCCTTCTTAGCCAGTACCTAATATACAAACTCTGTTTTACAAGACCTAATAAATTATACAAAAAATAAAATCCTTCCAGCTTTCCACGATGATTATCTCCAAGAATTATTCGTGCTTTTTGAATCTGAAATTACACCACGTTTATTCGCTCTTAACATTTCATCTGAAACTTCAAACAATATATCTAAAAACTTACCTGGAATGAAAGCGATTTAAGAAAAGTTTTCATACAACGTTATCGGCTAAGGAAGTAGGGACGAAATTCGTAGCAATCATATTAATATTTCAACAAGTAAAAGAAACGTTTGTGACAAAAGGGAATCTTGTTTGTATAGGAGATACGCTTGGAGAAAGTTTTATAACCGTGACGAAGAAATAGACTTGACTTGACAGACTATTCTTTAGAGCGTTTGATGGCAAACATTTCTTTGCTAAGTAGGTCATCACAGCCAAATAGTTAAATAAAACTGATGATATTTTTAGTCACTGGACTACGTTTGTGATGCATTGATGTTTAACCTGCCCTTTGACAGAGGTTCGCATACAAGCCGCTACATTTGTACCACGTATTTGTTACCGGATACGGATACGAGTACGAGCCACCAAGTGCACGCCACTTTAAACCTTATTTTAATAATGTTAATGCTTAAAACTGATTGTTTATCGTCTACGAATTTATTTTTTGGGTAAAGGATATATTATAAGGTATTACGAAAATATAAAATAAAATATAACAATTCAAAAAAATATTATAAAATATATAACATACGATAGGTTAACAGATCTACTTAGGGCAAAGTTATATTGATATTCTCCGTAAAGAAACTCGCAGTTGTCGCACAGAGTCTAGAACTGCGCCCAGTAGACGGCAATAGGCTCGATCTCTATTACACGGGACCTAAAATCTTAGTTGGCAAAATCTGGGTGTAATACAGCTCTGCTTATCCCTTTAGGAATATAGGCGTGACACTATGCATGTATGTTTGAGTAGAGCCTCGCTGATTTCAACATAAATGGGCCGGCTCGACCGGGGAAGGACTAACTTCTCAAAGAATATCGACGTAAAATAGCAGTATTCCTACTGTTGTGTTTCGTTCGGTGAGTGAGAGTGCCGGAGGCCCAATCACCCTCTTTCTCCCTTCCCGCTCCTTCTCCTTCCCACTTCCTTTCCTATAGGGTCCGCAACGCGCAAGTGATGCCTCTGGTGTTGCAGGCGTCCATAGCCTACGGCGACCACTTACCATCAGGTATGCTTGTTTGCCACCTTAGATGTATAAAAAAAAATTATATATTGTTGTGATATAGATCTGCTTATGAGACACACTGATGCTGGGTTTAGTAGTAGTATTTTGCTTAACTTGGTTATAAGTATGGCCTAATGCTTGAAATCACTTTGTCAATCATATTTCTGTCGGTTTAATGCTTAATTGCTTTATTATATAAAGTGGATTTGCAGTGTTTAGTTACGTTTGGTTAGCTTATGAATACACACAACTACATAAAATGTAATGCGGCCTTATGTATAATATTGACAAAGCAGTAACCGTAATTACTATTGGGGTAGAATAATTTGTACTATACTATCTGCTTTTATACATTAGGCTAATGAGAAATAATATGTAGCATGTATTGGATTATTAAAGATCGCTGAACTGCCAGTATAGAGTTTGACCAGCCTCCAATTTGCCGAATAAGATTTCTTTTTCTTGTTAAACTAAACAACAAGAGGACATTTGCGGTTCTGGAGTGTATTGTGTAAAGTATTTACCACGATCATTACCATCATTTATTCTCGCCCTTTTGATATAGTAAACCCACAAACAGTGTTAACAGCAAAAATAATATTTTTCAAATATTTTTCTTTATTCAACATAATTGTATTGCGTTTCAGGTATTTCAACAACTATTATTATCCAGGTTTATTTAACAGACAAAACCTTGCTCCGAACAACTTTCTTCAAGACAACTTTAATTAAAAGATTACCGCAATCACAATCTCTCTTAGCAAATAATGTCCTAGAATAAATAGAGGGGCCGTCATCAAAACAAAAATGTTATTTTCCTTCTAAAAATTCTTGTTTTATTGTTTCTCATTATGTGTTTTCTGTGTTATATGTTTTTGTTTTGTTGTCTTGTGTAATTTATCTCAAGAACTTGTAGTAACACGCCGTAAAAACCCCTCTACCAGTGTGTAATTGCGTGTTCTTGAAGGATAAAGCCGCATGTTGACGAGGAAACGATTTGTTACGCAACATTCTGGTTTACAGTAGCACGAAAATGTTTAGTAAAGTATTGTATTTTAAAGAACGACTATACTTATATTAGTTGTATAACTTTATTCAGTAATTTCTTCACTCAGCAGCAGTCTTCTTTTAGTAGTAGTAGTAGCACTTTTCCTCGATGAAAGGTACTCTTTTTCTGTACCGCTGACGACGTGCATGCGGTATAATAATCGGCCAATAGTAAAGGCGTGAATGCATATCAAACAAATTCGAATTTGTAATATTAGTTAGGAAAGATTGCACAAGACAATTTTGAATATGAAATTAACATTTTCGTTCATAGCAAATGTGCTGTGCCCACAACAAAAGACGGGTGCTATGTGACATTCAATGATAAAAAAAATCTTCCAAAACAGCTCGTGCTAAAAATATTCCTCGAATAGCGACACAGAGAGGACTTTGGAGAGGTTTTAAAAAACACAGGAAGGAATATAAAAATATTAGACTCAGAGAATTCACAGGCTCGAAAAATGTATATCACACAATGTTTGTCCTTACGACGATCAAATTCACTAGGCGCATTGGCAAGGTGACCACTGCAAAGTCGTGTGTAGCTTTGCATTGTTATCTATCAACAATATGTTACCAAATTATTCAGACAACAAACATTTCAGGGTTTCATAAACCACAACATGTAGCTACTTTAAAAAAGGGGCAAACTTAAATCAAAATTAAAATATCTTTATTCATTTAGGTCACAAAGTAGGTAACACTTATGAACTTCAAGGTTACACTATGTATGTATCTTATATGGGAGCCAGTCAGTGCAGACCGGCGACACTTCGACCTAGTGGGATCTTTTGTGTCGCTAACTACAAAAACAAAAAAAGGTTACACTAACTAAACAATAATATAAAATTACATTTAACTGTTGCCACGTTCAGCAAAGCAAGGGCGCAGAACCAATGAGAGGAACGGGCAAGAAAATCACGGCCACTCATTCTAACCACGCCAATTTTACAATACTGCTTGTTTTACAAATTATATTTGAAAGGAGCTACAAAGATTATTCCATTTGAAGAGAAGCTAGATGTCATATTGTTGATATTGCGCAACAAATGTTGCTGAGTATGTAAGATCTTAACCTACAATACTCGAGGGCTAAGGGTGAGCTAATAAAGGCAATATAAGATTCTCTCACCGCTGTAAAAACTTTATGTGCTTTTTATTGCGTTTTGATATAGATAATGAAGATTATTGTGCGAGACAGTGGGTTATTAGGGCTCGCAATTGGTAGTTTTTGTTATAGTCGTTTTTTTTTTGGAGATTGTGCTTATCTCGTTTGAGAATTGGAAATTTGTTTTACTTATTACATTTATAGTTGGATCAGTGAAAATCGTTCGTAAATGTGTTACATCATTACTTTTTACTTTTATTTACCCAAAAGGTAACGCAATACACACTCAGATAGAAATGCTTAGCACTCATGTAATAAGAGACTGATCTTGTAGTTTTTTAATATAATCTTGCGGTTACACTTGCGGCTGATTGTGATATACCGAGTTCAATGTCACGGTTTTTTTATGGGATAGGAGGCAAACGAACATACGGATCACCTGATGGTAAGTGATTACCGCCGCCCATGGACACCAGAGGAGTCACAAGTACGTCGCTGCTGTTTTAAAAAAGAGTACGCTCTTTTCTTGAAGGTTTGAAGGTCGTGTTAGTTCGGAAATACCGCAGGTGACAGTTCATTCCACAGTTTTGTTGTGTGAGGCAGAAAATTTCTGGAAGAACGCACAGTTGTGGACTGTCAATCATCTAAATGACGGAGATGAAAATGCTCTCGCGTAGAACGATGGCGAAAAGAGGCGGCAGGGATCAGTCCAAACAATCAAGCACTCCCCATAGTAAAAGCGATGGAAGATGCATAGCGAGGCACATCTCTACGCAGCACCAAGCCAAGGAGTCTAGCCAATTTGAAACATCCTGACAGTCGACGATTCGAGTCACTCGCCGTTGAAAGTGGTCCAGAGGGAGAAGCTGGTACTGGAGTGCCCCTGCTCAAAGATGAGAATCACTCCTCTCTCTACGACTAGTCCAGTTTATGATATAGCGTTTCCCTACACCAACCGTCAGGTTATAATAGTGGTAGCCAGTGCCCGAGAGTACCTTCCGGGACCAGGGTCTTGTCCCCAAATCTCGATTTCTCCGTCCTAACTCCAGTGATCCGGTTCTCGTAAGCGAACTACTATGGTAGATATAGATAGAGTATACGAGTTTACTATGGTAAAGGACGCAAATGAGCAGATGGATCGCCTGATAGTAAGCAACACCAGAGGAGTCAAAAGTGCGTTGCGTTACTTTTAAATTAACCAGAAGAGGGGGACGGTTGGGCCTACGGTGCCCTCATTCACTCGACGAAACACAACGCAAGCGCTATTTCACGCCAGTTTTCTATGAGGCCGTGGTATCACTCCGGTCGAGCCGGCCCATTCATGCCGAAGCGTGGCTCTCCCACGGCAAAATTCGTGCCCAAGTAGCACTACCTATTCTCCAGATAGGTGCCGGAGCAATAAAACCGCTCGCCACACGCAACTCTGGAAGTTGCTAACGAAAATCTTGCTGTAGCCGACGGAGAAGCCGCCTTCCATATCTCCAGTATGGTACCAGAGCTGTATAAGGCACGCTCACTTCCCGAAGTACATCCATACGCCTACCCAAATAGACCTACAAGCCGGGTGTGGCCCGAGTCACTCTAGCTATGACTCTTACTTGCTGAGCAGGCTAGCACCCGAGATGCGTTGTGGCAGCGAAACCACGCTGCCACTTCGCTAAATACAACTCCGTGCCTCGAGCGACCGACTATTTCGCACTAGCCGCGCATGCATCCGACGCTCGAACGTCACGTGCTTGCCGAGCGACGAACATGTCGTCCTCAGCGGCTAACCACATAGCCCCTCCGAGTCCAACCTCAATGTCCGGCACCGCGCAATTTAGTCAGCGGTCAATAGAACACACCTTTTGAGGCGCAGTGGGCTTCCTGACCCCGCAGTACCCTGGTCCTAAGGGGGAGACTCGTAGTTCTCCCCGCGACACCCTATCTACTCGGGTCCTGATGATAAATCGGTTATGAAAAGATGTTGGTTAATTTTTTATAACAATGGTACTGTGCTAAGCAGAGTTTTTGTAGAACACAGTCCATAAACACTCTTTCTAACTTTAGGCTCGTCGGGTCCTCACTGCCCACTTTTAACCAGCACTATTACAAACATATTAAAATAAATTTCAATATGTTAATTGATTACATACATACATACAGGATTATATATACATAGATTCACGCCTGTTTCCCAGAGGGGTAGGCAGAGACTACGGATTTGCATTTGCTACGATCCTGACACTCTTCTCTGGCTTCATTCACTTTCATCACATTCCTCATACACGCCTGTCGGTTCAAGGTGCTCTTAACCTGGCCTTTGTCCAGAACGCCTCCGATCTGATCAAGAAACGTTCGCCTAGGTCTTCCTCTTGCGACTGTTCCATTCACACTAGCCTTATAAACTTTCTTAGTCAGTCTGTCCTCGTCCATTCTTTCTACATGCCCAAACCAGCTTAACATACCCTTTTCTATTCTTATCACTATATCCAATTTCATGCCGCATCTCTCTCTAATCACACTATTCCTTATTCTATCTTTCAAAGTCACACCACATATATTTCTCAGCGCTCTCATTTCTACAGCATTTATTCTGCTCTCATGCTTCTTTTGCCATACCCAACTTTCACTTCCATACATAAGTGTGGGCACTAATAGTCCTCTATGAACAGCCAAACGTGCCTTTTCGGAAACATTTCGACTGTTCATAAAAGCGCGTAGAGCTCCATTCACTTTGTTTCCCGCAATCGTTCTCCTTCCAATATCTCCCTCATGTTTACCATCCCTTGTAAACAAAGTACCCAAATATACAAACTCTTTCACTTGCTCCACTTTTTCTCCATCAATCATAATATTACACATCGTCACGCACTCTTCCTTTTCAAATACCATTACTTTCGTCTTGCTTACATTTATTTTCATTCCTTTACTCTCAAAAGCACCATGCATAATAGTTACCATCGCCTGCAACTGTTCTGCTGATGACGCAAGTATTACTTAATTGATTAAATTCGATTATTCTATTTGCTTGCAATGCCAGTAGCCACCAGGGGAGAAGGGGCATCGCTCGACGTGCGGCAAATGACGTTAGTGCGCCGCAACCCTGTCCATCAATCATAGCCACGACCACTCTGACAAGAGTGCCCGACTAAGAAGATTCTATTTTTAATGCATAAATTCTCATTTGAATTCGTATTCGAACAATTTTGAATCATTATATATTTTTACAAAAACAATTGCCATCGCTACTCCTACCTTTACGCCATAATACAATAACAAAAACACGTACCCACAAACCTATTGTCTCAAACATCAGTCCCGAACATATTCCATTACAATCCACAATAACATAATCAAAACCCAAAACGTTCAAAATTAAATCTATCTTATCTGCTGTGTTTACTTTGAGACAGAGACCGGTGTCATTAAAATGACAATACCACAAAGTTACATGAGGCTTGTTACGATATGCGTTTACAAGACACGTTATCTACCCCATGCTCAACATTAATCCTTTACAAGTTAAATTGTGCTCTCATATCTCAGACAGCCCGGTTCGCGACAGAGTGTCGTCTTGAATAATTGTGTAAGTTTCAATATCACTGTTTTGTTTAAGTGAAACAAGTTGGGAACTATTGCAATCTCGATATGAATTGTTCTGCTAAGTCTGGGGCTTACTGATAAGTGATCTAGGTACATTACATGTATTTACTATGGAGATAACTAACATTCACTTTACACTATAGTTGGTTATTCTAAATGAAGATGTTAAATTATCTCGTACATATTGAAACACAGATTAACATTATAATATCTTCTAATGAACGGTAATGGCAGATGCCTAATTTTGTTATATGTAATGTTGCAAACGCAACTGGCAAAAATCACAATATATCACTAGAGACAATTTTCTTAAGTAGCCTGAAAACAAGGCAGAATCTTTAAAAACCTTGTTTCATACTTAAAGTTATAACACTTACCTCTGTTCGTGGCTTCACACGCGTAAATCCTATCGGAGCACATAACGGGATAAAAATATAAAATAGTAGCATATGTGCTAATCCAAGGCATTGGTACCAAATTTTGATTAAAGCCGCTCATTTACCTATGATTAGGAGCAAATATCCAAAGAACCTTTATGAGTATAAAAATCATACAAAGTGATAATTTATTATTAAATAACTATCTCCTAAGCAACAAGGCTGTATTTTGAAAGCCCAAATTCTATTTTCTTTATTCAAGAATACGAATAACGAATTGAGGTATAACAATTGTTTTGAAATTCTATGTCTTATCTACTTTGTAAGATAAAGTTTATTTGTAATAAAATTAATAGGGGAATGTACAAGTAAAACGATATAAAGATCCTTTGATTCATGAATGAAGTTGTTTATTCTTTACCACAAAGCTAAGTTACGTACTACTTATAAGATCAAACATTGTCTTTGAAATGTCTTGTTTAAAAGCAAAAATATTTACAAAGAAAATCTTGTGGCCACAAGATAAATACCGCAGAAAAATAGGTGAGCGCACCTTAAACCGAAATAAAGCTATTAAAAAACATTGCTCCCGAGCCTACCTTGCAGGCCCTTTTCATATGAGTGCCTGAATATAAGGGCTTGTAGAATTATACAAAATTAAATTTAGTTCAGAGCCCGGTTAGAAGGGGACAGCCTAAACAAACTTACTAACGTCGTTTGGTAAAAGGAGTAAGAGAAAGCGTTGGGTGGGTAACGAGCCGTAATATCTTGGAAAAAAAAGTTATTTTAATAGAAGTTTAACATATTACTTGCCCTTAATTACGAAGTATTGAAGGGCGTTATGATACCCAGCAATTTGTCTTTAAAAGACGACTCCTGCACCAGGAATAATTCCTGTATTGCGGAAGACTTGACAAACATTCAAACAATAGACACAAAGAACATCCAGACTCTGAACAAGTATCTGTGGATCACATAAATTTTTGTGAACAACGCTCGACGCGGACTGCCTCGTTGAGTGTTGTGGGTGACGAGACGACCACTTAAACCTTTACGCCATCCGTGCAGTGATGAAACAATAATTGCAAAGACAGTCAGAGAAGGAGGCCCAATCACCCTCTGTCCCCTTTCCCGCTCCTTCTCCATCCCACTTCCTTTCCTAAAGGGTCGGCAACGCGCAAGTGATGCCTCTGGTGTTGCAGGTCTATAGACTACGGTGACCACTTACCAACAGGTGAGCCATATGCTTGTATGCCTAATTAAACGTTAAAAAAAAATTTCAACTTCAAATTAAGCAAACGGTTTTATATAAAGACCAATGTAGACACTGACAATCTAAAGTTATCGAATACACCGAATCTTCAAACCTGGCAGATCTGTGTGTTCAATTCTGTCGGTTGTGTTTAGACGTTTAGTTGGATGTCCCTAACCACCTCAAAGAACATCCACTCCACAGGATGTTTTCATTCTTCTGAACAGCCTAGATGGCACTCACATTTTCTTGGTTTATTTACTTTCTTGGTCGATCTTGTATCATCCAATCGCCTATATCGTCTCGTAAGTACACCATTCTCATTGCCATACGTTTCCATCCACTACACTACAATCTGTTTTCACTTTCGGTTGATTTAACTTTCTTTATAGTATAATTATTAGCCCTTTTACATCCAGTATTTATATGCAAGCGTACGTTTAAATTCGTTTCTGCTGTTAAAAAAAACATGTAGCTTATTCATTTTGCCGCTCGTAATCAATATCTTCCTCATTTTTACTACGTTTTGTAAACAAAGTCACGAAAGATCTAAACAATATGAACGTAAATTGGATATTTTACTCTACAATGTCAAAAAGTACTTTGCATATTTAGTATCTATAAAATGGAGAATTGATACCATAATTTAAGGTAATCTTTTCACTCGTGTAAGTATTATATTATGTATATTAATAATGAACAAATCACCAGTACAACCGTTAATCTGTCAAATCTTAGAATACCAGAAATAATATAAAATGTATTGTGTCTAGCCACCGGTGTGCCGCTGCGACTCAGATGTTAAATAGATCTTATCAGGCTGGAGAAACATAATTCACTTGCCAAAACCTAAACAAGGTGATAAAATGCACCATATTGTTATAAGAGCTATGACGCTATCAGTCGTACTGTCGCCAAAAAAAAAACACCAATATCCAGTCATAGTGAAAACGGCCAAGAAGGCATATATGTGTATATTAAATAAGTTGAAGGAATACAAACCGTAGTAACAGCAAACATCACATAAATTCAAACATTTAGTAAAATTTAAATTTATGTAGAAGTTCTTTTAGTTTAAATTATTTTGCCAGTATACGTATATTTACCCATCAAATGTCCTCCGATTTCAAGAAACTTGGTATACCTTAAAAAAAGAAACGATATATTTATTATAACACGAATACATAACTTACAAAATTAATGATATTTGGTTCACGAGCAGCCTTATATTTTTTAATATTGTAGAGATAATAAGAAGCACGTAAGTAATTCCAGACACAGGTATTATCAATCATAGTCGTGTGATATATGAGTCCCAAAAGTAAAACAAAATCCTTATCCCTCGACTTTTTCATATCAGGCACGATTGCTATCTGACAGAGTCTAGACAAAATAAAAAAACATTAGACAACAAAAACACATTAAAAGTAGCGTACATACTAACGGGTATCTTAATTAATATTATAAATGTATGTTTGTTTGTTACGTTTTCACGCCTAAACTACTTGGCCCTTTGCTATGAAATTCGCATACACGTTGTCAGGTGTACAAAAAAGGACATACAGGCCATTCATCCAGAAAAAAGTACTGTTACTAACCTAACCTAACCTATGTTTATGCGAGCGAAGCCACGGGCAAAATGTAGTGTAATGTTAAATCTTTTTGTGTACAAAGTATTTATTTTGGGTACTGAATTAATTAAAATTAAGGCTCACACAATACTTTTAATGTAAGATACGATATAATCTAGGTCTATATAGCATTAGCATGTTGTGATTGAATCAAATTTGGTACTCAGAAATTTGAAGGTTGATCCTGACGTTCGTGTATTATATTAGCTATACCTTTTAAGTGAAAGACTACAAAGTATTGGATCTTATATTGATTGCAAGAATGCGGCGTGAAATATTTCTTACAGCAATGTTGAAAAGTTATATTGAAGAGAACAGCGAATTAAATTACACTACAGAAAATCGGAATATCAAAAATATTTCAATTCCACACATTATAATGAAAGGAGCAAGAGTGGTATGCCTGGTCTGTAGCAAGCGGGAATGCGTAGTATCTGCCTATCGCTCCAAAACACCCTTACACCTTTACCTCTTTCGGGAAAACCCTTGCAGCAACTGCTTATTGAATTTTCAAAATTACATCTAGCCTCTAAAGACCACAAAACAATAAACCTTCCTGCCGAAACGCTGGTCTACTTTTTCAAAGCGAGCTAAGATTGGATATGACTACATATATTTTTCTCTATTACAACGAATAACTATTTTAGTCAGAAACACAACAAATAACCACACTTGGTACAAAAGTAAATCAAAAAATTAACAAAGCGTAACTTCATATAAGCATAGAATAGCTTGGCAGCTTTAATTTCTCACTGTATCCTCTTGAAATTACGCCAAAACTTTATGTGTGTGATATATCATCGAATTAACTTTAATGTGTTCCGGCACATGTATGAGTCGTTTGGCTAGAGCGTCATTCCCTAAACAAATTTGTGTACGTCTTGGTTAATTACTTGTTTGAATTATTACCGGATATTTTCTTCGTTTTACTGTGGGTGAGCGGAAAGGTCTGTGGGTTTTCGTTTAATATTATCGGCATTTACATATTAGAGGTGTGGTGTTGGCACAAAGGAGGCATTATCTTTTATAGTACTTTATAAATGCGTTTTTTTCACTAGCTATTATCGTTCACGGTTTCAGTGAATAGATTTTTGAAATAGTGTGCTCGATCGTTCATCATTGTATAAAGTCCTTCAGAATGAATTTCAGTCACGGTGTCTAATCTTAACAGAAGCTAGCCTCGCAGCTGCATAATAAACATTTTAGTGCACAAGCGTGTTCATAAATGCTAATGCACTCTTTATTCGCGACTGAAAAGAGATCAAGCACAGGACCAACGGCTTGTTTAGTGTTTAACATCGCCTACTCCCTAACTTAGGCTTCTATACAGAAAAAGTAATCATGAAAAACACAGCCAAAATGTTTTAATTAAAAAATTGCTTAATAAAAATTATTATATTAAAAAATTTTTTGTTGCCTTCGTTTTAACGCTTTTGTCTTAAAATTGCTAAAATATAAACGTACTATACCTTGGTCAGTAACTTCTTGCTCATGCAACAAAATATACTTTCCTATCTATCTATATATATAAAACTCTTCCGTTACTGAGTGACTGACAGACAACGCACAGCCGAAACTACTGAACGCAAGAAGCTGAAATTTGGCATGTATGTTTCTTGGAGAGTGTAAGGGAGCACTAAGAGAGGATTTTTGGAAATTCTATCCTGAAGGGGGTGAAAGGGGTGAAACCCGATATTCACACGGGAACGGGACTTACGCAGGTGAAACCGAGGGAAAACTACTAGTAGCTTATAAAATAAAGGTCTCTGGAAAATTTTACCGCAAAATTATTGAAGGCGAAGTTTTGGATCAAAATAAAAGAAACTTTCTAGGGTCTTAAGTTCGAGAGCTTAGAATCGCTGATGCCTATCACTTAGGTGGAACAAACCCCGTGTTCCTAACCCAACTTTATTAAATTACCCCGTCTTGGAAGTGTATAAATTGTCGAATTTATCGCTCGGGCACTCAGCGTGCAGGTTACGGGTGACGGGGACGGTCATAGTTTAATGTACGTTTAGTTAACCACGTTAGGCATCCGGTATTTTTAAGATGACCCAAAAATAGAAGGAATTTCTCCCCGTCCAAACATTCTCAGGTATATATTTCTTGTGAGAAAAAATTAAAACGGAAAGTAATTTTATTGCATTCCCCGAAAATGAGGCAAACAAGGGAAGTTTATTTTTTAAAGGAAGTCCTTAATTACAGACAGAGAGAGCTCTTAATTGAAAATGGCCGAAAACAACAACAGCGTTAAGAGTAATATAAATAGTCTGTTTTTCCTTTTGTATGGAAAATAAAGGCGTTCTCAGTAATTACGTACAAAGTCACGCCCTTATCGTGGCATGGGTAGGCAGACCCACATTTTTCTAAGTATGTTTTAGGCCCCAATTAATAGGGGACAAGCTTTCACCGAGCCAAGTTCCAAACTACATATTCTGGAACTAGGCTTGGTAAGCTAGGTGGCAGCACATGCATGAAAAGCCCCATAACGCTTTGCCTGATAGAAATCGAATCCAAGACTTCATGCACGGCAGCCTTATTCACTATGGCGTCATCGACGCAGTCTCAGCAAATAATATGTAATAATAAGTGCATTGATAAAACAACGTGGATACATTCTAAGCCAATTTCGTCAAAAAAGAATCAAGTGATCAATTACGCTATTTATTTGATCAATTACTATTGTGTATATATACGCGTGAATTACTTAATTAATACGTAAACTGATATAAATGCAATTCGTTAATTCCGTGACTCGGTGAATCATATTATTTGGATTAGTTTTATATTTTAGTAGCTGTAAGTGGGATTTAATATAATTATCTAGGTAAACGAGTCTATCTTAATCTTAACTGATATTGTAAATGCGAATGTGAGTTTTGTTATTTGTTTGGTTCACGCCTTAATAACTCAACCTATCCTCATGAAATTTGTAAACACATTATCAGGGATACAGAAAAAGACACTGATCCAAAAAAAAGTACTGTTACTAACCTTATTTAACAAACATAAACGTGATCGAAGCCGCGTGCAAAATCCAATTTATTTATCTTTTTGGCAACCGATTTAATTCGTCAGACACAATGCTTCCATTATAATTTTTTGATATGATAAACCTGACACTTTAAATGATATAAACTCTACATGGTTTCCTTTATTTTTAGAAAAGATAATTTCACGCACTTATAATAAATTATTCAACGTACTTTACAAAAAAATAATTAAATAACGGACAATAACAAAACCCGGACTCATGAATCACACAAGTTTTTGTACCGTGTAGAGATGGATCCCACAACACTCGGCACAGTGGCAGATGCGAAACGTCCACATGAAGCACTCCATCATTCATGCAGTCGAAAATGTTAGTTCAAGTTTATTTTAATACGTCACCAAAAATATTCATATTGGTACAGCAATTTTTTAGAAAGCATGCACATACTCACACAAAAACAGACAAAAGGTATTAATTTTTTATACCTACGTATAAATTTTCCTGTACTTCATCTTATAAATATATTTTTTATAAACACAAATTACGATAAAAGACCAGTAGGCGTATACCAAGGCGATAGCTTTTAGATGGCAGTAAATATAAAAGGGAAACATGAGCTCACGGCGGATGCCAAGTGGGGCAAGCTTCTAGCCAAGTTTCGTGAACAGCTGATATTAGCTCAGTATAGGTTTTTTCGTAGCGTAATCTTTTTGGAGTAAATTAAGAGTTAGATGGTATTGCGTTCTTTAATGTATCTGTGTTCTGATTTAAAGTCCCATTGGTGTATTACTACAACTTTATACTATTAATATTAATATTAATATTAATATAACATTCTATCACATACACACAACACCATCTAGCCCAAACTTATTGATATACTGATTCTTTATTGTTAACAAAAAAGTGTGTTTATAATGTACTTGTTTCGAAAACAGTCATAAAAAGCATGCACATTAATAATATCATCATTTATTTTTTATTAATAAATCTTTCTTGTTATGAGTGATATAAATTACTCGTATTTATATTGAGCACTCCAATATGGCTGATCTTAGTAGAGCAATGGAAATCCAAATCACGACTACTCACTATAGCATGGTCAATGCAATGACGCATATTGGGCTACCACCACGTGTTCATACAGTTATAATTTTTACTAATATTAACACTTTAAATACCGCGGTAGTTACGTGGTATCTGCCAACGCGTCTAAATTAACCGCTTTAGCGTTAAATTGCTTAAAATTTGTTTCTTATAATATTGTCTTCTGTTTACGCGAACGTTATTCATTGAAATTAAACTACTGTACACGGATATTATTGCGTTGTTTATTTGTCACTTACTTAAATATAAATAGTTTTAATAATTTAATTAGCTTAAAAATTTGTAAAGTTTAATAGTAGTAGTAGTGTAACAGTTTCTAAATTATGTAATAAAGTGTCAAATAAACAACGCGTGTTTCTTATTTTTCCTATTTCAAGCAGTAACGCAGCAATTGATCGAAATAATATTTTGGTTAGAGTTTATGGATCGGAAAGTGATACTAGCTATTTCTCTCTGGTTCATAGCTATCCTACCATAAGTAAAAGCAAACCAAATACAGTGCAAAGTCACTAAAATCGTGAAAATGAACAGATAGGATATACAAAAGACGTATCTATTTACTAAAATACAACTTAATTCACTCACATATTTATAAATTTACATATACATTACCTATAAAAAATATACAATAATATACCTACATTATAATAAAATACTTTTCTTTAAGGTCAAGAAAATTTTCTTTAATTACACTCTTGAAAATACTCAGTGGAGGGCTATTTCGTTCAGAGTGCGGTAGATTAAAAGCTGTAGGGCTTTCATGAAATCTACATAATTAAAATTTGACCACTAATAAACCCGGATTGATTTTACTGAAGGGCGAATGTGAAAAGTGGTTAGCTTGCCTAGTAAATGCCTACTGAAATAATATGTGGAAAATATAGTGTTAAGCTTACGCAAATGCTACACATTATAATAACCACAACTTCTGACTACTGAAGATGTTTTATCCTATTGAGTCGTAGCACTACCCCGATGGTCAGACACAACAGATTTTTAATAAGGTCTGGTATTCTAAGTCTTGACAGATAATAATTTATAATCATAATATCAGTCCTGTTATATAATGGTTGGCAGACATCAAATAACTTCAAGAATATCATGGAGAACTTGAAGACATGCAGGTTGTTCCGCAATGTTTTCCTTCCTTTAATAAATAGTTTAAATAACTAGTTGTATTTAAAAAAAACCATGTTTAACCCTGTATATAGTATTTAGTAAGATATATGGCAAGTTTGTTCATGCGGTCAATTGGAATACCTTGCATACAAAAAACTATGCTATCAGTAATAAACACGCGTAGTAATTCCTGTTTTGGTGAGCTGAAAACAAAAGACAATCCAGTGTAAGCCGTTGTGGACTACGGTTACTGCTATCTCGTATGCCGTATGCCTGGACCTTTGTACTACACAAAGAGTAAATAATTTTTTTTTATACGAGTACTAGTTGTGCCCTCGGTTACTGTTATTACTGCGCCACCCCCGTGGGTCGTAGCGTGATGATATATAGCCTATAACCTTCTTCGATATTAATTAATTCGAACCAGTAGTTCCTGAGATTAGCACGTTCAACCAAACAAACAAACTCTTCAGCTTTATAATAATAATAATAACAATAATAATATTCTATCACATACATACAACACTATCCAGCCCAAACTAAGCAGAGCTTGTACTATTGGTACTAAACAATGGATAAACATACATATACATATATATATATATTTTGTTGTAAATACATACATATTATACATATAAATATATTAGTATAGATATGTATATAATCTTTCTATACATCCTGAACTCCTACTTAACGGCTGAACCAATTTTGATGAAATTTTTGGGTGTGTTTTTGTGGGTCCCTGGATGGTTTAGAATCAATTGAACCCGGAGGGAGGCAATGCAGTATCAGGCAATGCAACGTTTGGCAGGGACAACATCTGTCGGGTCCGTTAGTATGATATAAATAGATGTCATTGGCATGAAGGCAAGAAAGAAGAAAGGAAATTTGTACCAAACTAAACCCTAAATTAAACAGTAACCATCCCACCCTTCCGTAGCCTGTATACGTCATCAAATCTGTGGTGAACTGTGGTATTTAATAGTGTCGAGAGAACGTCGTATCTTAGAAGAGAGCGTTGTAATTTTTCACAGAGCGTGGGTTATTACAAAAAAGTACAGTGTGCTCCGATTTAGGTCAGACCTACTTGTTCCTTTGGAGGCACACTTTTAATTACTCTGATATAAATTACATGCCTGTTTGTGATATAAAAGGCAAAGGTGAACAAAATTCATATTTTGGTAATTCCTTTTAAGTTCGTGTTAAAGGGGTCAGTAGGCCAAGTTCCAATCTCCGTGCTTGTAAGAATTGTTAGGAAATCTCACAACAGAAAACAAAATAGCGCCGTGTCTGCAATTGAACTCAATATCATAAAAGGTATAGTAAGATAAGCGTTTACTTATATAATAGACCTTACGACATTAGACTACCGAGGCTAATAATGTTTGATTAACTTTAAAATACTGCAAATACTTTAATTCCGTAAAGAGGCTCGTGCTTAATTTACTTATTAGCACAGGCCTAGGATGGTTTTTAATTAGGGACGATATTATTTTTAATACGCTTTTATTAGCTTCACCTATATGTTTGTTTGTTAGTTTGTTTGTAACCGACTCCTTTGGACTTGATTTTGACCCACTTCAAACGGTCAGATTTCATTTAAACGTTGTAGACTTATCGAAGACCGATGACAATACAATAATTTAGAAAAGAAAATAGTTTTCAAAAACTAAAAAACACTCTTATTTTTTTAAATAAAGCCTGTTTTTTTAGTTTTTTACTAAATTAAAAAGTACAAAATATATTTTTTTTTAAATTTAAAATAAAGATAGAGTGATTAATAAAAGAAATCATTTTAATGTTAAAAGCGGGGGGTGGGGGTTATCAAAATATCTTAGAAAGCTTTTATTTTCTATTTTTTAATTTGATATTTGAAATAAAGCGTGTTTTTTTATTTTTTTAACTATTATTGCATACATTTTATTTCTTACAAAAAAAAGCTTCGAGCAGCGATAGCTTAGTAGAAAACCGTTGGACTGCCACGCAGAAGTCTCGAGTTTGATCCCAAGGCGCGCATTTCTGACTTTTCGAAGTTATGTGCGTATCAAATAGTTAATTATCGATTATCGATGAACTATGGCCTAACCCTTTTCACATTGAGAAGAGGCCCGTGCCCACCACTGGGACAGTTTAATATAGGGCTGGTATTACTATTATGTTTCTTAATACTATAAAACTTATTATATATTTGTGTGATTTCTTTCGGACAATCACTTAAAAAAAGTCTAATGTTCTTTTAAAAGTGATTGTCTAAAAGGGCATTCCTTTTGAGTCACTAAGACTACGAATAGTATACCATTTTACTCAAAGGAAATCCTAAAATACTACACCAAAATGAATAAGACAGATGTAGCTATAACTTTCTTAATACACATCAGATACAGCATGCGAGCGATATCGCGCCGCAGGCGGTATTTAATTACAATACTCTGGAGTTACCTTATATTCAACATACTCTGCGCTTACCGTTCGTACCTTTGACGTTAGTTCGAGATACAACTGAACGTTCAAATTCTGCGTTGTAATATTTTCTCTTCTGGCCTTTGTAACTTCGATACTAAGTTTATAAAGGATATTACGTTTCCTTGTTGTCGGTTTTCTCCTTGTCTTGTACTTTTATATTAATTCGAGTTTGTATTCGATTTGTTGGGAATATTGTTCGCGGTTTCACAATGTATGGATTGCTTGAGCTGTTATGATATAAATCAAAGGCAAACAAATATTAGTTTAAAATTACCTCGTATGAAAAAAAAAGAATTTTGATTGTTTAATAATATAATGTAATAATAATTATAATATTCTATCACATACACACAACGCCATCTAGCCCAAACTAGACAATGGATAAACATACATATATACTGTTTTTTTTTGTAAATACATACATATTATACATAGAAACACCTAGACCAAGACAAACATCCATGTTCATGCACACAAATGTTTGACTTGTGCGGGAATCGAACCCGCGACCTCAGGCGTGGCAGTCGGTTACACTAACTACTACGCCATCGAGGCTGCCGTTTTAATGTTGATTGCAAAGTTGCATCTGTATTTAAAATTGTTGGTGCTAACTACTTAAAGAGATTGAGGGAGGTACAACAATATTTCGCTAGCTATTGTTTTAATTGTCATGTAATAGAGGGTGGGCACATTGCTCTTTACACACACAGTTTTTGACTACTTGCCACTACATGAACATTTCCTAACAAAAATCCCAATACCTCTTTGCCTAGGAATCGAACTTGAAACCACATACAGCTCTTGCCTTCTCTGCCACTGCGCTACTAGGACAGTTCAGCCATGTAGCGATGCATGCGACTCTTATATGACCACGCAATTATGTTACATAATATACCTATTAAAATATAATCAAAAACCTCTATCTCATTCCCTAGCGATAAACATTTTCTTCCTAACAAACTCAACATAGCAACACATTCCTTTCAATGCCTTCAGCTCTTTGTAGTACCTAAGTGAAACAAAAACTAATATATCGTTCGTTTACAATGATTTTGATGTGGGTCCTGATAGGGGTCGGTAACACCCTAATATTAATTGATGTAATTTATATATGTACACAAGGTTCGAACCCAGCGGTACTGTGAGATTCAAATTGGCGTATAATGTCCTCCAGACCGAATTTCGGCCACGGCGGCCAGTCTTAACAGAGACTGGCCATCTGCGCAGGAGATATTATAGTGCACAAGTGTGTGCGCAAACATAAGTGCACTCTCTGTTCCCTAACTCTCATGACCCGATGGGACGGCAATCCGACACGACCGGAGAGAGATCAGGCGCAGGACCAACGGCTTTACGTGCTTTCCGAGGCACGGGGGTGTCTAACACCGCCAACTTCCTAACTCCGGGCTGCTATTGAGATTTCTTTACAGAAAAACCCAATAGCTTTTTGTTGGCCCGACCCGGGATTCGAACCCGAGACCTCATGCACAGCAGTCGCATTCACTACCGCTGCGCCACGGAGGTATTATCTTGTATTATATATATATATATAGGTATATATATATATAGGTATTGTCTTGGTTAAGTGTTTTACGTTTACGTATAATGTATGAGTACTTGAAATCAATATTCTGTTCAAACGTACTTTCACGCCTATTTTTGGAGGGGATATATCTTATGTGGGGGCCAGTCAGTGCAGACCGGCGACACTTCGACCCAGTGGGATCTTTTGTGTCGACACTCTCCCAATAACGACTGCCATAGATGTTCATGGCAGCCGGGACCGACGGCTTAACGTGCTCTCCGAGGCACGGAGCAGGCGATAATTGTCAATCAATACGCACATAATTTTGAAAAGTCATACAACTTCCGAAAGTCATAGGTGCGCGACGTGGGTTCGAACCCGAGACCCTCTGGATTGCAGTCTGTTGGTCTTTTGGAGGGGATAGACAGATACTATAGGTTACGTGTAATAAAAAGTGAAGTGGTGAGTCAACGCCTGCCATGCTGACTTGGTACTGGAACGACATTTTTTACAAAGGATAAATAAGTGCTTTTCACCCATATTTTACCACCTGCGATTTTAGGACCAATTACAGGCTTCTTGGTGCTAATTGTTATAGAAAAGTCGAATAAAAATTATTTTGGGCTAACTGACTGACTTGGAGATCGCATGCGAGATTTCATGCGTAGCAGTTGCATTCATTATTGCTGCCGCAATCGATACATGTAGATAACACGTCTAAACCAACGAACTTATTTTAATCATTTATGTATTTAATAAATCTTTAATAATAATAATAAATCTCTATTGTTTCAGATAATACAAACATTTTACACCTTACAATTTGTATGTATTTTAGTAAAATGTACTGATACTGCTCCCCCAAACTAGGCGAGTGCCTGTATTTGAGTTGCTAGCTGGAATAGCACGAAGCGTCATAAATTATATAACTTGTGTATTACCTAATTGTAATCTAGAATCAAGCCAAATACATCTAAAATATAGATTTTCTTTTAAACATTTGTCTTTAATTATTAAATAGGTCACCCAGGCCAAATCATTAAAATAGTGATTACAGTCGCCCTAACTGACCAGAACATTAATCAAGAAAAACAGACTCGTGATTTATTACATCATGCAAAAAGTAGAAACCGCTGCTATTACGAGGAATAATTAAAAAAGGTTTTAGGAATCCGAAAACTTGAACCTAAATGATAAATGTATTAAAAGGTCAAACAATGTTAAGTCCGCCTAGAATTTGGGCCTTTATTGCTTGACACGACCTGTTTTTGAAAAGCTTTATCAACGACGTGTCAAAATCAAAAACATGTCAAGTAATTTGATTCCGCTAGATATGTTTTAAGTCTCTAATAAGGGTGGCGTAGTACCGTCTACCGGTCACATTTTAAGACACCGAATTGCTACTGAAAATTCGTTAACAGACATACACAGTCAGACAGTCTTCATAACATTTTAGCCCAGATTTGACTTCGAAGTCAGGACTTGAATAGTCAGCTGCGCTTACTGAAACTAATAAACTAAAGAGACGATTTCTCTATTATTGGTAGTCTTAAATACAAAAAAAGGTTGCAATCTACCACGCGGCCTGACTCATAGTAAGCGGTTACTTAATGGACAGCACAAACGGTATTTCTTTTAAAAAGAAATTAGCAAAAATAAGATGAAAAGAAAGTAATAGAAGAGATATCATTACCAATATTATAAATGCAAATGTTAGTTTATTTGCTTATTAGTTTGTAACACTTGCACGCCTTAAATACTAGACCAATCATCATTTAATTTCACATATACGTTGTCAGCGGTATGGAATAAGAAATAGGGTAACTTTAATCCAGAAAACAAGTACTAATCGCGAGGTATAGTTCATTCGCAAAATCAAGATTTACGCGAAGGAAACCGCGGAACATCCGTTAAGCGAAACTCAGTAACTGTGTTACTTACTTCTTTTAGAGGAAATCAGGGTAGGTGTGATAGTATCGACTATCTTATAAATTCCTTTAGATTATAGCGTAATCACGAGTGAACGAAGTAGTTGCGAAGTTACTGAAAACTGTAACTTTTAATTTAAATTGCGAATTAAAAGTAATTAAAACACAAAGAAGAACTCCTTTTTGATTTCGTTTAATGTGGGTTTAATTTAGTTACACGACATATTAAAAGTAGAAACCAGGTAATTGGTTGTTTGGCGGGCTTTGTGGGCCTGCCCGCCATCCGTTCAGCACCAGGTCCGAGAGGCGGCGTGCGTGTTCCCACGCGCGCCTCTATGTCGAGTCCGTCTCCCCTCTAGGGGGGACAGTAGGGAGTGTAGAAGTGCCAATAGGGTAGGTCTTTCGTGTAGTGGCCTGCCGTTTCATACGGCGGGCCGAAACCTCGGCGGGGTCGCGACCGCATGCGAAAGTGATTCGCGCGGCCCCGTCGATAGTGGTTTTGTCGAGGAACACCGTGGTAGGTTGAGTCGGTATTCCGGGAGGTACATTTTCTTCTTAACATCTTTCTTTTACCCCGGCGAGTCCGACATAACCCCTCCGCCCGCCCCCGCGGAGGGGTATGCATCAAGCATTCCCCCACGTAAAAAAAATAAAAAAAAGGTAATTGGTTGTTGTAACTGTGAGTTATTGAGACGAGTACCTATTAATAGGTAAAATTTGAAACGGTATCTATTTATTCTCAAATCTGATAGACTTGCCTTGTGTTTGGTCATCATCGTTTTAACCATTTAATAATATACATAAATCGAATTTTATATGGTACTGCATACGACGCAAGCGTCGTTAGCTACATGCGCAAGTTACATGCACGAATTAATTGTGCACGTTGTATAGATAGATTGCATTGGAAGTTTCATGATACTTACACACCATACTAGTGTCTTAACATCATGTACATGTTACCCGTATCATGTTTAAGAGCTATTTATTATTAAGTTCATAAAAGTTCTTTTTTCTTTTTTGCTATTAGCACACATGATAATTGGCCCCATTTATGAGACCGATGCAGGGTGTCCCAGAAGTCAACCTAAAGCCGGAATCAGATAACTGGCCAAGTTATAATAGCTATGAGAAAATATAAAAAAGAAGTAAGTATTTAAAAAATTACAGATATTTAAAAAAAAAAATCTACACCCTGTGACGGTCTTTTCACTCCTGTTACTACAGATATTTACTTTTTGAATTATTATTTTATTGTTATGTAATATCGAATAATAAAAAAAATCGAGAGCTTAACTTCTTTAAGATCTCGATTTCTTTTTAATTTTCGAGATTACATACCAAAAGAATATGCTATCGCTCCTGCTGTCTACAAAGCACATCCAAACATCATACTGCTTTTGAGAATTGACGGACTCAATAACACTTAAACTGGTCCAGTTCCAGGTTACCTGGGTAAAATAACATAAGCCAAAGGACCGTAGTTATAATCCGTTCTGATAGAGTAACCAATACCTTATCTAATATTCGCAGGATAGGAAGGCAATCTTTTATTTTTCACTAGTTCTTGCCTACGGCTTAAGAATAAAATAAAATCCAAGTCATAGGCCATCTGTGTGTTAAGTTTTACATAAATCCGTTCAACGGTTTACGCGTGATTCACTTAACAAACATCATGAAAATCTTTCACGCTTATAATATTAGTAGAATCCCATGAATATTAGGAAAAGCAGTAACACAACTCCTTAACAACAATACAAGCGTATCTATCGAATAAAGCGATATACCATTGCACTTACAATTCACCTCTAACAGCTATAGCCAGTTACAGGAACCGAAGTCTATAATAAAGACGACAAATCTACCCTGTAGGTAGCATAGGTTTGGTAACTTGCCAAATCATTTCGCTACGTTTTCGCTGCGATACAAATTTGCGGCGCAACTTATAAGCGTTTAGTGTCGTGGACGTAACTGCGAATAGACTTCAACATAACTTTAATAGCAAGATATGGGTTTAATAACTATATTTCTTATCTTAAGGCTTTCGTACACTGAGCATTTAAAGCGATTTGGAATAAACTTTGCTGAATAAATAAATGCATTCGTTTTTATGTACGAATGGCGTAGATTTAAGTGGTCACCACGCCACTACCACTGCGCCGATTGTTGTGGGTTTGATCCCCATACGAGACAAAAATTTGTGTGATCCTCAAATAGTTGTTCCCAGTCTGGGTGTTCTTTGTCCGTTTTTTATAATGTTTGTAAAGTCTCCCACGACAAAGGAATTATTCTTAGTGCGAGTGCTGTCTTTTTAAAGGAATTTAAAGGAACTTATTCTTTAGCATATTTATATTATACGTTCATAAAAATCACAGATATGAATATTACAAAATATTGGAAGAATTAATAGGATGCAAAAAAAATATAAGGGAATATTATGTTGGTCGTAGTATAATATGCTCAGAAGACCGGCAGCATTGACACGTAAAATGACAATGCTGATTCTTTAAGATAAAAAAAACAACCTACTGCTCACAAAAAGCGTCAATTAGCTGTTTCACGAGATCTCCATGAACAGCATTTCTTAAACAATTGGTATCAGCTCAATATAATTACATATATTGTCCGTGTACTAGCGTATGACTTGAAGTTTCATTGCGTGACGAGTGGTAGTAATGGAAGACTAGAGTAGTAATATTTCTACCTCTACTGATACAAATAAACAGCTGGCGTGTTACGTTGAACATTCTATAGATACCCTCTCTATAATCTATGCTGATTATGATAATATTATAGCGATCCCTTACACTAAGACCCTTAAGTGAATCGCTATACCCTTCAGTGCCAAAAATACTTTCAGAACTCTCTATAGCTAGTATAGCCACATCTTGATTCCAAGTTCATCGCCCCAATTTTGGCGAAAGCGAGAAATCTTTAGATAGGCTTTGTAGAAGATGTTAATACATTTGATTACTTAAAATTTTGGACATATATTTGTAATAGTTAATTCTATCAATCCGCTTAAGGTAAGGAAATAATCTCCTTACCACTGCCAATGAGATGCATCCAAAGGGTTTTACATATTTGCATGGACCGAAGCTAATATGTTAACGATACAATTATGCCGCGATTCCAATCGCGAGATAATTGTCTCTTTTTTACATTTTTGTAATATATGCAAAGTCAAATCAAAGCAGCTTGGACAGACACAGTTACACAAAAGTAGCTGAATCGGGTTGTATGCGCAAGCAATGTCTAGGTAGGGCTATATGCGTAAGCTATTCATGTGGCAATCATACCTGTATGCATGCATGGACATGCATCACGGGCTTTGCGTGTGCAATCTGTGCTTCAAATTGCTCATGTTACCTGTCTCATGTACAGGAGCTATGACATTCCAAAAAAACACATTCTGTATTATAATTAACCTCATATTCCATCTTGATTAATCATCATAATGGATGGATGGACTGGATGTCAGATTTACTTATTGTGTACTATTAAGACCATTGTTTGTATTATGATAATCTATTGTCTGTATTAATAACTACTGAGTAAAATAAAAATAAAATTAAAATGTAATTGATTTTTAAACAAAGTTAACGAAAAATCTAATATATATTGCGCTCAATTTAAATGTGTGCGCTCGTTTTTTAAGGATGCATGAGTAGTGGAAGGTCTAGCCCAGTGTTGTTACGCAAAAATCCTAAAATTAATATCATTTTAGGATTTCTGCATATCAACATCACGAGCATATTTTAAGACAAAAAAACTTATTCAGGGTTCATTTTATTATTCAACAGCTATTCCCAAGTCACCTTCCATCAAAAGTAGATGAGAAAATATATCTCACATACTTTGGTATATAGAGCACAACTTTACAATACCACGTAAATCTATAAAGTTACTTTGATAACTCGGGTCTTACTTATAATGAACCTTAACTCTCAACTCGCAATAAAGTTTATGGCTATTGGTAAAAATTTTGTGATATTATCTGTCAGCTAACTTTAGTGATTAAATGATAAGGCAATGCTATATAAGATCACGTGATCTACAATTTTTACAATATTATATTTTTAATGAAGCTGTGACATTAATGCTCATCAAGAAATAATGTTTTATTAAAATAAGAATCACAATGAGTAATTGCTACGAAAGACGAAAGTTGATTTAATTATTCGAATAATTACGTTCTAATGCATGAATCTACGTTGCGAATAACTCGATATAAATAAACATTTGAATAATTGTATTTTTATCGATAAGCGCGCTAATTAATTTATTATTCATTAATGCTTTTTCATGTCTGTTTGTTTGTGCTTCATACAAAAACCACTGAACAGATTTCAATCCAATTTTTACAATCGGTAGCTTAGAGCTGAACTTGAAATTTAAGCTGCGTATTTTATTTTACTTTTTTATTTTGCTCATCACAATGACGACACTCTGACTGATGGTAAGCAGTGGCCTCCACACCGTCCTCATAGCAACCGAGGCGATGTTGAGGTCTCTACTTTGACGACCTGAGAAAGTGCTTTTTCACGCCCCGCTTAAAGGACCCAGGATTGAAGGAAGAAGGAAAGACGTGCCTTGGCAGAGGATTCCATGCCTTGATCGTTCGGCAGAGGTATGAGGACCCAAACTTCTTGGTACGCACTCTAGTCGACTCTACCGTGTAAGGATGGCATCTGAGCCCAGCACGCGTTGTTCTGGATAGGAAAGGGGAGGGCGGAATAAGATGGAATATCTCTTCAGAGCACTCCCTGTGGTATATTCTGTAGAATAGTATCCAATGAGGCAATGTCCCTACGGAGTTTTAGAGGTTCCAGTGAACTCGTGACCTCTGGATCTCCGATGATACGGACAGCCCGCCGCTGTAACCTGTCAAGAGCGTCCAGCAAGTACTGCGTGGAGCCATCCCAAAGATAAGAACAGTATTCCACGCAAGGGCGCATTTGTGCCTTATACAATAGGCACAGCTACCCAGGCGCGAAAAACCACCTCACCCTGTTCAGAACTCCGAGTGTTCGCGAAGCTTGCGTAATGATGCTCTCGATGTAGGTTTTGGGATTAAGGGAGCGGCAAAGACCCATACCTAAGTTGGAGAGGCTGTCACGTGTCACCAGAAGAGTGTTTTTCAGAGAAGGGAGGGGAAGAACGGAGACTTTTTTGTTTAGAACGCGCATGGCTGGGTCTTCTTGGCGTTGAACTGGACCAAGTACTTGGCACCCCATAAAAAGATGTGGTCCAAGGTCTGGTTAAGTTCAACCACAAGATCTTGCCTTTTTCCCTCAACCTCAGCCTGTTTGGCCCCAGTATGATATTATCTATGTCTGCTTAGCACACCCAATTGTATTACAGTGGATTCACCTTAATAACGTTGCGGGCAAAACATATTCTTTGCCGACGAATTTGCAGGTATATCATAATATTTGTTCGATCTAATAAGTATTCCGATCGTGGTTAATTTATTCGAGAAACAACTTCTACAAAAGTATGAAAGAAAAGATTGCAAAGAATACGTACAAAACTTATTTAATTCGTGTTACTATTTGTTGGAAAATATTAAAATCAATATTTGTTCCATTTACGTCGTAATATTTTAACGTTACAGTAAAAAAATTGGCTGAAGTAATGTGCAACTACCCTCATGGGACAAGTTTTTAACAAAAATTACTTCTAAGGGTCTTAACCTATAATTTTATGCTTTCAGGATACTTGACTCTATGTTTTTTATTATATCAATCAATAAGATGCGTTATAGGTACATGATTTAAAAGACATTTTATTTTAAAACTATTAAAATAAAAATCCTAACTCATATTATAAATACATACGTGAGTTTGTTTTTTAGGCTTACACGCCTTAACTACCCGAACGATCATCATGGAATTTCTCATTCACGTTGTCAGAGGTACAGAAAAGGACATAGGGTACGTTTCATCCAAAAAAAATATTATTTTATTGACAAAATCTAGATTAATGCAAGCGAAGCCGCTGGAAAATCTAGTAACATATATGTTTAAATCTGGTAACTGGGGTACTTGTTAAATAACAGAAAAAGACGCATGTAAATAATTGTGAGGTAACTGCTATTTGTATGCTAGCGCGCAACGGAGTTAGCGAGATATCATTACGCCTACAATATTCATGACATGCAAACGTAAAAAAAATATTTTGACTAAGTGGTTCATCACTTATCACACTCTCTATGAATGTTATTGCTATATTATGGTGCTGCGAATAAAATAACGTCAAAAATCATACATAGACTACTGCCCTATTTAAACACATACGTAAATACGAAAAATAGCTTACATTTTCTTCAAGGCGTGTAGTAAACGCCTGTTAACCACACACAGAACCACTGCAGACGGCATTGCTTGCAAGTGAATTAATCGACGAGCGCTGTATCAATTTAGTTCCCATTTCAAGCGCCTCAAGCTACTAATTGCCAGTACTTACACAGACTGCCTGGATCTGACCTCTGTAAAGTTTGACATTAACTAAAGTTTATAATTTATACCATACAAACTAAGAAACTGGGTGAGAGGGAATGAAATGGGAAGAAACTTTAATTAAGTTGAAAATGAGCCTGTTTGGGACTTGTAATAATTAATAATTCAGCAAGAAATCAACTGTTGAGAAACTGGATTCGAGATGAGGGTTATTAAAATAGGAAGAAAAGCTGAACGGGCTTAATTATGTATTTATTATAAACAGGTCGCGACTTTTTGGTTAGATATATTTCCATATTAACTATCCTTGTAATGGGAGCTAAAAAAACATGACATTATCAGTTTTAAATTGAAATATTTATATTTTGTAAATGGTATTCAAATTATGTATTCAGTTTTGGTTTCTTGTTTTGAAAAGAGTACTAGAGACCTAGGGTCGCTTGGGTGATTTTCTGTTAATAATATTACGATGATGATGATCTCTAACTTATTATGATGTTCTACTCAGTTTAATATTGGTTCTTTTGTTATTTTATAGGCCAAATCTGTTTTGTATAATTTATAAAATTGCATGGTGCTTTTGAGAGTAAAGGAATGAAAATAAATGTAAGCAAGACGAAAGTAATGGTATTTGAAAAGAAAGAGTGCGTGACGATGTGTAATATTATGATTGATGGAGAAAAAGTGGAGCAAGTGAAAGAGTTTGTATATTTGGGTACTTTGTTTACAAGGGATGGTAAACATGAGGGAGATATTGAAAGGAGAACGATTGCGGGAAACAAAGTGAATGGAGCTCTACGCGCTTTTATGAACAGTCGAAATGTTTCCGAAAAGGCACGTTTGGCTGTTCATAGAGGACTATTAGTGCCCACACTTATGTATGGAAGTGAAAGTTGGGTATGGCAAAAGAAGCAGGAGAGCAGAATAAATGCTGTAGAAATGAGAGCGCTGAGAAATATATGTGGTGTGACTCTGAAAGATAGAATAAGGAATAGTGTGATTAGAGAGAGATGCGGCATGAAAGTTGATATAGTGACAAGAATAGAAAAGGGTATGTTAAGCTGGTTTGGGCATGTAGAAAGAATGGACGAGGAAAGACTGACTAAGAAAGCTTATAAGGCTAGTGTGAATGGAACAGTCGCAAGAGGAAGACCTAGGCGAACGTTTCTTGATCAGATCGGAGGCGTTCTGGACAAAGGCCAGGTTAAGAGCACCTTGAACCGATGGGCGTGTATGAGGAATGTGATGAAAGTGAATGAAGCCAGAGAAGTGTGTCAGGATCGTAGCAAATGGAAATCCGTAGTCTCTGCCTACCCCTCTGGGAAACAGGCGTGAGTCTATGTATGTATGTATTTATAAAATTGAAGTATAATATCCGATTGTTATTTTAAAACTTCCACAGGTTTAAATCAAACACGGTATTTTTCCCTTATATAAGACGACTTCCGCACCAGGCATAATTTCTGTGTTGACTTTACAAATATTGAAACAAATCACACCAATATTTGTCCCGTATGTGGATCGTCATAATACTTGACGCAGCGGCAGTGGTATGGCCACGAGTTAAATCACTACGGTATAATATGTGTAGTTAATCCTGTAATTAGATTATTATTCACAATAAACTAAATTAATATAATGTATTATGTATATATAACTAGTCTTTACTAATATTACTAATATTATCTTTAGGAGAGATTTCATTTTTGTATGTTTGTTTGTAAGGATTTAGCTCAAAAACTACATAACCGAATTAAAAAAATATTTTACCATTACAAAGCTATATTATCACCGAGTAACGAAGGCTATTTTTTATTTTAAAAAACGTACTGTTACTAACACTACCTAACCTAACCTACTTTTAAGCAAGCAATGCCTCGGACAAAAGCATGTATAGAATATATTAAAGTATATATGTAAGCAGTGGTAACGGCTGATGGCACTTTATACCTCGTATTTTATGGAAGTTTCTAATATGTTTTTAACTGCTCATGGATTTCAGCAATGGCAGGACACAGCAAAGCTGTGAAAAAAGAAATCTCTTTAGAGCTTGCTTGCTTGCTAGCATGCGAGATGTGGGAGAAATGATCGCTAAAAGCATACCGTAAAAGTTTGTTAACTCGAACGAAATAACATAAATTAGAATATACAACAATATAACTTGTTTAGAATAAGACATTGGGGTCGTATTCTAGTATGTTATATCTATAGTTATCAGATATATTACGTCTTTACTATATACCAGCTCTTGCCCGCGACTCCGTTCGCGTGGAATTTGAAAGTAGATACCTATCTATATTATGTTTATTTCTTCGCATGTGACAAAGCCGATCTACATCCGCATATAAGTACGATAATATAATATCTAAAGATAAGATATTACAGAGGACCTTGAAAAAGTTCTCGCTGTTTCTTCATAAATGGCAGTAGTTGGCAGCGCTCCGTGCATGAAATTTTGATTGATAACGCATCTGCAAGGAAGTACTATATCTAACCTTATATTTCAGTGTATGGTAGTTTAATTTAATAAAAGCTAAGTATTTCTTTATTGATTCTGAAAATTTCTACTTTTGTATCAAGTACTCGGGGAATTTTATTACACTATTTTATTCAAAATAATATATTCATTGACAAATAGGTAATGTCCAACCTAATCCCTTAATATTAATGATCGATATTTGGCTCGACGTATCAAGATCAAAAATACACAAGATCTTAAGCTAGACTATCTGCAATACAACTGTCTAAATCGCATAAAATCACTTGCATTCATTTTTTCATTGATGAAAACTCTCAAATAATTGTTTTGGCTTCTATAGCTTAAACAGACAATGGCGTTAATTTTTAACCGACTTCAAAAAATGGGGGAGGTTTTGTATGTTTTTTTTTGTATGTGTCTAGGTGAACCGATTTTAATAATCCTTTTTTTATTTGCAAGCTGGTGATTTCCATTTGGTCCCATTTAATTTTGATCAAGATCTGACTAGCAATTTTTGAGTTATCCTTAATAATGCGTATTTGGTTGACTTCGGCTACATTGATGATGTTCTCATTTCATGCCGATGTAAAATTAACAAAGAAATTACAACTGTGTAGGATAGACTATAAAATTAACATTATTTAACTTTTTAATACATTTTTGTTTTAGAATATGCAACTATGACGTCGGTAAT
The DNA here is from genome assembly GCA_930367265.1 of Catocala fraxini. Classification (NCBI taxonomy): domain Eukaryota; kingdom Metazoa; phylum Arthropoda; class Insecta; order Lepidoptera; family Erebidae; genus Catocala; species Catocala fraxini. Next base: position 11,832,036 of record OV884046.1, read on the forward strand.
CTATTTTTCTGATTTTTGTTTAATTTTTGTTATCTCTACTATATCTCATATGTACAGAAATCGACTGGTTATAACTTCATTATATGTATAGATATTTGTCAACGGTCATAATATGAATATCTTGATCGAAATATAAAACTTAAATTGTTGGTACAGTATCCACGGGTTCTATAGTGTATCTATACTATACCTCCTTCCTAGAGATTTGATCCTCATTTGGGGAAGGGTAAAACTATTACGGGGGCTCACAAGCTGTGCATACGATGATGACGTCACAAGTTTACCAATTTTTAACCCACATTTGCACCATCATTGATATTAAAATTTAGCCAAACCACAGACACCGAATTTTGAGGTCAAAGGCAATAGTTATGCTAATTTGAACTAAACATTCAAATTGGTGATACAACGGTTAACAGGGGAAGATAATGGAAACCATTGTGAACAGCTGATACAAGACCACTACAAATCGCTGATTTAGACAAAGCCCTTACAACTCAAATCTATGTTTGGGTTTGCAAAATGGTTTATTTCGTCGAATACTGGTAAGATTATAATACCTATTCATGTAATAAAAATGTAACTAATCGATGTCTGTATGTACTATAGAAGATATTTCAGAAAAATAATGAGAGGTGTTTTTATAACAGCTGTAGCAGCTAAACCAATTATTTTGTAGAATTTTTGTGTGTCTGTATGTTTGTACACGCATCACGCAAAAACTATTGCAAAAAATTGAATGCAGTTTTCACAGTTGTATTGCTGCAGATCCAACTAACTTTGTTTTACTTTGATACATCGCGGCGTCGTCTAGAATTCAATCAAGAAAGAAAAATATACATAGGTACTTAGTTTCAAATTCCACGTATACCAAATTTTTGCAAAAAGCTAAATTAATAAATTACCTATGAGATTTCTCCATATTTACGCCTAAATATCCTTGAAGGTATAGACAGAGCTATGAATTGAAATATACATTCCATTTTAGGTCCATCGCCAACTATTCTTTTAGATACCACTAATGCCGTCTAACAGTCACATTTCCAGACTTCTATTTTCCTAACAAAAAGTCCAATTACACTTTGCCTGATACAGGAAAGCGATCGCAGGCAAATTTACGCGCAAAATTATGTCACATGTCCAACAAGGCAGTCATTCATCGTTGCTATTTGCATTATTTATACCTATATACCTACAAACTAATATCTGAAATTGCCTAAAACATTAGAGGTATGACTAGAAAAATTTCCGCGATCAATAATGACAAAGCAGAAACGATGCCCTTATTATCACTACAAGAACAATAGGCTTACCAATATAAGAATATCTATAGATTGGTTGTTTTTGTCCATCGATTGCCTTTCGAGGGCGTCCTTTGTTAGTACAGGGGGTCGGTAGGCTATTGAAATTCAAATTTGAAGCTCAACACGCCACAGCTCGGATGTTTGTAACTTCGAATTAGGTAGTTTGTCACTGTGTTCCCGCGCGGTGAACGATGAATTTTGATTTTTCGGGATTAAATTTAAATTTCGACTGACATTTCTGATAAGGGGCTTTGCGCGGATCAAATGACAGAGTTCGGGGTGCGATCCTTAAATGAAACACTGCTGTTGGGTGAAATTGTTTACACATAATAATATGACCTAAATTTGGATATAGTGTATATACTCTTTTATTTTTACGATATATATAGCAGCGATAGCTCAGTGGGGAGACCAACAGACTGCAATGCAGAGGGTCTCGGGTTCGAACCCACGTCGCGCACCTCTGACTTTCGGAAGTTATATGATTTTTCGGAATTATGTGCCTATTTATTGACAATTATCGCCTACTCCGTGCCTCGGAGAGCACGTTAAGCCGTCGGTCCCTGCTACCATGATCATCTATGGCAGTCGTTATTGGGAAAGTCAGTACGCTCTAATATCCTGACACGGGTCTAGCCTTAGGGTATCGTTAGCCTTCGGGTTGCGGAGGTCAGGTGGCAGCCGCTCCGTGTAAAAACTGATATCCAGTCAAATCTGGTTAGACTAGAAAAGCCGACACCAAGTGACTTGGGAATAATAAAGGCTAAGAGAGAAGAAGATTTTTACGATATAAACTACATATAGAATTTTGAATTTTTCGCCTCACAGTTAGACCATTTACAAATATTGTATAATTTAATTTGCATAGCAGTATAAGAACAATTGTAATTTTGATTTTGATTTTGTATGTTTTAGTATTAATTTATTCAATGACTTCAGAGACCACAAATACCCTAAAACCTTTGCAGCTGCATTAGGATATTGCCTCGTTGACTATCCTTTTTCGCTAATCTCATGACGAGTAATCAGAAGAGTGCTACCCAACTAATGCCACCTTCCTCCCTCTTCTTCTTCAGAACAACACGTGTCCGGCTTGGGTGTTACACAACACAATCACTTTGTGCCTCCTACTTCTTTCGTACAGTGAAATCTGAAAAGCTCTGCCTATTTTTTTGCAATCCTAGGCTCTTTTAGTGGCGTGTGAAAAAGTATACCTTCAAGCCTTTAGTTTATAAAGAAATAGTGTGTCTATTTTCGAACTATTTTACTAGGCGTTTATCGTCAGACGGTATTACAACATTTTCAACGGCGAATATAAAGAAGGTTCACTTAGTCAATAAGGTAAAAAACTTTGGAATATTTTGATCGTGTATCAATCGAACTTGTTTCTAAGAAGTCTCCCCGTGACCATGGCTGCTGAAAAGCAACCGAAACGTCGGGGAAAGTGTAAAAATAAATTAAATCTAAATAGTTTAATAATAATTTAATTAGCTTAAAAATTAGTAAAGTTTAATAGTAGTAGTAGTGTAACAATTTTCAAAATTTTGTAATAAAGTGTCAAATAAACAACGCGATAAAATCCGTATATACCAGTTTAATTTCAATGAATAATATTCGCGTAAATAGAAGACAATATTAAGTAAGTATTCTCAAAATTATTTATTAGAATATGACACACTATGGCTATTTTGTTTACTTTATTGTATTTACACAAACATGTTAAAAATATACGGACGATAAAAGATTGACAACGAAGACCTATGAAAGAGTGAATTAGATAATCAGAAGTAATAGAATAAGAAAATAAAAAATATCGACCAGATCAGACACATTCTGGAGAAAAGCTAACTTAAAATTTTCCTAAGCCAAGAAGCGCGTATAATGAATGTGAGATTGAATGACGCAAGCCAATATTTTACAAATCACATATCCGTAGTACCTGCCTACCTCACGGTGAAACAGACGTAAATCTATGTACGTTTATTATTCAAACGAATAAATTTTGCACGCGGATACCCGCACGTGCAATAATGTTGTCAGCCTGTTATTGTGATTCATTGCATAATACATCGAATATAGTCCAATTTCTTAATGAAATTGCGTACACTGAAAACTGATGGTAAGATTTTAGTAAATACATTGCTCGGTGGCGCAGTTACACTGAACGCGACTTGTGGGTAATAGGCTTGCCCAATCCTCGATTAGGTTAAAATCCACCTCCACTGACAAAAATTTGTGTCATCCACAAAGAGTAAGTTGTTCTGAGTCTGGCAGATTGTTTATCCGTTGTTGAATGTTTGTAAAGTCCTTCGCGAGACAGCAATCATTCCTAATGCGGGTGTTTATTTTATTTTTTTTCATTTACACTATTTAATCATTATTTATTTAATAATATAATATAAATTTAAAATTTGGCATTCACGTATTTTGCTCACAGTACCTCGAACATTCTAATAATAATTCTTTCATTCATCCGCAAAAATATCAGCTGTTGTCCGTTGTGTTGTCTCTTAAAAGAAAATATCAAATACATTTCTAATGCTGTAAAGTTTTACAGTGAAATCTGATATTACATATACATTCATGTACATTTAACAGCAATACATGCCTGTAAGCTCATAAAGGGACTGATGTAATACTGAGTAGAACGTCATAATAGGTTAGAGAGCATCATTATAATATTATTAGCAGGAAGCCAACCAATCGGCACTAAGTTTTACTTATTATACTGTACTTGGCTCATAAAAATGTATCATTAATTATTCTATAATATATATTCCTGCTTGTTACTATATAGATATTATTTTCTCATAATATTAATTCAAGATTTGTCCGATACCAGGTTAGATTTTGTACACAATATCCTTATAATAAACGTAATCAAAAATATATTATTGCTATTCAGTTATGTAGGCAATATTGGAAAATATTTTGGGAATAAGATTATTGGCAAACTACCTTTGAAGGCAATTAATCGAATGTCAGTCAGTATGATGAAAGCTTAGGTTAACCTAAGCTTTCATCATATTTTATATATTTTGAGGAGTGGCTGGAGAGGCGGCATGGCGCCCTCACCTTCCGGCTGACACAGGTAATGACTGGCCACGGTTGTTTTGGCCAGTCCCCGTGTCGTATAGGCCGGCAGGCGACGCCCGGTTGTCATCACTGCGGCGACTGCCGCGATTTTGTGGACACGGCGCTGCACACTTTGGTGGATTGCCCCGCCTGGGCATTGCAGCGCCGTGAGTTGATCGCGGCAGTCGGACTCTCACTCCCGGCCGTGGTTCAGTCTATGGTCCGGAGTGAGAGATCGTGGAACGCCGTCGCCTCCTTCTGTGAGGAAGTAATTGCCATCAAGGAGGCGGCGGAGCGGGAGAGGGAGCGCTTAAACCCTCTCCCCAACCGCAGAACCGGGCGCCGGAGGGCGCGAGATGGCCTCCAGCCACCTTGAAGTTTGACCTGGGGGTGGTGGGCTGCGTGGGCCTATTCGCCACCCGATCAGCACCAGGTCCGAGAGGCGGCGTGCGTGTTCCCACGTGCGCCTCTGTATCGTGTCTTTGTCCCCCCCGCTCAGGGGGATGGTGGAGGAAATATACTTCGCGCAGTGGCCTGCCGTTTTACACGGCGGGCCGAAACCACGGCGGGGTCGCGATTGCATGTGAAAGCGATTCGCGCGGCCTCGCCGTCTATGGTTATGTCGAGGAACACCGTGGTAGGTTTAGTCGGTATTACTGGGGTATCTTTTCCCCGGTGAGCCCGACATAACCTATCCGTCGCCCCGCGGAGAGGTATGCGTCAAAGCATTCCCCCACGTGAAAAAAAAAAGCTTTCATCATATACATATTTATTCCCAGTTTACCAATATATTTTAGTTCTTATTAACTAAAATATATTCGTAAACTGGGAATAAATATCTTCTAATTATTATATATAAATCATAGCTTATAAAAACATATTTGTGGTCCAAAGAAGTTTATATTAATGGTAATAGGAAGCATTTCGGATTAATATGTTTTTATTTTGGCGTCAATTAATTATCGACTTTAATACAGGTTTCATACCTAGTTTATTGTGTTGTTATTAAGTATCGAGCGACTAAAATTTTACATTTATGAATTTTTGTTACATATACTTATGTTTGTTTCCTGGAGGAGCAGGCAGAAGTCTTGGTTCTTTAAAGAATCCATCGTGCTGCCCTATAGACTGCTATAGGGCAGCACAGCGCAGTCATTTAAGAAAGAAACTACGTGAAACATATAATATTGTAAGCGGCTAAATGTAGCATGTACCATTGTATGCTTATTTTCTTGCTCTTGATGCCAAAAAATAAGTTTAAACTCACACATGGATTTAAACTGCTTGTTACTTGAAAATATATCGGCCAGTTTATGACTATACGTCTATAGTGTAGTTGAGGGCCAACGTAGTTATTCCACTTTATAATAATAAACTGTCCAATTGCAAAGACGTTCTTCTCAATTTAAGGTCATAGTCCACCACGCTGGCCCAGGGTGGGTTGGCAAACTTCACATACCTTGGAGATTAATAACTTTTAAACGTTCGCGTTACATGATATATATATAATATGTAACGACGTGACGTTGACGTTTGTTTTCGTAGACCGGTCAGCTTGTGACCACAGCCGGTGTAACCTGGTCGAAAAGTCAAGCATAAAAAAAGGTAAACATTATGCATGATTGCGTTAATATCCGTTACATATTATCTTGGAGCTTGTCCCTATTTTACCCTAGATTAAAATACTATATGGATTTTCGCATGTAAGTCTAACAAAGTGTACTTTTCTATTAGCAGATGTTAGAAAATTACTAATCAAGAAGGAATACATAAAATGATAATATTAAAGCACGTTAGAAACTGCGGTTGCAAATGTTCAACTCGTATGCTTATCTTAAGTATCAGAACACCTAAGTTCAATAGATACATTGTATACATTCCGGCTCAAGTGAGCGAGAAGTTTACAAACTTGCTATTTATGCACCGTAGCAATTTGTAATACCGCACAGTTAGATTGGCGTCACCGTTGACGTCGTTCCCATCGGCATTCAACTCACTCCATAAGGAAAAACCAACCAAAATTACTTCGTCTTTCTAACTAAATCTTTTATGTAAATTTTCTATTGCGTTTTTTACCAAATCGTTCCCAAGAGATGACTTCAACGAACAATACCTTTCGAAAGGAAAATGCTAGAGTTTTTTCACCAAACATTAATCTGTTTTTATTACGAATCGTGAAGCTATCAAAGGCCAGGCAGATTAAATTGGTTATGTGACGACTAACAGGTTTATTGGATCATAAATTTCCTACGGAGAGAGATATTTTATTAAGAGAGCAAATATTAAAGGCAGATTACCTAGTAGGCTGTTAACAAAATGCTTTGAAACTGTCTCGTTGTTCAAAGTTTTGGACGCCGATTGGTTTGTTTGGTGCGCTGGTCTTGACAGGTTATGTTACATAAACATAATTTGTTATAATATCAAAGGGAAAAAGAAAAGTTCCTGACAAAATTTCACCGTAATTACTTAAGAGGGAAAATATGCTTCGTGCTTTGAAAACGTTGGTTGAACATCAAGTCTTTATAGAAGAGCACGTTCTTATAAATATTTTGCAAGTGATGATGGGAAGTACGGGTAATTAGCTGTCATGTTATAATGAGTAATATTGAAACATTGATAATAAACAATGAAAGCCGATACAAAGACTCGTGCTCATACAAAGGCTCATGTAGCGTGATTACCATGAAGATAAAGAAGAAAGTTTTGGATAGTGTCTATCACTTCTGAACCTAAGAATTATCCGATACTTTCGCCGATGATTTTTTTAGTTATATGCTAGGATATTTAAAGTGGATCCGAAAGTACTAAATCAAACTAAAATTTATTACGTCGTATTATGTAGCCTCGTTGGCGTAGGATTAGTATACGTGACTGCTTTGCTTGAGATCTCAGATTCGATTGCGTGTCTGGCGAAGTTTTAATTACGGTGTTAGGATCTGTTCTCGGTAGACAGCAATAGGCTCGCGTCCTATTATCTGTGAGTATAATACACTTTTGCCTACCTATCTGGGGATACAGGACAATGTTTGAATACTTTTCGTATTATATTGCTAGCCTTCTGAACATCTCATCAACTCACCCTTAACATTATTTTAGGATAGCTAGCGTTATGGATACGTAGACAGCAGAAAAGAAGTGTGTGTATGTAGAAAGTACCATATACTGTTTTTTGTACGTTTTGTGTGGCAAGAGTCTTTAAACTTGTGTTTTGTCAGCCTCGATGGCGTAGTGGTTAGTGTAACCGACTGTAACGCCCGAGATCGCGGGTTCGATTCCCGCACAAGTTAAACATTTTTGTGCATGAACATGGATATTTGTCTTGGTCTGGGTGTTTCTATGTATAATACGTATGTATTTACAAAAAAAAATAGTATATATGTATGTGTGTTTATCCATTGTCTACTACCCATAGTACAAGCTCTGCTTAGTTTGGGCTAGATGATGTTGTATGTAAGTGATAGAATATTATATTAGTAGTAGACAAAAGATAATGCCAATATCTGTACTCATATTTCCTTGAATCAGACTGTTTATTTCTATCTTCTTAAAATAAAATTACAGTTGGCGAAGGCTTCATAATTCATTGTAGTGATATATAGCTTACATTAAACTCTTTAATTATACTCCTTTTTGAGGCGTAAAATCTGCGATGATTGTACCAAAGTTAATAACTGTCTCCGCGATATAATTGTTAAATAAATAAGGGACAAACTCTGGCGGTATCTAGAGGCCCATTTATTACTTTGTACCTCAGAAAGCTAATAATCTTTGTCAAAGAACTTGAAAGAGACGTTTTCGTCAAAGGCAGGATGATATTTTGGTAATGGCAAGAGTTGTAATTTAATATTGTATCACCTTTGTTTGGCTCAATATACATATTTTATAGATACAGGCATTTCCAAACAATTGATTGTCTTTACAAGGATATTATCTTATATTTATGTTATTGTAATACGTTTAGATTGATCTACTTTTGCGTAAAAGATGTTTATTGTGTTTGTGTATACAACTTATCTTATCTTCAAAAATCTAGGTATCACGGTGTATGTGGTCGCACGCGTCTAAAACCGGTCGGCCGATTTTATGAAATTTTGGTAGGTATAAGAATAGGCTGTAAATATTTCATATCGCGAAGAAATAATTTATATGGCAGAACAAAGTGTGCCGGGTGCGCGTTACTTATAATAATTTGACTGCATGGATGACGTGTAGTTTTCAGTGATCGAGGTGCCACTGTCACTTCGCTGAGTGTTATGGACTAGAACCCCACACGGAACAAAAGATTGTGTGATCAGCCAATAGTTGTTCCGCGTCTAGGTGTTGTTTCGTTGTTTGATTGTTTATAATAGCCTCCTCAACACATGAAGGGGTATAGAGTGGTAGTTGTCATTTTTAAATAAAGAAGTACAAGAAATTGTTGTCTGGCGTGCTAGCTATTTTAATATATTAATATCTTCGTATTCCTATTTAATTTTGTGCTGTATTGTAACCTAGTTAAATGCTATACCACCTTTTTTGGATTTGGATGTGCTTACTGTCAATCGTTTTTAAGACAAAAACAGAACACTTTATAATAGTCGTTACTATTAACATTTTTTTTTTAATGAAACTTAAAAGCTATCATTTTATTAAGTTTCGACGAATGCATGTAGTTTAAAATTTTAACAAATTTCTGTATTATGCAATTTTATAGATCTTTCTTGCTTTAAACGTTCATATAGTTGAGTTCTATTTCAACTTTTATTTTTAATGGTGTTTTAAAATATGCAATTTAATATTCAGAGAAATGTTTTAAATATACAGGGTGTTTGGAGGGTGAGTAGCCATAGGAAAATGGTCGATAGGTGATGGTGTTGGCTACGTGTTGCGCCTACTTAAATAACATTTTGCCTTAAGTTTAATGAGTAATAATTTTTTTTCTATTTTTCTAGAAAATCTCCATTTTTTTGTATAAAACCTTTAATTATTTTTTTAATAACCGCTGAAATGTTAAAAAAATGATGTCATTTGTTAGTGTAGTCTTACCTTATTCAGATTTAATCATAATTTCATACAAACAATTCAATAAGAAAAAACAGTGAAGTATAAAACTTTCATAAATAAAAAAAAAAACATCCTTATGTCAACTTCACATGGTAAAATAAAAAATCTTACGGTGTATGGCATTTACAAATGTTTTTAAAAACTTCTCTAGTTAATACTGTTTCGAACGGTATGTAACATGTATCATAACTAACCAGGTAACTCAACAAAAACCGGTTTGTCGTCACGAATGGATTAAAAAGGTGAAAACCTAAACTATTCAATTGAGCAGGTAAAATGTTTTGTCTCATTGTAACACAGCTAAAAGTATTGTGCTATCTCTTTCATCGGTTGACTATTATGCTCCTTTTGGCCCTTGCGCACCCTGTCGGGTGCATTTAGTCGACACTTGTCGTTCTTTGCTACTTCAAGTGTTGTACTTCACAACTCCGCTCTGCGCATTATTTTTGTTTTCGTTTGTTGTTGTTAAGTTTTGTTGTTACTGTTATTTTTAATGGCTGCTTTTACTAACGAGGAATACGCTGATATGTTGATGGCTTACGGCAAAGCTGATGGAAATGGACGAGAAGCAAAAAGAATTTATGAAGAGCGTTTTCCCAATAGACGTCAACCTAATCGTCATACTTTTGAAACGACATTTGGACGCTTAAGGGAAACTGGCAATCTAAATCGCCGTGAACCTGGAATTGCCAGACAACGTAACGTTGCTGATGACGAACGCATTTTCGAAGCTTTTGATGAAGATCCCACAACAAGTATCCGCACTGTAGCTGCAACACTAAATCTAAGCCCATGGAAAGTGTGGTCTGTTCTTCGCGCTAATGGAAAGTATCCTTTTCATTACACTCCCGTGCAAGGTCTAGAAGAAAACGATTATCAAAGACGCGTCCAGTTTTGCCGTCACTTGTTACACATGGGTGTTGACAACCGCGACTTCTTAAAAAGTATCCTGTGGATGGATGAATCAAAGTTTTCAAGGGAAGGCATTCTAAACTTTCATAATTTGCATCATTGGGCCCCAAAGGATGAAAACCCTAAAAAGAAAAGAGCGGTGACACATCAAAGGAAGTTTTCGGTTAACGTTTGGGTAGGACTAATTGGCAATACACTTATTGGTCCACATTATCTACCAGACAATTTGAATGGCAATAATTATTTAGATTTTTTAATAAATGATTTGCCCGAACTCATGGATGGAGTTCCAAATGTTCAGAATCAAGAACCCATTGTTTTTCAACAAGATGGCTGCCCAGCGCACTGGACATTAGCAGTCCGGGAACACCTTGACAATTCATTTCCCAACGCTTGGATTGGCAGAAATGGTCCCATCCCATGGCCTGCAAGGTCGCCGGATTTAACACCCCTTGATTTTTATGTCTGGGGTCGTGCTAAAGCTCTAGTGTATACGGAAACCATTGAAACAAGAGAGCAATTAATTGAAAAATAGATAATGCATTTGTGATAATGAAACAAGAAATCAGGTTAAGCCATACCACAACGGAAATTAGAAAGAGATGTTACGCATGTATCAGAAATAATGGACATCAATTTGAACAAGATTTGTAATAAATGATTTAAAAAAATACTTTTTTGTTTTAATTTCCCCAAAATAAAGTACATACATAGTAATAGAAGACAAAAAAGTGCAACAGCTAAACCTATTGCACTTTTTCGTTGCGTCATCCAAAACAAAACATTTTACCTGCTCAATTGAATAATTTAGGTTTTCACCCTTTTAATGCATTCGTGACGACAAACCGGTTTTTGTTGAGTTACCTGGTTAGTTATGATACATGTTACATACCGTTCGAAAGAGTATTAACTAGAAAAGTTTATAAAAACATTTGTAAATGCCATACACCGTAAGTTTTTTTTATTTTACCATGTGAAGTTGACATAAGGATGTTTTCTTTTATTTATGAAAGTTTGATACTTCACTGTTATTTCTTTTTGAATTGTTTGTATGAAATTATGATTAAATCTGAATAAGGTAAGACTACACTAACAAATGACATCATTTTTTTAACATTTCAGCGGTTATTAAAAAAATAATTAAAGTTTTTATACAAAAAAATGGAGATTTTCTAGAAAAATAGAAAAAGAATTATTACTCATTAAACTTAAGGCAAAATGTTATTTAAGTAGGCGCAACACGTAGCCAACACCATCACCTATCAACCATTTTCCTATGGCTACTCACCCTCCAAACATCCTGTATATCGATATAAAGGGACGGCTTTGAGTTAGTGGTACTCTTTCTTTTTCAATGGATTTAAAATAATACTTTCAATTGTTACCATATTTTATCTTTATGTATAAAGATTATTTTAACACTAGCTGACCCGCGCATTTCCATCTGCATCACATAAGAGAATTTTCCCCGTTTTTGCAGTATTTTTCATTAATTCTCCGTTCCCATTGGTCGTAACGTGATGTTATACATAGCTTATAGTCTTCCTCGATAAATGCTATCCACATCAAAATTTGTCAATTCAAACCAGTAGTTCCTGAGATTAATGTGTTCAACTAAACAAACTATTCAGCTTTGCAATATTAGTATAGATAATATGTATGAATATCTGGAAGAATCGTCTATCTCGCGGCATAACTCTGCGAGTATCGCGGACAAAGTGGTAGTGGTCATTTAATTTTTATTAGGTGACTAGATTTTATTTTTTCATCTCTGCGTAACCCTACGGTTGACTGATAGAAAATGCCCTTGGCATTAAGTCCGCTAATGTATTGTTTTGTGCATGAAGTTCATAAATACATAAAAATTAAAAAAAACATGCGGGTCAGTCTTTGGAGACTGCCGATAGAAGCGAAAACTAAGTAACTTGTGAATTGTATCGTCGAGCGATGACTTTTGTTGAGTTCCATGATTTTTATTAAAGTTTTCACTTCAAAAATATATTTTGCCTGCGATTTCACTCGCATTGATGTAGATTTGGCCAATAAATTTTAATGCCCTGGAAACAGTGCTTTTCCTTGTATGATAGGTACCATATGTCCTTTTCTGTCTCTGACAGTGTATGCGAAATTTAATGATGATCGGTTGAGTAGTTAAGGCGTGAAAGCGTAACCAACAAGCTCACATTTGCATTTAAAATATTAGTTCTAGTAGATTCTCAGTAGTAGCCCGAAATCTGACAATATACTTGGTAGAATGGTTATAAGAACTCTTGTCATCTTTTTGAGAAATACACAAACGTTAAACTATGTATGTATAATCTTAATTAATTTGACTTAAGCATTGTAAGATCACGTCTGTATATAATCGAAAATAATAGAAGATAGCGTTAAACCCCAGCTATTTTTGTATACCATAAAAAAGAGGCAAGCTGATTACCATATTATATTAGTCAAAGTTTCAAATTCCGTACTTAATGCCGTAGGAATGCCATAATTCAAAATATCCAGCTTTAGTTATAACGTTGTATCACGGATCACGAAATATCCCGGTATTTTTATTGGAATGTCAGTTTTATTAGAGTTACCAACTGTTCAGGAATTATTTCATTTTGCTTCAAGATGTCAGTTTTTATATCACATATAAAACGTTACAAAAACTTTATATTCAGAAAGGATATTTTACATACATACATGCATACATAGATCCACCTCTGTTTCCCAGAGGGGTAGGTAGAGACTACGGATTTCCATTTGCTACGATCCTGACACACAGATAATTTTATGCTTTATATTTTTAATCTTCAAGCAAGCTTATATGTATAGGTATCGTCTGTTGGTTATTCAACCTTATAACCCACTTATACACGTTATAGGAGCAAGATAGAGGCACGTCGCCGTTTGTGGAAAAAGCTATGTTCAAAGTGTGTAAACAAACTGTCTAGTGTTGCGTTGATTAATATTATTAGAGACAATAAGTTTGTCAACTTTATACAAAAAGGACTAAGCGCCAGTGACCAATACCTTTTTTAATCATACAATCATCTTTCATGAAACTCTTTCATCACACCACTTTCTCCCTTTTTGTTCCCCAGGAACATGTATATATTTTCATAGTGTTAAAATAATTTCACGCTATTAATCTGTCAAGAACTCATAGGCTACCATATATTCATAATATATACCCGGAAAATAAGAATGTTACCGTGGGCAAATAGTACTTCATTAATAAACCAAAGTATGCCAAATATATTCGTCGATAGCCAACAACGGCAAAAGTCCTTTCAATATGTGCCTTATTGAATGGATTCATGGGCTTACGTACACCCATCACCTATGTCAAAAGTTTCTCAAACTTTGGCTTAGGCCTCGTCGATGTCACCCCTTAGTCCGTGCAACTAATATAATTTTCGAGCGACTGTAATATTTAACAAAGTTTCTAAAGTTGCTTTATGAGATATCATTTAAGCTGCGTGTAACTTAACATTATTTAGTTTGATTTGATTATTGAATTTTTGTTTTATTAATAGTGTGAAAATAGTTTTACGCTATTAATGAAGCAAACAATTAAAAGAGGCAGAAAAGTGTACACATATGCACCTTATTGCACCGATGGCGTAGCTATGAGAAGTGACACTGCTGTATATGAAGTGTTGGATTTGATTCGCCAGTCGGATTGTAAAAAAATTCTACAATTGTCTACAATGTGCCTAATACACAGTAATAGGCTGCTCTCTCTAGACATAAAACCTAAAAAGACAGGAGTCTTGTAGTCTAGTCTAGTATGTATAACTTTAGTCATATTTTATAATGTAATATTTTTATATACCGTGTACCGAGAAAAGAGAATCCACAAAAAGTTTTTGCATGCATATCTAAGTATATCTTAAGTAAGGACGGAGGCAAACTAGCAGCCACTCGTAAACAAAAGGATGTTTTGATAAATATCGTTGTTGTTCTCATGTTGATTTGGAAATAGGGTTGTCGAAAATTCGGGTCCTCGAGATATAAAGTAATCTTTTGGACTCCTTCAAGGGTTCCGGGAAGATACTATCTTTCCGGATGATCTTTTGGAATGCTTTGTTGGCTCAATGACGGTGTCTACGTTTGCCCAACTGATTGTAAAATGTCGTCATAAGTACTCGGCTTGATATTGTTGTATTTAGTTTGTTCTGTGTAGAAAATGTTAGTCGCAGTACCGAGAAATTAGAAACTGTGGATTTGGAGTGGCATGCATTGTGCCTGGCACATAGCAATACTTTTATATTCTCAAAGTGGCACCTACAGATAGCTGCTGAAATGTAAGTGTTTTTGACTTCTGCCGTATAATCGAAGTCAAAGCCAAGGCAGAAATTGCCTTAAAAAAATCATTTTTTCATTTAGGTCACAAAGTAACACTTATGAATGTCGAAATAATATAGCTTAGTTAGTTAAGTTACTGAAGCTACATTTCGATTTGTTGCTAGGCAATCTTCAGGCAAAGGGTTGCTTTTGAGAAGAAACCTGCAAGAAACTCACGGCCACAATTCTTTTCAATCGCCAATTAAATATAATTTCAGTATGTTACAACTCATATTAACAAAATTTTGCAGCGATTATACCATTTGTTACTGACTATAGAAGTCTAAAACTAATAACAATCAAGAATTTTGCTGTTATATTCTATCTAAAAATAGTTTTATCGCAATATCATCAATTGTTCAGTTCTGGTATGTTCTGTAAGCCCTATTTGAGAATAAAAAGAATCTTGTCAGCTGTATATATTCTCACGAGTTACGAGAAATGGAAGCGGCACGCTGCGTAGATTGTTGATACTCAATTTATTTGTGACAAACATTGTAAAATGTACGAGTAGCGAGACAGAATTATTTCTGTCTCGCTACTCGTACATTTTACAAGTAATTATTTCGCACAATATATTTTAAGCTGTCTTATAGAATAATAGTATTTATTTTGAATACACTTATAATGAAGTGGCTCTGTTTTTCATCTATACGGATATTAAATTTGTTTTCGTTTTATATAATAATAATAATATCAGCCCTGTATATAAACTGGCCCACTGCTGGGCACGGTCCTCTTGCCACTGTAAGAAGGGTTAAACACAACGCTGACCCTGTGTGGTTTGGCAGAATTCACGTCATGTCTTCGAGAACTTAATTGAGAACTCCCTGACAGGGTTCCTCACAATGTTTTTCTTCACTGTTATAGCTAGCGATAATTAACTATTAAGCAGGCTTATAACATTGAAAAGCCAGGGATGCGTGCCTTGGGATCATACTCGAGACCTCTGCGTGGCAGTCCAACAATCTCTCACTAGGCTGTGGGTGCCGATTCCAAACGAGCTAAAAGGATTGTAGGTACATGATTTTATTAATAGAGATCCCTTTTTGAATTATGTTTTAGTGACATAATTACCACGCGTTTGCTTAATGCGTAAAGCTGTGCCTCGCAGTTTCACCCACTTTGCTCCTAAAGACTGATGCCTAAAGCGTGATGCTAGATAGCCTTCACTAAAATAGCTATAAAATGCATAATTTTACATTTTAAATCTGATTGTAATTACAAACAAATTATCTCTTCTGTTTCAGCAGGATAATGACGCTATGATAGCTGTGGTGTTAGCCAGGTGACATACTGATTAAAACCAAGATGGGTGAGTGTATGCTTTTGTATGAAATATAATTAAACAATAGCAAGCTGAAAGAAAGCCTCTGTAATGTATGTGGGCTATTGTTATTGACAAAATTATTATTCACGAAGCTGCAGGTGGCAATTCCAAAATCCGAGACATTTATTTATCAATATTTCCCCTTAGCATATTTTTATATGAAACTAAAGACTGTCAGTAAGAGCAACGACATAATCTGTTAATTGCTGGCTTGCCAGATATTATTGAAAACAATTATGACTGGTCGCTGGGGGGTTGCTGTTGCTTTAGACGTAATACCCTCCACAAGCGCTGTCTTCGTAATATTTTTTACACGAAACAGGTTGTTGTTGATGAGAGAATTGAATCGAATAGTCTATCATTATAATAAAATAATTGAGAAGAGAGAAACCCGCCGCTCCCCTCGGATAGCCCAACCCAACTATTGTATTGCATCATGACTCAGGACTGTTCTGACGTTCAACTGTCCTTAAGATGCCTCGCGCTGAGGCAAAACACGTGTCAACGCATATATTGAGTTCGAAGCGAAATACTGCAAGTTGAAAAACGCTATCCACAACGCGGCTGTCCCTAACCAGAGAAATTTGGTATTGTAAACGTTTTTCTGTTGCAATAGCTGGGCAATCCAAAGGTGCGTGGCGGGTTCCTCTCTTCCAAATTATTTTATTAACTAGCAATTGCCCGCGCCTTCAATTGCGTAAAATTAGGTAACGTTAGGTTCTCTGCAAGATAGCCGGTAGGGAGCCGACAACCAGGTGCAACCATTGTGAGGAGTGTGACCAGGACACGGCGCAGCACACGCTGGAGGAGTGTCCGGCGTGGGTCGTGGAGCGCTGCGCCCTGGTCGCTGTGATTGGCCCCGACCTCTCGTTGCCGACCGTCGTATCCAGGATGGTCGGCGACGACAGGTGCTGGGGCGCAATGAGGTCCTTCTGCGAGACTGTCATCTCGCAGAAGGAGGCGGCGGAACGGGGGCGTGAGGATGATCCTTACGCCCCGGAAGTCCGCCGCCGGAGGAGAGGGCGCAGGAGACGCGCTTTTGTCGCTCTCCTGCCCCCCACTTAAGGGTTCCGGGTGGCAAGGCCTGAGGGGACCCTGCCACCCGTAAATTAGGAACCCCGAGAGGGCGCGCGCGGTGTTCCCGCCCGCCTTCTACCGTCGAAAGGGGAGAGCGGTCAGGCTCTCCCCTGGGGACGAGAGGTGGCCGGGTCCGTTTGACCCGGCCCACACCCACATGGGAGGGCCTGCTATGGATGAATCCTCCTAGAGCTCCCAACTGGCCCCCCCTATTGGATGAGAGAGGGAACACCCCAGGTTTTTTAGTGGGTAGACCAGCGCGTCTCGCTGGGAGTCCCACACTCCCCCGCCGGTGCCGTCCCCTAGCCGGCGGGCAGTGCATCAAGCATTTTTCCTGGGAAACAAAAAAAAAAAAAAAAAAAAAGGTAACGTTAGGATGGGTTATGTAACAGCAACTCTTTTAAATAAAATAAAGCCGTGTTACTCGATGATAATAAAGCTTTCTAATGGTTAAAGAATTTTAAAGTCGGTTCAGTAGTTTTTGGGTTAAATCATTACAAACAAACAAACAGAAAAATCGAATCTTTCCACTTTGTAATGTTAGAATAGATGCAGTTTACATAGCATCATATTATAATTACTGTATATAAGCACATTCACTTGCTAAACTTTATGCACTGATGACTCTCGTTTTCCCCAACAGATGTTATTGAGTCATTGTTACGAATGGTACGGTTGCGTTTAATATTGATCCTCTTTGCCAAATTCACGCATCAGTGAATTATATTGACTTATCATGCTAGCATTATGAAAGACATTGTGTATCTGCTGACTATTGACACAACTTCTTGATTGGTAAATAGATAATTAGATTATTACAGATTCTGGTATATTGATGGACACGTATTCTGATGATATGTGTTACGTTGCTGCCACTTCTATCAATCGGTGTAATGAACGGCTAGCTTAAACCAGCGCTCGTGCCGGCTACGTGTCAGCCGTCAGTGAGTCTCTTCTGATGATATCGCGGCTGTAAAAATAGGGCGTGAATTTATCACGCACTTCTGATAGATGCGTATATATTTCAAAACATAAAAATCCTTACTAATATTGTAAATGGGAATCTGAGCTTTTTTACTCAACTTTGCTCTCTCGCTTCTTTTGTAAGTTAGATTAACTGAGACTAGTAAAAGTATTTATTTCTGGATGCAGGTTACCTTATGTCCTTTTCTGTACCCCGGGCATATTGTATGCAAAATTACATGATGATCGGTCGAGTAGTCAAGGCGTGAAAGCGTAAAAAACAATCAAACAAACTCAATTTCGCATTTATAATATTAGTTACGATTATTACTACTCTCACTGTAAAGTTAATATTTTATTCTATATAAAAGATCCTAATACTCTACTAGCTCACAACAAGACGTATTGGTAGCACCAAAGTAATATTACGGTCCTAAAAATGCCTTTGCTAGGAATTTAAGTGACGCATCTTAATATTTTAACATATAATAATAATATAATATTCTATCACATACACACAACACCATTCAGCCCACAGTAAGCAGAGCTTGTACTATAGGTACAAGGCAATAGATAAACATATAAATATACTTTTTTTTAAATACGTACATACGTATTATACATAGAAACAATCAGACCAAGACAAACATCCATGTTCCATGCACACAAATGTGTGACTTGTGTGGGAATCGAACCCGCGACCTCAGGCGTTGCAGTCGGTTACACTAACCACTACGCCATTGAGGCCATGTTTATCGATGGTCATATGTGTTCTTACGGTTTACTTATGAAGAAGTAAAATAAGCGACACTGGCATATACTATATCTACATATTGTTTAAAAGTCGGTGAAACCACAGTCAATTAAGATTTTGAAAGGAGGCCTGTATACAGCTACGAGACAGTTTATAAACAGGCTCGATAATATAATTATGTCCATCACCGAAGTCTCCTTGACAAAGGTTGTCCCTACAGAGGTCACTGACACGCTGCTTAAGAAATTAATGGGTAGATATTTCGCCTACATTTTGTTTAACCATGTATCAAAGGCGACAAATAATAAATAAATATAGGTTTTACATTTTTACTAAATTATTATTGTTTAATATATATTTTTTTAATAATTGAATATAGTGATCCTTATTACTTAAAAAAAAATTGAGTCAGGCAGTGTTGTATAGAAAATAGTTTTAAGTTCTTTCCACTACAGAGCAGTATGTAAACATAGATGTAAGTATCTGGATGTATCTTTTTGCCTAGCTGTATAGAATGTACATAATCAACTAGGTAACATTACATACTATACTAATGATTAAAATTTGAAGACTGTTTCTTGACATATTATAGACCACATATGTTAGTCGTTTAATTTAATACTATACTCAAATCAACTTATTAATATTTTCTGAATTCAAAACTATATTTTTCTTCAAGCCTCTTTTTATTTCTTTCAATACTGCTTCATACAAAACCTATTAAATATATTTTGATTGTTTGATGCAAAAGTTTTGGTTTGCAGGCCATGTTTCATCGAGATATATTTTGGAAAACCGGGACTATGGTGCATTATATATGCGTAAACGGCTTTAGAGGACATACTGTTATTTACTTGGACGAAATTCCGAACAACGTTTTATATAATTCGATTGAATTTGCCATCAATGAATTAAAAATAATTTTCAAAGCCTTTAAATACGTTGTTATGAACGACGAATGACAATTTGTAATTGCAAATCGAAATTACAGCCCAAACTAATTTACAGCTCATAAATGAATTTGCGCGAAATTGAAAACCGAATCGGTGAATCTAACACCTTTTAATTAAAGCCTGAATTAGTTTTCCATTTGATCTGTAATAATGAATATGTCAATCCTAATACAACTATTGATTTGCACTCATCTTAATTGAAATATTTAATGCATCTGGAATGTTCTAAGCAATTTGACTAGTTTAATATTTATGGTTAGAAAGTTATGCTCGTATATAATTCAAAATAGTTTTTAGACAATATGAATGTCAATTATTTCATTCACTGGCCTATAAATAAATTGCAAGATTAAATTTATATGAACCTTGTTTTTGGTAATGAATAATTCACATTTAATACTTGCCTCCAGAGACATAGATATAATGGATTTGATTTTCTGCTTTTCGACCCTTGTGCAGCAGGTTGCAAGTAAAACTGTCGACTATTATAAACTGTCAATCAAAACAATGTCGTCATAGGTTCATATTTTTGCAGTTATCATGACCCTCCCCGTGACCATGGCTGCTGAAAAGCAACCGAAACGTCGGGGAAAGTGTAAAAATAAATTAAATCTAAATAGTTTAATAATAATTTAATTAGCTTAAAAATTAGTAAAGTTTAATAGTAGTACTTAGTAGTGTAAAAATTTCCAAAATTTTGTAATAAAGTGTCAAATAAACAACGCGATAAAATCCGTATATAGCAGTTTAATTTCAATGAATAATATTCGCGTAAATAGAAGACAATATTAAGTTATCATGATTTTTATTTCTTTTAGTTTTGATCCAAATAAAGATTTTTAATGATATTGAATAAGAGTTTTCTTTTAGCTTTAAAACACGTCACAGTTGGCGGCTTTCTTTTTCTTCTTTAGTAGCAAACAAAGATTATGTTCCAGCTAATGGTAAACAGTTATTATAGCCTGATTGCTTGAAATACCAGAGTATCACTTGCACATTGCTGAACCTTGTATAACTGCATTTAAGATAGTATGAAAGGAAAAGCATATGACCGTTCGGATCTCTTACTTAGCGGGCAGTAACAATGTTACTGCTGTTAAATTGGTATTCAGTAAAAGAGTAATACTTCTACGAGCGAGTCGGCTTGATGGTACCGCTACTAAATTAATGACAACGGCTTCCACTCGAATGAATGTTCAATACATTCCGTGTGATACATTTCTACTTAAAGCTTCGCAGCTACTAAATCACGGTGTTGTTTTATATTATTGTTTTTGCGTTTACTACATTTACTTGTCTTTCTCAACCAAGCAGCTATAATAGGTTAACGTTTTCATAATTTATCAATACTTAAGTGGGCCAAACAAACGCTATATCAAAATAATTAGGTGACCTTTTTGGACGCCTTCCGCCGCAAGGGACTAATTTGTCTTCTTATAGCCCGAGAGGCCAACGTCCTTCACAAGTGACTGCAGAGACACCGATCACTTTGAGAAACACTGATAATAAATAGATGGGATATTCTTAGAAATATGTGATATTTTTTACTTTTTAAGACATATGTATGTGGGGATAGGCTCCACTCACAAGAGCTACGCTCTTTAAGAAGAAAGAAGAAGATTTTCAATAATTTTGCTAGAAAAGGTACTTAAAAATTCCTTAATTCAATTGGTGTCAAAGCAACTCTATCTCGAACGCACACTTTAGAATATTTGAGGATACTGATTTGATTTCTCATATTGGCTGAAACTTTCACATATTATGTGATATGTAACTGCATGTCTTCAATATTGCACTTCGGTATGCAGGCAACCATGAGAAAATTTGACTGGAAAACCTAATCACGCTTTGTCCGACCATGACGGGTATTGAAGGAAATCGAGGTATGGATTATATGGATTATATTTATTATGGATATGGATACTTTTTGTCTCACAAAAAGTATTGCAGTTTTTTTTAATACTTTAATGGGCTTGCGTTTGACCGCGATCTCACCTGATCTTAAGTGAAGATGCCCTATTCACTCGTGATTTGAAGACACCCAGATTGTACTCATCGGGAAACACAGACTTAGGTAGTGAGTTCCACTCCTTTGCGGTACGCATTATAAAAGTGGAAGCAAAGCGCTTCGTGCGTAAATGTGGTATATCCACTATGTACCTGTGCCGCTGCTCTGTTTGTCTGGTCGTCCGATGGTAAACAGGGGAAGGAGGAATCAAATTATGCAGTTCCTCTGCACACTCTCTGAAATGTATCCGATAGAAAACCGAAAACTGGCAACCTAGCGAAGATGCTTCAAGCTTTGGAGTCGTGTATTGACAAGTTGGTCATGGCCGATAAGTCTCCTGGCCTATAAGTAAATCACGTACGTCTCCTTTAAATTCAATAAAATGGTATACCATAAATGTTATATTCGTCACGGACTAACCAATACTCTAAATGAAAGAGAGTTCTGAGCCAATGGTGGTGGATGCCTTTTGCCACGTTATTTCATAAAAATAAAAACGGATTAAAACGCCAAAACTGCATCCGTTGGTGTGTAAAAATTCATGGTGACATTTCTTAAGCAAACTTTTTCAATTTTAAAGTTGAGTTTTCTCGTTAGTTACTAGTCAAGTTAAGAGCAACGATAGCTTAGTGGGAAGACCAACAGACTTCAATGCAGAGGGTCTCGGGTCCGAACCCACGTCGCGCACATCTGACTTTCGGAAGTTATATGACTTTTCGAAATTATGTGCGTATTGATTGACAATTATCGCCTGCTCCGTGCCTCGGAGAGCACGTTAAGCCGTTGGTCCCGGCTGCCATGAACATCTATGGCAGTCGTTATTGGGAGAGTATCGACACAAAAGATCCTACTGGGTTGAAGTGTCGCCAGTCTGCACTGACTGGCCCCCACATTAGATAAGATAAGATATTAGTCAAGTTCATAAAAAATAATATTGTAAACATTTCACGCTTCTTCTGTAAGTTACATTATATTTACGAATGTTTCATAACACTCGGTTTATATACTATGAAGGTGGCAAACAAATATTTGATACTAATTAATCAATCAATCATATATTTTATTGTAAATATAGGTAAATGCAGAGTTGGACATTGTGTTTTAGTCCACCAGCTTTCCGAATACTTGGCCTACAAATTTTACAATAAATAAGAAAATCATATTATAAGTAAGATGTTTTAGAATAAAATCAAAATAATTTAACATTAAATGTATAAACAAATTTTAACAATCAATACACGCAGAATAATAATACACGTGCAAATTATAAAACTTTATCAATATTAGAACAAAGTATTTGTTCGTCCATAAAGATTAATGATATTGTGCACAATTATATTTGAATCATAATCAAATGTGTCAAAAAGTATAAGTAAGTAAGGTATAAGTGTACGACCACGATCAAATGTATGTCTCGTGATAATGTTTCGAATTTGTATTTGAATATCATTCGAATGCTAGTGTGTACAATGCCTGAATATGTTAAATGGTACACGGTTACAAATCTAGGATTATTACTCACGCGTCACCAAGCCTTCAAAAAGGAGTCTCTGTACTGCACAATGAGTACAAAATGACACACTAAACCCATCACTGTCAGACAGCCATGTTGTTAATAGCCTGTAAATCTAACTTTGTTTGGCTGCAATTTCTGTATCGAAGAGGAGCTTCCCCAATCAGGCAGCCACAGTTTAAGCGTGATTTCATAAGAGGCTCCTTTCGGATATGAATGCATGAAACTCTAATCACAGCCTGCCAGATACCCATATATGTATATGTAACACCAGCTATGCCACAATTTACATTAGTTAAATTTAGATACTATGCAACAGAGCTAGTTTGTTGAGGATTATTAGGCATAGCTTTGTACACCATGACGCTATTAGAATTAGAACAACTTCTATCAGAAGCCTTTTAGTTGCATCACGAATCTTAGGCTTCATTCACACGCACCACAACCATACCACATCGACGCGACAAAATGTGATCAAGCAGTGCTTACGAGTGAAAAGTGTTGCTGCAGATTTTTGCAGTTCCGTTATGGTGCCTACAAAATGTGGATGTGGTTGAGTTGTCGTTAGTAGTTGCGATGTGGTTGCGACGACGCAATGATGCTCACGAGTGTGCAGACAGACAGTTCAACACCGGTTTTCGTTACGGAAACACGGGTTAGGGCGCAGGGTTGCGCGCAGTGTCGGTGCGTTGACGCAGCGTTGTATCTGCGATGTGGTCGGACGCTAGGTCGCGGTGTCGCTGTTGGTTGCATTGTGATTGCGTCGTGGTTGCGATGTAGTCGGTATCACCCACGTCGTCAATAATGACGGCAAAATGTGGTCAATGTAAATTCTACTATTCATTTTCGTGGTGTCGTTGTGGTGTGGTTGTTGTTGTAGTGTGGTTGTGGCACGTATGAATGAAGCCTTAATAACACTGCTAAACGTTAAAATGTGCACCCTACGTTTGTGAGGTAGATTTATACTCAAGCTTTCGCTTTAGCTTTAACAAGCGCAAAACGTCTTGGTTGCTCTATACAATCGTATCATGGTAACATTTCGAATTAATTCTTATTCAACTGTCTATCTAGTCATTTATATCAATTTGCAAACTCTCAAAGAGTCACTCACTTACTATCGTGTTCGGAAAATACGTTACAAACGTTAAAACGTTGTTTCGGGCTTCGGTAATTAAAAGGCCTTCAATTCTTTATTCATTACAATTTTCACATTGTGTTTAAAAGTATAATAGCCTAAAACAAAAATTAAGGAGAATAATGGTAAATGGTAAGGAGTAATAATTTATTCAATATCATAAAAGGGTTCCAACATCAATAACAATACACTCCAAAACTTATACAAAGGACAAGTATAAAATTTATGATTTAGGTTCATCAATTACTGACGAAAATTTATGCGTGATAGTTCGCTCATAACACTATATAATTAGGCAATGGTGTATGTACTACATACGAAAAAAGGAAAAATATTTTATATGTGGTAGAATATTATTTTACTCTTATATACCAACATACTATAATTGACTTTGAACCCATATTCGAGGAATTTTGCTCTACACATTTTTCACCCACGTCACACTCGGTATAAAGTGGTTAACCGCAGACAATCTCTCTGAACGACATCCGAGTATTAACATTCATTTTACGATGGAATTTCTACCCGAGTAATTACCGTCACACTCGCTTACTCGCACATCACGTAACGATGAAACTAAGCTAATTCATTTCAGTCGATTCTGGTTACTCGGTTGCTCGTTTCTCGCCTAACATGCTTCACGAGTACATAATTTATAAGTACAGCGAGCTTAAAATCTATCGATGCATCTATTGATGTACCATCCTTTTGAAACACTACTAATGTAGCAAACAAGCACAAACGTAGTCTGATAGTAAGTAGTGATCGTAGTTTATAGACCTTTTTAACCGACTTCAAAAAAGGGAGGAGGTAATTCGACTGTATTTTTTATGAGTGTTACCTCTGATCTTTTTTCTAGGTGAACCGATTTTGATAATTATTGCTATATATATAAGCTGGTGCTTTCTATGTAGTCCCATTTAAATTTGATCAAGATCCGACTGGTAGTTTTTGAGTAATCTTGAATGGGTGGTGTAAGGTTGACTTCGACTACATTGAAGATGTGCTGTTGTTTGTCGAGATGAAGCCGGTGTACTTTTTTGTTAAATTTTTCTAAAAACGAGTTGTTATGCTGCCAGGGAAGCGTAAAAAGAAAAAATAAATCGAGCTTGGTTTGAGTGATAATGATGACTCAAAGACATTTTAGTATAATAATATGGTAACGATAATATTATAATACTAGATTCTGCCCGCGGTTTCGCTAGCGTAAATATAGGTTAGGTAAGGTTAGTTTAGCAACATTTCTTTTTTCTAGATGAATACTTTCCGTTACAATATGTATACCAAATTTCATCATGATTGGTCGAGTAGTTAAGGCATCAAAGGGTAACAAACAAAATCACATTCGCATTCATAATATCAGTAAGGATTACAAAGGTGTGTATTATAAACACAACGCCAAATCATTCTAAACCCAAGGGGTTTATGTGTGGTTTATGTTAGATAAAAATGAATAAAATCTACTAAAACAGCAAACAATAAAAATCCATTATATATTACTTTTCAAAGATCAAAGATGTTTTCAACAAAAGAGAATCTTTTAGTATTCATGATCACACTAAGCAATATTAACAGCAAAATAAGAAAATATCTATCTATACACTTATTCAATATGATATACAGTGGCCCAAAAAAACAAAAAATCTGTTACGTTGTATCGAAAATGTTCTTGTTATAAGATTTCTTTGTGAAAGTCAATACTATTTCTATAACTTGTATTTTTTCTATTCAGTAGACTATAAGACAGACAGTAAAGTTAGGGATTGAATTGCTGACAGTTACAGGTTATTTCTTAGAAAAATAATAGTAATGTAAGCTGCTATCTCTGTTATATAGCTTTCCGTTTATTATTACTAAGAATTTTCACCACTCCTTACAATAAAATGTATCGATATATTTTACAACAACATTTTGTGCCCATGACTTTGAAACGTGTTTTGGTGAATGGATGTTTTAGTCTCAGTATTCGTCTGTGTTACGTCTTTTGTTTGAATGTTTGTGTAGTCCGACACGATAAAGGCAGTCAAGCACAAAAGTCAAGACAAAAGTCGTTTTAAAATAAACACATATATAATTTTATAACTACGAGCATATAGCAGCGATAGCTGAGTGGGGAGACCAACAGACTGCAATGCAGAGGGTCTCGGATCCAAACCCACGTCGCGCACCTCTGACTTTCGGAAGTTATATGACTTTTCGAAATTATGTGCGTATTGATTGACAATTATCGCCTGCTCCGTACCTCGGAGAGCACGTTAAGCCTTCGGTCCCGGCTGCCATGAACATCTATGGCAGTCGTTATTGGGAAAGTCAGTATCCTCTAATAACCTGACACTGGTCTAACCTTAGGGTATCGTTAGCCTTCAGATTGCGGAGGTCAGGTGGCAGCCGCTGTGTGTAAAACTGACATCTAGTCAAATTCGGTTAGACCAGAAAAGCCGACCCCAAGTGACTTGGGAATAATAAAGAGAGAAGAATTACGATCATATAATAATATGTTTCTATTCTTATATGATACTTAGAAATAAATTGACAGCACGGGCGTAGTGGTTTAAGTGGTCGTCTCGCCACTGCCACTGCGCCGAGTGTTGTGGATTCAATCCCTACACGGGACAAAAATCTGTGTGATCTACAAATTGTTGTTTCAAGTCTGGGTGTTCTTTGTGTCCGTTGTCTGAATATTTGTAAAGTCCGCCTCAACACAGGAATGGTGGCAATTCCTGGTGCGGGAAGTGTTTTAATTTAACCCTAAACCTAAGAAATTATTACTGTTACTTGATAAATAATTTATATTTTATAATATATTTAAACAAAAACAAAACAATCACGGTACTTCTAACTTTCACGTTATGATAAATAAATCCTAACATAATACCATAATTTCTTATATCAATTTCATTCAGATCTTGTATTTTTATTTACACTGACACTTCCTGAAATTCGGAAGAAAGTACAACATTCTCGAGTTTTATTACTTATGGATAAATCATGTCGGTTGTGCTTAATAAAATTTACTTGCGGTATTGGAAAATTTGGAATCCATTTTATCTTATTTTTGTGTCCGTTTATTCTGAAAGGGTATATCTACATTTTGCTTGCTATGTTTTAGGTCATACATGGAAGGTTCCTTAGCATAACTGTGCTATTATTAGTACCAATCAGATTGTACAGATGGCGTAGAGGTTTAATAGGTTGCCTCGTCACTGCCATTGTGCCGAATGTTGTGAGTTCCACAAAGACAAAAAATTTATTTGATCCACTGTTGGTTGTTCTGATTCTGGATGTCTTTGCGTCCGTAGTTAGAATAGTCCCACACGACACAAGAAATTGTGCGTTCCACAAATCGCTGTACCGAGCCTGGGAGTTCTTTGTATCCGTTGTTAGAATGTATGTAAAAAACATAAAAAAATAAACAATTAAGGTCTCGGATTCGTTCAATAGCTTAGAAAATGGATGCTTATATATTTATTCTTAGGTAAATTTTCGGCTAAGAAATATTTTGTACCACAAACGACGCTGAAAATATACCCAGTAGAAAATCACAACACTATCAAAGGCAACTATAACTTGGGATTAAAAATATAGCTGCGGTTATAAGGGAATAACATACTTCTAGGCAGAGGTATGTTAAGTTATGATGTCGTAAAGACTTTTACGAGGTCATACAGGCCTAAGTTCATGTAATAATAATGTATCTATGATGTCGTGGTCGCCTACGGTTCTAAATTCTGCCGACATTATATTTTCTTTTTTTCTCTTTTTCCATGTCTCATATATAAATCTTACACTACGTCATGTGTATATTATGCTTAAAATGGGTACAAAGCTTTCTCTTCACGTATAGATGATGTTTTCATATCCACGTGTAACATTTAAATTTTATACTAACCATTTTTACTTGAGAAGTTTAATATTTTTCGTGTGTATTATCTAATTAATTTTCTTCCACGCCATTTAAGATTAATTTCGTCAGATAAGAATACCGACGTGGAAATTCTCATAATAATGAAAATTCTAACTCAGTTTCATTATGAGCTTGGGAAATAAATAAGGTCTACCCTACACCTTTATAAATAAATAAGTGTATTATAATATTCGGTGTAATCTCGCTTTAGACAGTCGTAAAATATGAAGATAACGAACAATCTTAAGACAATTTTATGGTTTATTTTGTTTCATTTTTATATCGCAGCTTTGTAACGGCGATGATTTTGTTTTCAAAGAATATTTTCACAAAGTTTAAATGAAAGATATTTTTTAATTATTACTTTGCTGTAGTTCAGTTCATTTGTGTACCTATATATTATATTATTTAAACCAGATTTTACGCGCGGCTTAATGTTTTTGTTAATTTTATGAATAAATTGATATTCCTCGGGAACAGTACTTTTTCTGGATGAAAAGTACCGTATGATTTTTTCAAGGGTCTTTGTCAGGGGCACAAAAAGGTCTACCCCTGTCAACGGATATGCGAAATTCCATGACAGTCAGCCGAGAAGTGAAAGCGTTACAATCAAAGTCTTATTCTCATTTATAATATTACGAAGGATTAGGATATAACCTGTAGTTTTCGCTGCCGGAGGATCACACAATTTTAGTTTTGCTTCCATTCCTTACCTTTCATTCTATCCTTAGTGTCTTTTCGATAAAGATATCCCTGGTATTGCTAGCAGTTATAAGCTAGGTCCACCATTTTTTGCAGGTTTTTGGCAGGTCATGGATATATACACAACCTATGTGATGAGAAACGGTAACCAGTTTAATCAGCTAAGATAGCACACACGCATATAAGCGTATAAAACGGCCCCTCCTCCGTCATGATAGAATTCTTAAAGCCAACAAATTAAAATGCAATGTCAAGCGGTCAAGTACCTTAACACGGTTCACTCCTTTAACAGATTCAGTCATCGAGTTACGTAAGCTTTTAGCTGAGGTTCCGGGCTAATACCCGGATTGGTTAAAGTGTTATTAGCTGTTTTGTTCGCCAAGATATTTCTGGTAGCTCTGTTGGGAAAGGGATGACACTTCAGAGCGTCGTCATATAAAATGCAATATAAATTCGACACTCACTGGTGTCTTAAAATCATAGCCGATATATGACCAGATAAGTGCCGTAAATATTTTATACGAATGTGAACTAAAGGAGCTTGTACACGACGCAAGTAGCTGGGTAAGGCTATATGCACGAGTTACTTGCACGGGCTTCATGCGCAAGATAATTAAACGCGAGTGGTTCGCATTTGCATGCTACGTATAAGAAATGCTGCAACTTGCGCATGTTATCTGCGTCATGTACAAGAGCCATAATTATGTGGTTATTAAGCGAATTTGGAAGCTTATGAGTGGTATATGCAACATAAAAAATTACGTTATTTGTTTACTGAGTTCAACCGCTCCAAAAGATGTATATGGGACAAAGAAATTTTTACATCCAATTTGCCAATATATTGTAGTTACTTTGTCATACAAAAATATATTATACAACACTTTACATTATTCGAGGTATACAAACTTTCAAAACATCCACGTTAACAAAATTTTGGAAGATTATGTTTTCTTAGAATTGTTAAGTTACAGTGAATGTCATGTTTTGCCACAATAGATAAATATAATATTTTGGAATATTGGATGTGAATTTGGCATTTTAATAAAACTTTGTTCCTAAATTCGCAGAGAGCTAAATGGAAAGGCCTTCAAGTTTCTTATTAGACTCTCAAGAAACAACACAAATAGAAGTCAAAAGCAATAATTTCAATCAAAATTATTTAAAATATTCCACAGTCCGTTTAATCCAAATCACTATCGATTCTGTAGTATCCAGATGGCCTTAGTCAGCTAATATCAGAAAATTCTTCATGACGTCACATTTTCCATTTGACTTATGATTGGAAATGAAGTTCGATCGAAAAAACTGAGATGATACGTTTCTATCCGAAATACGAGAATTCTCTAAGGGCAGAAACTCATTTATATTTTTTCGACCAGACAAGCGACCTAACTTGAAATGTGTTTAATGTTTAAGCTAATACAATTTAGTGGACAGTCGGATATTTTTTGTCTCTGGTAACACAAAGAACGTTGTTTTGATACGATTACCGAGGTTTTGTTACAAAGTCTTGAATAAATGGTATGATACCGACAAAATATGATTTCGCATCTAGGTCGTACTACAATTATTTTTCTAATGTTGTCTACAAAAGAGCCAGTCAACCTTCGTAATATTTGGGTTACAAATTACTTATGTTCTTGTTAACTGCCAGCTAAGGGAGGGTTCACAATGGGTGGATTGCTGAAGAAGTTTCAGTTCTCACACCGTGGTTTAGTCGGTCGGATCCGGGACTGTCCATGTTCCCCTTTTGCCATGGAGTGGCCTGCATAAATAGCATTGCCCCCTTGATTCACGTCGGTAGTGTAATGGGCTGATCAAACCTACGGCTGTTCGATAGCAAGTGTAATATCTTAAACATCAGGCTGCAGCCGCTTTTGGTTTTGGTATTCTCATTTACATTGTTTCTGTTCAACAGGATACAAAAATACATTTTATAATTATCAGGTACCTCATATTAATAATATTCCTTCCAATAAAAAATAAGCACAAACGTTTGTAAACTAATAGTTTTTTAGATCATCATCTGAGCCGAAAGACGTTTACTGCTGGACATAGGCCTCCCTCAAGGTTTCCCACACAGACCAGTCGCTTCCCGTTTCTAAGTTCATGGAAAGTATAATAATAGTATCAATGCGGTTTTAAATATGTATTTAACATTTTTACACCTAAACCACCAAACCAATTTAAATGATATTTGATATGAAAGTAGCTTGAAGCTTGAATCATGACATCTGAAACATGATAATTGATGATAATCATAATATCGTAAGCGAGAGCTATTATATTCGTATCAGAAAATCAAAACAAATGAACATGAAACCTACTTTTGTTTAATTATAATTGTGATAAATAATTGACAAGCCTCAAGGGACAGTATATTATGTTTATAAACCTGTATTATGTAATGTGTGTACTACCATCAAGAAAACTACGTAAACTATGTTTGTTCAGTAACGTTTCATGTAGTATCAGCGACATAAGTCGATACGTACCTGCCAGATTGTCGCTCATTTCCAAATTATAAGAAATTCTAGTTTTTAATAGCAGTAATAGTAAAAAAATCAAAAATATAAAATAATAATTTGGATTTTTAATTCATAAAACACTTTTATAATTTCTTTAGATTTTGCTCGCGGCTTCGTTCGCATAAATTTAGGTTAGGTTACATTAGCAGCCTAATCTACATTTACATAGTACCTAATACTATATTCCAGTAAAAATGTTTATATGTGTATTATTATTATTTGTTACCCTGACAAGGTATATGCGAAATTTCATGATGATTAGTCGAGTAGTAGAGGTGTGAAAGCGTTATAAACATACAAACAAATTCACATTCACATTTATAATTTTAGTTGGGATGCTATGTTATTGTCTGTTCAATAGAAACGGCAACACGCTCTATATTTCTTAAAGTAATAGTATTTCAGACATTCTTTATCGTATTACACATGAAGTAAAGGAGTGTTACGCTACTTCAGCACAAAGGTGGAATTTTCGTGGAGAGAAGGTATTCTTGCATTATCATATAAGTACCGGTATATGTTGTTGTATTGTTAATATATTTGGTAATATTTTTTTTAGTTTATTTCTATTTAATGTAGTAGTTTTCACCTTAAACCACTATTGAATATTGTCAAACCTTATAGGAGTATTTATTTTGGTAATTCTTTATCGAGTGTCATATAGCGTAGGACTTAAAGGACGGAAGGATATTGCGTTGAAGGCATGAAAATGGTGCATGAGATATTGGGTCTTACAAAGTGTTATTGAGTTTTAGTGTTAGCAGTATTCCTATTGTTGTAATTCGTTCGGTGTGTGAGAGTGCCGGAGGCCCAATCACTCTCTTTCCCCTTACAGCTCCTTCTCCTTACCACTTCCTTTTCCTCTTCTTCCTTTCCTAAAGGGGCGGCAATACGCAAGTGATGCCTCTGGTGTTGTAGGCGTTCATAGGCTACGGTGACCACTTACCATCAGGTGGGCCGTATGCTTGTTTGTCACCTTAGTTATATAAAAAAAAAGCAGCGTATAGTCTTAAACAGTGCCCGATTTGACAATAGGCTCGGCTCTTTGTTATGTGGAAGCTGAGAGCATAGCTCGCAAAATTTGATTAAATATACCTCTAACTACACTGTGAGGCTATATGCGTGAGATTATGTATGTATTTACAACATAAGAATTATAATAATAATATCAGCCCTGTATTAAACTATCCCACTGCTGGGCACGGGCCTCTTTTCAGTGTGAGAAGGGTTGGCAGACTTCACATATCTTCGAGAACATTATGGAGAACTCTCAGACATGTAGGTTTCCTTCACCGTCAAAGCAAGCGATAATTAACTTTTTAATTCGCATATAACTTCGAAAAGTCAGAGACGTTCGCCTTGGGTTCGAACTCAGACCTTTGTTTGGCAGTCCAACGGTTACGGTCCTACAACGCTATCGCTGCTATCATGAATTATGAATTTCATAATCCACTGAATAAAGTCTACAAGCCTCTATTGTTAATGGACACCAAATCTCATATGGAGGTTCGTTGCCAAAACTTAGTTACATTTTTACGTAAAACAGCGTTGTCATTGAGGCTGATTATGTGCCTTATATTCAAGACGTGAAGAGGTGCCGACATCTATTGATTTGTAGGTCTCAAGCTTTTTACACGCAACCTAATTTAGTTTTTGCATTCACACCACATAACGATAGATATAAAACACAGTTACAATAGAATATTCATGAAATATGTTTTCAGCTGTTGAAAGGCAATTATTTTCAACTTCTTATAATAATAATATAATACACATGGGTGACGTTCATCAATACTGAACAGTGCATATTAAAAAATGTGACATATTACCGTATAGTTTTGGATTTGTACGCTAGATGGTGTTAGTAACACCCAAGTGTCTTAGTGACAAACATTATTCATACTTGCCTTCGACCTAGCAGGTCATGGATTGCGTAATTAGCAAGACGTAGATAATATGTTTGAGATTGTAAGTTCACCGACTGTTCTAAGATAGTGAAAATATTTACATTTGCACATATATTACGCTAATTATTGTAATATATATATATATATATATATATATATATATAATATTATATATATATAATAATAATATTATATAATATTATATTCATACATATATGTATATATATATATATATATACATATATGTATGAATATAATATAAATATATTGTTATAAGGTTATATTTATTACTTTTATTATATTTTTTGAATGATTTATTTTCTTATGCATTGGTCTGTAATAAATTATTGTTAGTAGGCCTGCGAGAATTGTATAATACTGCAACAATAGCTGACGCAGATGCCTAATTTGATCTCCATGTACCGCCTTCTGTTAAATTATATTTAATATAGTATTTTTTAAATTATGTAAGTATGGAGGTTCAAATAAAACATTTTTCTTTCCTATTCTTTTCTATCCAAAATCCATGCTGCTACTTCTCCTTCAAACAAAAGGAGTAACGCTTTGCTCGAAAGTCAAACTCGTAACTGCACGTATCATAAGCGCAGACTTATTAGGACCAACCAGGTATTCAACGATGGTGCTTGTAGTTTATAGGGCCTCGATGGTGTAGTGGTTAGTGTAACTGACTGCCACATCTGAGGTCACGGGTTCGATTCCCGCACGAGTCAAACATTTTTGTGCATGAACATGGATGTTTGTCTTGGTCTTGGTGTTTCTATGTATAATATGAATATATTTACAAAGAAGAAAGTATCTATGTATGATTATCCATTATCTAGAACCTATAGTACAAGCTCTGCTTATTTTGGCCTAGATGGTGTTGTGTGTATGTGGTAGAATATTATATTATATTATTATATTGTATATTAACCGGTCGTATTCCGCCGGCTCGCATACCAGCCGGCAGATTTGTACCCGTCGTAGGCCGGTGGCTCGCATGCGAGCCACCAAATTGGCGCCAAAACGCCGCGCGCCGCCTTCGCTTAAAACCGTATATTACCAAACTTACCGATCAAAACTGATTGCCTATTGGCTACGAATAGCCGTACAAATCTGCCGGCTGGTATGCGAGCCGGCGGAATACGACCGGTTAAGATTTATTTTACGAGCATTTCCTATACAAAGCTAGAATATAAACTATTACAGAGGGTGAAAACCATCCATGGCAATATTCCTTAAGTTATAGGATTCACTTGTCATAGTCCATTAGTAAAATCTTAGATATAAAGGCATTCCAAACTATCACATAACGAAAAAATAGTGAGATCATAGTTGTTTCTACTAAAAATGTTTTCTTAAGCAAGTGAGGATCGGCCTTAAGGTCAAAGGTCAAAGGTCATAGTCATTTCGGGGTACATCGACTATGTAGAGTCGAATGGCGTTAACCGCGAGTCTCTAGCTCTTACGGTTCTTGAGTTGAAAGTTGTATAACAGACAGACGGACGGACAAAGCTGTTGTATAAGAGTCTTTTCGAACTCTAAAAAGCCAGCTCCCGCACTAGAAATAGTTCCTGTGTCGCTGAGAACTTTACAAACATTCAAACAACGGACATAAACAACACCCAGATTCGGAATAACCATTTGTGGATCACACAAAGTTTTTTCCAGTGTGGGATTCGAACCTACAACACTCGGCGTAACGGCAGTGACGAGGCGATCATTTAAATCAATACGCCATTCGTGCAGTCAAGTTATCTATAATACATAACAATAGATATCCTGTTGTATCTGTATCAACAGCAGAAGGGTTAAAACATGTTATACAGAAGAATCTCGCAAGAGACACACCTGCAGCGACTTAAATTACGACACTGCTCTATTGTTTGCTTGAAGTACATACGCTCACATAAGATTACTCTGTTGGTATATCAAAACCTTAGTGGAGTAATGCAGTCGCAAAGGAGAAATGATATTTATGTAAATGTACGGAGTCCGCTCACTTTCGCAATGATATTTAGATTAAGAAGGATGGAACACAAGTTTTATGCTGACGTAGATACGCGTCTTTTTCTTCTAAGTGATTAAAGATGACACACTTATGTGGTCCGTATTATAAAGTTATTAGAAAAACAATGCAAGTCAGCTTGTGAATTCCGTTTTACATAAAGAGAGCTGATCCATAAAATATTGTTTTATATTTGTTTGGTTACTGTACCAATGAGTTTGTTTAAATGTATATTACTTACGAAATATTTATATTGAAGTAGTAGATGTATCCCAAGCAGAAACCAGTATTGTATATGTGTATGTAATTATAAGAATTTAGATTTTGCCCGCGGCTCCACTCGCCTAAATGTAGGTATTGTAAATTTTCCCTCGGGCACGGTAATTTCCGCTGGATGAAAGGTACATCTCCTTTTCTGTACTTCTCACAACCTTAAGGTGTAAAAGCAAAGTGGGACAATTTAATACAGAGCTGAAATTATTAATATTTTTATTATTATTAATTTTCAATGTAAATTCGGAAACGCTGCATCATAAATACTGCTTTAAAATTAAAATAAAAAACAAAGTGGAGATAAACATCGTAAGTGTTCACTTTCAGTACACAAAAGCACTTAAAACCTGTATAGAATTAATATTGTTATCATCAGAATAAACAAAAGCATCAAAAGCCACGCAAGAAACTAGAGCAAGTATATCATATCTCATAAGATTTCCTTTAATAAAATTAATTATCTTAATAAACTAAACACTTTGTTTGATAAATTGTCGGGACATCGTCGCTCTCCAATCAAACTGTCAACTTGTCTTGAGTGATTGAGAGGGTAAATAAATGAAAAAATATTGTTTTGATATCCACTTATAAGTTAAGAGGATGGAGGGCCTGAATATTATATATATATAACCTTGTTTTTGATTCCCTAGTCTGGGTAACTTATTATTATTACAGCGATAGTCCGACTGCGTCATTGGAGCAGTGACGTAAATATCAGCGCTTGCATGGTTGTAAATAATGACTTCCAGAAACGAGTAGCTGTGGAGGTTTTGTGTTACAAAATTCTTAGTAGCAGGGTGAAGCGTAGGAGAAAAAGGTCAAATCTACTACTTACTTTATATCTGTTTATCTGAATATAAAATATAGTATGAATACTATTACAAAGCTGTTATGAGGTATCTGTACACAAAGTAGATAAGATAAGTCTCCGTAGTGCAATACTGATTTCACCATGAAAATGTATATTCGAAACTTCAGAACGAACGAAAGAAACTTACAAAGAAGTTTCTTCGGTTTTTTTAAATGACAGTACTCTTATTTTCGTAATAGTTCAGGAAAGGGTTTAGGATAATCGAGAGGTTACGTACCGAATTCGGAATAAATGTGTTTCGTGATACAGTATTTACGTTGCACTCTAGGCCTAAGGAGCCTAAAACACTGTTATTCAGATGTTTTATCTGCCTGTTGTTGTGTTACATCACGTAAAAACCACTCAATGTATTTTGATGCAATTGCTATAAGACAAATTAAAATATATTAAAATACATCTTCAAATATAAGCTTTCATTTCATCTATCTAAACTTACCGATCAAAACTGATTGCCTATTGGCTACGAATAGCCGTACAAATCTGCCGGCTGGTATGCGAGCCGGCGGAATACGACCGGTTAAGATTTATTTTACGAGCATTTCCTATACAAAGCTAGAATATAAACTATTACAGAGGGTGAAAACCATCCATGGCAATATTCCTTAAGTTATAGGATTCACTTGTCATAGTCCATTAGTAAAATCTTAGATATAAAGGCATTCCAAACTATCACATAACGAAAAAATAGTGAGATCATAGTTGTTTCTACTAAAAATGTTTTCTTAAGCAAGTGAGGATCGGCCTTAAGGTCAAAGGTCAAAGGTCATAGTCATTTCGGGGTACATCGACTATGTAGAGTCGAATGGCGTTAACCGCGAGTCTCTAGCTCTTACGGTTCTTGAGTTGAAAGTTGTATAACAGACAGACGGACGGACAAAGCTGTTGTATAAGAGTCTTTTCGAACTCTAAAAAGCCAGCTCCCGCACTAGAAATAGTTCCTGTGTCGCTGAGAACTTTACAAACATTCAAACAACGGACATAAACAACACCCAGATTCGGAATAACCATTTGTGGATCACACAAAGTTTTTTCCAGTGTGGGATTCGAACCTACAACACTCGGCGTAACGGCAGTGACGAGGCGATCATTTAAATCAATACGCCATTCGTGCAGTCAAGTTATCTATAATACATAACAATAGATATCCTGTTGTATCTGTATCAACAGCAGAAGGGTTAAAACATGTTATACAGAAGAATCTCGCAAGAGACACACCTGCAGCGACTTAAATTACGACACTGCTCTATTGTTTGCTTGAAGTACATACGCTCACATAAGATTACTCTGTTGGTATATCAAAACCTTAGTGGAGTAATGCAGTCGCAAAGGAGAAATGATATTTATGTAAATGTACGGAGTCCGCTCACTTTCGCAATGATATTTAGATTAAGAAGGATGGAACACAAGTTTTATGCTGACGTAGATACGCGTCTTTTTCTTCTAAGTGATTAAAGATGACACACTTATGTGGTCCGTATTATAAAGTTATTAGAAAAACAATGCAAGTCAGCTTGTGAATTCCGTTTTACATAAAGAGAGCTGATCCATAAAATATTGTTTTATATTTGTTTGGTTACTGTACCAATGAGTTTGTTTAAATGTATATTACTTACGAAATATTTATATTGAAGTAGTAGATGTATCCCAAGCAGAAACCAGTATTGTATATGTGTATGTAATTATAAGAATTTAGATTTTGCCCGCGGCTCCACTCGCCTAAATGTAGGTATTGTAAATTTTCCCTCGGGCACGGTAATTTCCGCTGGATGAAAGGTACATCTCCTTTTCTGTACTTCTCACAACCTTAAGGTGTAAAAGCAAAGTGGGACAATTTAATACAGAGCTGAAATTATTAATATTTTTATTATTATTAATTTTCAATGTAAATTCGGAAACGCTGCATCATAAATACTGCTTTAAAATTAAAATAAAAAACAAAGTGGAGATAAACATCGTAAGTGTTCACTTTCAGTACACAAAAGCACTTAAAACCTGTATAGAATTAATATTGTTATCATCAGAATAAACAAAAGCATCAAAAGCCACGCAAGAAACTAGAGCAAGTATATCATATCTCATAAGATTTCCTTTAATAAAATTAATTATCTTAATAAACTAAACACTTTGTTTGATAAATTGTCGGGACATCGTCGCTCTCCAATCAAACTGTCAACTTGTCTTGAGTGATTGAGAGGGTAAATAAATGAAAAAATATTGTTTTGATATCCACTTATAAGTTAAGAGGATGGAGGGCCTGAATATTATATATATATAACCTTGTTTTTGATTCCCTAGTCTGGGTAACTTATTATTATTACAGCGATAGTCCGACTGCGTCATTGGAGCAGTGACGTAAATATCAGCGCTTGCATGGTTGTAAATAATGACTTCCAGAAACGAGTAGCTGTGGAGGTTTTGTGTTACAAAATTCTTAGTAGCAGGGTGAAGCGTAGGAGAAAAAGGTCAAATCTACTACTTACTTTATATCTGTTTATCTGAATATAAAATATAGTATGAATACTATTACAAAGCTGTTATGAGGTATCTGTACACAAAGTAGATAAGATAAGTCTCCGTAGTGCAATACTGATTTCACCATGAAAATGTATATTCGAAACTTCAGAACGAACGAAAGAAACTTACAAAGAAGTTTCTTCGGTTTTTTTAAATGACAGTACTCTTATTTTCGTAATAGTTCAGGAAAGGGTTTAGGATAATCGAGAGGTTACGTACCGAATTCGGAATAAATGTGTTTCGTGATACAGTATTTACGTTGCACTCTAGGCCTAAGGAGCCTAAAACACTGTTATTCAGATGTTTTATCTGCCTGTTGTTGTGTTACATCACGTAAAAACCACTCAATGTATTTTGATGCAATTGCTATAAGACAAATTAAAATATATTAAAATACATCTTCAAATATAAGCTTTCATTTCATCTAAATCCATGCAGTAAAATTGGCAATGTGGTGTATATTGTGATTCAAGGAAATGGTCTAACGCCAAGGAATTCACAGACACATGGGGTTAAGCCTCATTCAAATATACATATCTGACAATAATATAGGAGCTAGCAATATTCAAATACTAATTGTCGAGTGGTTAATCCGTTAAGCCGAAAAGCCTGTGGTAGTTTAAACATACCTAACCAACTATGCGAAAGTAAAGAAAAATACTACAGTGAAAGAGCCGAGTCTGGATGTACTTTTTGTTAATTTGTGTGTTTATAAAGTCCAGTGCTGAGAACCTTACATTAGTAATAATTCTCAAAAATGAATATTAAATAGATATACATAATAATATCAGCACTGTATTCAACTCCACCACGCTGGCCCAGTGCGGGTTGGCAGACTTCACATATCTTTAAGAACATTATGGAGAATTCTTAGACATACAGGTTTGCTCACGATGTTTTCCTTCACTGTTAAAGCAAGCGATAATTAACTATTTAATACGCACATAACTTCGAAAAGTCAGAGATGCGTGCCCTGGGATCTAATTCGAGGCCTTTTCGAGGCAGTCTAACGGTCTTCCACTAGGCTATCGCTGCTTTTTAAATATATAGCACATTTATAAATATTATAATTTCATTTGCTGGCCATAGACCTTCCCCAAAGTTTTCCACATAGATTGATCTTAATCCTCTCGCATCTAACCGCTACCCACGTCCCTTGGCCGTCTGTCAACCTTGTGGGTTTTCTACGCCTTAAAAATCATATCCCGCTTAGTGCTGCAAGATTCTTGCTTCGATATTTTGATGTGTTTGGATCAACGACTGAAATAGGTACGGTACCTATAATCTCATGATTATAACCAGTAAAAACTATAAAACCTGACGATTGACTGATAGATAGATGGATAAATAAGTATTGGAAACAAAATAATTGTACACAAACCTGACGATATCGGGCAGGTAAATTTGTTTATGCACTATTTCGGCGATCGAGCACAAATAAATTTGGTTGCCTGAAATCATTTATTTTGTTTATCTTGCATCAATTGAGTATTGAGTACCATTGCATAAAATAAATTGTAAATGATTTTTTTATATTATAGGAACAAAACGGATAATGACAATCTAAATTTTATTAAAAGTCACACTTAGGTCATGTTTTAACTTAATGTTCCAAATAGAAGCTGGTAGGTATTTTTCGTACGATAAACATCTAGTTATGATCGGATAGATTCGGTAAATAATTCAGTAAACAATGTCTCGTTGTTGTTAGTCCAGATAGTTTCTGTTTTGAGTGAATAAATACATTTGCTTAGAATAACATATTTGTAATGAAAATACAGCTCACAGTAAAGACAAATTGTTAATTCCTTACTCGGTACATCTGTGTAGAAGATAATCTGATGTACGTAGGTAAAAAAAATATGAACAATCAGAGCGCGTTTCTTGTAGACATCCACGTGTTCAGCCAACGGTTAACACTCAAGAATAATAAGAACCTTAGTATTTATTCGATAGCCAAGATATAAATGAGATTTATCAAGGTAGTGTTAAATTTGCAATTCGGTGTAATTTTTGCCCTCAATCGTCCTTGTCTTCATCATACTACAATAAAACTGTAATAAATAAAATAACGCACAATACCAACAATAATAACAGGCGAAAATAAAATTTCTATCCATTCTAATAAATATTTTTAGTCAAAGAATAAGAAAATTGGAGTTTTTGCTGTATTTTGTATTCGCAGTCAGGTCTAGACTAGAAATAAATCTAGTAGGTTGTGATATACTTAGTACAGACGTCGCGCCGTACGTATCAATAGCCTGAGCCTGAATTTTATTACGCCTATTCCAATCTACTGGATTTTCATTTCACCAATAATATTCGGTTCACTTCTAAACAGACCGAAATTCAGAAGCTAAATCTGTGTTTCCAATGTTTTCGGAGAACTATATTTATTGTAATGTACACGAGTTACGGGCAGAAATAGTTGAAGTGACTCTCTAAATAAAATGTTATATTAAATTTTATGGAAGTACAAAAAAGAATGTCAGTTTTGTTGGTTAATCCTATGGCGTAAGATTTTTCATAATTATGAGGTTGACATTCCTTGTTCGAGCAAAGTTTCATTGCGTTTTCCGAGGAAATTTCAGTAGTAGTTGGAGTCTGAAAATAATAACGTGTAGATGAAAATAAGCTCCTTATTACGTAGGAACTAAAACAGTCGGTGAAATGTTGATGTAAAAAAATTATCAACATGAATACTAACTCGATAGCTATGTAGCCTTTCGTAGACATACAAGCATCTATACTGTACATGTTAATGCTTATGTGTTCATAAAAAAGTAGGCAGAAATGACCTAACTTCTTCGGGAACATAAAGGCGTGGTCATATACCTTTATGTACAATCATAACTAATATTATATATGCGAATGTGAGTTTGTTTGTTACGATTTCACGCCTTAACTACTCGACCGATCATCGTACAATTTCGCATACACGTTGCCAGAGGTAGCAAAAAAAGACAGGGTTCTTTCCATTAAAAAAAAGTACTGTCACTAACCTAACCAACATATAAGCGAGCAAAACTGCAAAATTTAGTACAGAATATAGTAAAACATATTTATTCAAGAATGCTTAATTTCTCATTCCATTATGTTTGAATTTGGTATTGAATAGCTATTAGTTAAACGTTGAACAATATAATTGACATAATAAAGCGATCAAATAACTGTCAATAATTGTATGAATGTTCAATTAAACAGGCATATATGATGATATTGACTGATATTGTGTAGTATTGAAGTGTGTCATATTTAAAGGACGTATCTTCGCTATAACTAAAGGTGAAGGTGACCTAGGCAATTAGGCAGGCATATATTAATAATAATATCAGCCAAGCAATGTATAAACTACCCCACGACTGGGCCCGGACCTTTATTGAGTGTAATAAGGGCCATACTTTACCACGCTGGCCTAGTGCGGATTGACGGACTTCACATATCTTCAAAAAATTATGGAGATGTTCCAAACATGCATTTGCTCGCGAGGCTTTCCTTCGAGGTTAAAGTGAGCGAGGTTTGGGCATAACGTCAGAAAAGCAAAATGACAGAGTCGCTCTGCATGGCAGTTTAGGCCGTTGGGCACTGACGACACATTACGCATTTTAGGCATATTTTAATATAGAAAATATTTTAATACTGACAAGACAATTTGGTGACAGCACTAATGAGCCGGCTTCTGCAAAAAAGTACCACTCTCTTACTCTACACTGTCATAAGAATAAAACTTCTACTGTACAAATCCTTTTTTTCCGTTGAGTCAGGGCCTCCTATGCTGACATACCTATGTTGCCTTTCATCCCTTCCTTAACTACTCTTCTCTAGGATAGGCACCCCATACCAACTGCCGGTTATTGCCAGGCCAACTGGCAATTCGTGGCATGACAGTCATGATCGATGGCTCTATGTTATTTATTTCTACGCTTCAATTTACTATACTTAATCTTACGCGCGGTTTCACCCATGTGAAACCTACAGGAACACATGCATACCAAGAAATGGTCTATCTGTGTGCCAAGATTCATCCATCATCATTCACCATTCATCCATATTATGTTATTCAACATGGATTAAAATACATTATCCAAAGATTTCACAAACATTCACATTTATGATATTAGGGTAGAGTAGTACGGGTGGTAAAAATACGGGCTATGGTTAAGTTTCCCGTTCGATTCTGGTCGGAATATATAGCTTACCTACCTTAATATACCTACAAGGAAACAAAGACAATGATGATATATTATATACTTAATGTACTATGAACTTTATCAATTTTTTTTTTTTTTTTTTCTTGTTTTATTTGGGAGCTTTTAGCCACACACGGCCATGTCAGCTCCATCATACCATAAATGTAATAACTATTCATATTCTACCTTAAGTTAACTTTATCTATTATCTTATAAACTAAAATAGCTGCTTTAGACAGGGGCTTAGCTAAAATACTTATGAAGGCACCAACATCCATCATACGCATTTCATGTAATTGCAGCATAATATTCCTTAACTCCTGGGTTCTGACGCACTCCACCAACAGGTGATGAACATCGTCAAGAGTGCCGCACTCTGTGC
This sequence comes from Catocala fraxini, assembly GCA_930367265.1. Lineage (NCBI taxonomy): Eukaryota > Metazoa > Arthropoda > Insecta > Lepidoptera > Erebidae > Catocala > Catocala fraxini. The sequence continues at coordinate 11,875,720 of OV884046.1, forward strand.
AACTTTATCTATACAATGTGTTTAAGGTAAGGTGACATCCAAATAGTACTGTCATCACCAGAACCGCCTTTAGTCATGTAATGCCTGAAGTCGTTACCCTTCCATTCCTATTATTAGTGACTTGATACCCACTACGTCACAAATGTCATTATTTTCTTACTAAGTTACTATAAATTTTAGTCCTGATCGAACTTGTCGCGATCCACAGCCATTAATGACGTCATTAATTAATTAACAAATAGGTCACACTTCGAGTTTTGCCGCACTGCAGCATATAAAAGACATTTCCCTTCTAAGCGTTCTATTAACGAAAATGTTTTTAATTTCCCTTCCCCATTTACTCTGATAATTAACGTAAGTATTCAGAAAATGTATGCCTGTATAAAAGAGAAAAACGAAGGAAGAAATTATTCATTTTCTGGGTCTGAAAGGCGATTCAGTTTTTATTGGCGTAACGTTTTTCCGAATGAGAAAAATTAGGAATTGTTTTATTCCGAATTTGTTCGTTCATGGTTGTTAGCGAGTTAAATGAAAATCTTTAAGCGTATAACATGGCATTTTGTAATAGGAGTATCATTAGATTTTATTCTCTCGTATTAATTTGTATCGTTAAATAATAAACGTCAACATAAAATTTCATATATTTCATTGCTAGGAGAAATTAAATTTAGGTTTAAGAACTGTAATAAAATTATATATTATTGACCTTCAACCTGTGGGATGTTGTCCATGTTGATTATAACATAATATTTTGTACTAAATGTATGATCATAGCTTTTAAAAGACATAAATTACTACCTATCTTAAATTAATAGTAATAAGTGGGTTTTGACTCTTTTGCAATGTTTACCACAATTTATTGCTGTAAATCAATCATGACATTTTATACCAATATTAAATAATGTTTTATTTATTTGTTTTATGGAGAAATAACTGTGAATCTTATCAAATATTACTGCTTACTTAGGTTTTTATATACCACCTGCCATTAAGCCGACAGAAATATGATTGATAAAGTGATTTCAAGCATTAGGCCGTACTTATAACCAAGTTAAGCAAAATACCACTATTAAACTTAACATCAGGGTGTCTACGACGAGATAAGTGGATCTATATCACAACCATATATATTTTTTTTTTATACAACTTATTTGGCAAACGAGCATACAGCCCACCTGATGGTAAGTGGTCACCGTAGACTACGGACGCCTGGAACACTAGATGCATTACGTGCGCGTTGCTGACCCTTTAGGAAAGGAAATGGGAAGGAGAAGGAGCGGGATGTGGAAAAGAGGGTGATTGGGCCTCCGGCACTCTCACTCACCGAACGAAACTTAACAGTAGGAATACTGCTATTTCACGTCGATATTCTGTGAGAGAGTAGTCCTTCCCCGGTCGAGCCGGCCCATTCATGCTGAAATCAGCAAGGCTCTACTACTCAAATATTAAATCTATTATTATATGAATATTTCATCATCACAAATTTAAATCTTATGTGACAAGAAAATTAATCTGGTACCTTTTATACTACTCCTATTACTCAAGATTGTTTGATAAAACTCTATTATACATCATACCAAAGAATAAAACCATAGACGCTGCCTACTAAATAATAATAATAATAATATTTTACCACATACACACAACACCGTCTAGCCCAAACTAAGCAGAGCTTGTACTATGGGTTCTAGACAATGGATAAACATACATATATACCTTTTTTTTTGTAAATACATACATATTATACATAGAAACACACAGACCAAGACAAACAGCCATGTTCATGCACACAAATGTTTGACTTGTGCGGGAATCGAACCCGCGATCTCAGGCGTGGCAGTCGGTTACACTAACCACTACGCCATCGAGGCCGACTAATATGATCACCATTCTGACTTTAAGTTATCTAGACGATAACACACAGTGACATCATGACATCTGAATTATAAATATAGTAATCACACTCATTGCTATTGAAGATTGTCCACTAGTGTTCTCTATCTGATGCATGAGCTCACTATTTTAGTGTGGGCACTTTTTGTGAGAGGTAACACACACGTCTATGATTTAAATCTTTGCATGACATTTAATTATTATCGATGAAGTTCGTTCATTGATAATGGAATTTTTAAACAGCAGGATAGAACGTGTGAGCACAGCATAAGATTGCTCTACCAACACCGAACACTGGTAATGTCTAATAACAAAGAACACAGCTTTTCATCATTTTAAAGTTTTATGGCTTTATCACACATCCAACATTTATGACTTTGACGCTTCAAAGCTTTCTTTGTTTATCTTTATAGCTCAACCACAAAGGAATTCCAATGTTGCTCTCCATTTTCCATTGAAATTCAAAATTTAGCATCTATCTTCTGTAGGTGTACATACAAATATGAATAAATTGAATGGTGGCATGTATTTCAAGCAGCTTAATTCCTGTAAAATATAATCACAATCTATTACTGTACCGAATTTGATACTAATTTAGTTTCAGTTACTGAACCACCACTCTATGTGTAACTGTTTAAGTGATCACCCTTAGCTCATCATCAGCTATCAATAGTTATCGCGAATCTGGATGTCCTTTGTGCCCATAGTTGCAATGTTTATAAAGTATATCGCAAAACAAAAATTGCCTGTAGCGCAGGTGCCGTACTTTTAAAATAAACAAAACGTGTAGCACCCTTGGCTCAATGCTACGGGCTACGGGCTACGCAATTTACTACAAATTTTTGACGTGAATGTGCATCGTCCAAATTTTCTAGCTAGCGTGCGTAAAATCACACTTATTTGTATGCATTTTATTTAATTTATCCCAAGAGCACGTTGAATAGTTATGTCACATTGACACAGCTTTTATATAGTTCACTTAAGGTTTAATGCAAGTAAGAATGGTTAAAGAATGAACAATATTACGTAAGCATATATAAAGGATTTTAAATATTGTCTGAAACATAAAACCCTACCAAATAAATTACAGCTTTTGCTCGTACGTAGAGCAACATAAATAGCTGAACATTGAGCTTTAAAAGTACTGCAAGCTTTATAGTGTTTGTTAGCGACGTAACTGTATATTAATTTTCATGTTATTCATTTTGTTTGATTATATTATTTGTAAAGAGTGTGTGATATGTGCGCGGCCCGCGGCAGATGCGGGGCGGGGGTAGCGGGACGCGAGGAGGCGGCGCGTGCCGCGAGCGCATTGCATTTCCGCGAGGTAGGCAGTGAATATATGGGCCCCACGCATGTCACACGTTACTTGGGTTTTGTCCTGTACATACCTACCTTCAATACACGCAGTTATTCGGAATTTGTTGTATGATTTCATTTCTCGGTATTGCCCACGCTCACATCACCAACAGTGTTTTTAATTCTCATTTTGTAGCTATACATAATTGTCACTATACAAACAAATGTTTACGTTCTGCTACTGCAAAAACTAAGAATTATCATTATTATAAACAGTAATTTAACCTTTCAATGCTCGGAATGCAAGACATAATTGAAAACCTATTGTGTCTGGCCGCCCGTTTGCCACTACCACTCAATATAGGTTTAAAGAGAACGATTTGGCTATGTTAATCGACTTATTTCGTCGATGCCCTAGTATTAACTAAGCTATATACACATGTTATGGTGTGCAATGTGATAACATTGCAGAGGACCTTAGTGACTACATTAGGGCAATTTGCAATATGAGATCATCATATCAAATCGCACTATATCAAATGCAATATTGCATCGCAAGATTGTGTTTGGTATCAACACTAATATTATCAAGAGAAAAGATATGTATTTTTATTTGTAGTGACTAAACCAAAAGCTACTAAACCGATTTTATATCTAATTATAGAAAATTACTTTGTCAAGTCTTACTTTGTCAAGAAGTAACGTAGGCTAAATAGCATCTCGCTACAAGCCAAGGCAGTGGAGCAGTCTCGTAAACGTTGGTAAAATCGCCAGGGACAGCTAGTTAAATATTAAAAGAATTAGATATAACTCTACCTTCCAAACTACTACCTAAATTTATTATAATATTCAAAAACAGCGCCCAATCTCATTTTCTACTATAATTTATTTAACACAAAATATGATTCTTATAATATTAATAATCCTCCAAGGAACAACTTCAGAACTTAGTATTTTATGCTGTTGAAAATTACTTTTGAACGTTCAATTACGAAAACGGTATATTATCTACTACATTTCTTTTATATCGCAAAGTGGGAACAAGCTCTCCTAATAATAGGAGGTTATCGTAGTCTATAATCGTTTGTAGTACTAAAAGTATTACACGTGCCTTGCAGACCTTAAGAAAGAGGAATTAGGAGTGGGATACAACAAAGAAATGAGTACCGTAGGTATGTAGAAACCTCCGGAAATCTTACTAATCCTACGCTTAGACTATTACGCCATGTTCTTGTAGGCGGGTGATGCTTTACCCTGACACGCCGGATCGTTTGTTCTGTCACCAAATAATTGGTAACAGCGTTTAGCAGTCAATTTACTAAACAATATTGATAATAATCTATTGTATAATAGCTAAACCCTAACCTTATATGATTATGATAACCATACTAAATAATTATTAAATATAATATCTCACAACCTATACGTGTTTAAAATAAGCCTCCAGCATGCTCTACATCTATTTAAATCTCGAGTCCAGCAATCAGTCTCTATTTTAAATTATGGAATGTAGCGGCCATCCAGCTATTTTAACTCAAACATACATAGATATGTGGCAATACCTGCGCTCTACAAAATATCGATGCTGAGTAGGCTTGTTTTTGTGCGTTGATTGCATTTGTAGAGCTTTAGCAGAAGGTAGTGCTATTAACTAGAAAAGGGAAGATCTCTATCACGTTCGCTGGATGAAATGTAACGATTCCGTTTTACAGAGTCAGCAACGTGCGAGTGACAGTATTGTGGAGCAAGTCTCCATAGGCTTCGATAATCACTTACCATTACACTTGTTTGCCAATAAATATTCGCAACACGTAGGAATATTGCATGTGTCGCTCGTCAATACATTATTAATGTTGTGTTTGTTATGATTGCACTGAATTTCGACACATTCAATTTGTTGATTGTTAAGTTTGCTAAAAGGAAATCGCCTGTCGTAGAAAGATTTTGTCTAACTTGATTTTATCACCGAGTGCACAGGAACTTTAAACCATTTTTCTCCCTAGCCTTTATTATTCCCAAGTCACTTGGGGTTGGGTTTTCTAGTCTAACCGGATTTGACTGGATATCAGTTTTTACACGGAGCGGCTGCCATCTGACTTCCGCAACCCGAAGGCTAACGATACCCTTAAGCTAAAGTCAGGATAATAGAGGGTACTGACTTTCCCAAGAACGACTGCCATAGATGTCCATGGCAGCCGAGACCGACGGCTTAACGTGCTCTCCGAGGCACGGAGCAGGCGATAATTAATAATAATAATAATAATAATATTCTATCACATACACACAACACCATCTAGCCCAAACTAAGCAGAGCTTGTACTATGGGTACTAGACAATGGATAAACATACATATATACTTTTTTTTTGTAAATACATACATATTATACATAGAAACACCCAGACCAAGACAAACATCCATGTTCATGCACACAAATGTTTGACTTGTGCGGGAATCGAACCCGCGACCTCAGGAGTGGCAGTCGGTTACACTAACCACTACGCCATCGAGTCGTCACATTATATATTAATTGTCAATCAATACGTACATAATTTTAAAAAGTCATATAACTATATGACTTTTTTGTGTAGTAGTGTCTCGCTGATTTTAGCATGAATGGGCTAGCTCGACCGGGGAAGGACTACTCTCTCACAGAATATCGACGTGAAATAACAGTATTCCTACTGTTGTGTTTCATTCGGTGAGTGAGAGTGCCGGAGGCCCAATCACCCCCTTTCCTCCATTCCCGCTCCTTCTCCTTCCTACTTCATTTCCTAAAAGGTCGGCAACGCGCAAGTGATGCCTCTGGTGTTGCAGGCGTCCATAGGCTACGGTACCACTTACCATCAGGTGGGCCGTATGCTTGTTTGCCACCTTAGTTGTATAAAAAAAAAAACTTCCGAAAGTCAGAGGTGCGCGACGTGGGTTGCGGGTTCGAACCCGAGACCCTCTGCATTGCAGTCTGTTGGTCTCCCCAGTGAGCTATCACTGCTTTTTTTTATTTTTCTAACTTTAGCTACATTCGTTTTATATAAAACTAGATTTTGCTCACAGCTTCGATGACAGATTCGTAAATGTAGGTTAGGTTAGATAAGATTATTAACAGAATTGTTTTTTCTGGATGATTGGTGCTCTATGCAAGGGCATAAAACAAAAGGTTCTGTAACCCTGATAACGTATGTACATATATGCAAAATTTCATTATGATCGGTTGATTATTATTAAGGCATGAAATCGTAGCAAAAAAACTCATATTTGCATTTATAATATTGGCAAGGCTGATAGGATTTTAGGTAAGAAAAGCTTTTTTTCTATACGTAGACTCACGTTAATAAATCCGTGAAAGGATAGGCAAAGGTGTTTGACGCCCACATTGCTCTAGTTATTTATAGATCTCGCGTAATCGGGGGTGAATCTATCTGCATTCAAGGGACGTATTTGTAGACTCTATGCTGATACGCAAAATATCCATACAATCATATTTAATAACCGACCAAGGAACCCAACTTTAAAAACACGGTGTTTAGTTCAAAGACTACTACATTTTAGTGTTAAAAGTAAAATAAACAACGTGACAAAATCATAAGGATTTTAATTTCAAAGTGTTTAATTTCAATGTATAACATTCTCGTAAACATAAGACAATATTATGTAAACCAGATTTTATTGATAAATCTTATCCCTCGGGAACAGTATCTTTTTCTAGATGGACCATAATGATGTTCTTTCGTATAGCCCCTGACAACGTGTATACAAAATGTTATAATGATCAATCGAATAGTTAAGACGTGAAGGCGTAACAACAAACTAGAGTATTGGTTAGGTTAGTTAGTTTCCTAACAGAAATACTCAAAAGTACTTTGCCTACCCTGGATACCAAATCGGTAGCTTTATGGTAGACTACAAAATTATGCTGCGGTTCAAAGCGAGAGCTTCACATTAGGACGCAAGCTTATCCCGCGAAACCAACAAGTCAATATAAACTTTGTTCCAGAACATAGAAGCAACCATTCGGTCAAGATGCAATTAAAGTGAAGAGGAAGGTAGCAGAGAATTTTCATCCAATTGCATGTTGTAAATTATCCACTTGATGACGTAGCCTGGTATTGAAGTGCAGGCAAACGAACAAAGATTTCAGTACCAGTTTTAGTCAATTTTAAACTTCGTTTCTAGCTTTATGTTAAACTATTATATCGTTTCCCATCCGATGCAATTATTAAACGATACCTTTTTTTTAAAAGGCTTTATTTAGTTCTTGTTATCATTCAAACAACGGAGACAAGGGATACCTAAATTCATTTACAACAACTATTAGTGGATTTCATAAAATTTTATCTCGAAGCCCTAACACTCGGCGCAGTAGCAAGGCGAGGCGACGATTTAAAGTACTACGCCAGCTGTGTAGTTGATACATGCATACGATGGTAACAGAAAGGTACTCCACCTTTCTGAATACTCTACTAAAGTCATATAGTAGCATAAGCTTAGTAAGTCTATGTAAAGTTTGTAACAAAAATTAGTTATTATGAAAATTAATTATTGTGCTGAATAATTAAACTTTCATCCAATGGAACAGCTGATTTGAATTAACTGTAGGTAAATGACTCTTGAGGAGGCTAATTACATAAACAAATATTGCTAATTAAAAACAAATGACTAATTTTAACATGAGAAACTGTTTTAGAATTGTATCTTTGAAAAAAGCGTATTTGAAAAGCGTATTGAAAATTTCTATACCACCAGTAGAATGCGTGGTTAAAAGGAATTACACGATTTCAAAATCACCCTGTATAGATGTAGTATAAATGTCATTTCTGGTATCTTTGTATATTGATTTTTGAGACTGAATTGTTAGTGCTTTGGCATAAGTTTGCACTTATGGAAGGTCAAGTCTTGAGTTCGATTCCTGAGTTTGTTAAAGTATTATTAGATTGCTCTTTACGGCAATTTTCACTAGCAGCATAGTCTTGTGCCTGGCAGGGAACAAGACTTGCTCTAAGTGTAGAACGTAAAATATGGCTGATGAAATATGTGGGTGTGAAACATCTTTGTTGGACCAAAAGAGAATATTATGTAAGTGTGAGGCTATGTAAAAATTAAACGAGAAAAGAGATAATCCATGGAGCAGGATTTCAACCTGTGATAAACAAGCCGTGTCCTTACTATATCAACTTACTACGTCAAGGATAGCAATGTGCTGCTGCACTTTGTATCTAAGACAAATAGTATATTGAGGAGAGGTCACATATCCAAATCGCTTACATCTTCTTTAAACACACACATATAATGTTACTACAAAAAAGTAACTGCTCTAAAAGTGAGAGAAACAAAAATAATTGGCGCTTTTACCACATTGCTCTACCTCTCGTATAAGCAATATGATTAAATAAAATATTTCCAATTCTAGGTTCCGTGTTCTATGCTATACCAGTATATATTTTTTTTAATTGTACATGTAGCCGCAGAAACAAAACTCTTTTTACAAACCTTTTTTAAAGTTTTTTTTACTACGACGTGTAAACTTGTTTGTAACAGGCACACAAACGCAATTTACAAACTAACTCCTCGGTTTCTGCCCTCAAAACTAGTATCGTTTTAACTAGCAGTTATAAAAGATTCAAATTGGAACCCACAACCCACCACGCCGGTTCATTGTTCCGCAAAATAAAAAACAAGATCATACGCTCGTTCCAAACTCCGTAATAAAACATTCACGACTTCCCTTGGCGCAGCCTACATAATTGTCATGCTACCTTTGTACACCAGTCCAAAACATTTTTTTTCACAGTATTTATTTCCTGTATTTGTTTTCACCTTGGCAGTGACTATTTACACCTAATCTGCATATAATAATAACAATATTTAACACGTTAAATATTTGTTTCGTAATTTGTCAGATAGCAATCATCTATCACGAGATGATTGCTATCTGACAAATTACGAAACGCAGTTGATAAATTCAATGTTACTTTTAAGAGACAATTTCTGAATTAAGGGTAAAGCTCTGTCCCGGGGACTACACCTAGACTCACAATAACAATCTGTCGGTCACACGAATGAGTCTCGTTTTTTACATAAATCGGTGAAATTCAAGACCCCTTATAACGGAGTGGAAACGTTGCAACATAATGTATAACTTTTTGCAGTGGTAGTGTACTTTAAATAAAAAAGCGGGTACGTACGCAAGGTGGTAAAACAACATTTTCAAATGATTCGTATCTTTAAAACACGTATCTAGTACTGTATCCCCGAAGGGGAATGCAGAGGTGTCCGCTGCAAAGTTAAATTGAATAAAAATAAAAACATGTAATAATAGGGCAAATTTATACCTAAGATAACTACGAAAAAAAGGGAATATTTTATTTGCGAAGACACCGGATATAAACCATCATTATAAAATGTTAGAGCTTTTAGTCGTTTAAGCTAGAGGATATACAAAAGTAAAAGATATAAAAAAAAATTTTAAGTTCATTTGTAACATTACTTACTTTAACTTAGACAACTATTCTGCACGTAACTCGTACTCCTAACTAATATTATAAATGCAAAGGTTTGATACGCTTTTAGGCCTTACCTACTCGACCGATCAACATAAAATTTTACATACACATTGTCAGGAGTACTGAAAAGCCTTTTATTTAGGAAAAATGTACTATGGAGGATAGAATTTTATAGACGAAATCTAGATTAACGCAAAGCCGTAGGCAAAAACTAGTAATATCATACAGTTGAAAGCTGCCGATGTTTGCTTCTTAATTACGCGTAATCCGTTAAATGGATTTAGATGAAATTTAGCTCACCGATAGACCATCTTCTATACACATAAGATACTTTTTCTTCCGCTATTCGACTCTGTGGGATAAAATCGGGCAAGCGATGAGTATATTTTTTACAACAGACTAGACGCGAGTGAAAGCAGGCAGTTATATTTGAGTTAATTATTATTTCGTTGTATAATTTCAGCACGGGCACCAATTATCAGGCGTAGTAATTAGGTTAGTTTATTATACCGGATTATATAAAATCACCGCAAAAAATAGTCAAATTATATTTGTGTATGCCTAGACGGACGCATAAAATAGGTTATTGTACATTTGGAAGGACGAATAAAATCCTTCGAGTTAGGCATTCTACATTGGAAGGGAATAAAAAAAAGCAATCGAATTAGTCATTACACATTGATCTCAATATACGTTGAGCAACTTTGGTTACATTACTACATCCTAACTTAATATTATAAATTCGAATGTGAGTTTGTTTGTTTGTTACGCTTTCACGCCTTACTACTTAACGAATCATCATGAATTTTTGTATACACGTTGTCAGAGGTACAGAAAAGGTCATAGGGTATCTTTCATCCAGAAAACGTTCTGTTTTCGTGGGATATAAAATTGACATAACCCACAAATAACCTAAATTTAAGTAAATACAAAATCAGTTGTGAGTATATATCGGCAGGGGTAGGCAGAGATGTATTAGACCTACATTTCGCCTGCCATGGTTTTAAGTCTTACATAAAAAGAAAGTGCCTATTACCATTATTGGCCACAGTTTTAAACTTTGTTCTCCATCTGCGAATTTCTTAACGGAGAGGCACACAATAAAACTGTTCGACCCGGGAATTGAATCAGGGACGCCATACGCAACTGTCGATTTAAAAATCCCTTCACTATTCTTATTCTATTAATTAAATCTTGTTGCAAACTGACGCCAGCCTATACTTTTATTATACTCTAAAGTCTTTCTCTATTCCATCTAGAAAACTTAGTTAAACAAACGTTATCATTTTTGTATGAAGCTCTCTATAGTTTTAAGCCGATTGTTAAAACTTTGTTCTAGAGTTGTTAAACTTTGTTTTAAGTTGAATTGCAAACTGCTCATATAAATGGAGGCAATCTGAACTTTGTTTTATAGTTTTCCTTTTTAATGTACGAAGTTGTACATTTAAAATGTTTAAAAATAGTATCTCGTTCTATTCAGTTATATTATTTTATATTACTAAAAGCTTTTGACAGCAACTTCGTAAGCATAAAATTTGGATGTAGCCATATACCTATCTATATTGTTCCTACTCTGTATTTTTTGAGGAATAAGATAATAATTGCATGTCTAGAGAGACACAGAGAGAATTTCGTAGAGAGCTACGAACCTCCAACAATTTCTTATTATTACACCTTCTAGGAGGCATGTCAAGATAAAACATGCACCAAATTTTTAGTTAGATTGCCGCCAATTCATTTGCTATAATTTATAATTTGCATATTATTATACACTTTATTATATACTTTATTTTACTTTTTATATATATTATTTCCTATTTTATTATATTATAACTAGTAGAAACCTTGTTCTGATATAATCAATTTCTAATTTTAATATGAAAATTGAATTCTTACTTATTGCCATTAATTTCTTAATCATATTATTTTATTACTATTTTAATATAGCGTTAAAAGCTTGACAATCTATCTTATTAATTCTAATTTTATTTCTCTATGTGTTTATATGTTATGTCTACATATTTGTATTGAAACACACATTTCACATTGTATTATTAATTATAAAATAAATTATCCGAATAAAATCATATAAAATGTAAAATTTTATTCATATTCATCATCTATTTATAATCCGAATTTTGTATATAAATAAATCCGAACTAAAAAAAAAAATTTAAAAAAGGTTATAAAATATATTGCTTATGTTGTTGTTATTGATTTTTATTTACTTTATTTTTAATTTTTATTTTGACATTTTTATGAATTTATGTATATTTGTATTTATTTTTGTTAATTATTTATGTTAGTAATATAATGTTATTTTTTAATTATCATTATAATTTATGGGAATTGTTATTAGCATCCGTGCAGTCACTAAAGGGATCTAGTTGAAAACCAGCGCCAGGCTTTCTTAGCCTGACATATGCTGAACTAGGTCCCATTTGGCAAATTTTATTATTATTTTTTATTTAACTTGTTATTATTGTATTTTTATTTTGTTACATAAATTAGTTTTCTTTCTTTCTTTCTTTTTTTTAATTCAACTGTGAAAACCATTTCAATATCGTACTGTTTTTGCATGATGCGCGTACATAAATACAAACAGATACACAAAACTTCCAATAATAATTATTTATGCTTGCATTACAGGAAATATAATTCTTATAAATGTTACAATTTTTGTCTTAGATGCGTCCTACTAGCATATTCCTTTTTTTTAAATCCCTCCTATTTCTGGATTAATGATCTACTATAGGTACTATGTCTTTTTCTGTACCTCTGACAACGTGCACACCAAATTTTACGATGATCGGTCGAGTAGTTAAGGCGTGAAAGCCTAAAAAACAAACAAACTTACATTCCTATTTATAATATTCGTTAGGTTGTATAGGCATCGACTATTTACAATTTTATTTTATTTATATAGTACCCCATATAACTCTAGTACCTAACACATAGTTATTTATACATGTACACATAAAATCACGCCCCTATATAACCGAAGGCTTAGGTAAACATGTATTATAACATATACATTTCACGTAGTACGACTACCCTATTACTGTATATCACATAAACTAGGCACATATACACATACCCTGTCAATTAGAATCACACTATATTGGTAATTCAGATGTCATGTTGACATTGTGCGTCAGATGACAACTTAATATGCAAAAACGACTAAATTAAAATATAGTAGGGCTCTTTTTTGATTGCCATAATTATTCTCATTTACCTGATAATGACGAACTTACACTTATCTTTTTGGTTAATATCTTGAATTAAATTAAATTGTTTTGAAATGAAACCTTATTTTACCCCATCCCACATAACGTGAAAGTATCAGAAAGACTTGTTTTTAATTTAAATACGATATTGTAAGGTAATACTTTGAAGTAATGTATTTTTGTGCGTTTTTCCTTATTTTATATTGTTTAATGGTTCTAGTGTATCCTTGCTACACGAAATATTTTTTGTTATAAATTATGCTATAATTATGTTTATTTACTTATTGCTTTTAAAAACATAGGTTCATTAATTATGCGGCAACTTCTCCCATGTTAAAAAACTACTGTTGTCTGAAATATCATTTACACAAATCATACTATGCATTATATTAAGTTGAACCACAAGGTATCAAATGGTGAATACATATCAAAATCCATTCAGTCATTCAAACAAACCAACAAATATGATCAAATAAAGTCATAATTTCAGCTTTAGAATGATATTTGTTATTTATTTAACGCTCGGTAGTGCAGCGTTAATTATTGCGACTGCTATACCTAAAGTCTCAGGTTCGATTCCTGGTACAGATAATGTGATATTGAATTGTTTTGTCAAAAAAATCCCAATAGCAGCATAGAGACTGAATATGTGCCCCGTAGGCAGCAATAGGCTTGCTTTCTATTAGGTGGTACCTTATAGCATAGCTGGTGGAATATGAATGATAAATTTTATATTAGTGCAACTGATTAATTTGTTTTTAAATATGTTTTTTATGTAACATATTTGTTACATGTATGGTCTGCCAAACTGCTATGCTCTGCATAGGGACAGGGTTTTTTACAGTTGTTTATTAGTATTGAAACTATATCATATTACGTAAACGCGAATATTTACGGAAAATATCGCAAAAAATATTTTTATAGCTATTCATATCGGCTCTGTATTAAACTGTCCCACTGCAGGGTACGGGCCTCTGTTCAGTATGAAAAGGACTAGGTCATAGTCCATCACGCAAGAGTTAGAGAAAGAGACCCAGTGTGGGTTGGTTCTACAATATTATGGGGAACTTTCAGACATCCAGGTTTCATCACGATGTTGTCCTTCATCGTTAAAGCAAGCGATAATTAACTATTTAATATGCGCATAACTTTGAAAAGTCAGAGATGCGCGCCTTGGGATCGAACTCGAGACCTCTGCCTGGCAGTTCAACGATCTACCAGTAGCCTATCGCTGCTTCTTATTTAACTATTAAGCTATATAAATGTGCACTTCCTTTTCAGCAGCCATGGTCCCAGGGAGACTAAGATGGTGGTTATCTTTTTAAAGCTGCCTACTTGCAATATAAGTACATTTCTATAATAATATGACATGTACTTTTAAAAACTGTTAAGGCACGCACCGAAAGACGCTTCAGATGTAGACCTCTCCGAGGTGGACTGACTGACTGTAAAGGTGCCGGGAAGCCGTTAGATGCGGATGGTCAAAGACTGGTCTGTGTAGCAATCAGTGGTCTCCACCACGGATTGCTGCCCAGGCCTCCGCCTATGTCCAACAGTGGACGTCTTTCGGCTGATATGATGACTTTTAAGAGACTTTTAATAACCTTAATACCTTAAAGGTTAAGAGAACCTGAACTACAAGGATAAATATAACTAGTTACCGTAGATGTTTGACCTAAATAAGGTTGAAATCAATATGTTACTCTAACGTCACATAGTAACAAAATATAAGTTGAGAGGTATGTAATACACATACATACCCTCACGCCTATATATCATAGTTAGAAGGGATGCATTACATCCACGTGTGTGATAAAATGTCTACACTACAATGAGAAAACTATTACCAGTTTCTATTCGCAGCCTCGCTCGCTTGAATTCCATGAGCAGACATACATAATAGGGTGAAAATCCTATATATACATTCCAAACATGGACTATCTAAATGCCAAAGTTTATCCAAATTCGTTTAACGGTTTACTCATGATTGAGTAATTTATTTAAGTATTTAAGAGACTTCTACATCTATGATATTAATAGGAATTAACATTTCCTAAACACTGACTTTGACTTTGCACAAAACACAGTAAATTTTTAGTAGCTAGTGGTTTTATTAACACTTGCATGTTTGATACTGAGGCTAGGCTTATTATTAATATTTTGCACTACACAGGCAGTGTGAAGGTGCAAAATATGACATATGACCCCTTCATATGACAGTGCGAACTGACTAAGCAAGTAAGAAAGATAGTTTGCTGTTTCACAGAAACTGATTAAAAATGTTAGCTACCAAGTCCATATTCTATTGCATTAGATTGCTACGCAAAGGTCTCGTGTTCGATCCTACGACCCAAACCTCTAACCTACCTCAGGTGCAAATAGTTAGTCTCACCAGATTCACCTCACTGCATCTTCGAAAGGGTCGAGAATATTGATGACCCACATCTAAATTGCATCATTGCATCTACAGCTGTGGTTTTAGTTTCACGCAATATGGAGCAAGACTATTTAATAACCATATACTGGGTTCATATTCAACCTACGTACGTGCTGAAACATATCTTCACTTACATACATACATAGATTCACGCCTGTTTCCCAGAGGGGTAGGCAGAGACTACGGATTTCCATTTGCTACGATCCTGACACACTTCTCTGGCTTCATTCACTTTCATCACATTCCTCATACACGCCCGTCGATTCAAGGTGGTCGTAACCTGGCCTTTGTCCAGAACGCCTCCGATCTGATCAAGAAACGTTCGCCTAGGTCTTCCTCTTGCGACTGTTCCATTCTTATATCTTCATATCTTCACTTATATATCTTTTTTGAAAGCGCAGCTCGCGTACTACCTATAAATCTTGTGTGACTTTACAAACATTTAAGCTATAAATCTTGTGTGACTTTACAAACATTTAAGCAAGAGATAAAATAAACACTTAAACCCGAAACAACTAATTAGGGATCACAAATTTTTTGACTCCTGTGAGTACCAAACTCATAACAATCTGCTCAGTCATGGCAGTGGCGAGGGACCGCGTAAAGCACTAAACCTGTATATATAACACGCATAAAGCCAATCATTGAATCAAAGATCAAACGATCAGACGTAATTACTTAAGCTTCCATGAAATCAATGAGGTAGATTAATAAGAAAAATATGATAAACAAGTTTCGTACTAATAATTTTCTTCTTCTTAAAATTCAACTTCTTTCTAACGTCGCAACATGTTTACCGCACTTAAACAGACTACAAGTGATTTTCTGGTGCAGTGAAACTACATTATTCTAAGCACGGCTTATTCCAGTGTTCAGGACTAGGCAATTTTGCCAATTACTGTTGTTTTTCTCTTAGCAAGAGTTTTCTTTGCCAATAGAATGTTTAACAGAGGGTAGTGAAGCTTCCAGTTGCACGATCTGCAATATATAAAACAGTTATGTGGCATAAGTTTATGTTGGTGTTTGTTTTAATTCTGGGATCGGTAAAACATTATTGAGATTTTTATATGGATACATATAAAACAAAGAGATCCCGCAGCTTCGCTCGCGTAAATGTATGTTAGATTAGGTTAGTAACAGAACTTCTTGCTGGATGAAAGGTACCCTATGTCCTTTTTTGCAACCCTGACAACGTGAATGCAAAATTTCACGATGATCGGTTGAGTCGTTAAGGCGGGCAAGCGTAACAAACAAACAAATAAAACAATCAACTCAAATTCGCATTTATTAGTTAGGTTTATTTCACGTGAATTATAGGCACCTAATTGTACTTGAACCCGATTCATAGTACCTTCACAATCGTATCGTAAAAATAAGGTTTTGGCTGGTCTATAGTAACATTATAAAGAGGAGTAATTTGATTTTTTGTCTGTTTGTTTATAAGGATTTAACTGAAAAACTAATCAAACGATTTTAATTTTTTTCTCCATTGGAATGCTATATTATCACCGAGTAACATAGGCTATATTTTATTTAAATAAGTTATTGTTACTAACATAAGCTGACCTGCTTTTAAGTGAACGAAGCCGCGAGCAAAAGCCAGTATAATATAGGTACATTGCGGTCTGATTCAGATCTTACAATATTGCAGGTAATCATTCAAGTCTTACCTTACAGTCACTTTCAACTTTTTTATACGATGCAGGCAGCATACGCAAGTTGAAATACTGACACGAAATTCAACATGAGCAAGAATCTCAACTTAAAAGCGTGTACTTCACAATGCAAGGACCGAGCCATGCGTAAAAGTATATTTTGTATGGCTCTTATTATTTAAAATAAGATACCCAATTAATGTTGGGAGGAGCCAAATAATAATATTTAAAAAAGAAATTAATTAACTTTTTTGGCTTAAAAAGCTTACTATGATATCCAGGAGTTCATAAATGAAAAGCTGTATTTCATTAAATGCATTTTACTGTAAGAATTTGATTTATATAATAATGAGTAAAGTAAGTAAGTAATATTAAATTTTTTTATTTATGTAATTTTCTCATCTTTTTGTTTTTCATGTAATTAAGCTACTATGCTTTATATTATTCAAATTGTATACCTATGTGTGCATACGCATGTTTTAACAAATAAAACTATATTTATCTTTACACAATACCGAAGTATTGCGAACGATTTAATCAGCACCCTGATTGTAGGAAAATACTGTTACTTATCAGAAACCCATTATAGTGAACATACTCATTCTCTGTTTAGTAATACTGTGACTTCGCCGTATACTCGTGTTTCAAAACATAATAATTGTTTTCCACGAATACGAGTCACAACCATAATAGACCTGTCTAGCAAAATGGAAGTTCGCTATTTCTAATTATGTCTATTGCGTTACTTGGAATCGGAGATGAGGGAATGTGGTTGGTCTATGAAGTTGTTAGTTTACTTTTATATAACATAATTGGTAATCAAGAATGTGGTAACTTGACCATTATCACATATCATTATAATATCAGAGGTATCATTTGAACGTTTGTGGCATATTTCTTTTTTAGGTTTAGTTTATAATGTTTATAGTATTATTGTGTTGAGTTTATATTTTGATAGTGTTGAGGCGCTCATAGCTAGTTGCACTCAATGATCGGTAAACGATTAGCGAGGTTAAGCAACGTCGGGTGCGGTCAGTCTATAGATAGGTGACCGCGCAGTGGTACGGAGACGCTCAGATGAAATATCATCTAAGCGTCTCCGTGCTTCGGATTGCACGTAAAAAGTCGATCCCGGTTGTTGTCAAATTGACAGCAATCGTTAAGCCATGTCAGAGGCTTACGGGCGCGGGCGGCTTGAACAACTCTTGACAACAGCTTGGCCACTAACCACACGAAAAGAAGAAGAAGAATTAGTATTATTGTTAATACCTCAAACTAAGCTAGAATGCTTGGGTTAGCAGGTTCTCGTTGATAGCGCCATAGTTGGTATTCGAATCGACGATCTCTTGATCACAAATCCAATGTTTTATTCGTTAAGCTACCTAATTTTAGTAAAACAGGATGTCTCCTGTTTGTCCCAGTATATTGTTATATATACTCATGATGTAAACAGAACCGCGGCCAAATGTTAGAATAAAGATACCTAACAACCACGGTTTCAGCCCTTTGTTATTACTCTTCCACATTCGTGATACGTAGCATGATATTATACCTTTAGTCTACAGCCTGCTTTAAAAGCCAATATTCCTATATGTTCTATGTATTGGAATACTCGCTTCAAGAGGTGGGCTGGCAAATGCAAAAAGAATTTTCAAATCCGGCTAGTAGTTTTAGAAATAAGCACGTTCAAACGAAAAATAAACATACTCAGAAGAGTTATTAATAATTATTCTTACTGAATTTTAATAGAAATTAAAATTCAGTAAGAATAATTATTAATTCGTATTATTATAATAAAATAAACAGAGTCAGTCGACTAAACGTAAACAAATGTTTTGATTCATAGTCACATCTCGTTAGATGTAGTCAACATAATATGAATGTTAATAATACAATTTATTTACACAAAATAAACTTGATTTTGTCTTCAATCCAATCTGTCTATCAAATTCAGATTCTAAACAGCAATGATAATAACTAAATAGAGGCTTCATTTTCTTTACAGTAAAGCGGATATCATATTTAAATGTGTTTAGCATGTCTCATTGGCAAAGCGACTGAGAATTTGCCTGCTATCTATACTAATATTATAAAGCTGAAAAGTTTGTTTGTTTTGTTGAACGTGCTAATGTCAGGAAGCTCTGGTTCGAATTGAAAATGTATTTAGTGTGGGATAGCCCATTTGTCGAGGAAGACAATCATTGATGCCTATGCATCCATGAAAAATGTTGCAGAAGCGGGGAAAATTTATTCCTCTTGAGAATTTCCGTTGCGTGCGCTGCGTAAACGGTTAAAGTTACGTATTAATCAAGTATGACGGAATTGTTCCTTTTAAAAAATTCTAAGTGACGTCCACGATTATTCGCTCTTACTCCGTCTCTTTCTCTTATGAGCTGCAGACGAAGTTGCGCGGATCAGCTAGTTTATGATAATATATTTCAATGATCGGTTGGCTAGTGTTTCTGGGTTCTTCTGTAAAGATATTCTTAGTAACAGCATAGAGATAGTAACAGTAACTGTGTCCGGTAGACGTCAATAGATTCGCTTCCTATTACGTGAGATTTAAAATCATAACGAACTGTAAGTGTAAAAGATCTCTGCCTACCCCTTCAGGGATATAGGCGTGATTTATGTACTATATTTAACCTTAATCAAAACGGCTATGTAATATTAATGTAGTTTAATTTTAGTAGAAGCAGCGAAAGCCTAGTGATATACCGCTAGACTTCCACGGAGAAGTCTCAAGTTACCAAGTCACGCATTACTGACTTTGCGAAACTATGTGCGCATTATAGTTAATTATTTATTGCTTGCGTTGACGGTGAAGGAAAACATCAACGGAGAGTTCTCCATAATGTTTTCATAGATATGTGAAATCTGCCACTGGGCTAGCGTTGTGGAATATGGCGTAATTCTTTTCAGAGTGAAAAGAGGCCCGTGCCCAGCAATGGAACGCTTTATATACAGTGCTGATGTTAGTATTTTATAATGTTAGTCTTAAGCGTAATATTGTAAAAAACTGGTGAGAACTCTCAAAATGAAGAGCCGAAACAAAAGATCAAAACAATTCCTCCTTAGTCAAATTAGTAAAGAATTTGGAGCAATAAACAAGGAGAAGAGACAGTTATGCGATCAGTTTCAACGCGATTACTCGAGAGAAACAAAATAGTTCAGGTTCAAAGGAATCCGATATAAATTCTTGACATTCGGCGAATCATTAACGGAAAAGCTTAGAGCGATCAAAATTATTGAACCAAATTTAAAGTAATGCATGTGAAACACTTCTTAAAGTAATTCACATACGTAAAAGTTGGTTAAATAATATATATGTCGGTGAGTGAAGAACGGAACGTTAAGCCTGAATGGACTTGGGCGGTTTCAGAAAGCGGAGGCTGACAACATCGTGCGAGCTGTAAGCTTATCAATGTCAATAAGACATGCTTTCAAACACGTGGAGCGGTCACTTTTTGGAGAGACGTCAAGCCGAACGTACGTATAGCTAACCTTTGTCCGACTTTGCCGCGTTCCGAAAAGTAATCCGTTTGCATCCGGACCACGTGTACCTATTTTCGTTAACATTAATATGTTGTGATTAAACTTATCGAGTGTTAACTGAGTATTATTTTCGGTAGCAACGATGGATAAAGAGCTGATAAACAATAACCGCTCAAATACACCTTCGTATTATCTATTTATTTCTTGCTATTTTATACCTTCAAATGCTTAATTAGAAAAACAATATTAAACAAAACTTAAACAGTTACATTATTTCATCTACTAACTAACTAACGTGAACCCTGTGAGGCTCTTTGAAATGTCTTAAAATCTTTCTACTGGTAGTTCAATGACTATATCCTTTTTTATAAAATCAATGGCAAAGGTCATGTTTTAGTGTCATTATCACTGGTAACCGACACTCGTCCAATACTTCTGTTTTTAAAGACTGAATCGTTTTGATCTCTATTTAGTTTTGCTTATTTGGTATGTATCTTAATTCTTTATATTTGGTAAGCATAGTCATCAACTATACTGTTATCACATAGTTCTGGTTTAATTAAATACAAAATGAAAGCGACGTGGTTTCCTCATTCAAATATAGAGCAGCGTGATGTGAAATACGGCATAATTCTACAGAAGTTTACACGCTAAAGTTACTTCTGGCTCGGTGTCACAGCGGTAGTGAATATAGCTGCCGTGCATGAGGTCTCGAGTTTGATTCCTGTGTCGGACAAGTTGGGTGTTACTGTCAAGTTTGTCAACTAATTCTCAGTAGATGTCTAAAATAGAACTAGAACAGTATTATTCTTGTATCTGTAACAAAAGTGTTTTTACAAATTAAATGATTTTTAAATTGTAAGTCCTTGAAGTAACTCACTATATATACTTATAAGTATTCTTAAATATAAATTTACATGCCAGTTATACACAAATATATCAAGCTGCTACTTGAAGTCACCATCTAATGGCGTCACCATATTCTTGGCGATTCAATATATTTTTTTCTTCCTAGCAATTTTATATATTATAACTTGTTTTGTGAATCAAATAAATAAATATAAAAATAAGCAGCAGTGTGGGGAACTGACTGAACTGAACTGACAAAGGTTTGCCATTATTACATAATGCATGAAACCATAGCTGACAAAATGAGAGTACACTACATCTCTCGTATCTCCATTGGAAATAAAAGGCGTTAGACTATATATATACGTATAATAGTATAATAAGTAATATAAATCGTTATACAACTTTATATTTCATATAACTAGTGTGAATGGAACAGTTGCAAGGGGAAGACCTAGGCGAATGTTTCTCGATCAGATCGGAGACGTTCCGGACAAAGTCCAGGTTAAGAGCACCTTAAATCGGCGAGCGTGTATAAGGAATGTGATAAAAGTGAACACAGCCAGAGAAGTGTGTCAGGATCGGAATTTTTAATTATTATTATTATTAAATAGCTGTAGTCTCTGCTTACCCTTCTAGGAAACAGGCGTGAATCTATGTATGTATATAACTTCTATTCAGCAATTAAGCAATTAATATTTTGTGTTTACAATGTAATAGAATCCCGTAGATAGCATTAGTTATTACCGAAACGACAATTGCTTTAGAAGTCAGCGATTTCGATATTCTAGTCTCGAACTCGGCAAAATGTAATTGAGTAAATTCTCCGTACAATTCCAAACCTAAAATATACTATATAAAGCAGATTAAGTATCCCTGTAGCGTATAAAGACATCAGCCGCTGTAATAGTCTTTTTAGATGTTACGTAGGCTCCCAGATGGAACAATTTGAGTTTACTTTTATGAATAGCTTATTCATGGACTGCATATATGGTAAAGTAGACATATTATTAATGCTGAGAGCTTGGTAAATTCACGAGCAGATATTGAAAATAAAAGTGTACTAAACCATTGGATTGTCACTCAGAGATCTCGACTTTGATCCCAATGCATGCACCTCTGACTTTTCAAAGTTATGTGCGTATAAAATACTTAATTATCACTCGCTTTATCAACGAAGGAAAACATCCTAAGGAAAGGAATTTTTACATATCTGAGGGTACTTCATAATGTTCTTAAAGAAGTATAAGGTCCGCTGACCCGTACTGGGTCAGCGCGATGGACTATGGCCTAACACATCTCATATTGAGAAGAGGTCCGTGCTTAGTAGTGGGACAGTTTATAAATAAGCCTTATTATTACGTTATTATATTATTATACTAGCATATTGGGTTAAAGGTTATTAGTATTCTTGTGTTTAAACATTTAGTCTTGAGGAGTTCCTTAATACTAAATGCTTGTGTTACAAGTGGCTTCACGCCGGTAGTGCAATGGGTGGTGATCAAAGCTATGACTTCTCAATCGCTAGTCCAATGTCTTATCTTATGGACTGTTGCCACTTCAGCCTTGAAGCGCCAGACTAAGAAACCAGTTTCAGGTACTTGCCAATGCACGGGAATAGACCACCGCTAATTTCCTAACGCTGGGCTGCTACTAAGAATTTCTTAATTTATTAAGAGAATATTCAGTAAATTAAGGTGTTCTTGACCCGGGAATCGTATCCGATATTCGCTTGTGTAACAGTCAAACACCTCATGTATGCTACTCGAGAATTAAACGATTAAGTTATTATCAGAGTTATGGTTAAGTTGCCATGGAAGCCATCTTTATTCCTTATTTGAATTCACAACGTGGGCGTAAAGGGAACAGGTTAAAGTCTTAACTTTTAAAGCTTTAATCAAGTTACTTTAATATCTTAAGCGAAGGCTGTTTGGAAATATTATTAATAATGAACTTTGTATTAAATATACTGATGTGATTCTATATGTACATATAT
This sequence comes from Catocala fraxini, assembly GCA_930367265.1. Classification (NCBI taxonomy): domain Eukaryota; kingdom Metazoa; phylum Arthropoda; class Insecta; order Lepidoptera; family Erebidae; genus Catocala; species Catocala fraxini. Next base: position 11,899,072 of record OV884046.1, read on the forward strand.
AAATACTAATTAAATTACATTTCAAAGTTATGAATCTTAAACTGTTAATTAAAATGTAATTTTTACAAAATATAGACTCGATTGATCGAGTCAAATATTTATTGTGAGTAACACGCTCGTCGACTATTACGTACATACGTAGTATCTAAGCCATATTTATTTTTAAATAATTTTAATATGTAGTATTAATATCAGCCCTGTATATAAACTTGATACGGGGCAGTGTGCTGCAGTGCAGCCCAACGGTCTTCTGCTGGGCTATTGCGGCTCTAGGCTATCATACCATTGAATTGATATTATCTTAACGTAATTGTTGTATACAAAAAGTCCAAAACTTATAATGAAGAAAATATAATACGTAAAAAAAATCGTAAAAAATAATAAGCCGCTAAAAATACTTTAATTTCAGTGTGTAATATTCGCGTAAACGAAATACAATAAAAAATTTGATTTTAAGTGAATATTCTTTAATTTTTTTAGCTGACAATATGAAACATAATTATTTTTATGCTCGTGATTACCCATACTCTGAAATTACGGCAGTGACATAATTAAGTAGAAAATATGTGACAACGCTCACATAACTGACGCGAAAAACTTGGCACAAAATAAGTTGGAATGCTTCAAATTACTCGTTCCTTTTTATTTTCACGTGTATTCTAACCACGTACCGCAAAATAACTTTATGGTACTATTTTGATGATCTTTGTGCTCCAGTGGCGTTGCTGTGTTGACCCGTTTCGCCTCTCGGCTTAACAACTTTCTATTAAATAATCCTGTCAAGAAATTCTCAAAAGCAACGCTGGCTCTACAGTTGTGTATAGTTTCACATAGCTTTCACACAAGGTTTAGGTTCGATGTAGTAAACATCCTTATCTGTGGATGCTTTACTGTTTGTTTCTGTTTCAGTTTATTAAAAAGACAACTCCCGCACTAGGAATAATTCCTGTGTGGTACTTTACAAATATTCAAACGACGCGACGGACACAAAAAAGTTGTCCCGTGTGGAATTCAAACCCACAATACTCGGCACAGCTGCAGTGACGAGGCTACGCTAACCGTGCAGTCATAATTAAACTAAACCTTACCTACCAGGGATATACAGACATGAATATATGGCCTATCTTATAATTTATATTACAGATAATTTACTAGAGATAATTCTTGTGTCGCGGCGTTGATTTATTATGTACTCATTACATGTGTTTATTGCAGACATGTTTAAGTGTAGACACCGTAAGCGCCTGGTTCAGGCTAAGTAAGTTGGAGAGCATGCACTCCGAACAATCTGATAGCGTTGTTCCTCTAGTATGTAGTAAATACTAACTCCATGGTCGCCGGGGGACTTCACACAAGTAGACTAGCCAATACACAACTAGACTCAGAACAACTATTTCGGGTCACACGATTCAAACTTACAATATTCGACGTAAGGAGGTATCTGCTCAACCCATCACTTAAATCAGTTTTTAAAACTGGTTTATTTGATGATCAAAACAATTTAACTACTATGAAAAAGCCTTCAGCTTAACGACCACATAAAATAGCTGGCACATTATTAATTGATTTTGTAAAGCCAAAGAAACTAATAATTAATATTAATAAAGCAAAATATCCTGATAGTATTGGAGTTGCAAACCAGAAAGGTAGGAGCAATTAAAAACTCATTATAGTCTCGGCACGAGGTAGTAGTGGGCTTTGATCGGGATCGCTGAGAAGCAAAGTCTGTGAAACTTATAGTAATATCTTGAAACTTAGTTTGAAGGAACCTGTGCCAAAAAGAAACTCTTACTAACTGTCTTAGTTTCTGAATGACGTTCAAAGTTTTGTTCGAATATTTTCATAAGCGTCCTAGATGCTGTTTAAGTCATTTTGAAAGCGCAACGTTGTAACTAAAAATAAGTAAGTCTCTACGGATGAAAAGTCTGAATACGTAAACAGTTGACTAACTTACAACTATCATAAGAGGCTTAATATTTTACTGTGATACTGTAAAGAAAGTACACGCTATCAATACAATTACATTAAAACCGGATGAATTTATATTTAATGACTGCAATAAAATACCATCATAGCGTTAAAAAATTAGAAAGGTCAGGGTATGTACAAGAAACGTGCGATAAAAAACTAACCAAGATATTATATGATACAAATATGAGTGGAACAGCCGAAAGGGTGACCATACTTCCTCCTCTTTTCAAGAACATTAGCCTGCGGGAAATACTAGATGGTACCATAGGTAGTTTCAGTTACAGCGACCCACCCACCTAGGCAGTGAGTTGGCACATCGTGGTATGTTTAGGCAATAGCACCAGGGACATTCCATCTTCTCCCGGGTGAGCCCAACGTAACCTCACTGCTCCCCTTTTCCGCGGAAAGCTATGCGTTAATGCATTACACGTTAAAAAAGCGGGATAAGCTAGATTAATGTTCTCTAACTATATCAGAGACATACTGGATAAAAGCCAAGTTAAGGGTACCCTAAATACGCTCGGTGTTTAGAGAATATAATGAGAATAAAAGATCCGTAGTCTTTGCCTACCACTTTGAGAAACAGATGTATGTATATCTAAAACAATATAAAAACTAAAGAGAACAAATAATTCCTCAACAACAGATAATACTTCAGTAGCATTATAAATAACAGAGTTTAATAGCAACATCCAAAGGTAAAGAAATAAATATAAAACACAAAGGACTGGATGTAGCACCTTTCGTTAAAACAGGTAAAAAATATAAAGAGGAAAAATCCAGATAGCAAATTCAAGCGTAGATAGGCGGGCGAAGGTTTTGTACGAAAATAAGAATATGTAATAAGCACTTATATTATTATGATATCTTATATTAATTCTATATTCTTATATTAATTCGACTGGTATTGTTACAACAAATTAGATAGGCTGCTTTGTTAATCCCGTGACGTAAGTTTGCACACACCTAGCTTCGATTCTTTAATGTTAGGAAATTCATAGTAGGTAGAAGCACGGAGAATATAAATGAGTCTAAGGCACACTATACTACTTAGGATCAAAAATATAGCTATACAATATGAATGTACACTCCTTAGGAATGTGTAAATGTATATTTTATATACTAATAAATTTACTAAACTATATACCCGCGTCTACCCATTGTGAATCCCAAAATAATGTATATACGGTAGAAGTCTAGGACATGATCCATCTGTGTTCCAATTTTTCAAATCTACTAAATGGTTTATTGATTGAATAACAAACATATGCAAATCTTCACAATCTTTTACATTTATGATATTATCAGAATAACTTACAAGCCTTCATAACAAGATATTCAATAAAAACTTAATTTTAGCTACGCATATATTCCTAGAAACTCGCAAATACAAAATATATTATAGTCAGGTAAGTACGTAGCGACAAATCTGAATCAAACAAGAGCAATCTGACCTCGCTTCGTTTACTTCTCAAATATGATCCGCCGTAAAAGAATATAGGGTATATTACTGTACTCAGCAAACTCTAGCCCGCGGCTTCGTGTGTCAAGCGAGACTGTGACGTAGGAATAAATATGAGAGGAACCAAATGTTTATCGGTTCCTTTTTGTCGGATTATGGAGGTATGAAATTGTGAAATTTGAAAGAATATGCGCTTAAGTTTATCAAGCAGACTTTTTTATATCAATTAGGCCTTTTGTGGATGACGGTGTTGATAAAATGTATGTGTATACATAATTATATGACACTTTAAATCCGATATCTATTTAGGGGCTTTTATCTAATGATATATGATACCCCAACGTGCCTTATAACATATACGGTACAACTGCCTTCTTTTCATTATTAATTACAGTCTAATTATATTAAAGAAGAGCGTCACAAGTAAAAAATATGATGATTTAAGCATGGTAGTTTCGATAATTTGTGTTTTAACGAACAATATTTATACACGATATTAAACTCTAAGTCATCATGTATTTGAACCCTCACTCCCAATCGCACCTTATAGAATTTAGAAGCTGAATATTAATAAGTACTCAGGTATTATTATTTGAGTGAATATCACCCATATTAATGTTATTAGTGACGGCACGTGTGATCAGATTCCATAACATTTATTTTATACATAAATGTAGAGACACTACTGCATTTCGTTTGGTACTTTAGAGTACCGAAGAGTCAAGTACCTACCTCTTATCGCATCTTTAATTTGATATTTCTTGGACCGGTAACGCGCAAGTGATACCGCGTACAAGCAAACACACGTGATGGAAAACGCTGAACACGCCGGCTATATGCTGGTTGACTAACTTTTGTTTACTAAAAAAGTTGTTGCTTGCCTTTCTATTTCTAAGAAACAAAATATTTGGCGTCGGTTCCAAAGCAAAGTTACATTATTAGGCCACAAAAGTATAAAAGGCAACGAATGCTAGTACTAACATATGTTATGCTTTAGACCCTGCCCAATAAGTAGTACAATAACATGTTTGCCTAACAACACAAATTTTGTTGAATTATATACATTTATATATTTATGCGGGTTCGATTCCCGCACAAGTCAAACATTTGTGTGCATGAACATGGATGTTTGTCTGGGTCTGGGTGTTTCTATGTATAATATGAATGCATTTACAAAAAAAAAAGTATATATGTATGTTTATCCATTGTCTAGTACCCATAGTACAAGCTCTGCTTAGTTTGGGCTAGATGGTGTTGTGTGTATGTGATAGAATATTATTATTATTAATCTTTAACTATTTAGAATAATTGCACTTTAGTAATTGTATAATATAACATCATACAATATAAATAGTAGTCAAATACTTTACAGTTTTATTAGCTATAAAAGACGTAGCAACACTGCTATCTGTCACTTCTTGTTTTGAGCTGTAATTGAACGGACATACAAAACTTTCTTGTGTCAAAGTATAAAATAAATAGTTAAAGTATTTGTACAGTGTGTTATTTAATCCATAACCTCTAATAAATTTAACATGTCATGTTCTTTATTTAAACGCGCAGTGCTTAATCACGATAGTATAAGCTGACGTAATGCAAATATAAAAACTGTTATATCGCAATTCCTTTTTTAAAAAGCCAACAACGCACGTCAGTTGTTACAGGCAGCATTGGCTACAGTAACCGCCATGGTAAGCTATTAGGCGGGTCTTATGCTTTTTTGCTTAGTAGAACAAAAACCATATAACAACACCTTTTTTTTATTCTATAGAATGCTTCGATAAATATTTAATTGCATTCTACTGCAGCATGATCCCTAAACTGGTTTGTGGGCAAACAATTTAATGTTGCCAAACCACAATTTGAAACCGCGTTTGGCAAAAATATAATTTATGTTGGATCAAATATTGTTAACAATTTTTTGGTATAATTAACCAATAGCGCATGTTTGCTAATACGCTTTGTTCTAGTTATATATATATTAATACGTGAAGCAAAAACTTTGTACACCCTTTTACGAAAATTGCGCGGACGGATGAGTATGAAATTTGGCACAGTTAAAGTTTATATGGAGAAAGAGGGGCGAATCCTAATATTTTTATAAAATATGCATTAGAAATACATTAAATGAATGGAAAAACACTACATGCACACAACCATGCATTTGACACACGCAGTCGAATCGCGTTCGTAGTATTTCGCCATTGTTCGTCTGACGTCGTATATTTCTTTGTAACTATGGTTACCTATACCTTATTTATATGTAATAAAGAAAAAAAGAAAACTAAGTAGCAAGCTTAGGAATTTTGGTCGAATTTTGACCATTTAGGCGACCGCTAGTAAATTTAAATACATTTAAATGTTGAATAACGAAATTCATTTTTTTTATGTGCTTCGTAAAATGGTTTGACAAGGCAATGGTAACTTGAAATTCTATTTTATCATTAGTAAGATAGACAGTTGTTCGACATAAATAGTACTTCTTTTTGGTCACATAAAAATTAAGGAATAGATGTGGAATCTAAAGACATAGATGCCTATAATTGTCAGAGCAAAATCATTACCGAATCGGTTGATTAGTTATTCTAATGCTGTAAATGTAAGAATAGCAATGTTTGTATATATCATTTCTGCAGTTATACCAATGCAATGCAATCATTATTTTAAAACACGAATATTATCTTTAGTATCAGCTATTTATTATTAGTAGTGTTTGCCCAGTGGTCGAAATTCTATGCTCAAATTTCGACCACTAGGATCTTTATTGTAAATTTGAGAAATACATAATATGATACATACATTTTGTTAAATTAACTGTCTTAATTATTTTATTCAAGTTCGTCAATAGCAAAAGTAAGATAAAAATAAATTAAACCGATTAACAAAGAGAGAAGAAAGCTTTTCCTATTTATATATAGATAAATAAGAAAACGCGGATCGCAGGAATTCACGACTGTATATTCCCAGGGTTGGCAGAGCATACGTAGTTTCACGCTTATATCCTCAAAGGCATAAGCAGAAGATGTACTAGAATAAAAATTGCGCCAACTGTGTTTTTAAATCCACTTAAAGAAGAAACGATACTTTAAAGTAGGTGCCTTCAGTAGCGAGAATATGAAATATATACTGCTAAAAGTTACGCCTGTTTCAAATACAGAGCGAAAATTTATCTTTGATAATCATCTCACAGTAATTGAATTTCTGTAATATCGTTTACAACCAACGTATTTCTTATTAAAGCGTGGGGGAACTTTATTCGATGCCAAAGCCTGTTGGCACTAGGTCGTTCAGCAGTTACGATACATGTTCGTTTAAAATATCGCTTTACTGCATAAATTGTGACAAATCGGTGCTGTGCCGCCCACAAAACTGCAGTAGCCGCGCAATTCAGAAATTGCGTAGGTTGATAAGCTGGCGAGAAACTGCGGCGTTGGTTGGTTGAACTTGCTTCTGACTCAATTCAAATATGCTATGAACTTTAGTGTGAGAATAGTCCTAATAGGCTTACTCAGAAATTAACTTGTGTATTTAATTTATCTACGTTTTGTTAGATGTAAATTATAATAGCTGGTTAGAATATTCACGAATCACTAAAATACAAATAATCGTAAACTAGTGTTTATCGAAAGAAACATAATTATTTTTCTTTTCACCACATATACATGCTGTTGTTAAGGCTTTATAGAAAGAACTACCTTTATATATTAGTCTAGACACCAATTTTATAGATAAAGTAAACTAGTGATCAAATTCAGTTAAGCAGATCCGACGCGCAAAAGACATGTAAAATTTTCCAAAAATTAATAGTTTCAAATTTAAATCTTAAATGGAAACGACCATGATTGGAATTCATATTATTTTTAAAACACTCGATAATTTGAGTTTTAGTCTTAGGTTAGGTTAGGTGGTGAGGTTAAAATTAGTCTGGTCGCGGTTACTAGCATAAACGTCAATCAAACAGAAAAGTTAATACTTAGCATGGTCGAATTGATTCTCGTTACATATTACATAACTCATGCAATGCAAACATATCACAGTTATTATTCGATCACAAAAGAATTAATTTTATTATTGCCTATTAATTTACGTTTACTAATACCATTCATTTGGAATGACAAATAAGAGACATAAGCACATTGAACGAACAGGAAGGATTTGCCAAGATGCACTCATAAAAGGAAAGTAATGATTTTCAGATGATGAGGATCAGTGTGGGTAATTTGATAGATTTCTCATAATGCTCATATTATCTCTTATAGTAAAAATAGTTCCCGTGAACATTGACACTCAATTCGCATGATTTGCAATTTGCCAATGTTCAAAGTGCGTCTTTAATTATGATATTCCACCCCAACGCCTTTTTATATTAAGAAAAGTTTAATTAGCTCTATTATCGTTAACTTTTCTGAAATAAAAAGCATTTATTGTGACGATGAAATTTCGTAATAGGAATCCAAATTCGCTTATTTCTGATTGGATATAATTAGATAATCGAATCAAAAACTTTTTGTCGCTTACGCTACTAAGGTTCACTTTGTAAATCGAGGGGAGGATAATTGGGATTTTCTATGTAAAAAACATCTCAGATTTTGTTCATTTTGCCTTATATTGAAACCTAATTTCGTTTGCAGAAAATACCTACTATTCTGATTGGATTTAATACGAAAATAGATTTTATTTCACGCTTTTAGATATTAGTATCAAATTTCTTATAGACCTGACCAATAATGTCTTCACAATATTTGAAGCAGTTTTTATGCCAGTCCTTTTCTGTTATATTGCTAAAAATCTTTGAGAAGTTTAGGATAATGATATACTTGAATTTACTAAAGAATATAATGTGAAATGTGAAAGTAATAGCCTTACTTCAATGAAAACTTCTATAGCATTCGCAGATTTTTGTACTTTAAGTACTTTACAAATATAATTGAAATATTTCTAGAACATAGTAGTTTTTAACGCTTAGTAATTGTGAAGTTATAAGTTATATCTCTAATTGCCATGAATATTCAAATTAATAAATCTCTTAGCTAATTTTAAAGATGCATACTGTTCAATTGTGCTCATATATCCTTTTTCTTAATGCTTGAAATTCTGTTTTGTTCGATAATATCAGAGATTAGCATTTCAATGTGAGACACATAAATCTTACCCTTCAGAAGAATAATGCATTGTATTCGTAGCTATACATTTTCTGACGAGCCTTCCAATAAAATAACAATAAATTTCTGTGCAATACATTTTATGCCCAATACTATTTTCTATTCTATCAACTTAAGAATTCACATTTTTTTACAGGTCTCTGAAGCTTTTTATCTGAATGCTCTGTATTCAGAAATGTCTATTTAACCTACATCGACCTTTCCAGATTAAAGTACCGTACATAGATCTATATCTAAATCTAGTCCTTTGACAAAACATATTCTATTCCCGAAGCCTCTTTGGTCAGATGTTTGGAGTTTCAAAGATATGTCTTGTTAGTTTCTTATCTAATTTTGTGATTGAGTTCATACTTGCGGTAAAGTTACATGAGTTTCGTTTAGCTTTATTTGGATTTTGTTTACGTCGATTCGACTTAAGCTTCTGAATGTAAATTTTGTTGTAATGTCAGACGTATATTTTATATTAACTTGTGTTTTATTTTTTATAAAATATCCGTTTTATTATGTGAATTAGTTATTATTGACGAACACATGTATGTTAAGGAAAGAATGTTTCATAAACAGGTATAGAGTATACCTAGAAGAGCAGCGATAGCTCAGCGGGGAGACCAACAGACTGCAATGCAGAGGGTCTCGGATTCGAACCCACGCCACGCACCTCTGACTTTCGGAAGTTATATGACTTTTCGAATTTATGTGCGTATTGATTGACAATTATCGCCTGCTCCATGCCTCGGAGAGCACGTTAAGCCGTCGGTCCCGGCTGCCATGAACATCTATGGCAGTAGTTATTGGGAGAGTGTCGACACAAAAGATCCCACTGGGTCGAAGTGTCACCGGTCTGCACTGACTGGTCCTCACATAAGATACATACATATATACCTAACTATAAGTTGATCATTTAGGTGACGTATCAAGATAAAACATGCACCAACTTTTAAGTTAGACTACAGTAATACGACTGTGAAAACCGCATTTAATTTAATGCAGTAGTTTTTGCGTTTCATTTAATAAAGATAATTTGTTTGTGTTTTATTTGAAAGCGTGAATCTTTGAACCTATTAGTCAGATATGAAAAATGTGTTTATCTTTGATAATTTAAATGTCTCAATTCTTCAGTAAAGTTATAAGCTTTTTAGGAACTTAACTTAATCTAACAGAGCAAGGTTAGGTTAGGTTAGAAATAGGAAATTGGGCTGTCTGCGCGATGTTATATAGCTATGTAACATCGCGCTACGAGTGTTGGGAGCGGAACAGTAATCTGAACGAGGGTGTCACGGTGACAGTTAGTAGACATTAATAATACGTAATTAAAAAAAGAGGAAGTAAGGCACTCGTTTTTTTAAATTCGATAGTAAGCTTAAAACAAAATTACCGATTAAGCCGACTTTTACATTTGGACATTTACCTTGTCGGTTCTATATTATTATTTTATACTTAAATTTTCGGCCAATCACAAAAGTTTAGTTTCGGTTTCCGAGTTCAGGTATAATATAGCACGGAAAATGGAACTGTGCCCGATGGGCGGCAACAGAATCGCTTACAAATATAGTTAGCAAAATTTGGTTGTAAGATACCTCTGTCTTTCATATAGGCGTAAATTTACGTATTTAAAACAAAAGGTGCATTTAATATTTATATACCTTTTCCTCTGATTTGACAGTCTGACGATTCGTTTACTAAGCTGCAATAAAATTCTAATAACATGCTTATCATACCGCAATTTAACAACACATACATTTTAATAACATTAGAGCTAACGCAGCTACAAAAACGTTAATCTAGCCATCCATTAAGATTATCGCGTCACATACGTATCAGTTGTTAATGCAGTTGTAACCTAAAGAAAATGGGTTAATGTTTTTACGTAGATATAAAACAATAGCCTCAAACAAAATTGTACATTACGAGTTGACTCCAGAGAGCTTACATGAATCTCCATACGTTAAATTAGATTTGCAGTTCACAGTAAGATTTGTTCTCTTAGGCAAATATTCCTTCTTCTTTATTCAAACTTCAAGTCAACATTGTTTTAAGAATCTCGACGGACTTTGTCTTGGTTTAATAAGTACCGTGTAACTATATTAACTATCACTCGAATTTTTAAGTGGCTTTTAAAGTCTATGCTGTGGAGGCACTAACTTTTTACTCTCGTCTAGTTATATACTATTATAAAAAAAGGTCTGTCTATATTCGGATATATATTTTTTATTTATTGGGTTAGACAGATTGTTTCTTTTTCTATGCAGCTGGCTGCAAGTACTTTGATACGAATTTTAATGTGGTTTTCACATATTATGATAGATTGGGACTTAACCTAAAACGTGAGTAAAGTTTATTTTAAATAATTTTAGTAGAGTCAAAGATAATATTGAGCGTAGTGTGGTCAATATAAAATCTGATGTGTTTGACAAACTTTTTATTTACATAACCATAAGTGAAAATGAAGCATAATTGCGAGTTTAATAACTCTACCACTAAGTACTAATTCAAATACATTCTCAGCATAATCGTTCAAATACATAATGAAGCCTTTGATATCAATGTTACGATTTCAAATAAATGTATCTCTATACTTTCAAACTTCGTAAACCACGATTACCCACCACAACCACAAATTGGTTTAACACATTTGAGATAATCCACATATTATTGTACTTCAAAATAGAATGAATTCAAACATTCATAGCGTTTTAATTCCAAATTAATTAAATAAAATTGTGTACTGTATGGAATAGGTATCAATTCTAGCTCCTGGCGGTAATTTCTGCCACAGCATGTTTTGCAATGGTAGTAAGAGATACATTATGTCCATAATAATATACACCCTGCAGGTAAAGTTAGACACGATGCTAACTAAATTGTCAATAAAATATAGCCTTACGCAATCCTTACTAATATAATTTTATGAATGCAAATGTGTGTTTGTTTGTTTGTTAAGACTGCGCCGAGCTTAAGTCAGTTAATGACAGAGCTCGTGCGGCGCATGTACAGATCGGTGCGCGGCCGCCATAGTAAAATTGTATGGAGGATTTAAAGTGCTTTTTTGATAAATATGTATTTTTATTGTCAACTAATAACTTAATTATTTGGGACGGACAAATTGTAATATTTATGTTTCGTTTAAGCTGTAAAATAAGATAGATTTCTACTGTTATAATCTAAGAATTATGTAACATGAGCTTACGTTTTTACAAAAGAAATAGGGTACCATTCATCTAATAAAAGTACTGTTACCTAGAGTTAGCTAGTATATTATTAACGTTATTTGTATGCCAGTGTAAGTCAAAGTGCTTAAATTTTTCTGTCGGGATAGTTCTACCACCTGAAATTTTAAACTAAATCGGCTAAATGTTTGTCACAACATACGCGAGATCTAAAAATTGTGAAAGTTGACTTCATAGTACTTTATATGTTGTGACAAACATTTTGCCGAATTAGTTTAAGATTTCAGGTGGTAGAACTATCCCGACACAAATGACACAAAGGACCAACAAAATATCATAAAGGATAATAATAATAATAATAATAATATTCTACCACACACACACAACACCATCTAGCCCAAACTAAGCAGAGCTTGTACTATGAGACTAGACAATCGATAAACATACATATATACTTTTTTTTTTGTAAATGCATACATATTATACATAGAAACAGGATATAGGATATATCACAACATAATTTGAAATAGACATAAGAAGTTGAATTGTTGCCAGAACCTCGACAATTAATTGGAAAAAGATACTGTATGACCAACGGCTATAGTTTGTTCAGTTTGGTAAATAATTGAAGAAGATCATTATTGTCTTAGTAAAGTTGTATTTACAAGATGAAGTAACAAAATATTTTTCCTTGGCATGCATTGAAACTCTTAGTAGCAGTCCCAAACTGTGCCCGATGGCAATAGGCTTGCTCTGTATTACGTGGCATCTAAAACCATTGTAAGCGAAACGTGGATGTTTATTTTATTATTTTTAAATGGCAACTCCCGCGCTTGGTATAATTCCTGTGTCGCGGGGAACTTTACAAACGTTTAAACAACGGACACAAAGAACACCCAGACTCGGAACAACCATTTGTGGATCACACAAATTTTTGTCCTGTGTGGGAATCGAACCCACAACAATTGGCCCGGAGGCAGTGGCGAAGCGACCACGTAACCACGTAAACTACAACACCACCCGTGCAGTCACTCATTTAATACACGACTGCCTACCCATTCGAGAATATAGATGTGTGACTATCTATATTTAATATTATAAAGTTAAAGAGTTTGTTTGTTTGTTTGAACGTGCTAATCTCAGGAACTACTGGTCCGAATTGAAAAATTCCTTAAGTGTTGGATAGCTCATTTATTGAGGAAGGCTATGGGCTATAAAACATTACGCTACCCACGGGGGCGGCGCAGTAATCATAAACGCCGGTGAAACCGCGGCCACATCTAGTATACATATATAAATATATGTGTTCTTTATAGACATGTTATAAAACTAATTTAGGATTCTTCAATAACCATTATCATCGAAGCTTCTATCAGAATTCACGTCATACAATTTAATGTGGGATAGCTTAGCATACATTCAAATATGAATATCGACAAGTATTTGTTCCAAATTAGTCTGTCCTTACAATACGTATATAAAACTTATTTGCTTGTCAACAATGTTACGTTATGTACAAACGTAATGTTGGCAAAACAGAACATTCTTCAATATCGATGCCTCGAATTAAGTCCTAATTAATATTATAAATGTGAATGTGAGTTTGTTTGTTACGCTTTCACGCCTCAACTACTCAACCGACGATGATGAATTTTGCATACACGTTGTTAGGGGTACAGAAAAGTACATCGAGCACTTTTTATCCACAAAATGTATTATCCTGAGGGATAGAAATTGAAATAACCTTCATTTACGCGAGTAAAATCACGGGCAAAATCTTATGTAGAATATATCAAATATAAATCAATCGTTTTTGCCTACGCTTTCTCGTAGAAGCCTTAACTTCATATAAGTATGTAATGAAGTAAAGAAAGTGTAAGGTTATATATAAAACTTTATAGTCTTGGAGGGTAATTAAATTCTACTGTTTGATTAAAACACTTGTAAGTTCATTCGTATATTATATTGGTATTCACAAATTTAATTAATCTAAATACCCAAGTTTCTATACTACCGAACGACGCGCAGCATGATGGCGTAGAGGCAACTGATTCTTGCGACAACTGGCCAATATTACCATTACTGCTGACAATGCATGTGTTGCTAGCGTCTTCGTTCGCATTAATGTTCATTTCGTTAGAAAATGTCTTATCCTCGGGAAGGTACCATGAGTCCTTTACTGTATCCCTGACAACGTGTATGCAGAATTTCATGATGATCGGTCGAGTAATTAAGGCGTGAAAGCGTTACAAACAAACTCACATTCGCATTTATAATTTTAAGTTAGGATTGTCTTTGTATAGATAATCTTAAGTCAGAACTTTGAAAAGCTCTCGAAGATAATTTGGCTTAAAAACTGATTGAAGCACGAGAGCACTCGACAAGAATACCATTAAAGGATCAGCCATCGTTGGACTGAAACGTCAAGCGTGGCACAAAACTTGTAATAATCGAATCGTTTTGTATTATTATTTTGTTTTATGTGGACGGATCTGGACATTTTAGTTGTCATTGTCATTGTAGATGGTATTATTTTGCCTGCGTTTATGCGGGTTTTTAATCTGCCAAGTCTTAGAAAGCCAGACATAATTGAAAATCTATTGTGTGTAGCCACCAGTGTGCCGACGCAGTTTGGGAGGTTATTAGTGATACATTTATGACTTTTAAGAATATTTCAGGACAAATTAGGACTTTTGAATCACTTTCCTGAAGTTAAAAGTACAGAGATATATGTAACACGAGGTTATTGGCTTCTTATACTAAAACTTTTTAATAGCTATAGCATATTATATAGCAAACAAAAGGCTCTACGCATGTTCACAGTGATATGTATCATAGCATATATATCCTTTCCAATGGTTAAATATATTTTATACCAAATATTACTAATATCCGTTTAGAGGTCTCCCTGTTAAAACATAACAAACAGACTAAGCTAAATTCACACTTATAATATTAATAACCAAGTTATCAATCAATTCAAAATATTATATAGATACATATTAATCAATTGTCCTTAGTGGATTGTTGGAGGTCTTATTTTAGTCACTATTATTCTTTATCCCGTTCTTATAGTATTTGTTTGGGACAAATATTATAAGAGTGGTATATAGAATAATGGAGAAGGCAGACAAAAAGAAACTACAGATGGAATAAAACTTAGGAAAAGAAGAAGTAGGTACATTATGAAACGATCCAATAACACATTTCAGTTATAAAATATAATATAATATCCTCCAGACCGATTCTTAACGGAAACTGGCAGGAGATATTATAGTGCACAAGTGTGTGCGCAAACATAAGTGCACTCTCTGTTCCCTAACTCTCATGATCTGATGGGACGGTAATCCGACACGACCGAAGAGAGATCAGGCGTAGGACCAACAGCTTTACGTGCTTGCCGAGGCGCGGGGGTGTCTTACAGCGCAAACTTCCTAACTCCGGGCTGCTATTGAGATTTCTTAACTGAAAAACCCAATAACTGTTTGTTGACCCGACCCGGGGTTCGAACCCGAGACCTCATGCACAGCAGTCGCATTAACTACCGCTGCGACACTTGTGGCTTATGTAGTCTATTATCAAGAAATGTTATTGGCTAGACTATAGAATTCCGCAACGACCCAAAGAAATGTAGCAGTAATTATTTAACGCGGGTGAAACCTTCGAGCACAGCTAGTTAAAAATCAAAAAACAGCTCAACACATGTCCATAAAATGTAGTATACAGTAAAAAAGCAGATATTGCTGTTTAAAAATTGCGATACTCTTCAAAGAATAGCATTCAATGATATAGGTATTGAAATATTGCCTCAAAAGACTATGCCCTAAACTGCCCAGAAATATCAGCCTCAAAACGATTCCGCTTGTGCCAATACCGCAGTAAATTCCGTGTAGTCGACACTTCTTGGAAAATATTGCTTAGTGTTAAAATCGATAGGAATCTAATAGCTTCTAGGAAAACCCGTATGCTACGACCGCTCACATAACTTGTACAATGTTCTAGGGAACCTATAAAAATTGCTAGCACAAATACCGAGAAAACTTATTATGCCGATAGTGTTCTAAAAAAAAACGCTGCTGAAATCGTTTCGTTTTTAATTTTAACCTATGATTCAGTTTCTAAATTGTAACCCTTAAAGCGACCATTTTATAAATTCGCTCTATTCTTTTATATATTACGTAAAAAAATTGATTATTGTCACATGTGCATAAAATTTTAGTTTTATTATAATAAAAATGTATTTATTAAAGTAGTAAAATATTCAATGAACCAAAAAAATATATGGAATACTCTTTAAAAATTTGTAGATTGTTAAAAAATATTTTTATAACATATAATCCTTACCTGATAAATCCAGAATCATTAATTGACTTCACTACGTAAGGTTAAACTTTCCTGTTAAAAATTCCCACTTAAACAGTAAACTGCACAAACACTTCACTTAAAAAAACTATTTGCCGAACTTAGTTTATAAGTACACAAAGTTGTTCACAAACTTTTAATGTGAGCCTAGATTATGTCTCATAAATCTTATCACTTTCGGATATTCCGTGGTTTACGACCTGTGACTTCACATTTCGCTGAACTCGACGTACGTCAAATGTCAAAACGACGTAACAATACGTCTAGCTGCCACGACACCTTGCGGGTAACTAACTAACGAACACAGCATCGCCAGGGTTGGCTAGTCAATGTGTGCGTGGAAGCTTGTTCGTAAACAGTGTACCTACAGAGCCGTGTATATGTGTGAGTGATCCTAGACGCGTGTCAGTGATTTGAGTCGCGGCACAAAGTTGTGTATGTGTGCGCCACCGATCACCTACGGGTTTGGTTGTGTGAGTGCCCGGTACAGCCGGGGAAAAACGGACTGTGGACCAACGCGCATGCTCAAGAAGCTCTGAAAAATAAAATTGTGTTTCGCGCTATTTAAATACTGATGCGAGAGACAGATTATAAAACCAGTGTGCTTCATACAAAGGGGGTAATTTAACCGAATGGGGTTTTCATTAAATTCCACATGAATACGTCGTTCTGAGAATGTCTTTATATATATTTTATTAGGTGTTTGATAATTTTCCGCCTTACTACGCTGCTACTAAAATAAATTACTGTGCGGGATCCTTGTTCGCGACAATGATATTGCCTGAGTATAAATCAGTATACGTATACGACGACGTAATATATTTTAATGAACGTAATAGTTTTATCATATTTCTTCGCCGCCACATTCATTTTTCGTGAAATTATAAGGCGTGATTGAATTATCTAGTTATCAAAGTAATATTGCCATTTAATGAAATAATAATAACATATCTTACTTATATAATATACCAATGCTTGGGTCAAGGGTCTAAAAGAATTAAGAAGCTTTAAGCCATTGACTTTACCTCACGATTTATTTTGTTTTTTATCATTCTTACACCCTCATGTCAAGTTAGTTAGACTTATTTGTGTTATATCATTGACTTTCCTTATTTTTTACATGTACACATATACATAGTATACTCCCAGATGGTAAGCGGTTACGGTCAAGCTTTAGACACTCGTAACCCAAGGCCTATCACACATATACGTGTACGTGTGTAACTATCCTTTCAGTATATACTAATCAGTAGTCAGTAGTAGCAAGAAACTGAAGGCGTAAAAGTATTTCAAACCTGGATCTCAACAATCAACGTTAAACATGCGCATGTCAGATGACATCATATTTGCCTATAAAATCAACCAGGTAATCCGTCACAAAACCAAAGAGACAATAAAATAACTACGAGAGACCAATGACCTGTACTCGTGCCTTACGTACATAAGTCAATACTAGTAGGCTATGTTGTTCTGTACATACTATTATATATCTCTACACTATAGCATTTTACATAGTGTTATGTTTCGCATATTATGTTTATAATAACAATATCAGCCCTGTATTAAATAGTCTCGCTACTGGACATGGGCCTCTTCTCAGTGTGAGAAGATGTAGGCCATAGCCCATCACGCTGGCCCAGTGTAGGTTGACAGGCATTAACATATCTTCAAGGACATTTTGGAGAACTATCAGATATGTAGGTTTTCACCGTAAAAGCGAGCAATAATTAACTATTTAATACTCACAGAACTTCGAAAAGTCAGAGGTGCCTTGGGATCGAACTCGAGACCTCTGCGTGGCAATCCAATGTTTTCCCACTAGTTATAAAACGCAGTTATAAATTAACGCAGTAAATAATACTAAATGGATACGAATATTATACGGTTTGTAGCAAAGACAGACCCTCCTTGCATATTAAAAATCTTGTTTATCAGTAAAATGGCTACAGATTGTTGAAATTTAAGTATAGATTTTACCCAAGATTAATTTTGTTCAGAACTTTTTATCTACAATAACACCGACGTTTTGGTTACATTTCAGCGTGCATGACAAAGATAAAATATGTTTTTACGTATGTTTAAAAGTTATAAGTTTAAACTGCAACGCAATCTGTAAATTATTAGAGTTTTATTTTATAGAAAGCTTAGTTTGGGCTAGATGGTGTTGTGTGTATGTGATAGAATATTATTATTATATTATTATTATATTATTATAGTACGTGAGCTAAGTATTTTAAAAATCAGCGTAATGATTCAGAATGATTTGGTGCTTTTAGTGGCAGTGTAGTTTTCGTGCTTGCGCCTGTTTGCATACTTGCATACGTCAAAGCCGTATCTGATCATTATCGGTACTTCTAGGTACACGTGATATTTTGATTGAATACCGCTTTTGGTCAAGCAGTAATGCAGCTGAGGCAGGTTACCGTGCTCGTAGCTTAAGATTTTTACTGGTTAGCTGTACTAGATTCGGATCTAAATGTAGTCAAACTAAGCTGAACTGGGCGTAAGTATAATATTATCGATGAAACTGGGATGGAAAGTCGTATGTTTATTATACCAGTACATGTGCTAAAATATATAATGAAATAGCGTAATTTGTTAATATAACAAAAAACTGTTTGATATGATATTGAAAATTAGACTTTATTCTGAATATACGTATGTGCAAAATTGTTACCTACCATCGGTTTACAAAGTTGCTATACAAAGTATATCCGTGTCATAATCAAATGTATAAACAAAAAAACATATTTCGTTAATACACATTCAAAAAATCAGGACAAAATAAATGGAATCGATACAATTAAGTGAAGTGATAGCTACATTTAAACGGGATTAAATATAATGACCATCAAAAATACTAATTGCACAACAAAATATGCTTACTAAAATATATCATAACGAGCACCTATACGCCTCAAATCACTGCATTCCGTCTCGGAAGGGTTAGGTTATGTTAGGTTCCTTCTTAAACCCACCCAAAAATAGGAGCCCTGTGAAGCGGGTCTCCGTCGACTTAGTTTGATCTCTTTAAATATATTTTGCTGTGCAATTAGTATTTTTGGTGGAACAAAGGCAATAAATTGAGGAACAGTTAAATATCAGTTAAAAATCAGAACTAATATTCCTATTGACATTTCTAATAATTCAGTTTTGTAACTTAATATTGCCATTGTTATAAGGTGGGAAATGACGAAACCTTGCTTTCAGAATTATCTAAATACTTGCCTAAATACCGCTTCAAAACCAGGTGATGATTGTATGGAACCAGTTACCCATCTTTACTTTGACTTCAATGACGTTGTTTAACATCACACGGTGGTAAGAGATCACGGTTGCCTTTATCTAGATAATCAGAAGGAGGAAAGAAATAAATAAACCAGAGAAGTGGCAGATTCAATCCTTTGTACCAGTTTTAAAGTACCAGCACCTTCCACATTCTCTATTAACAAATATCTAGAATTGCTGACGCATTTCGCACTGCTCTGTTTCACACAACGCAAGATCACACCACCACTATAGAAACTTATACCACAGGACCGACACGTAAGCCAGACTTTGTATTACATTGTTATATACAGGTACATATGTAACTCAATATAGGTACTGTTACGTTAAGTCAGGTAAATTCCACCGGTAACTAAGTAATGCAGGTTTCTGTCTCCAATATCAAAGTGGATTAACATCTACCGAAGGGACAAGTTCGTATCACAGATTTTCCTTGATTTTTCCTTATGCGAGTCCAAATGAAAGAATCTATTGGATAAGGCTGTTATGTTATTAGACAATACACTTAGCTTTATTGATCTAGGTGACTGCGGTTTGGTTTTCACGGTCCAAGCAGTCTTTTCTAATGGTTTATATTAGTTAATTATATATTTTATCATTTTAAAATATTGTTTTCTCGTTTTGTCCATGGCTTCGCTCGTCTAAAGTAGATAAGGTTATGTTAGTAACAGTACTTTTCTTATTTAAATAAAATATTACCTATGTCACTCGGTACTAAAATACATTTCTAATGGTGAAAAATATTTAATATCGGTTCAGTAGTTTTTGAGTTAAATCCTTACAAACAAACAAAGAAATATTTCCTCTTTTTTATATTAGTATAGATTTATAGTTTCTGTTGGTGACCAATGTAGGGAGATGAAATAAGTAGGCTGTCCAAACTCCAGTACAAAAAAACGGTGTATTTTAAATTAACGATTTTACATAAAAATTAGAACGCAAACGTTCTCAGCCGTGGTTGTCGGTGAGTGAGTATGGCCGCAACGGTCGCGGCAATGTCGCGCTCACTCCGGCCCCCGCTTCCCCTCTCAGCTAGGAGCCTTAACAGTTTCTACTCACGGCTTTGCCACTGGGGTAATTAATATATATTATTTTGCAATTGATATTTAGAGTTATTACTACCAACATGACATCGATGACAATCAGTGTCATGTTTTGTTGACAAGAGCCGGGGGTCGTTCAGAAATGTAACACAACATTATAATAATATGCTGCGTTGTAATATAACGTTTTTATTAATACAACGTCTTTATTATGTATTATTTATCTTATATAATCTATGTTTTTTATTATTTTCAAGGTACTTTTAATTCTATATATATGTATACATATAAGTATTATATAAATACCAATATTATTATTTAGTATGAAATTACTTTCTGCCATCTACCTTCTGCCTAATTTATTTAAATTACTCTTTTTGTTTTATGATATTTTGTTTTTAATTGAGTTGTATGTATGTATGTTACTGCCTACATGCACCGAAATCATTCAGGTCTGCGAGAATACCAGCGTTGTGGATATACTGCAACATTGCTGATGCAGGACCTTATTTGTTCTATAGGTACTTTTGGTTGTGGTTCCTGTTACCTTATATTATGGGCGTGGAACAAATAAAATTATTTTCTTTCTTTCTTTCTTTCTTTCTTTCTATATAGTTTTAGATTCTAGGTTAATAATTATTATGCTAAATTAATAAATAAAATATGGTCCACCTGTCAAGTTTTATATAAATTTGTTTAATGGTTTACGCGTGGTTGAGTTTAAGCATCCAAACATTTTCACAAACTTTCACATTTATATTAGTAGGATTACTTTATTTTAATTTCAAAAATGTGTCGTAATCTGTACTAATATTATAAAACTGAAGAGTTTGTTTGTTTGTTTGGTTGAACGCGCTAATCTCAGGAACTACTGGTTCGAATTGAAAAGTCTTTTAGTGTTGCATAGCCTATTTATCGAGGAAGGCTATAGGCTGTCATCACGCTACGCCGCACGGGGGCGGCGCAGTTACCATAAACGCGAGTGAAACCGTGGGCACATCTAGTACTGTAATAAATAAAAGCTATGAAATCTACCTATATTACTAACTATTCCGTTATATTTTTTGCCTTATCTGTAACTAGCAATCGGCCCCGAATTCGCACAGGTACAAAACCTTAAAAAATTATACACCTAAACCTTCCTCATGAATCACTCGGTCTATTGATGAAAAGCGCATGAAAATCCGCTCAGTAGTTTTTGAGTTTATCGCGAATAGACAGACTTTGTTTTATAATATGTAGTGATTAAATTAAAGGCATCTTTGTAATGCAGCAGAGACTTTATATAACCGAAATATTTTGAATTTCAAAATACGTCTGTTTTTAAAGCGAGTTAACCAGTCGTATTGAAATGTAAACCAATTAAAATGTCACTGTAGTTAAAACCACATACTGTAAAAGAATGTCAAAAGCAAGAGAATGTTCTCGAATTGTTGACATATTACTGTCTTTAAAATATAAATTAAACAAGTGAGAAACGGCAATAAATTGCCGTAAATCTTAGAGTTCGAAAAACAATATATGCAAAGATCATGTGATACCACGTGACCTTGAGGTCAGAGGTCAAAGGTCATAGTAATTTCAGGGGTATATCGACTATGCTGAGTCGAATGGCGTTGACCGCGAGTCTCTAGCTCTTACGGATCTTGAGTTGAAAGTTGTATAACAGACGGACGGACAAAGCTGTTGTATAAGAGAATTTCAAATTCTAAAAGACTTTATGATCAAAGCGATGGTAATGTTTAATTTAGATATATTTGATGTACCTACCTACTCGTGTTAGTGTCACAAAGATTTGCATTAGGGTTAATGACGTCATTATACAATATTATCTATTTTCTAAGAGTCTCAGGCTTTTGTATCACAGAAAAGCCTAGAAATTCGAAAGATCGAAGCGGTGATAAATAAAACCTACAAAAGCGACGTACCACAAATATCTGGTTTGTATTGAGTCCCTTAAATCATCAAAGCTATGGATAAGTTTTATTATAATGCTAGATTAAGCCCGCCGTGGCGCTGCCGTTTTTCTAGATTTAGTCAATAAATTGTTATCCCTTGGAAATAGTACCTTTTTGTAGATTAAATTCAAATATTTATTGCTTTCATTGTGTCTGTAGTTGTTATAAAATTGAGGTACTCTATGTTCTTTTCTATTCCCCTGACAACGTGTATGCGAAATTTCATGATAATTGGTCGAGTAGTTAAGGCGTCAAACAAACTCACATTCACATTTATAATATAAGTTAGGATTGTTTTAGCCTTTTTTATCATCCTAGCAATCAATGGTAGATCTAATTTGCTCTTATCATAGTTTTGCACATTGTCATTTAATGAGTTCTCGCAGTACCTAAGCCGACGGCCAGAGAAACCACTTAAGCAACTGCACTGTCCATGCATGTATACTTATAACTTAATATAGAACTTGGGTAGTGCTAACTTAGTTAACAGTTGTGCGGCGAGTCCATTGTTTTCCGAAGGCCATTTCTAGAATCGCACGTGAAGTTCTCTCCGACAGACGACTGCAAACTTCCATGATACAAGAAAAACTTGATGACGTCAGATATGTCTCGTTTAACAATAGATTATTGGTATCCGCTAACCATGATTATAGATATTAGTAAGTTCGATAAATAAAATTTAGCACCACATACTTGCAAAGACAACCAGATCTTGACAGAAGCTGTTGTAAAACACACTATAGACTCATTAAGCATATTTTGTATAAGAACCTTGACTGCATGGTCACTGATTGGTCACGTGGATCACACAAATTGTTGTGTGATCCACAAAACCAATCAACCCATAAATAGTTGTTCACTTGTTTGAATGTTTCTAGAACCCTCTGCGACACAGGAACTATTCTTAGTGCAGGAATCGTCTTTTCAAAAACAAATTAAAAAAATAAGAATCAAAACGTCATAGTATTTCGCTTAACTTGCAGTTTAAGTATTAGGTCGGGTAGAAGAGTGCACCAGTATTCTTAACTAAAGCCGATATACTATATTATATGCCGACTAATATCGAAGCATATTATTTGCGGTTACTACTTCACTGCTTATGTTACTCATCTCCGCTGCTCTACTCATCTTTACTTTAACTATACAGCTTAGAGTCTCCTTTATATGGAGATATAAGGAGACTCTATGCTGCATAATCCGGGAGGAGTCCCGGCTAATCTAAGATTCAGTGGATAACTACAAAAGCTCAGTTGTGTGGGAATGTAGAAATAATGACATCCAAATTGTTTCAACGCATTACTATTCAGCTGTGATAATTTGTAGAGAACATCATAACTCCGCTCCTGATTCAGCGGGCATGATGAGAATTTGAATAACACGTAACCTTACTTTGTTGGACACATAAATCTAGTTAATGTATATGCAGGTATTTCAATAATATACAGGCTGTTCCAGAATATGTGAATCGAATTGTAACGGGAGATTCTTTAGGTAAGGACCTTTCAAATGTGCTAAATAAAAAAATTATGTTGTGTTGTTGGTCAAACTTACAAGATATTCTTTGGTGCAAATAAAATACAATAAAATAATGCAGAGATTTTAAAAAAAGTTTTAAAAAAAAGTGTTTTGTAGTTTGACGAATTAATTCTTCAGAAATAATAATAGTGAAAAAAAATTAAAATTAGCCATAAACGAAGCTCCTGTAGTTGAAAGTTTGAAAAAGGCGTACTTTTTTAAAAGCCTTGTTTTTTTATATTTTTACACATAGGTCATAATTATTTTTTTATCTAGCACATTTGAAAGGTCCTTACCTAAGGAATCTCCTGTTACAATTTGATTCACATATTCTGGGACACCTGTATATTTAGAAATTAGAAATACGCAATTTTCAAGATATACAATATATACAATATTTTCAAACGACAGGACCAATCCACCGTCTCAATTATCAGCTGGTGCATACTTCAGATTTTTCGAATTTTATATTGTAATACTTGGATCTCATGAACCGTACAGGTAAAAGAAAATGCGGTAGAAGAAACACGCATGAGTCAACTCCTTGTCCGGTAATACCCAACAGACTAATGGAAAAGGTGACTGATAGGTGTTGCGTGTAAATGTCATACCATTAGACACTGGTTCCATTTCGAGACACGTATTTATACTCCAAATGTTCATTTTAATTTGAGTATAATGTCGCGTGTCTATCTACAGTGTGTTGTAAGTGGGGCGATTTGATTAGATTCCGGTAGTTGGACAGAGTGGGACGAGGTTTTGAAACTATTTGGTTTTAAGATAATCAAAACTTTGTCCTTAGTATGCGTGACATTTAGCATAGTGGAATTTGAACTACTATTTCACCATGGTGTCATCAATCTACCATGGAATGGGTTTGCATAAAGCATGGCGTTATTATATCAACCTACCTAACCTAGTTTTCACCGAGCAAATTCTACCATTAAGATTGCTTGAATCCATCATGCTAGTAGTTCAGCAATTACTTAAGTATAAACCGCTTAAACTTTGCCACAGTATTGTGGCAAAGTTTAAAGTTTTGTTTGCACCAAACAAAGCAGCATTTTAGAAAACACTTTATCTTTATTTTTATAATCGACAAAGTAAGATATTAGCAGGTACTCTACTAAAAACTGCTTAAATTACGTTACAGTACGTGCTTGCATAATGCGTAGAGGCATTAGGCATATTTAGGCAAGGCAAATACTAGCACGATAATAAAAATATACTAGACATTTTTTAATAAAAGACATAATATCTACTTTTAATATTTTAATAATTTTTGCTCTTCTCAGAAATAACAATTTCAAATATTTTAGCTTCACAGCGACGGCGTACTAAACTACATCAGCGCCACCTTTCGGTGAAACGCTGCAATTCCAGTGGGGGATTGAATTTTATTTCATTCATAGCACGCCGACTTTGGCGAGCATAAAATGCCTTTGGTTGGGTAGAGAGTCAACGGGGATTCTTTTTGTTTACATTTAGAATTCCATGGTTCGTGGATCTGTATTTTGTGTACAGGCAGGTGCAAAAATGTCAAACGTATTTGGACTATGTAAATTCACACTAAAGCAAATTTTCTTTGTCTTTACGACTACACACACGCATGAAAATGCTTCATACAAGCTACAGATTCACTCTCAGATCATCAAATTAATAAGACATAGCTATAACTCGAATTCGACTACAAGGGTGGCGTAATGGTTTAAGTGGTCGCCTCGTCTCTATACCGAGTGCTGTGGGTTCGATCCCCACACGGCACAAAAATTGGTGTGGTCCACAACTAATTGTTTCGAGTCTGGATGTTCTTTGTGACTGTTTTTTGACTGTTTGTAACACCAGGACTGATGGCCGTTCAGAAAAAAATGTGAACAAAAATATATCCTAACTACTACCTGAGATATGACTTTTTTTATTACCATATTTAACTTTCTTGTACACTACGACCATAAACGATTGAAATTCATCGGTTTTTTGTAGTTTTATTATTAAACACTAATTATGGTAATAGATAGACAGTCAAAAGTATGACTAGCTATTGCACTTTTTTCTACATTTTTTTTCTGAACGGCCATCAGTTCTACTATAAGACATTTTAAGGTTATCAATTAATTACCGGACACCCTGTATAAAACGACAAAAATATCAGAACCTCTGTAAATATATCTAATAATAAGCAAATCTAACACATTGCCACTGGGCATGACATTGAGTGACATCATCAAGCCTGTTAAAGCCACTTCAAACTCTACTGTGGAAGGGTAAGAAACATTTAATTGTTTCTATAAATAGGTCATGCTCGAACTAGGTTATAAGAAGAAAATAAGAATAAATACGTTAACGTGTTTGCCAGTCTATAAGTACCTTTCCATACTATCCGGCAGTCGAGCCGGCGACGGATACCCGGTTGTGTAGTGAATGGACAAATAAAGGTCCTGTTCGTGGGTCATGCTTGGGAACGATAGCGGCTAGTAGTGGTCAAACATGTTATGAAATTTTGGAATATTGCTTAAAACGGCCTATATATTTTTCTATAGCTTGATATAAGTTGTATTCTACCATTAGGCATATACAAATGAATAGTATAGTATTGTAATATATTGTACCGACTTGGGATTATTATTTACAATAAATTATTCTGTACATATAAAATTTAAGTAGGCGTTAGCGGCAATCCATTGTAATAAAATTATTTAGGAGGAGAGAAATTCGACACGCATCCTCAGATTGTCCACCCCAACTATTGCAGTAGGAAAAGGTTAACAATACCGAACTCCTCTGTTAACGGACAGCTGCGGCGATATCAGATATCAAATCAAATTATCGGTATTAACCTATTGAAGGGCAGGAACCTGCTAGCGGCCATCTTGAATTATATCTAGCATTGTTGGTATTAAAGTCAGCAGTGGTATTGTGCGAGACCGCCGAACTGTTAGGCACAGGTCTCAAATTCACTAACTCTAGCTTTTCCAATTTATTTACGGATTATATAGCAAATTATCGCTTGCTTTAACGGCGAAGAAAAACATCGTTATGGTTTTATGCATGTCTTAAGATCTTCATAATGTTCTCGAAGATATGTGAAGTCTGCCAACCTACACTGGGCCAGCGTAATAGACTATGGTCTAACTCTTCTCTCAGCAATTGACAAGTTAACCATAATTTAATGTAATAATTGTTAAAAAAAATTTTATAAGGTTTTAACTAAATTTAACCTCATCGCATAAATTACCAGCCTG
This sequence comes from Catocala fraxini, assembly GCA_930367265.1. Lineage (NCBI taxonomy): Eukaryota > Metazoa > Arthropoda > Insecta > Lepidoptera > Erebidae > Catocala > Catocala fraxini. The sequence continues at coordinate 11,926,242 of OV884046.1, forward strand.
TGCAAAAAACGTTTAAACAATCAACTCATTGTGGATAAAAAATTAAACAACAATTTATGAAGACAAGGCGTGTTATTTTATAATGTAAACGGGGCACTCGTGTTGAACAATAGCTATCGAAGATTGAAGCAGTCGTCTCGTTAGCTCAGAGATTCAGATTGGCATTGTTTGTGACCGTGTAAGGTATAAGCGGCAGCGATAACAGAGAAAGTAGGCAGAGGACGTATCGGTTAGGTTGGAGTCATACATAATGGTAAAAACCAACCTGTTACTAATGTTTCGGAGATAAACAGTGGGGGTATGTATGCAAAATAGTCGCATTCACTACCGATGCAATTCCAAGGCGAACAAACAAATGTTATTAAAAATAATGCAAATACATAGTATCAAGTCTCTATTCCTAAAGGGGTAGGTAAGATGTATGGCACCCACATTTCACCAACTATAGGGTTAGGTCGCACGTAATAGCACGTTTACAGTTTTCACGGTTTTCACGGTTTAAGTGGTCGCCTCGTCACTGCCGCCGCACCGAGTGTTGCAGGATCAATCCCCACACGGGATAAAAAATTGTGTGATCCACAAACGGTTGCTCCGAATCTGGCTGTTCTTTGTGTCCATTATTTGAATGTTACTAAAGTCCTCCTCGACATAGAAATTATCCCTAGTGCGGCATTTGTCTATTTTAAAAGAAAAAAAAGTATATTATAAGCTTATTGCAGTCTATTGGTCGCTACAGAGAATTGCTTACAAATAAAATAGAAAGTCCAATAAAACTTGCCTGACCTAGAAATGGAATAGGCCGAGACCTCATGAACAGTAGCCACATTCGGTACCGTTGCAAACAGCTGACCGTATATTATGGGTTCTGCCTACCTCTTTGGTTTTATACAAACATAATTCTATGTATGTGTTAAAAAGGCCTATACTTACTATCCTCCCTTCCCTCTCCCTCCCTATTTTTCCTAAACAAAAAGTGTAGATTGACTGACTTTCTCTATAAAACCAATATCGACATCGATTTATATCTGCTTGCATGAAATTTGAAATGATCAAATATCTTGAAAGTTGCAACGTATTTCTGTATTTGCAATGTTTGATCAATTATCGCCATTTATAGGCGTGAGCCAATTTTTGAATATAGAATGTATATAAAAATATCAACATATGTCGATACAGTTAAATTTCAAATAACTGTGCAGTGTGCCACGTTTAGTAAAAAAAGATATGTAGGTATGTATGTGCGACTATCTCTGACGGATAAACAGCCTCTACACAAATATAGAATTTATTTTTATTACTGTATAGCTGTATTTGTATTGCTGCAATATGGGCGCCATCATTTAAAAAGAGATACGTATTTTATCAGTGCCGGTCGTCGATATTCCAAATTGAAGTAAGATTCATACAAATGTAAGACGCAACTATACGAACTATGTAAAATTTTGACATATTTTTCATGGACTATGTGTCAAAATTTAATTGTACGTAGTTAAAACGACTCATTCCTTGACATTATAACCGGACCTATAACAATAGCAAATGATAACCGAACTGTAAAATCTCCGGTTATAATGGTTTACACAGGGTGACAGTTTGCACTATTGTGACAAGTTTCTAAATGACGTCACAAATAGCAAAAACTTTGATCGCTCAACTTCAACCAATTAACGTTATAGTAACATATAATTTATCTATACGTTGTGTCAAGGACAAAACATGTTACTAGACTTGCACTTCGACAGTTATTTTATTTATACAGTCAAATTGTTTTATGCTATGGTCATTGTTAAAGTACAGCAGCGATAGCCCAGTGGGATACTGTTGGACTGCCATGAAGAGGTCTTTAGTTCAATCACAAGGCACACGCACCTTTGATTTTTCGAAGTTAGTGTAGTTAATTATCGCTCGCTTTAACGGCAAAGGAAGACATCGCGTGGAAATCTCCTTGTCTTAGGTCTCTGCTTTATGATCTCAAAGATATGTGAAATCTGCCGACGCGCACTGGGCTAACGTGGTAGACTCACTCTGAGAAGAGGCCTGTGCCTAACACTGAGACAGTTATACACAGAGTCTTATAAGCATTTTATAAAATTAAACGAGACAGTAAAAATAGTGTACCCCTCGGTGCAATAAATGTATGAATAGCGTACACAATACTCCACTGCTCGCTTATAGCTTAAACCAAATCTAACACTCCAAACTTTCAAGGGGTTTTTGTCTTCAATGCCACTCAGGGTTTGGCAACCGCTTAGATCAACCTGCGTTATGTAAGCGTTTAAACTTAAATGGACTTTTTATAACAGTAAGCCTGTTTTGTGTACACCATTAATGTACGGGGCTTTTTATAAAAGTCATAAAAGTAATTTTAATATATTAATAATGCAGTGCTGTTTATAAGCTGTCGTGTTAATACGGGCCTTCTCTAGGAAAAATGCTTATAGCACGCTTAATTGTGTGGCCGATTGCAAGGGTCAGGGTCGGAGATAGGATTGTTCGGTTGCCCTCTCCAGGCAACTCTGTCTAGTTTTCTAGTGTATGTTATATAGCGTTTCACTACTTGACTCCACGGATAGCGTAATGGTTTAAGTGCCACTGCCTGGGGGAAGTCTCTGAGAGAATACAGTCTCGGTCACAGGACAACACTTGGGTGGTATGGATGGTATCCCAATACGGTACAATAATTTGTGTGACCCACAATTAAATAGAAAGTCTAAATGTTCTTTAAGAATTTTTAAAGCAATCAACAAATACCCGTTCTGAGTCTGGGTGTTCTTTGTGTCCGTTGTTTGAATGTTTATAAAGTCCCCCGCTACACGAATTATTCTTAGAGCGGCAATTGTCTTTATATGAATAATATAAAAAAGCTGCTGTGTTATTGAATACAGGTCTTCACTTAAAACTAAAAAGGCTAAAGGCGCGCTTATGTGTCTCTTTCCCCGATCCTGAAGGTCAACATCGGGGAAAGGTTTTTCTATTAAAATACTCTTAGTAGTAGTGTAGGGACTAGAAATGTGCTAAAGGTACATTAAACTTAAAACCAGCTGTCGAAACATGACATTACTAGCTTTCCAGTTCACAATTTTTGACAGCGATAGATAATTATATAGATATAACTATGTGGCTACCAAATAAAACTATATAACTTATTTTTAAAATCCTCTTATTAGAGGAATCCTGGCTGTTACACCGTAGTCTGAAAAGTTATAATTTCTGTCGCAACCAGAACCATTAAATGACCCCTATCTGATTTCGAATAGCACTTAATGTGTTGTAAGTGTACATTAACCTATAAAATATTCATAAAGTAATAACATGGCCCCCATAACGAAGCATATAATTATTTCTGTAAAGGTCATTAAAACTTTTCACGTTTTATTATTTTGGTGAAAAATGATGGTCGTAAATTTGAAATATTTATTCCATTCAAAAGGTTGTCATTGATTGGTAATTTGATTTGCAGTTAAGATATTCTGTGCCTAAAGTATTAGACACAGAATATTAGACGACAATTAGACGACAAGGAAAGTAAACATAAATACTTAATTTGAATCAGACTGCTAAATAATAATAATAATAATAATAAATCATTTATTTGCTCAAACATGGTAGAAGAGTTGGTACAGATATTATTAGCATCACATGTTCTGCCAAGCATGGCGTGCAAATATGTATGTTAATTAAAAATTATCATAAAATAAATTAATTTAAAATATGGGATTAAATTATATAAAAGAAATTATGAAATAAAATTATGGTATGACATTATTAAATGAATAATTCAATGAAATTGTTACATTATGTTATATGTACATGATCGTCCAGGTAATCTTTTAAATAGTAATATTGTTTGTCTAATAACAGGTTATGGAGTGTTTTCTTAAATAATAATAATGGAAGACTATGAATATTGTTGGGTAGATGATTAAATATTTGAATACACATGCAGTAAACATTTTTCTTAAATACCTCGAGTTTTATGGGTGGTATATGTAACCTGTTTTTATGTCTAGTTCGGATAGTTTAGATAAATATTCTTGTTAGTCACCTTGGTAGAAGAAAAATGTCTCAGGCATTAATAGGTTAATCCTGCGTGTAAGAGTTTGATATACATTGTTACTATGACTTAGACTCGAAACATACCCAGCTTACTAATTGCAATAATCGATATATCGCCTAACGCCTAGAAGTCAGTTTGCCATTAGATTGCCATTTAATCTGTGATTGAACTGATCATACTTACTCAATTATAATCGACCTACATTTTACACGTTTTTACTTATTACCTACTATAATATTATAAATGCGAAAGTAACTCTGTCTGTCTGTCTGGCTGTTACGCTTTCACGCCTAAACCACTAAATTGATTTTGATGAAATTTGGTACAGACATAGACTAGACCTTGGGAAAGGACATAGGCTACCTTTTGTTGTAAAAAAAGGCATGAAGGGGTTGAAATAAGGAAAGAAAATTTATATGGGAATTGATCATTATCGCACCTAAACCACGATTGATTTTGATGAAATTTTGTACAGACATAGACTAGACCTTGGACATGGAAATAGGTTACCTTTTGTTGTAAAAAAGAACATGTAAGGGTTGAAATAAGGGATGAAAGTTTGTGTGGAAATTCATAATTATCGCGCCTAAACCACTGAACGTCTTTTGATGAAATTTGGTACAGAGATAGACTAAACCTTGGGAGAGGACATAGTTACCTTTTGTTGTAAAAAAGGACATGAAGGGGTTGAAATAAGGGATTACATTTTGAATGGGAATTCCCCATTATCGCGCCTAAACCACAACCGTTTTTTATAAAATTTGTTACAAAGATAAACTAGACCTTGGGAAAAGACTGTGTAGTTACCTTTTATTGTAAAAGAGGGCATGATAGGGTTGAAATAAGTGATGATAGTTTATATGGGAATTCGTCAGTATCGAAGATAAAGCCATGAGACTTTATATTTAGGCACTTGATAAGAAGTAAGTAAGTAAACATTGGCCCCAGGGATTTTGAGATTTCAACCTACATGGGGATGAAATAGGAAACGAACGGTAATTTTAACTGGTGACTTTAGAGAGCAGATTAAATAAATGCCTGTTTGAAGTATATATTATGGGTATACGTAAAAAAGTTTTGTCTGTCAACAAATATGCGAGTACAACTACACAACGATTCTCACGCAGGGCAATATGCAGCTACTCTTCTAAAAGTCGGAGAAGATTGTATGCTAACAGACAGCAACTGCATCATTACACTAAGACGTGAATTCCGTCAAATTGTCGATAACACAGAGTATTTAAATAATAATGTCTATCGAGATCTACAAATAAGTATAATAATAATAATAACATTCTACCACATACACACAACACCATCTAGCCCAAACTAAGCAGAGCTTGTACTATGGGTATTAGACAATGGATAAACATACATATATACTTTTCTGGTAAATACATACATTAGTATGGGAGAATGTCGAGAATGTTTGTGTGACAGGTGAATTTTGGCGCCGACAAATGAGACAGTAGGCCAGACAAACGAATAAATTATGTCAGATGTTAAGGGAGATGTTGTTGTGTACCTCTCAGCAGATAATGTTATAAACATTGAACAAGTGCCATCGTACTCTATAGAGTATCTCAACTCATTAGAATGATCGGGAGTGCCTGCCCATAAGTTACGGCTGATAGTTGGTATTCAGTTCTGTCAATGAGAAACCTTGCCGCACAAAGGCTATGATTGTAATGGCAAAAGAAGAAAATGTTTTAAAGCCCCGTATTCCGATAATTCCGAGCAACTTGCCATTTCAGTTTATAAGAGTGCAGATTCCCCTAATAGCAACATTTACGATAATAATAAACAAAACTGTTTTCAATGGGTAACTCTATGTGGCATGCTCATAAGTATCAAACCCAAAGGGGAAGATCTGGAAAACAAAAAAACTTAGTTTTTAAAAATGTATTAACATAAGCTATTTGTGGTCAACCAAAGCATTTATAATTGTATTATTTGCAAAATAGGTTACTTAAAAATTAAAAATGCTGCCGAGAGTAACTATTTCACGCGGACGAAGTCGCCGACAAAATCTAGTACTTATTATAAGTATGTCTCATTGGGATTTGCTTTTAAAAGACACTGAAAACAGTCAATATCCGTGAGACCGTAATCGCTGTGTTACAATTGCAATATAAAAGTTGTTGATACCCTTTCCGCAAACATTCTCATCCCTTCACTAATGCAACATACTCAGCATTATTTTTCTACTTACATATTCGCTGTCAAGGCTAAACATCCACCAACTCGCTCAAACACCTTCTTACAAATTAATACGCCCAAAAGTTATATCTTACGTCACCCAAGAGAATGGCAGTCTAAATTATACCTTCAAGGTCACACGACCAAAATTACTTCACCAACCATAACAATCATCTGTTTACTTAACATCTGCTTCCAAATTCATGCTCTTATCATAAAATTATACACCATTTTGCTAAAGCACCAACTTTTTTATAGTCAAACTTGCAATTCACAATTTGCAATGCATTTTACGACACCTACCAACTTTGAAATGAGCCATAAAATGTGTACCTGTGCTTAAAATCTCTATGGAATCAACATGGTAATCTATTCTATGTATAAACTGTATTTATTTTGTAGTAACAAACAATTTAACCATTTTGCCTAATTTGTAATTGAAGATGACTCAGATATCATCTTCGATTACGCATGAGATTATTGATGGAAAGACGAATTGAAAGTAGTAGTTATCTTATCGATCGCAAGTAAGTAAAATGATTGGTTTAGCGATTTTTCTTAAATCAGGTGAATTTAGGTGAATGTAAATTATCCGTGGTACAATTTTTTTACATAATAATGTGTTAAATTAAGGCAGCACCAGGCTCTGGTTTATCTGCGCTAAATATAAAATATAAAATTCTCCATTTTTATTTTACCTTTTGAAACAAGATCACGAACGTTGATTTTCTATAGAAGATTATATTCAATATCTCCCACAGTAAGTATATGATTGAAGTAATCACAGCTCTGTGATCTGACCCTTGCCGTTTATTTCTCATTTTTTTATTCTTACCTCTTTCGGAAAATTACAACTAGCTTGATTGTAAATAACAATTATACAAAAAATTAAAGCCATTTACAAGATTTCACATATATTTTCAAACATTTTAGTAGTGGTCGGTAGACAATTAAAAAAAGATAGTCGCGATTCATAAATGGGACATTCGAGTCAATAAGTACATTGTGTCTTTTAATGTTATATACGTTATGTAAAAATTCCCGCGATACAATGACTAATAGTTGTGTAATACAATCAGTTGTGAAAATATGATTTTTCTACCTTTGTGCACAAAAATCGCCACAATCACTGAACTATTTTGGGTTTTCATACAATTATGTTAAAAAAAATTATGTGCGCTCAAATACATTCCAAAGTAATTTTGAGTGCATGAAATTGTAGACACTGCTAGCTACTACTAAAATAAAACTATGTTCGTACGAACAAAATAAAAACATGGCACTTTGCATTCTGCGTATATTTATGCAATATTACAGTGCGGTCCTTAAAAAGGTTTCCTTATCTATTAGGTAAGCAAACAGAGCGCAATGCAAGCATAACTACCTAATGTCAAAATAAAACCAAACAAACGCCGATATACTCTTATAATAAAACTCTTCAAAGTATTGCAAGATATTTGCCCACATTGGTATGCGAGTATTTCGCTAAAATGTTGCTTATATGTATATAGTGTTGCAAAGGGTGCGCACGCCCTTTTATTGGACAATAATAACATTTTTGCTACATTTTATGACTCAAATACATAGGGACATGTGAATACCGGAGATTGTTATTCGACGTATAGGTATACTTTTGGGTATTTTCCGTGTTTATTTTATAGATATAGGTTTCTATCTTGATCTATAAAATAAATACTATTGCTGTCATGTATCGGTATAAACCATATAAGTATGTCAAAGCGTCAAGAAAATAAGCATTGGACTGCAATTTATTTCTGTAATTGGAGTTGAATAAAGCGCTATCTATTGGTTTGTTTCGGAACGTCAAGCGTGCTTACGCTTGACGCAAGCTACTCAAGCTTTTGAGTGAGGTCGCCACAGAGCCAATGTGTCAGTTGGAGTGACAGTTATGGCTGTCAGTATTATATTGACGCTATATAAGCATCGGAGATGCGTACGCGTCGGTGACGAACTCGCTGCGTTACCGATCAAATCAGAGATAATCACAGTCAACCTTTATTTTATACATGTATATGTATCTTATAATAATATTTTGTTGCTTCATCATGTCAAAAGCGAGTTGTCGTACCACTCTTCGACAAGTATGTATAAATAGAGATTGTAGAATTATCGCAATTATCAAAATAAATAATATTGAGTTCTCGCTGTTTAATGACTGATAAAATGGCCGCTGGGCCATAAATGGGACTCTACGCAGCCAATGCAATGAAGAAAAACGTTATAGACCTTAAAATGTACAATAAATTACAAAATACATAGATTCACGCCTGTTTCCCAGAGGGGTAGGCAGAGACTACGAATTTCCATTTGCTAGGATCCTGACTGAACATTAGTGTCTAACATAATAACCTATGATGGTCCAATTTACCATTACTTTAGTTGCCTATCAAAGCATCTTAGTAGTGTCATAAACTTATGGTATATATGTATATTATATATCAAGCAACAAGACGTAATCGATCCCGAGAAAAGCCAGCCACAGTCGAGCGCCAGCCGGCTATACTGCCTTATGTAAGGAGTGTCACTGACAAGATTGGCTACATTTTGAAGCGAGCTTCAATCAACACATACTTCAAGCAGCCAACGAAGATAAGTAAATTTTTACCATCCGTCAAGTGCCAACTACCTTTACAAGATGCAGGAGTATATAAAATAAATTGTGACTGAGGATTCTCATACATTGATCAAACCAAGAGAAGCATAGGCGGGTGCCTAAAGAACACATAGCTGATGTAAAACACCAACGCTCGTTGAAGTCTGCTGTGTGTAAACATGTGCAACAGGGGACTTAATAATACCTGAGATTTGAGAAACCACAGATTCTCGATAAAGAACACCGAGTCCTACCAAAGATGCTTCGCGAGGCTATTGAAATCAAAAAACATCCTAATTTCAATAGATAAGATGGTTGGAATGTACCACCAGCTTGGGATCCAGTAATTCAAATAGTCAAACCCAAGAAGAAGCAAACCACAGCTAGACTTCATGATACTCTGAGCTCATTCTGCGTAAATAGAAACACCAATGATTAAATTATGCTCGGGTACTTTGAAATAACTACACTGGAACATTGAGACAACTACCATCTTAATCTCCCCGTGACCATGGCTGCTGAAAAGCAACCGAAACGTCGGGGAAAGTGTTAACTTAAATATAAATAGTTTTAATAATTGAATAAGCTTAAAAATTAGTAAAGTTTAATAGTAATAGTAATGTAACAGTTTCTAAATTATGTAATAAAGTGAAAATAAACAACACGATAAAATCCGTTTATAGTAGTTTAATTTCAATGAATAACATTCGCGTAAACAGAAGACAATATTAAACAAGACGTATTCTAAAAGATAAAATTAAGTAATAAAAAATTAAAAAAAACAATTAAAACGACTAACTATCTTGAATCAGTAATTAGTAGGTATTTTTGAAAAATAATTACCAGCTTTGAAAGTTATGACAAACTTTGTGCACCCCAGTGGCGGGCACGCCACAATCGTGGCGGTAAGTCCCGGTTATGAGGAGTGGCTGGAAAGGCGGCATGGCGCCCTTACCTTCCGGCTGACACAGGTAATGACTGGCCACGGTTGTTTTGGCCAGTTCCTGTGTCGCATAGGCCGGCAGGAGACGCCCGGATTACATCACTGCGGCGACTGCTGCAATGTTGTTGTGGACACGGCGCTGCACACTTTGGCGGAATGCCCCGCCTGGGCATCGAAGCGCCGTGAGTTGATCGCGGCAGTCGGACTGGTTGCCCTCTCACTCCCGGCCGTGGTTCAGTCTATGGTCCAGAGTGAGAGATCGTGGAATGCCGTCGCCTCCTTTTGTGAGAAAGTAATTTCCATCAAGGAGGCGGCGGAGCGGGAGAGGGAGCGCTTAAACCCTCTCCCCAACCGCAGAACTGGGCGCTGGAGGGCGCGAGATGACCTCCAGCCACCCTGAGGTTTGATCTGGGGGTGGTGGGCTGCGTGGTCCTGCTCGCCACCCGATCAGCATCAGGTCCGAGAGGCGGCGTGCGTGTTCCCACGTACGTCTCTGTATCGTGTCTTTGTGCCTCCCAGGGGGACGGTGGAGGAAGTATTTCTGTGTAGTGGCCTGCCGTTTTACACGGCGGGCCGAAACCACGGCGGGGTCGCGATTGCATGTGAAAGCGATTCGCGCGGCCTCGCCATCTATGGTTATGTCGAGGAACACCATGGTAGGTTTAGTCGGTATTACCGAGGTAGCTTTTCCCTGGTGAGCCCGACATAACGTCTCCGTCACCCCACGGAGAGGTATGCGTCAAAGCATTCTAAAAAGTTAAAAAAAAAATGTTGTCTGTCTGTTCTCTCTCTGTCTCTGTGTTCTGTATCTGTTTTTTATTTATTTATTGGAAAACAATATTTTTGGACTAGAAAAATAATACAAACAAATAAATTTATTCAAATTAGGATCGGAATAAATTTAATTTGAATTGAATTTGAATTAAATTGAATTGAAGTTGATTTCGTTCAAATCATCTAAATGTACTATTTTTCTAGTCCAAAAATATTGTAGTCGATTATGCAGTTGTTTGTATTTAGATTAATTCTTTGTATTACGGTACCACTTAAGAAAAAAATAGTGTAACTTTGACATTCATAAGTGTTACCTTGTAGGTGACAAGGTAACACTTATGAATGTCAAAGTTAAACTAATTATTCTGCGAATTTACATTTACTGCCACGTTCAGCAAAGCAAGGGTGTAGGGCTCATGAGAAGAACGGGCAAGAAACTCATGGTCACTCTTTTTAATCGCCAAGTTTTTGTTTACAAATCATAAGAGCTGTAAGGTGCTACAACCATTTCTCCATGCACTTCTTATTTACATTCTTCAAAATATTTACTATAAACATCAAACAATCTCTACGCTACTACCTATTCAAAGCACGCACGCGTATAAATAAATCACAAATACAAATAGCAGCTTTAATTTGATTTGATTAGTCCCAAATCCAGTTACTGAGATACGCTTCTAATATTCAAGAGGAAATGAAAGTTGAAAGCTTCATCATAACGTTTATAAACAGGTATAAAAGCAAGCCAACAATCGCGGGGCGTCCAACAATACCTGGCAACGAATCACGAAATAGCGCTATTTGTAAATAATCAACACATTTCTATTCGGAGGGCGGCCCTACCCGAGGGATAGGGAAGGAAGTGCTAAGATACGAATATGGTATCTAAGAATTTTGCAAGCTTGGCTTTGGTTTTAGGAATTCCCTTTTTTACAAAAGATCTTTTGACATGATGTACAATAGAACCCTATTTACTATATACCTAAAAAACCATATCGTCTGTAATAAGAATCCATATAAGCTGTATAATTTTTTTATGTAGATTTCATAAATGGTAAATTTATCTAATCACTTTAATCAAACTATTTAAGTATATTGGTATATAAATTAATAGAGAACATTTTTTTTCACTTTGTTTTAAAAACTTGTAGTACCTTCGATCATATATTACTGTATGGTATAACTTTATAACGTCGCCGCGGTCACCAGGTGTCCGCAAAAATTACATTTTCTATTGTGTCTGTTACGTGGCGTTTAGTGTTAAAGATTTAGGCAAAGGTGTTCTTACCCATTTTACGTATCAATGGTACATACAACAAAAGATTGGCATTTTATAGTATGGCAAACCCAGTGTTCCAATTTATAACTGAAAAATATAGTACTTTGACACACAAGTGAACAGTAGAACTGTGTAAGTACCAGAGCTAGCAGATATAATACAGTTAGTATCAGCGATCAACAATTACCTGCTTTTTGAAAGCTACAATTTTACAATAACATTTTGATTAGCCTGTGTATGTACAAAATTTATTCTACTTAAGCAAAGGCATATTAAGAAAACTAAGGAAAGTTCTATGAAGGTAAACAATCTTAAAACCAAAAAATAATCGCCAAAATGCAATTCATAGACGATGCAATTTAAAAAATTGTTGGTTAATTTCTAAGTACTAAATCTTTTAGGTCACAAGGCACAAAACTTATTATTGCCGAAGTTTAGTGGTTTGTGAGATTATTGAAGTTACTGAATGGATACATATTTACGTTCTTAGATGTAGATTTTGACAATAATTATGTTCATTGGCCAATTTTCGTACTAGTCGAAACTTAAGTTACTATCTCAATAATATATAGAGAAAAACATATTATATACTAAACAGTTTTAATAAATACGTTATTTTATCTCTAACAAATACAAACGTAAAAGCATATAATAATATCATATTATTATGTATAAGCAACTTCAATTCTTTCGTTAAACTAATAATCTGCAACATTGCATTACCAAAATTGTAATACTAAAAGACTAAATCGAATCTCAAGCCATTATTATTCTTCAGAAAATAGAAACCTATATACATCTACTGAAACCAATTTCATTGCATATATAAAATAGAATATTTTAAAAAACTATTACATTCCAATTTCTTCGAAATACAAAAGAAATTCAGGTCCAAATGCAAACCCAAAGGCGGAATTCAATTAACTTTACATTAAACATATTGGACACTAAATAACGGAATACCTTAATTACAAGAGAAACAATGTAACCGTGCTAATCTACGCATTTCTATTCTCTGTGCCAACTGTCCCCGAGGATTTAGACAAAAGGGGCAAATGGGGCAAATTAGGCAAAATGTGAACACGACATCTCGAAGGTTGGGATTCTGTTTAGCCGAGAATTCGCTTGAAAATTTATTGAGAATTGGAAATTCTAAGAATCTTTGATCCAGTTGGATATATTCGTTTATTGATTCCTGTGTCACGAAGCCAAGAGATCTATGAGTTCAAATTATTTGTTTGGTAATAATTTTCAGACGGATATCGCAATAAAAAAGTGTATTTTGTTATTATTGAGGTATTCGTTTGAATAATTTTATTAGGGTGTTTGGATTCGGGGGATGACTAATTGATGTCATTAATACTTGTTGTTATTGTTCAGGTATAAAAATATAATCAGAAGGCCTATTTATATATTATGATTACAAAAACGAATCGATTCATAACAAATAAAACGTGTTTAGTCAATATGGTTTTTGTTAAAATCGGCCCGTTCAATAAATCTTTATAGCTTGCTGTGACGAGTTCTTTATGTTTTTTGAATGTCACACTTGTATCGCTAACGCTCTGTGTAGCAGTGAACCTTATATAGATAGACGGAAATAAAGATCACAGTCTCAAAAAAATATTTGTCTATCACTAATATATTTTGTCCTACATGGAGATCGTACCCACTAGAATGTAATGGTAGTGGTGGGCGTAAATCTACTCTAACAGCCGATCTCCGAGATCTCGAGGTCTATGACTCGGTTGGACAAAGAAAAGTGGTTCTATTAAAAATTGTCCTATATCTTTTTTGTTAGGCCTTATTACAAGATACACCACCCCGAATTTCGGTAACGGTGGCCAATCTTGTTAACTGACCACATGGTCATGCGTAGATACGCAGAAGATATTATACTGCACGAGTTTGTGCGCAAACACAAGTGCACTCTCCATTTTCTCGCTCTTATATGAGAAGACACACCGACCCGAATGGAGAAAGATTACCTAAAATTTATCACGCGAAATATGCGTAATTTACTTATTGGAAAACTAAACTTGATTATCTGGAAGAAATCAGATTTCTTACTTAATCCTACTGTGAAATAATAAGACTTAACTACTTTATAGTTGATTATAATATTCAAGATCATCCATCTTTGCAGCATTCGTATTCTAAAGGTTAGACGGTCGTTACACTGAGAAAATACGCTGCAATCATCTCGAATTTAGACTGAAAATTCGCCCTAAAGATACCGCATAACGTTCATCAATTATTGTGTGGCAAACAATTGAAGCAATTTATTAAACGAATGTGGATATAATGGGTTGGTCAAACTGGTCAATATTGACAACTCAAATTAATTATCATGATACTTCATTTTTTATTTACGAAGGTCAATTGACACGTGTAATACTAAGCCTGTGTTAATATGAAAATAATATATATGTGTGATATTTATCACACCTATATTTTATTTAAACCTAGCTTTTGTCTGCGACTTCGTATGCCTGGAATTTGGGAGTAGATAATTTATTAATATTGGACTTCTCGACAGCGTATCGTTGCACCTGATTTTGAGTATAACTGCCAGCTATACTTCGGTGAATACCGAAATTAATGCAATAGTTTTTACGTTAAGCCCGTAAAATATACAGACAGACGAGAAGTCTAAAATATTTTTAAGATTGCTAGCAATTTGGATTGCAAATTACTAGTATGTATTTAAAACTTTATAGATAAATTAGAATGCTTGTGTTAGGAGCAAGTTCGCATTGGCAATGCAATAGGTAGATTTGAAACCCGACCTCACAATTGCAAGTCATCAATCAATACCTTATGAAGCAACCATCGCTTATAATTATGTATGATCGAACCCAAACTTCAAATACCTTATCCACATAATCCTACACCCCACTATCACATTCTATATCAATATGAAAGGCAAGCAGGTAGCGTGGTTACTACCAGTTACGTGTGCAATTATAACAGAACCGGCGCGCCTAATTAACTAGGCGACGCGTTCTGATCGCACGTCATAATACTAAAAACGGTACTGTTTGTATAACGCACGATTGCTTCGGATTTTGTTTACTGCGGTATATGCTTAGGTTGAGTTACACCACAGTACATACATATACAGTACTATCTTCATACAAACGATCGCAACTCGAGTCCTACCTACGCGCCTCGGCGTTAGTATGCTCTTGGTTCGCAACCAGTCGCGAATGCGCCGCAGTGACGAACGGACGCCAGACGGTGTGATTGTTTTGTAAGCAGTAAGCGTACCATTTGTTATGCTTTGATTTTATTGAACACTATCTATTTAATTCATTACGAATTTCATTTTTTATAATATAATATATATATAATATTTACAATCAATAAACTAGAAAGAAACTCAAGTAGGTAGATAAAATTAAAATACTGTTTGTATGTATCTTATGTGGGGGCCAGTGAGTGCAATATGCATGTATTTACAAAAAAAGTATATAATAATATGTATATATATTCGTTGTCTAGTACCCCTATGGGTAGTAGACTAGAAGATATTGGCCTAAGACTTTATATAATAAATATATCTAGTAATAGAAAGGTTTGATTGCATCCTTGCTATAATATCCCTAATATTGTTATATTTTAGTATCCTAGCACTGAATAACTACGAGACTGAAATTTCATTAGCTAAAATTACATTCTTCATGCACATTCATCGACTAACAATATTCTATAATATAATATATAATCTTACTTAAATCTAAATCGTATCTGTATCCGATGACGTAAGAGGTAAAATGTAGTTGTTTACATACACATCT
Source organism: Catocala fraxini (assembly GCA_930367265.1). NCBI lineage: Eukaryota > Metazoa > Arthropoda > Insecta > Lepidoptera > Erebidae > Catocala > Catocala fraxini. The sequence continues at coordinate 11,941,908 of OV884046.1, forward strand.
CTATCTAATCCCTAGGGAATATATTTGCGTGGAGTTATTACGTCGAGTCTGTTTGTATAGATCACACAAATACGAGTATGACGTATACAGGGTGGCGATTTAATCATACGCAATACTACAATGTTGTGTAGTACGATTTGAAATTATATATTATGTCGCTAAAACGCGAGATAATGTAATAAGTGTACATCCTACAGAGGCAGGTAAATTGGGTACCTAATAATTGCACATCGACTCGATGCATTGTACCTGTACCACCGATACAGGTCGTCGCCCGCGCATTATCGGAATGGACAGTGTATTAGAAAATTAATAAATATTGAATTAAAAACACTTAATATTTTTTATTGATATCAATAGTACATTGAGATCTATTTCACCTCTCATAATATAGCAGGTAATTAAATCGGCTCCCTGAATATTTCACTAATATAACTCTTTGATAGCAAAATAAAACGTTATAATCCTCTTAATTGGTCCAGACTTTTATTCCACCGAGATTTGTATACTAAAATCCGTATTTAGATATTCATATATCAGACCTCCAACGGATTGAATCACAACGCCACCCAAGTCCGAACTAATTACGTTGAAGTCACCTTCACGCATCGGTAGTCCTGATCAAGCTGGATGTATACGCTTTGGTCTTATAACACGGTAAATTTTATATCAATCTGTTTTGTCAATCGAAAACGGACGATCAAAAAATGGCTCCTAATTAATAACTAGGTCTCTTACTTTTAATTTTTCTGACTTGGGGTTTCTTAGAGATAAATTGGCTTTGTAGCACACTATATGTCGGTTATTCTTGCGATACGTACTTATCAAAAATTTACATACCGAAAAGTTTAACTGTCATGTTTTTATAAATTACTAAGATGCCAAGATTGATCAAAGATTCTTTATGGATATTCTAGGGACACAAGAATAAATATATTTTTGAAACATACGTTTTTATGGAATCTGAAACACTCAGCCCATGGGTGACCATCTGAATGACTACGCAATCAGGAAAAATGTACTTATAAAATAATTATTTTCACTAAATTCCCATTTCTATGCAAACATTTAAAATATCGCTAGAAAATTTCTAATAGAATTAACGGACACAGACCTTTGGGCCATGACGTCAGCTCAATAATTCTCATCATCAGATGGCCATCGGTTAGTAACAGAATGCCATCGCAGACCTAACCACTAACTACATTATGATGTCATCGATGCACACACTATGTATCTTATGTGGGGCCAGTCAGTGCAGACCGGCGACACTTCGACCAAGTGGGATCTTTTGTGTCGACACTCTCCCAATAACGACTGCCATAGATGTTCATAGCAGCTGGGACCGACGGCTTAACGTGCTCTCCGAGGCATGGAGCAGGCAATAATTGTCAATCAATACGCACATAATTTCGAAAAGTCATATAACTTCCGAAAGTCATAGTTGCGCGACGTGGGTTCAAACCCGAGACCCTCTGCCTTGCAGTCTATTGGTCTCCCCACTGAGCTATCGATGCACACACTAAGAGGAAATAAAATATGCTGGTTGGCAAAACCTTTCTAAGTTTAAATAAATGTTACGTCATTTGAATCATCGATTGATGGATTAAATTGAAGTTTTCGTGTTAGTCGAACAAAACCTTTTGTGCCTTCATTAAAACTAAAACGATGTTAGAGTTTTCATTTATTATTATTATGCGGGTGGTTTACTCGTAAAAGGGTGCGATGAGCTTGTAATAAAATGTATTATTAGTTTGCGGGATTATAATTTTACGATTAATTAGTGTGTCAGTTGTTTAGGAGTTATTCATTTATAGAATTGCTTAATATGTTTATAAATAATAATGTACAATTATAATTACGAGGTATCAAAATAATTTTGCATCATTTCAAAATATGTGTTCAACATTAGAATTGTTGGTATTTTAATTCATAATTCTACACAAACAACTACATGTTAAAATGTGCATTTAATTAATAACAGTGTCAGACTACGAAAATTACAAATATAAAAATCGTTTACGTTGCTATTTACGTTATCGTCGATAAAGAAGTCTCGAGTTTCATTTCGTATTTGGTAAACTGTTAATTCTCTCTTTCTTTTATAAAATTATCAGTAACAACAAGTTGTCTGGTTATATACCCGGTAAATAGTACTGGGATTAGCTCTCCGGATTAGCTCTCAAAATAATATTCGAGCACAAGTATGATGCATACACTAGTTCTGGACTTTTTACGAATATTACCGTACAGTAAATAATATTCACTGTCAATCAATTTGGCTTGCCCTTAAAATAGCACTTGTCCACAAGCATGATGCATGAACGACGTCATCTTTGCCAGACTGTCGTTTTACTGCCCAATTCTTATTCAGCTAAAAATTTTTATTGATTTAGTTTTACCTCATCCTCACACACGTTGACTAGCATGACGAGTGATTTAAATCACTGAAACGAATATTACTCTATTCCGTTAGCTATAGTTTGATTGATAAGTAAGTAATATATCTGCGGATGCTCGTCTGCTAATTCGGTTATCCCCAAAAGGCTATTATCAAAGTTACAATAGTACAAAGTCTTCGTAACATAGGAACTCATAGAAATGCACAATCGATTATTCGCTTCGTAAGACCACAACGCGAACCAATAAATAGAGTATTAGGTAGTCTATTGTTAGATACGATATAACGAAATTTAATTATGGAGGCTAATAGCCAATTTTAAGTAATTCTTAGATCTATCTATTGGACCACTACCAATAGAATTTGACAGAAAGAAATTTAGAGATAAAATCTTCTATAAGATGGATACATACTTATTTTGGTTCACAATATTAAATTGATAATGAATCGAAAAGTTATGACTTACAGACTTAATATAACTGCAATGGTATAAAAAATACTGTTAAAGAAAATGGATATTATATTTAATAACAATTTTACCAAAAAGTGATTTTTGCGGGTAAGCGTGCTGGAAAATTAACAAAACGTTAAAATTAACTCTTAACAACTACAGTAGCAAGCTTTTAGAATAATGCAGACAAATAAATATAAATAAAACCACTTATCCTAAACTGCCTCCATAAAACTACATAGTATAAGTCATAGAGCAAGGAACTTGCAAGTTTTCTTGTAGAGACGAGTCGACTTCTAGGGACCATATTTTATAATGAAAACAATCAAATCAAAATGAAAAATATGCTTATTCATGTAGGTCACAAACTAACACTTATGGACTTCAAAGTTACATTTCTTAACGTAACTTACGTTTAACGTAACGTAAATTCATAATTTACATTTTAATTTACCGTTTGCCATGATCAGCAAAGCAAGAGCGTCGAACCAATGAGAAGAATCCGATACAACTGGAAATAAATTAAGCACAGGACCAACGGCATTGCGTATTTTCCGAAGCACGGGCAATACCACAACTTCCTATCTCCGGGCTGCTATTCAGAATTCCTTAAAAGGAAAATCCAATAACTTTAATTTAATTTCGTTCCGATTGGGAATTCGAACCCGACACGTCATGCACCGAGGCAGTTATACAGATTGTAGATACATATATTGTCAAATTGACAGAAGTACCCGCGTTGGACGCGGTCTATCACTTTACATGAATATTATTGCTACTTCCAATTCTAGTATAAGTGCGGTATTCCGTATTTTGTAAAATCAGAAAACAAAATACCAAAGTAATTAACTTCAACTATCTGCTACTAATAACCGGCCATTCAATAAACGTTCTAGAAATAGGTTCTTACTAAAGGAAAAACTTAAGTAAAACATGAAACCTCAATCTCTGTAATGACTAGCCCGCCATAACAGTAATGTGAAAAATCTTACTAAGATAAATGCATTAAAGAAAAACCAGTTTAAGCTGACCTTATAGAATTCTATCTCTTTGAAAATAATGAATGTGATATGTAGACCAGATTTGCGAGGTCATTTTGCTCGGTTGGTTCTAGGTCATTGTCCTGCTTGTTAGGCTAAAATTCGGCACAAGCTGATTATAATAATGATGCTCGCTTCTTTAGGGCATATGAAGCCTTGTTACAGATTTTACTACATACCATACTCGGTTATATTAGATAACTAATTTGTGTAATAGCTTTCTATAACTAAACTGATATAGAATATAAAAATAATAAGTTACGTAAAGAGATAAAGTCGGATTGAATTAATTAGTATTTTAGAATATAAATAAGGTACTTGGATGGTTTTGAAAGGCACTGGCAGGGGATATTTACAAACAGAGTGATTTGGAAGTCCAAGGGAGAGGTTTGTGCTCGGAAATAAGACATATCAAAAAGCTAATCTTCTACTATATAAAAATAAGTCGGGTTTTCCTTCCTGACGCTATAACTCCAGAAAGCACGAACCGATTTCCACGGTTTTGGATTCGTTGGAAAGGTCTCGGGCTCTGTAAGGTTTATAGCAAAGAAAATTCAGGAAAAATTTCAACAGAAAAGCGGGAAAATCTTTATTCACATACAGCGCCATCTCTGATACATAGCATGTACTACAAACCAATATTTAAAGTAGATGGCGCCGGTGCGTGATACATAGTTTGACAGCTACTCATTGTTCTCTGCTCAGTTAATTTCATGTGACAAACCGGTATTGTGTTCACTGTGAAATTGTGAAAAAAAAGTAAGTACGCAGATCTATTCGCAGCGACGCTGATGTACGTTGAAATGCCCAAGTATTACACTTGGAATCAATCAACAAAGAAATTCCAACGTCGCAAAGAAGGAACCCCAGTTCCAGATTGGCCACAGGTGTTTTCCACTGATGCACTAGGTCGCATGTATACTGTTCATCCTAGAAATGATGAATGTTTTTATTTGCGACTGCTGTTGGTAAATGTACGTGGACCAAAATCATTTGCGCATTTGAAAACTGTGAATGGCCACCAATGCCAAACATATCGAGAAGCATGTCAACTATTGGGTTTGCTGGAGAACGATTCTCATTGAGATTTAACACTTGCGGATTCAGTTGTTTCATCAAATGCGTACCAAATACGAACGCTGTTCGCAATTATCATCACCACATGTTTTCCTTCACAACCAATTCAGTTATGGGACAAATACAAAGACGACATATGTGAAGATATCTTGCATTGCTTGCGCATTCAAACGAATAATCCTGACATCCAAATAACCGATGAAATCTACAATGAAGGATTGATTCTGATTGAGGATCAATGCTTGACTATTGCAAACAAGCTACTGATTGAAGTAGGAATGATTGCGCCAAATCGATCGATGCACGATGCATTCAACCAAGAATTAAATAGAGAGCTGCAATACAATGTTGATACATTGCAGGAATTCGTTCGAAATAATGTGCCGTTGCTGAATGAACAGCAAAAAAAAGGATACGAAACATTAATGCAAGCGGTGGACAATAATACTGGTGGTCTATTCATCCTGGACGCACCTGGAGGAACAGGGAAAACATTTGTCATTTCATTGATTTTGGCCACTATTCGATCAAGATGTGACATAGCTTTGGCGTTAGCATCATCTGGAATTGCGGCGACTCTTCTAGATGGCGGTCGTACTGCACATTCTGCGCTTAAGTTGCCACTCAATTTAAACACAATTGATACTCCAACATGCAATATTTCCCGATCCAGTGCAATGAGAAAATTGTTGATGCAATGCAAGCTCATTGTTTGGGATGAGTGCACAATGGCACATAAGAAATCACTTGAGGCACTTAACTTCACACTGAAGGATCTTCGGCGAAATAACAACATCTTTGGCGGCTTGATGATATTGTTGGCAGGCGATTTTAGGCAGACGTTGCCAGTAATTCCCCGTGGAACGCCTGCAGATGAATTGAATGCTTGCCTGAAGGCATCACCTTTATGGAATAACGTAAAAACATTATCGCTAACCACTAATATGAGAGTTCAACTTCAAAATGATCAAAGTGCTGCACAATTTTCCAAACAATTGTTAGCTGTTGGAAATGGAAAAGTCCCAGTTGATGCGACATCTGGATTAATTACTCTTACCAACGACTTTTGCCGATTTGTAGACTCTCAATTAGCTCTTATTGAAAATGTTTTGTGTGTGAACATGTGCAACAGGGGACCAACCACTACCTGAGATTTGACAAACCACAGATTCTCGCTAAAGAACACCGATTCCTACCAAGGATGCTTCGCGAGGCTATTGAAATCAAAGAACATCCTAATTTTAATAGAGAAGATGGTTGGAATGTACCACCAGCTTGGGATCCATTAATAAAAATAGTCAAACCCAAGAAGAAGCAAACCACAGCTAGACTTCATGATACTTTGAGCTCATTCTGCGTAAATAGAAACACCAATGACTAAATTATGTTCGGGTACTTTGAAATAACTACACTGGAACATTGAGACAACTGCCATCTTAGTCTCCCCGTGACCATGGCTGCTGAAAAGCAACCGAAACATCGGGGAAAGTGTAAAAATAAATTAAATCTAAATAGTTTAATAATAATTTAATTAGCTTAAAAATTAGTAAAGTTTAATAGTAGTACTTAGTAGTGTAAAAATTTTCAAAATTTTGTAATAAAGTGTCAAATAAACAACGCGATAAAATCCGTATATAGCAGTTTAATTTCAATGAATAATATTCGCGTAAATAGAAGACAATATAATGATTTCCCAAACATTAGTGAGAATTATCAGAATTATGCTTGGTTAAGTCAACGAGCAATTCTTGCCGCAAAGAATAATGATGTACACGCACTGAATTTCACCATTCAATCAAAAATTGCTGGCGATTTGGTGACATACAAATCCGTTGATTCCATAACAAATCCCGATGATGTAGTAAATTATCCAACGGAGTTTTTGAACTCTCTGGAGTTACCAGGATTTCCACCACATAACTTGCAACTCAAAGTTGGTACAGTTATTATGATATTGCGTAATTTGAATCCACCGCGACTTTGCAACGGTACTCGACTTTCGGTAAAAAGACTTATGCCGAATTTGATTGAGGCAACCATTATTAACGGAAAGTACGCAGGTGAAAATGTATGTATTCCTCGAATACCAATGATTCCGACTGATCTTCCGTTTGAATTCAAATGATTGCAATTACCAGTTCGCCTTGCGTTCGCAATGACAATTAACAAGTCGCAAGGCCAATCGCTTAGTGTTTGCGGGATAAATTTAGAAAATCATTGTTTTTCACATGGGCAGTTATACGTTGCGTGTTCACGAGTTGGGAAACGTCAGACCAAAAAACAAAAAATGTGGTTTACCAAAGAGCACTTCAATGAAACGAATAATTTGCGGACACGTATAACGCTTCGATTCAGTATTTACTTTGGATTCACTTTCATTTACTTAGAGAAGTTCAACTAAATAACACTTCATTTTTGTAATCGAAATGAATTAATTACTGTTGTGAAATGAAATAAAAATTTTCCTTTTCAAATATAAAACAAAAATAAAATTTTTCTTTATGTTTTAATCACCAAACGAAATGTTACATAAAACGAAGCCATCTGGTGGCGAAACGGAGTTCGCCGGGTTTGCTAGTGAAATATAAAATAGATTTGCCAGCAATTTTGCTTACAAATTACTAGTATTCTTGTTAGCCCCCCTACCTGAGCTTTTATGCTTGTATAAGGAGTAGGGTCACGTCACTAGATGACCCCTCAATAGCAAGTTCTCAGACATTAGCCATTGGGCTTCTTCCGCCGCCACTTTGTTAAGCAGAATCCAAATATTTCTTTATTATCTTTTTAAAACTCTTTCATTACAACATTAACTCCTAACCTAATATTATCTTCTGTTCTAATAGCGTAGCGCTTTGCATGAAGTCTGTGGTTTCATATCTGGGTGGGTTATTGTCCCACGTAAGCCTACTGCTATCTATCACAGTTCTATACTGCGAATTGGTGCTGTGAATTTCTTAAAAGAAAATGTCATACACTGCTTGACCTAAGAATCAAACTTCACAAAGTCTACCCACTTACGGATATACACAATGAAAATAATAAAATGGTATACGTAATTTAATAAATACAACGTAAGAAATTGTAATTAAACAAGTTCTGGACTCATGAGCCTAATTAAATTTGTTATTTGGTTTAGCTTTACGTTTTTAATTTGAAGAGTTTCAATTTTATGCTTAACCATGTATTTGGGAAAAAAAGGTTATACGCTTTAACCCTAGATTACTAAACTGTCATATTTACGATGAGCATTTTATGTGTGTTTGGTCTGCACGTATGGCGTAGTGGCTTAAGAGCTCGCCTTGGCATGAACACTGCGTGGAGTGTTGTGCGTTCGTCTCTCATACGGGACAAAATTTGTGTCACAAATAGTAGTGCCGTATATATACAACAAGTATACATAATTATATTGTATATTTATTAATTAAGGTAAAATAACAAAAATATGTTATTTTACAAACATATTTATCTGTTACAATTATGTGTATCACATATAATAATATATAAATATAACTTCTGTTTCTACTATGTGTATGTTAGATTTAAAATTATCGATTGGACTACAAATATTAACTTTTTTTAATTACCTGTAATCTGTAATACACTTTCTACCTTAACCTTTAAAATTTAAGAAACGATTTTTAAAATTAATCTCTTATTAAATCTAAATAATATAAAATAGACACTCCCTTGCAACGTTGGCTCTCGGAACAGGCCACATAGCCAAGTATTTAAATCTATAAACACCGATTTCTTTAAAAACTGACATTGTGTGGTAGTTACCAAAACCCGCACTTTAACCCGTGACCATGACCAATGCAAACCAATCGAAAAACCGTGAAATAAATTAGTATGTCAATAAACCTTTAAATATTGCCCAACACGATTAAGACCAAATCGCAAAAGTATTAAGATGTTTAACAATGGGCAATATACCCAAAAAGTTATATAACCCAAAAACAGCTCATCCATTACAAATTTAAACTTAACCGTACCACGTATTAGATAAATTACCTCAGATTTCCGCCCTCCCTGGCATTCGGGTATAATTCATTACCATTGACATTTCTATTGTGCCACGGAAACCATTGACGCACACTTGACGTTGGCAAAATTCGTGGAGAGACTTCTATAGAGTGACCTTTATGTCTGTAATAACGGTAAAAAGCTTCAGACGTGTGTGTACAAGGTTATTGTATAATAATGTTCGTCGGTTTTAAGTGTAGGGTCCTCATGAATGCGTGGAAGGAAATATTCGTGAAATATTTTCGTACTTGCTAAAACTATACCAAAGTATGTTCGCTGATTTTGTTTTGCTGGGTTTGACTTTTGGCAATATTATTAGGTCTATTTTTCAGATTATCTGGTAGTAGTTGTATTTAAACGAAGACTAGAATTATTGAATCAAGTAAATGACAGTCTGATCCAAAAGTACCAGAATATGGGTAGTGTATCATCTAGCTTAAATTTAAAGTAAACACCTGCTACCAAAGTGCTGAGGTGTTGCTTAAGGTGTTTCCAACCCTGTACTGAATTAGGTGATGCTCAACTAGTTGTGCTGATCATTTATTTAAATAATACATACCTGTTAGAGCTAGTTCCTAATTCAATTGACACCTTAAAGGATGATGATTAAATGGATTTTCTCCAATCGCGTTCACTGGTACTGAACCCTTTCACCGGTCCGCTAGCGACCCTACGCGGCGATGCGCGACGTCATAAACCGAAATTGACGATTCACATTATACCCGCTCGTAAAGCCACGATTTCGGATGCACCTGCCTTTATAAACATACCTTTATGAATAATTTTATAACATAATTTTTCACCTCGTCAATTTTATTGTGGAGGCATTTTGGTAATACCGCGTATTTTAACCGAATGCCCATAATATCAGTATATTATATGTATTCTGGAAAATGTTTTAGTGCCATTGGTGATGGCAACTATACTTACTCGCCTGGTTGTTAGCTAGCCTACTACCTATTCCACCAGAACTAACAAGTGGACATCACATATCTCTCGGCCATATCCTAGTAAATAATAATCTTTTTACCAGAGATATGCAAATATGTAACTCTAAAATCTCATAGTTTAATCTTGAGAAATATCTAATTGGAATTTACACTTGCACCTTTTAGCATCAACAACGATAAATATGTCGATTTTCGGCGGCTAGGTGCAAATATGAAAGGTTCTTCTTCACTCACATAATTATAGGTGCCAATCAAGAAGTTTGAGACGCTTTTTCAAAGCTCAATAGAAATACTTCGGTCTTAAACATAAACTGAGCTATAATGCAGCTGCGAAAATGCAATTCTTATACCAAAATCAATCGTTTTAGAGTAAGGAAAATGCAATATAGCATTAATGCAATTGTACAATGAATGAGAGCCGTTATTGCGACCTGTTTTTAATATCATGCTAAGATAGAGAGTATTTTTGATGTTCTATTGTTTTTGAAGGCCTATCCATACCTCTGGGAGAACTACTTGACACTTTCGTGAATAAAGGTATCAACCCTGATACCTTTATTCACGAAAGCACCCGCCTTCACTCATGTTTAATCTTTTCAATTCCATAGGTATCCAGTTTTATTGTAAAGGCTTTCTCTGTTTCACTGTAGTCACACTTTGTTGTAGTGCAGAGTGATTTTTATGGAAACATTGACTACCTCATCTGTTTTATCTCTTAACCCGATAGAAATTCTATTTTTATTTTTAGAAAGCAACAACAACGGTATTCCCACAAGGCGATCCCTGTACTGGGGAAGGATCTTGCAGATACGGTTTAGTGCTCTCACCAAACTGGATGCTGATAATCCGCTATGCCTACACTAGATTGGTCACACCTTTGTATGGTATAGCGGGATCCTTGTTTTAACCAGCAATTTCTCTCAAACTAGAGTAATCTGTCTGGAGAAATATTGCCGACGTACAGAATATCGCAATTAAATAATCTTGTGTTAGTTATATTCCGAAGATGAGTACGTGAGATGGTAAGTTTTCAGCTCCCTTATGTAGGAGATCACTTATAGTACGGACAGTGCAGTTATTCGATACTCTTGAGTATGCGTTTGCAGAATTCGGTCGACGTTACCCATAACGTCAGTCGTATGCTTTCCTATCACATAGGTTATATAAAAAGAGTCATCTAGATACTGCATCAATGTAGAAATGTACTAGATTTGGAATATGCTACTAAATATTTATTTATTTTGCAATATAGCAATAAAGAATCGCATATGAATACAGATATGTAAACCAATAAGAAAATTTATCAATAAATTACTCAAATATGCATCTTTAAAATTTACCAGTTTTATTATTTTAGCGTATTACATGCTCATAATTTATGAGCTTTATATTTTATGCAAATATTTTATATAATTTTATTATTCTCTGCATAACTCATCTTATAAACAAAAACGCTTTGAATTATGATATTCCTTTGTTCATGGTTTCATGTATGTAAATAATTGATGTTTTTTTTGCACATGCCAATTTTTCTGTCTACGAAATCGGACTAATATTTATTTTACTTGGTGGTTATTTCTAAATAAAATTAGAAATGCCACCGTTTTATAAGAAACCGGTGCCAGTGTACACTATTACTTTACTCTTTTTCAAATAAATATTGATGATCAAACTATATTTTACATATAGATATCCAACTGGTCTGGAGCAACCCACTTGCTCATAGAGCAGCCGGCCAGAAGTCATTTAGCTCTACTAAATGACTTTTCTTTATAAAATTGCAGCCAAATAACATAATGTTGTAATCCTGTGCTAGTAAAATTTCCAAAACTCTTGATAAAGGTGGTACTATCAGCCAGTGGTCTTATCTATCCTGTTATAAATTTAACAGGCTAGAGTCAGATTGATTTTCTTGGTGTAGCAAGTGCCTGTCAGTAACTCCCTAGTAATGGCTCAGGCTATGCAAATGATTATATCCTACAGTACTCACTTATCGTCAGATGAGACATAATTATTATTGCTTGCCTCCTTATAATAATTACAGTCCTGTATCTTAATTGTACTACTTCTGGGCCCATAAGTACTTCTGCTTGCATGAGAAGGGTTAGGCCATAATGCACCACGGTGGCCCAGTGCGGGTTGGAAGACATTGCTTCGAGAATGTTATGCAGAACTCTCAGACATGCAGGTTTTCTCACGATGCTTTCTTACACCGTCAAAGGGAGCAATAATTTACCAATTTATTACGCACGTCATTTCGAAACGTCAGAGTAGTTGCTGCATAAGCAACAGTAATACTACTAAGGAGGCAAACTGGGTGTGTTGATATAAATCAACACACCCAGTTTGCCTCCTTAGTAGTATTAAAATCTTTAGTTTGATTAAGTTCTCATCGTGCCTTTGTTACCATGTCTAGAAATTTGAACATAAATTAATAACTCTTCGAAAGGCCTTGATACTAATTTGTTCTGTGCTTATAATGCGGCATCCGACTAAAATAATCAGAGTGAAAAATTACGCAGCTGGGTGAAAAATGTAACAGAGCAAGTACATATCTTGCATAATAATATACCTATCTCGATATATGAGGTATGTAGGGTAAATGAGAAAAGAATATTATTAAGGAAAATGCAGTAGGGTGGAATATGGAGTAGAATATACATATTCATAATTTTGTGCGTGGATTGTTCAAAGCAACGTCAGCTTACGTGATAGTGAGATCTTCCATCATGCGTTGGGGGATTACTTGCTTGAGGGCAAACAGGTAAATCTACGTCACAAGCTAAAATAAGATTTGTAAAGTATGGTTATAACCAATTTTAATAATATTACGCTGTGAATGTTTTTAGGGTTCTGAAGCGCATTTGTTACTGAGCTTTAGATTGTTTACCATCTATAGTAAAAGTAAGTAAACTTGGCTATATCGACCAACAAAAACAACAAGGTTAACGGTTTGACCACCGGCCCAATGCTCTGGTAACATCTTAAACTTACTTAAAGTTAAATTGCAAAGCCATCCTTCACTTTTCAATTTTCATAAAAAATGATAACTCCTTTTAAAAACTGGATAAAAATTATTGTTTTTACGATTTTAAATAACATTACTTGTTCCGTCCAAGACGTAATTTTTCCACTGGCAACTTTTGGTCGCATTTCCGGTTGTCTATGTCAAGCATGCTACATAATCTTAAAGATGACCACGATCACTCTGTCAAGAGTGAAACGACGTAGAAGAAGAAAATGACGCGGAAGTCATTATAAAGCGAAATGTCAAAAATGTCACTTGTCACCTTAACTTGTAAGTTTGTTCTAGAACGTTGGACCACGAGGCCTTTTGGAATATTACGTCTCCTTTTAATAAAATCGTTGAAAAATAAATATTGTCGGACTTTGTAAGTTATAATCACTACGTGTAAATATTGTCGCGTCTCTTGTGTGCATTATAACCAATTATTAAAATCACTTGTTTAAACTCGCGAGCTGATGAAAATTTTCCTCACTTTTTAAAACTATAAAGTATCAGTTGAACAGTGTAATCATGAGTAAATACGAGTAATATTGTGTTGTTAAGTATTTGGAACTTTGTGATCACGAAGAACGTGAATTTATGAAATTACGTGTCATTGGCCTGTGAAGATGCTGTTCTTGGTGGGGTAAGCTTGTTGACTATAATCGGATCCGTTTATTGTTCAATTGTACTAACCTACTTGATTTACAGCCGGCGACTGAAGCACATTTTTAAGGTTAGTATAACTACACCCCTTTATATTATATAAACCTGGAGCCATGTATCGTGGCCTGAGTATCTTCATCATTTGATCGGGCTAGAAGATAGCTTTCCACTGCGCAAACAAATTCCTAGCAGGTTTTAGCACTGAATGATACATTACTTCTTTATTAAAATAATAAAAACGAAACAGCTAAAAATCAACTCTTATAGTTCCATTCAATCTATTAGGTACGCGGGTACTATTCAAATCCAATGATTAATCTCCTTTTGCGCCACAATACCTAAACGCTTTAGAGACGTACACTTTTTTGTCGTCTTAGTATTATAAAATACGCACCGCAATGTAGTCGACTGAATCTTTTAGATAACAGTAGTCTAGTATTACTTTGAGTTCCCTGAAAATCTCTAACAAAACTTTTTAAATAAAAGTAAAACAGAATAAAATGTAATAACGTAGACAAAATGTAAAAACCTAAAGTAGTTTAAAACCACTCATTACGCTTTCGCTTAATTTGAACTATTAACTGAAATAACAGTAATTATAAAAGTTGCCCCAAAAACTCTTACACCGACTGCTTTTTCCACTTTAGTCGAAAACAAAAATAGCAGGGATAATTTTCAAATACCAGTAAGCGCGGGTACTATTATTATTTTAGCAACAATTAATAACCTCAGTTCCAAAATTTACATGTATTTTTTTATTGGTCATTCAGAATTAGGTTCTCTTAGGTTAGAACAATAATATATAATTTGACACAGGTAATGACTGGCCACGGTTGCTTCGACCAGTTCCTGTGTCAGATAGGCCGACAAGAGACGCCCAGTTGTTATCACTGCGGTGACTGCCGTGATATTGTAGGTTTAACGAATTTATTACTCATAAAGAACAATACATAGTTCACTTATAATGAGCTTAGACAATTAATAATTATATAGTTGAACAGCGATCGTACAAATTTAGTAAATGTGTCCGTAAATGTAACTAGTTAACTTTGATTTAAACACTGCAAGTGATTTAGTATCTTTGACATCATTTGGAAGTTTATTATATAATTGTGCCCCTTCATAAGTAACGGTTTTTTTGCCAAAGTTAGTTCTGTGGCTACGAAGTTTAATTTTTTTTGTGTTTCTTAAATTATGATGAAATGTTTTTTGTTCAAGTTTTATATCCGATTTTAGTGTACCCGTTACTATCTTTCTCACCAATATGCACATTTTATATGTATACATTTGTTTTATGTTAAAAAGTTTTGTATTACAGTATAATATTCGTGTCTCAGTAAACCAGTCATATCTAAATAGAACTTTTATTATTTTATTTTGTGAGATTTGTAAGTCATTCATATTAGATTTCGCAGCACATCCCCAGATTTCAATTAGGTAATCAAGATGACATTTTACCAGGGTGTTATATATAGTCTTCCTCATGGCATGAGGAATGCATCCTACTGTTGTCCTAAGTATTCCAGTAAGTGCTGAGAGTTTAGATCTTACGTAAGCTATATGAGGTTTCCAAGAAAGATTATCATCCAAGTGCAAGCCTAGATATTTTTCTTGGTGTGAACGCTTGATGACTGCATTATTAATGACTAGGGAGGGGTAGTGTGGAATCTTCTTGTTCTTAGCTGTAAATAACATGTACGACGTTTTATCTGCATTAATCGTAAGTAAATTGCTCTGACACCATATGCTAAATTTATTTAAGTCATCTTGTGCTCTATTAACTACATCTAAGATATTTCTACCAAAGTAGAATAGGCATGTATCATCAGCGTACAAGGTGATGTGTCCCGCAAGGCCTATTTTACTAATGTTATTCACATAGATGAGAATAACATTAGTAATATTGTTGCAGACATGACGCTGCACACGTTGGCGGATTGCCTTGCCTGAGTCTATGGTCCGGAGTGAGAGGTCGTGGAACGCTATCGCCTCCTTCTGTGAGGAAGTTATTTCTATCAAGGAGGCGGCAGAGCGGGAGAGGGAGCGCTGGAACCCTCTCCCCAACTGCAGAACAGGGCGCCGGAGGCGCGGGACGACCTCCAGCCACCCTAAGGTTTTACCCGGGGATGGTGGGCTTCGTGGGTCTGCCCACCACTCGTTCAGCACCAGGTCCGAGAGGCGGCGTGCGTGTTCCCAAGCGCGCCTCTGTGTCGTATGTCTCTTTCAAGGGGACAGTGGGGTTAAGTGACCAAAAAGTGTAGGTCTTTTCGTGAGTGGCCTGCCGTTTCATATGGCGGCGGCGGGCCGAAACCTCGGCGGGGTCGCTATTGCATGTGAAAGTGATTCGCGCGACTCCGCCGACTCGGGTTATGTCGAGGAACACCGTGGTATGTTTAGTCGGTATTACCGGAGTATCTTACCCCCGGTGAGCCCAACATAACCTCTACGTCGCCCCGCTGAGAGGTATGCGTCAAAGCATTACCACAGGTAAAACAAATATTTATATATCTACCTTAAAAATATATCTATCATAATCCAAAAAAATCATTTGTTAAAATTCAATAACATTATCACAATATAACCATACCCAAATTACCTACAGTTTATAAAGGAATGTGCTATAATGACAAATTTACAGAATGCACGAACTTGATTGAAAAATAATTCGAGTTACCGATATTTAGCACGTCGAAAATCGAACCCCAATTTCGGCAGGCGTCCACAACCACGTCGCAAAAACAAATTATCAAGTTCAACTAACATATTGAATATCGGTTCGAAAGTACACTTTATTCCATTGAGATAAGGATCTTGTGTTTATTCATACTTGATTTGTCATCTGCAAATAATTTGTCGACCCAAAATGATGAGGCAAAAGTTTGATAGGGGCTTATCTTTCACACTACAAAAGTTGCCAGCGCCGAAATGCGTAACGTCCTAAATAAGTATTAAAAGTTAATAACAATAAAGGATTTAGAATTCACAACCTATAAAAACATAATGCTAATGTTTGCTTCGAAGTCAATGTTTACTTTTACTTTTGTTGAAATTTCGCCATATCGTTGGCATATTTGAAGTACTTGCTACTGTTGAGAGGCAAATTGGTCATTTTAAGAATAAGATTTGTCTTAATCTAGTACTTCTCTAGAGTCTCTCCTCTCTCTCTATCTCTCTTCATCTAGCTGGTAGGAAGCATACTAGTAAATAAGAATTATGTACATCTACATCTCATTCTACTTTTTCTAGAATAGTGGGTATTCGTCTAATGCTTTTTATTTGGAGAGACTTTCGAGAAGGTGTCTGTTATAGTACCCATTATTTACCATTTACTGCAGTCCTGACCATGTTCTTACAATATCATGAAATAATTTATGCTTGTTCGACTCTTTATGGTACTGCGAGTACGATACGAATAAATATCTTCGTCAAATATATTATAAACAAATATTTACATTGTATAATATTCAGTCGAATCAAACGATAGAACGAAACAACAATGCAGGTCAGACAGTATTTGCCTTGGTCATCCTCTTTCAATAATAATATTTACATGATATTTAATATTTTTTATTTTATTATACGTAAACCAATTCGATGCAAGATATGTCGGCCATGTTCACAGCGCCTGTCCACTTCTTGATATAATCCTGTCTGACAACATACACTTTGCTTTTGCTAAAAGTAAATAACCTTATAAATATTGTTAAGTATGCTTATATCTATGACCTAAATGTTTATAAAATCACTCAGAGCCCTAGGTGATTTTCTAGAACATTAACTATCTTTTTTTGAACTAAATAGTGAAGAAAATACTTTCCTACACGGTATATAATAGGTCAGTTGACGTTTCAATCACATTTTGTTTACGATTTGATCCTACTACCAAAGACCCAACCTTATTGATATATGTGGGGCAGGTATACAAATATACAATGACAAGAAACTTTACTTTGAGAGATTGAACTGACAGTTGTAATGCGGCAGAAAAAAGCATCAACATTACGAAAGAAAATACGTAAACTACAAAGTAGTCTAAGATATCATGGAGAATTTACGACAACTATCAAGTTAAAGTCGATGAGCTTCCAAAGGCGCAGGGGCAAGTGTCAGCTAACACTCATCTATCAACAACTTATAAACCAAGTTACTCGACTTGGTACGTACCATGTTTTAAAGTCCATATTTTGGTTCAGACGTTTTGTTTGTACCGACTAATGTTAGTTTATAGAGGAAAACAGAATGGAATTGGGTTTCTGAGGGTGAAAAATTTATTGTAAATTCTAAAGCAAGAATTTTGAACATTTTTCCTTTATGTGGTTATGAAATAACCGAGTTGTTTTAATTGTGTATTTCATATACTTCTTTCACTTATAATAATTCTATATTTCATTCTTACACTGACTACACAGTAAAAACAGGAAAATGTACATTAAACAATAATTTTGTACTAAAGTTTCAATTAATCGTAAAGTTAATTGATAGTCTTTGAAATGGATTTCGATATCCAATGTGCAAATGATTATTAATATTGATATGGGTGACTATTTTCATCGTCATATATTTACCTAGTGTTGCAAGATTTTATATGCTGAAACTGTAACCATATATCATTAGGCAGGATTCTCCAATCAATCAATCAATAAAATAAAGGCTAGAAATTTTATAAATTTGATTACCGCATACTGCTCTGGCACGTGAAATGTAGGTACAATAAAAATGTTACATTTGCTATTTAAAACTTTTTTCAGCACCATTATGTTTATCAATTATTATTTTTAACTAATTTTTGATTGATTTTACTAGTCTGGTTTTGACTTATACGGTATCTTATGTTACAAAATGACTTACTCCATACAAGATGAAGCGATCCTACTTTTGAAGCCGCAATAATTAAGCCATTTATCGTAATTCACGCACAATACTAGAATAATGTTTATATGAAAAAGTTGATAAAAATTAAATTTATATCAACTTTTGCTTCTAAAAATATTTCTTCTTCACTGAAGATCCCCGTAACATAATCTTTCTAGAGACCCGCCATTATTTGTGTCTGTTTTTTTATCTATGAACTCTAACAAAAATAAACAAAATATCCACTTTCTCAAATTGAAATTATGATTGCAAGTTTGCATCAGCTTCCGTCCCCTCTCCCTATTTGAGAACTCAAGCGTAACAATTTGGCGTACCCCAAGGCACACGGTACTGCATTGCAAACTATAAGGCTAGGGCCCTTCTGCTAAATGTATTCAATTGCACACCCACCAATAATTGTAATTGACGGTATTGTGTTCAAATTGGTGTCTGCTTGAGCCGGGTTACCCGTAATGTCTGATTATTTTTGTTAGGCTAAACCCTATGTTAGTTGTTTTGTTTCTCGCTTGGGAATAACCGTGGGAAGCAGGATAAGCTCGATAGACTGCCTTTATAGTAAATGATAGATCCTGTTGTTAACCTGTCTAATTCTGATATTCTTGTCAGGTTGAGATTGTAACTATGTAGAAGGACTCCTTTTTTAGACAAAACTATTACTGACAATATGGGTTACCGATGACTTGTATTCTCGTTAGCTCCAGCTACACTAATATGCTTCTGTTAAAAGTAGATTCACGTCGGTAGCGTATTGGGTGGAATTTGGACCCACGATCTCTCAATTGCAAATCCTATGCGTTATCCATTGGACTACCACCGTTTGTATATAAGTTAGAAAAGGGTCAGCTTAGTAACATTTTGTGAAAGCGAGTATGTACATACATTTTGTTTGCATATATTTGGACTAGTTACTGTTTGTTACTGTAGTTGAAATGGCCACCTCGCCACTATCCTAGTGCCAAGTGTACAATAACTACTACCAGGTATGGGACGAACATGCAGATGATTCACAAATAGTTACTTTGCGTCGGCACGCTAGTCGGGTCAGTTGTTTCAATGGTTGTGTAGTATGCTACGGACTGCGGTTTTTATTTTGAACCTTTTTTGTTTCGTGACTGCTGTATGAAATTGTCATAAAGTGTGCAATTGCAATAGCAAATACCTAATAATCTGCATTATATTTTAAGGTTATTGACATATATCACAAATTTCTAACATAATTACAATTAATTAATCATTGTGTGATTAATTACCGGTCATATTATTGGCTATCCTACAGTAGGGGATTCTCATGATTAAAACAGTTTGTGACAAACCAGAAAATGTTGACCTTATTTATTTTGTAAGTACTAAGAGTAGTGACATTTCAGAAAAGGTCACCGAGTATTTGATGCGGAATCAGTTGGCAAGTAAAATAAGTTGGCAACATTAAGCATCATCAATGTTTCTTAAACTTGCCAATGGAGTTCGCCCACGCAGATGTAGGACGTACTTACACGTGTAAAAGATATTACTTTATAGTTAAGAGTCAAAACTTACCTGATAAATATTAGATGTTCTTCGTTTATTTATATACGACTACCTCCTTTGATTTTGTTACTTAGTTAGGCAATTTAAGCTTTTAGGTTAAACCTTTCTCTAGCTGACAGATTGACATACGAAGGCTTATATATAAAATAATATCAGACTTCTATATAAACTGTCACATTACTGGGCACGTGCCACTTCACTATGAGAAGATTTAGGCCATAGTCGACCACACTGGCAATTTGGCAGATTTCACATACTTTTGAAAGAATTATATTGAACTCTTGGACATGCAGGTTTCCTCAAGATGTCAGTGAGATTGATAAAGCGAGCGATGATAATATATTTAATACGCACATGTCTTTAAAAAGTCAGAAGTACAGCGATAGCCTAGTGGCAAACCATTGGACTGCCAAGCAAAGATCTCAAGTTCAATCCTAAGACTGACTTTATCTATTTCTACATACTTTGGATTTGAAAACATCTACAGCTATAGCTGTGTCGAAAATTAAATGTTAAATCTCCTAATTGATCACACGATTAAATCACATCTACCGATAGACTGAAATTTGGAGCTGACCACCAAACTATTAAAGCCATTCCTGGTGTTGATCGAAAGGTCGTGACAGGCACAAAATATTACCAAGTTTTGGACTTTATGGGCCGGACCTGATTACACTTTAACCCTTGACAATGTTTTGTGAAACTTCTAACCGCGTTCAAGGCCATGTTAGCAGCAAGCGCACGTATTGTGGCTTACTTTGAGCCATATTATAATGGAAGTTAAATTTCTCACTAAAGCTTATTCATTAATTGTTCGTGAAAATTGAGACAATAAGTGGAAAAAAATAAGTAATCAAACAACATTGTAGACTACATATATCGATAAGACTTTGATTCATGCTTTCTCAGTGTTAATGCAAAATAAGCGAATTACTGTATCGTTGGTACCATAGTATATTTGCATATATGTTTGTGACCAAACCTCTAGACAAAGTGTTAATGGGAATTTTATTAATATATTCTTAATAGTAATATGAATTCAAAAAATATATTTGATAGCTAGTAATAGAGTAGCCTTCTATTACAAAAGTTCTTAAGCAGATTTGGTTAAATGTGAGTGTTATACATGTCGCAGATTCAAACGGATCGATATCCCCGTGTTCATTATAAACGTCCGACATCTTA
Source organism: Catocala fraxini (assembly GCA_930367265.1). Classification (NCBI taxonomy): domain Eukaryota; kingdom Metazoa; phylum Arthropoda; class Insecta; order Lepidoptera; family Erebidae; genus Catocala; species Catocala fraxini. The sequence goes on from OV884046.1 coordinate 11,963,107, forward strand.
ATTTTTCTATAACAGTCAGCGCGCATACCCGGCGCAGGCAACGTTCCGACAGCAACTGAGTCTCTATTAACTAACGAACGCACTACTGACAGTTAGATTGACATTTGCGCAGTGTTGCCATACGAATTAATGAAATTATTGAATATGAATTATTTTATGTATAAACATTCAATCACAATTGTAAATTGTTCTTCTTCTCTTTTAGCCTTTATTATTCCCAAGTCACTTGGGGTCGGCTTTTCTAGTCTAACCGGATTTGACTGGATATCAGTTTTTACACGGAGCGGCTGCCACCTGACCTCCGCAACCCGATGGCTAACGATACCCTAAGGCTAGACCAGTGTCAAGATATTAGAGGGTACTGACTTTCCCAATAACGACTGCCATAGATGTTCATGGCAGCCGGGACCGACGGCTTAACGTGCTCTCCGAAGCACGGAGCAGGCGATAATTGTCAATCAATACACACATAATTTCGAAAAGTCATATAACTTCCGAAAGTCAGAGGTGCGCGACGTGGGCTCGAACCCGAGACCCTCTGCATTGCAGTCTGTTGGTCTTCCCACTGAGCTATCGCTGCTATATACACAAACAAACAATTGTAAATTGTTAATGAATAAATAAATGAAATTAAATAATCAAATAACTAGGGACAACATCGGCGTGAATTTTATTACCTCTAACATACATATCTCGCTACCATGACATATCATCTAAGATGTATAAACATAGGTAGGTATGCATGTCATTGAATGATGTGGTGTAATAAGTGAGTAATTCTACTATATTCGAATGGCTGTTTAACACTGACTATTTATTTATTAACATTAAATATACCAGACTGAACAAATTACACTATTTTACCACAATAACAGTTTTGCATACACCATCATAACATATTTCTTTATTCTCAACAATCATATCCTCACATGCACACACACACATGCACACGCACATGCGCACACACATTCACACACACATGTACACACACATGCACACACACATGCACACGCACACGCACACGTATGCACGCACGCACGCGCGCACACACACACACACACATACATACGCAAACACACACAAATTTAATTATACTAAAATTATAACAAGCACTCCTGTTGAAATTAAACTACTATATACGGATTTTATCGCGTTATTTATTTTACACTTTATTACAAAATTTTGAAACTGTTACACTACTACTAGGTACTATTCAACTTTAGTAATTTTTAAGCTAATTAAATTATTAAAACTATTTAATGCGTAAATAGAAACACCAATGATTAAATTATGTTCGGGTACTTTGAAATAACGACACTGGAACATTGAGACAACTACCATCTTAGTCTCCCCGTGACCATGGCTGCTGAAAAGCAACCGAAACGTCGGGGAAAGTGTAAACTTAAATATAAATAGTTTTAATAATATAATTAGCTTAAAAATTAGTAAAGTTTTATAGTATCTAGTAGTAGTGTAACAGTTTCAAAATTTTGTAATATAGTGAAAATAAACAACGTGTTAAAATCCGTATATAGTAGTTTAATTTCAATGAATAACATTCGCGTAAACAGAAGACAATATTAAACAAAACGTATTCTAAAAGATAAACATAAGAAAATGTAATATAAAACAAGAACAATTAAAACGACTAACTATCTTGAATCAGTTATTAGTAGGTATTTTTGAAAAATAATTACCATCTTTGAAAGTTATGACAAACTTTGTGCACCCCAGTGCCGGGCACGCCACAATCGTGGCGGTAAGCCCCGTTTTTGAGTTTGCGTAAACAGAAGACAATATTAAGTGCTCTTAGTTAAAATATTTATAAAACATTTATTTACAGTAATGCTTATTTTTGTTTGTCAACTTCTTTAACTATACACACAAAAAATGGAAGGCGCTGACACCTGTAATACAGTGAATTTCACTAGCACAGGTGCCATCGTTACAAACTAAATTGAGTTTCTCTGGACCAGTCATAATATTATTGTGTGTATATGTATTTTCAAACCTTAACGGACGAACTAACTAACGAACGAAATAAAGTTAATATTAATACTATTATTATTATAATGTAAAACATATTATATTCTCACAGAATATACGGCTATACACTATCCACAAAACTACAAATTAAGTATTTATGCATTTTCATAATCTTTACTTTTAATCTTCTTCTCTCTTAGCCTTTATTATTCCCAAGTCACTTGGGGTCGGCTTTTCTGGTCTAACCGGATTTGACTGGATATCAGTTTTTACACGGAGCGGCTGCCACCTGACCTCCGCAACCCGAAGGCTAACGATACCCTAAGGCTAGACCAGTGTCAGGATATTAGAGGGTACTGACTTTCCCAATAACGACTACCATAGATGTTCATGACAGCCGGGACCAACGGCTTAACGTGCTCTCCGAGGCACGGAGCAGGCGATAATTGTCAATCAATACGCACATAATTTCGAAAAGTCATATAACTTCCGAAAGTCAGAGGTGCGCGACGTGGGTTCGAACCCGAGACCTTCTGCATTGCAGTCTGTTGGTCTCCCCACTGAGCTATCGCTGCTTCTAATCTAAAATCTTTACTTTTAATCATCTTCAAATATTTAAGAAAGCGTTATACTCTTTCAGTAAACGCGTGTTAGAGTACAGTGTACAGGCACAGTGTACTCGTGTGGGACCCGCCAGCGGGTCGAACCTTTGGCGGGGTTGCGATTTGAATGCAAGAGCGATCCGCGTGGCCCCGCCATAAAAGTGTGAGGAACACCGCGGTGGTTTTAGTCGGTTTAGCCCAAATTTCCATCGTAGAGGCTGGATCCCGACATATCCCCATCGCCCGCCCCAAAACCGGCGATGGGGAAAGTGATTTGCACATTTCCTAGCATCAAAAAAAAGGCACTGTGTGCCCGCTGTAATTGTTGATCATTGTTAAATTGCAATTGGTTCAGGATTTTGCACGTTACAATTACGTAATTACGTTCTCATTTCTAATGAGTTGGAACCTTAGCAATGTTATTGGATACAGCTAATGCTATCCTATCTTGCGTAAAAGAGCTGCATCCCAGATGCGTTGAGTGCGGGACAGCACCATATATACCATGTAATAGGAAAAAACATATTATGTTCTTTAAATAGTTCTAAATAAACGTTTATTATTATTAAAAGGATAACCTTATATTTTTTTGATATAAGAGATGCTGGCATTATGCATATGCAATATCATACTTTATCAAAATAATATCAAACAAGAACTATCCTGAATAAATGTGTCATAGGGTTAGTATTTTCCAGCCCCAATCTGATTAAGTAAACAGTAATTGCTCTGTGTAATTGTAGTGTTATTCTGTGGAACATGTATGTCCTATCCACACGTAGCTTTAGTAACGCACCTACAGTCGTCCAGTCGCAAAGTGCCGCCAGCCGACTAACTCTTGTAAGAAAGGACGAAGTTGCAGGTAGGATAAAGTAAATAAGCCATTTTAACTTGACTTAAAGAACAGTAGATGTACTCTGTATAAATTTAAGATTTTTATATATAAAGTTAAATCCAACCTAAACCAAATCTATACTAATGTTATAAAGAGGAAAGGTTCAATTTTCTGGTTGTTTGTAGGGATTTAAAACAAAAAATACTCAACCGATTTGAAAAATTATTTCACCATTAGCAAACTATATTATCACCAAGTAACATAGGTTATACATTTTTTATAAGTACTGTTTCTAAATAACCTAACCTATTTTTACGTGAGCGAAGCCGCGGGACTTCTCTACGTTAGCTAGAACGCTTCTGTGGATTCATGTCGGTTGTGCAATGGATGGGATTCGAACCCACGATCCTTTGATCAACTCAAATGCCTTATTGCATAAAGCTAGCGTCATTTCGTAGTTATTTTCATTTAGTAGTAAAGTTCCTAGAATATAGTAGCAGTAGATGAAACCTAACCTATCTTATATGCTGTAATTTAACCAACCGTAATTTAATACGAGAATATCGCCAAAGTTAGACTAAGCTGGAATATATTTGAGAATTTGTCTTAATTGTATCCAGTTAAGTAGCAATACAGGTCACTTGGCTTTGCGACGCTGGCTTCTCGGGCCATCGATATCGCATACCTTGACACGTTGCCTAACATTTATTGGTGTCCTATTTCTGCAGTATCAGCTTTAATTTCTGTTTTTATTAAAATTTTCCAATTTATTTTGGATTTCAGTGGATTACCACACTAATTTTATATCAAAAAATTTATATTTCAGTTGCCATGTAGTTTCTGATCAAAGTGAATAATAGTTAATGTTACTAATTATAAAATACGCATGCAATAAACATGTTTGCATATGTAAGCCTGTAATCAGTAATTGTGGTTTGTATGTATTAAATAAATTAAATCAAAATAAAGCAATGGTGCTGGGTATACTGCAATAGATTCGCCACCTATTATATGAGACCAGAGACATAGTTGACGAAATGTGGGTATAATACACCTTGTCCTACCCTATCAGAAATAGAGGTGTAAGTATGTATCACATGTAATTTTGCTAAGATGTTTGGTGTCCAAGGTTGTATATTATGTATGCATCATATAATATATGTATGTACTATGTGGTAAATGTCTCCTCTTCCCATACCGTAGATCAAGCAGGCTGGCAGATTATTTTTTTAATTTTATTTAGGTGTATTATTTATTTCAAAACTTCACGCACAAAACAATACATTGGCGCACTTAATACCAAGGGCATTCTCTACCAGTTAACCGTAAGGTGATGCAGAGATATAAAGAAGACAATAGCATTATAAAAATACATGTATTTAAACTAAAGAATAACACAAAAGTAATGATATTTACATAATACATTATATACATATCTAAATACATCATGTAATTTAAATAAAATATAAACAAATATATACATATAAGGGCCAGGTAACGTGCCACCCGTCTTTATACAGAGCTGTGCCAGCAGTCCTTCCCTTCCACTCTCTATTTTAATTAAACGCTCAATCGACATTGGTCTGATGCCCACTATGTGGAAGTCGGCATATATAACACCCATTCAAAAAAAGGGACTAAAGGGTCTGGTCGAAAACTATAGACCAATCTCAAAACTGTATATATTCGTTAAAACATTAAAGAAACTAGTGCATAAGCAAGTATACCGTGCTCATAAACTTGATTATGGCGATTACCAGCACGGATTTCTCACTGGTCGATCTACAACAACAAACTTGGTTCTCTGTAGTGACTATATATCGGATTCAATGGCACAACGTACCCAAGTGGATGTTATATATTCCGATTACAGTAAATGTTTCGACCGTATACATCACAGAACACTCCAACGTAAGCTTTACTACATGGGAATCAGAGGTAATCTTTTTAGATGGTTCACATTGAGAACAGGAGTCAGACTGTGGTGTTGAATGGTTACGCGTCGAGATCATTTAATGTGCCTTCAGGTGTTCCCCAAGGATTAATGATCCTTAGTTAACACAAATTACAGACAAAACTCATATTTGATTAGGGCGAACCGGATGTACAACACGACATGCCAGGATGTAGATATCGATCTTTTCACCACCAGTGTTGCGAAAATGAAACGCACACTCAGTGATGAATTTTTTGGTGACCACCGCGGCAACAACCGCTTGATTTAATTGATCTTTATATTTGTATAATTTTATTCTTAATTGTTTAGTACCTACGTTACCAAAAGGTTAAGTTATGTAATTATGTATATGTGAAAACTTATAATTTGCCATATTTAGCTATTATTTTTCTAACTGTGTTTATTAGATGTAAGTTTTCCAAAAATTATAAAGTGAAATAAAGTATATAGACGCCTACATACATACATACCTATATACATATATACGTACGTAACATAATAATTATTACTGATGAGATGGAACAGATAAACTGTCACGAAAGAGAGCATGCACTTTTAGCTTGAAAGTGCAACGGTTTGTGGACATCCTGACTTCATGAGGGAGCGCATTACAAAGTAAAACGGACTGGACGATGAAGGAGGAATGCAGGAAACCTGGTGTATGGGAGGGATAAAGTAAGAGGAGGTTATTGGAAGAACGAAGATTTCTATCATGATTGGAACAAAGGTATTGGAAAAAGCAAGTAATGATAGTTAGAAAAACCAGCTTTACTACCAATTGTCACCAATACAGGTAAATACCTGTATTGGTGACAATTGGTAGTAAAGCAGGTTTTTGAGGACGTAGGATTTTGAGCTGCGATTAAATAACCGCAGCTCAAAATCCTACGTCGTAGCATACATTATTAAAAGATATAAAATACTAATGAGTGCCAACGTACCTTTAGTTAGCTTCGAGCTCTTTTTTCCTTTTTTAAACAATAATAATAAGTAGGTGTATCTTACTTAATGACTGACTCAAGACTTTGTTAGACATGTGTAGATTTAATTATACACGTATTGTAAAACCAGTAATTAATTGGCTCCGTTTTCTGTCTAATAATAGAACGAGGTGGCCTGTTTTCACGTGAATGTGTTTAACGATGAGAGCGAAATATGCGGGCGGCAAAGAAATTGATCAAACTAACTCTTTAACAAGAAAGATAAATATAAATAATATTGGAGTAAAACTCTGTGTTATATTATTAATATAGTTTTGGCTTGCCAAACTGAATATGATATATTATGTGTATTCAAATAAAACCAAACATTACTTGTACTAACAAAACCAATATATCGAATACATAAATTAAACACTATGTATCTCAGACAGAACAGGATTCACCGGAAATTCTTATCTCAACGAAATCGATGGTGCCCAAATAGAAAATGGATGACATTCGGAACTCCATCGGATTAACGGGTCACGAAGCTAATAAAGTAAGAAACCATATATCACCATAGATGCTGACACAGCCACATACAGCCTCTTAGTTAATAATTAGACAGGGGTATTGATTTATTAGAGCTTTTGCTATCATTCTGATATTCGTGAAAAATTTCTGGTAAGAATATCTTTGATGTATACCAAAAGTTCGCGTAAGTTTTAGTGTTAAGATCTTATATAGGACACCAAAAAAAATATTTGGTTTTATTTAGTTGTGCTCGCGACTAACTTATTCTTATGCTTATTTGTGTGATTTTGCTGTGATAGTCTTGTATGTCAAGGTTAAGAAACTAGGCTTGTAATGTGGCATATACAAATCTGAAGTGAACGAATAGGGTAGTATTTATTTATATATGAGAAACACATAACAATAAAGGTACATATATTTTAAATAAATAATTTATTTTTACACTATTCACTTAAGTTTTTACTGCCAAATAATACATTTGACAAGGAGTCACAAGAAAAAGTAAGTAGATTTGTCGACAATTACATTATTGACCATTAGATAACAAAATTAAAATAATGAACAAATGATAAAAAAATATAATTCAAAAATCTTTTTATTCGATGAGACTTATGCTATCTGCACTTCCATTGCTGTGGCACCTGTGTTGTCAGTTTAAACAGTGGTCACCAAGAAAAACTTCAAGTTTTGACCGAGTCAGTTGAAAGTTTAACAAACTTGGAACCCCTAATGAATTAAATCTAAAGGAGGAGTCTCATAACGGAGGAGTTTGCCAAATAATTTCCTGTTGTTTAAGGCTTGTTGAACCTTAATCACAAGCCATGCAATGATATATTAAGTTGATAAGTCAACGCAAATGTGTTGAGATATCCTAGATCTATCAAAAGCTTTTGACACTGTCTCTGTGCCTATTCTTGTATCAAAACTGGAAAAAGTTGGAGTGGGAGGATATTTTTAAAGATTACATGACTGGACGCACGCAATGTGCGAACATAGGTGGTTTTACCAGCGGACATACACACGCACACACACACACACTCACACACGCACACACGCATACACGCATACACGCACACACGCACACACGCACACACACATACACATTGTGCCTCATCTGGTATGGTAATAAATTATTATTATATTATTAAGTCAATCCGCTTATTTCTTTAGACTAAAACTAATGCAACACACAGAGGTCTCAATTCCATCCCAAGGCAAACTGCGACTTTTCAAAGTTATGTGCGTTTTAAATAGATAATTATCATTTGATTTAACGGAGGAGGAAAAATCGTATGGAATCCTGCATGTTAGAGAGTTCTGCATAATGTTCTCTCACTGTTTACTCGCACTGGACCAGTGTGATTGACTGTGAACTAACCCTTTTCATTCTGAGAAAAGACCAGTAGGGCAGATTAATACAATACTGGTATTATTAATTCACCCAACAAGAAGAAAAAACTCAGCAAGACGTTATCATAATTTTAGCTCAATTTGCATAAGTTGCATCACTACTAATGTGTTATTATCTTTTTTGTTTTTACGTTTCAGTTAAAAAGCACTATCGTGACTTTGGCTACTGAAAAGCAACTAAATGTCGGGAAATGTATAAAATAAAGCAATTAAAGAAACGTTTATAGCAGTGTTTGTAAAATATGGCGTGATAAAAACTATATAAAGTTGTTTAATTTCAATTCGTATTAGGTCTTCATATTTCGTACCAACAACGCTTTTAATTGTAGTTTGTGCCCATCAGTACCAGAATATATAAAATAGATCCTTAACCATTCCACCTAAGACAAAAGTCATAATTGTGATCTAGTACCAAAAGAAATATTTTCTCTGCTAATGTTTGTCGTTTCATTTCTTCTTCTCTCTTGCCAACTCCAAATAAATTATTCGCTCGTTCATAAACATACGTAACATACATATTCAGGCCATTACTGCGACGTATTCCAAGTTTTGATTACCTCGTATGGGAAATAGCCACCGGAAATAGCGACAGGTGGCGCCCTCTATGACCGTGCGAACATTGAACATATTCAAAGTTATAATGACCGTGCGGAATGTCCGAATAAATTGTGTGACGTCATACGACATATTGATATGTAAGTGCATCTCTAGAATACTCCATTATATGCTAAATGATAATAAAATCGATTTGCCTAGACAAATCGATTCTTCTTGCAAAGTTTGTAACCTTTAGGGTTTACTTTAAGAGAACTATAGAATAATTAGGAAGTACAATGAGAGAAGGTATAACAAATACACTTTTAATGAATTAAGATACAAATAAAAGAGACAATTCTTTACTTATAGAACTATAGTCAGGGCGTGGTTCGCTAAAGACTTGCTTCGTGGTCCTTGTATAATCAGGACACTTAGCTGGGAGTGTGAAGCCGGGCCGCAAGGAGCTGCGACTGACACCGTCCATTCCTTATATAGTCTGGCACCACCGGTCGCGAGAGGTGGCTAGTGACGTGCGCCCGCGTTCGCCGGGCGTCTAGGCGATTATCGTCACAAGTTCCTCTTTCGAATGCTATTATTCAGATATCAACGTTGGATAGCAATTTGGTTTAGCAATACGCGGTTGTCATAATCGATATAAAATTAAAATAAGGTACAATATCGTCAAATTATTTGTAATTCATAGTTATTCAGCTACTTTATACGTATTTAAAATAAATCACGGTAAAATCTATAGTTTAATTTCGATGTGTAACATTTGCGTAAATGTAAAACAATATTAATTGTCATTGGTTATTATTATAACCATAGAAAATTTGCCTCAGTGGTACAAAGGTACCATATAGGACTGTTGTTCATGAGGTCTGGGGTTCAATATTCAGATCGGGCAAAGTATTATCGGGTTTTTAAAATATACACAGTAGCGGCACGAGGTTTGAAACTGTATCCGACAACAACATTAAGCTATTACGTAGGACTTAAAATCTTAGCTTACACTTCTGCAATCCACTTTGGGTTAATAAACGTATAACTCTGTATATATTACAGCCGTTTAACGCTCAAAATATTCTGACACTAAGTATCTTTGGAATTTTTAACCTAAATTCATGAACAACACGAAGACCCTTTAGCCTATATTCAAGAAAGCTGTGATAAATTATCATGACATCAAATTATTCTAACAATTAACTCATTATTGCTGAACTTACAGATTCTTTAGAGGCTTTTATAATAAGGTATTGTACACACTGTAGCCAGTCAGACGAGCGGCGTCCATGTTTTGCGTTCACTAGAATTACTAACTAATGAACCATATCTTTTGGTATCATTTATATTCTCAATGGTTGGTGTTCCTGCAAAATATTGTTTACTATGCCAGGCATTCTTATTGAGTGACATAGATCTATACAAGCATTTAAAACGACAATGGACACTCGAAGTAGATTCCCCCGTTTAAAAAAGTCCCTATGAGTTTACAAATATTACAACAACAACATAAAATCTATGGTTCACATAAAGATTTGACCAATACAGAAATTGATCCTCCAAGCTCGTCGCATTTGTAATGGCGTTCGAACTACATAAGCCTTTTTATCATCTCTTCTATGAAGAGGTTATAACATTTTTGTTATACTTCATGTATTATAGTATATTTTGCATGTGAATTTGTGTCTTTTATATTATATGCGAAACAAATCGATAGCTCTCCACTAAGCTTTGTCGAACACATATTGTTAATACTAAGAAGATCCTAATACAACAACCTATTTAATACTTTCTTCGATGCAGAAATAGATACAAAAAACTCCTTACTGTATATCTACCAAAAATTACAAACTTATTCCCATGTATGTATTAAAAGGCAATATTTGTAATGTTCTTTGAAATAAAATACAACACACACAGAATGTCAATGAGAGATGCTTGACCGCATCTTGTGTATATAACCCTTAAACATAAGATACAGTAGTTGTTCACAAAATTATCCCGAGCAAAAACTGTACCTACCAACTTGGCCATGAGCCACTTGAGAAACTTGGGAACAATGTGTTTGCTAACCAAGCAAACTTGTCCAGTAAAGATGGCGACGGGAAGTGCTGGATAGCCGCAAACATGGCCGTTGTTTCCGGTTAAGAGTATAATTATAGTGTTGACGTGTTGATTTATTTGGCTTGGATTTTTTATCCAGTCAGTTAGTAAAATTTGAGATGTTTGAAATTGAGTTTCACTGGTTTTCGAGCTATTTGGTCCCGTAATCCTTTCGTGAATTCCAAAGTTTTGCAGCCTTTAATATTGAAACTACAAAAAAAAGTGTAGGCAACCACGAAATTAAATACTTTTCAGGTACAGTACAAAATAGATAAAAGATTTAAGTAAAAATGTAATTATTTTACATGTATATTACATATGATCAATGTAACAAACAAGCCAATGTGATACCATATGGATATTTATTGATCCTATCTTCTCAAGCCTTCAACTCTATATACCTCGCCATCATATTGATATACTACCTGCTTGCCTCGTCTTTTATCAAATAATAGAGTTCTCTATTCATTGGAATTTTCTATTTTTTTTGCTAAATAATTATTGAAATTAAACTGCTATATACGGATTTTATCGCGTTGTTTATTTGACACTTTATTACAAAATTTTGAAAATTGTTACACTACTACTACTATTAAACTTTATTAAATTTTAAGCTAATTAAATTATTATCAAAACTATTTAGATTTAATTTATTTTTACACTTTCCCCGACGTTTCGGTTGCTTTTCAGCAGCCATGGTCACGGGGAGACTCTCGGGGAGAATTTTGTAATAAAGTGTCAAATGAACAACGCGATAAAATCCGTATATAGCAGTTTAATTTCAATGAATAATATTCGCGTAAATAGAAGACAATATTATCTAAATAATTATGTTTATTAAAGTCACATAGCACATTTGCATGTCGACTGAAATGCAAAACAGACTATTTTGTTTCTTCTTTATTTGTGCATCTTTGGTATTTCTGTAGCTTAGGATAGTCATATCCATAGGAATTACTGCGCTTACTAACAAGTGGCCCATTGGCTTGTTTCGCACCTTAGATAATAACAAAAAGTCAAAGGGCTTTTATATTTTTAAAATAACTCCCGAGACTTAGTTATCAAAGTATATCTCGGGAGGAAGACTTATTATGTATTAAAGACTTATTAAAGTCTTTGTCACAGGGGACTTCATAAACATTTAAATAACGGACACAAATAACACCCCGAGTTGAAACAAATATTTGTGAATCACTTATATTATTATTCTGTTCTAACACAACTCTTGGCGCAGAGGCAATGGCGAGTCGACATCTTAAACCACAACGCCATCCGTGCAGACAGTCACAAAGACCGTTCGAAAACCTCAAGTAGCCTGAATAACTCGGTTCATACTTAAAAACTTTACTTATTAACTCACAATAATGACGTAATATAGCCCCTTAAATTAATTATTAAGCCTTCAAAAAGTACGTTATAAGCGTTATACCCGGACTTTTTTAATGGATAAAATTTTCTCGTCTACTCCCTAAGCAGCAAAAAGTTTTTAAGAGCTGATTTTTTGTCATTACTGAAGACGTTTTACAATTATAATAACCGACTCGATTCGTTAAACTGTTTTGTATTAGTTTATCATTGTAAATAAGGTAATGAAATACAGTAAGTTATGAGTGGATAATGTTTTATTCATTATGGATGTAGTCAAATACAAGAATGTAATTGGCTTATGGCTTGTCAAGAGTTATTAATGATTTCCCTTCTTCGTTAACTTGAGGAGATGGTAATTGGCTAATGGGTAATACTTGTGAATGATTGCGATTTGTGGTCGAGTCGAGTGCAGTAGCGTTGACTTTGGATTGAACTTATAACATACATTTTGGAAGGATTAATTAATTTTGCAATTTGGAAGGTTTGGTTATTTACTTCGACTGTAATCGAACGCGTTTATTCTTTTATTATGCATGCATGTGATTTTGAGACTGGCTCGGTGGTGCAGCGGTAGATTATGTGATTGCTGGGCATGAGGTCTCAAATTCGATTCTCGATTCAGGAAAAGGGTTTTATGTTTTTCTGACAAAAATCTCAGCAGCAACATTCAGTCTGGAACTGTGGCTAGTTAGGGGCAATAGGCTTGGCACCTATTACGATGGACCTTAATCATAGATGGTTCAATGTGGGTGTAATAGAACTCTGCCTACCCCTTCAGGGATAATATAGACGTCAGATTATGTATGTCATATCTTCGTATGTTAGTCGTAGATTTATTGTATAGTTGCCTTAATATGCTGGTACTATTATGCATGTCAGTGGCTGGAACATGTTGAATAATGGATGGTGCATCCCACTTGCATACACAATTTGTAAAATGCCGTAATAATCCTACTGGTACCCAATTTAATGCGGGTTTAATGTTTTGACCGATAATATTCTACCAATTAGGTAAAGTCTTGGGTACATAATGATTACTTTGTGATTTGAATATCAGGAAATCATTTCCTTATTTACGTATTACTTACATATACATTTATTATATTTGATATAGATTTTTAATATATACATATTAAAAGAAGACATAAATATAAAAATATAATGTGGGTTATTTGTTTGTTATGCTTTTTACTTAACTACTAGGCCAATCATCATGAAATTTCATATATACGTTTTCAGGGGTACAGAAAAGGATATTGGGTAGAAAGATCCAATTTAATTTTTCTAGAAGAAATAAAACTGGAACCTCACGAAAACATAATCGCAAAATTATGCCACAACGAGTCAACATCCAAAATACATGAGCACATAATTCACAAATCACTAAACGTTCAACCGAAATCCGTTATAATAAGCTTGTATTAGCAAATCTTCAATTAGCCGACGATTTACATTTCATTAACAAGTAAACACTGCTACTTCTGTAATAGCAAGACCTAACCTGCAGGTCTACCATGAAAATGTTTTTACGCAATGACGTGCCGAAACGAATTACGAAAGAAATAATAAGCATATACCTACCATGAAAACACTTCGGATTTTTTAGGACGTACAAATGTCATACGACGATATTCATGACGAATGTCAGCGCGAATGATGTTTCGTGGTAAGAATAAGCACGAACGAACGTACGCAATTGCGTATAACGCGTTTCACGGTAGACCCCCTGCTTATCAAGCTTAATAAATAGGTATAATCAGTTGCGAATTTATTCAGCACTTGGGGATAAATTTGGGCACAAACTTGAGGTGTTAAACGGATTAGAGTTGGTAAATTCTGGTCCTTCCATTAATCGGGGCGAAGAATCGGGAAACTGGATCAGGGGGTAGATAAGGCTTTTTATAGTTAGGGGTTAAGTGATTTTGTATTGGATTTTTGCAGTTGTAAAACGATTATTGGTTAGTGAATAGAGTAGATTATACATGCTTTGCCAAATGATATCGAGATAGTCAGAGTGATTTCTTTGATATTGTTTGCGAAATGTTCGAGAGCCTGCATACATTTTGGATGAGCTGTTTGATTAATAATCTTGCAAAACAGTATATTCATGTTTTGAATCCTATAATATATTAATATATTCTATTCTATCACATACACACAACACCATCTATCCCAAACTAAGCAGAGCTTGTACTATGGGTGCTAGACAATGGATAAACATACATATATACTTTTTTTTTTGTAAATACATACATATTATACATAGAAACACCCAGAGCAAGACAAACATTCATGTTCATGCACACAAATGTTTGACTTGTGCGGGAATCGAACCCGCGACCTCAGGCGTGGCATTCGGTTACACTAACCACTACGCCATCGAGGTCGTCAGTTAGATTGTCTATTAATATAATAAATAAATGGAAAGTTGTGTTTGTTACTCAACCACACACAAACTGCTGAATAAATTTCAAAGAAATAAAATTCTGAAGATAAAATAATGCATGGTTATACTATATTTAAAAATGCATACGATGGTGGTGAATACTTATAATAATATCAGCCCTGTATTGATCTGTCCCACTGCTGGGCACGGGCCTCTTCTCATTGTGGGTAGAGTAAGGCCATAGGCCACCACGCTGGCCCAGTGCGGGTTGGCAGACACCACATATCTTGTATCTTTGTATCTAAGATATGCAGTTTCCCTCACGATGTTTTTCTTCGCCGTTAAAGCGAACGATAATTAACTATTTAATACGCACATAACTTCGAAAAGACAGAGATGCGCGTCTTGGGATCTAACTCGAGACCTCTGCGTGGCAGTCCAACGATCTTCCACTAAGCTCTCGCTGAATACTTAGTATAGGTATAATATATTTGGTCGACAGCGAGAGGAAGTGGGCAGCGGTCGCATCCTTCTGCGAGGACATCATCTCGCAGAAGGAGGCGGCGGAGCGGATCCGTGAGGAAAGTATCCTTGCGGATCCGAGCCGTCGCCGGCGAACCGGGCGGCGCAGGCGCGCGTTCGCGCGCCTCATGCCGCCGTAATGTAGGCCGCGGGCGGGAGAACAGGGATCTTCCACCAGCCAGCCATTGAATCGGTACGACGCCCTATGTAGTGCCGGGGCGTCGTCCAGGAGTCGTAGTCTGTTGGGTGGGTCGCTGAGGTAGTTTCTTTACCAGCGGCCCATCCACTATACAAGGCAGCGAAGGGGCACACCGTGGGGTTTTAGTAGGTATGCCCGAAATACGGGAGAGCCGGACATAACCCTCTCGCCTCCCCTAGTGGCGGGGAGTATGCATCAGGTGCATTATCCAAAGTAAAAAAAAAAGGGTATAATATATTTTAATGAATATCATAATAAGTGGCGTAATTTTGTAGTACACTTATAAATAGATTGAACAAGCTGAAAAGATAACTGCTTTTTCAATAGTTTATTCGCGATTTGGATAATTCCTGCAACTTAGATGGAAATGTTAAGGATTCCATTTTATATTATGTACTATACACCATAAAACATAGGATGGGTCCTGTGACAAATGTTATTTGTGTCACGCCCATTAAATTCCGTATTTAATACCGGTAGAAAAAATTAATAACCAATGTCATACTTTATTGTTAAAAATGTGCCCTCTTTATCGAACTGCACAGTACCTACAGAGCAGGTTTGTAAAATAAATCGAGATTTACATATGATTATTAATACATATTAAAATATCATATTAAAATATTAAAATTTTGAGCTGAATCTTTACAAACAAACAAACAAAAATCAAATTTTTCCTCTTTATGATATTTAGTACAGATAAAATTTATGAAAGTGTGTAGATACTTTTTAATTAACTGAACTAATTTAACATGTCAATTGTTTAAATTTCAGTTTAAGTTTCGGTCAGTCACAATAGATTATCAATTACGTCTAATTGATAACCTATTGTGACTGACCGCGTGCCGCTGCCACTCAAAATATTAAATTATATTTTCTCTGCTTGGTAGTTTGGGATTAAACTTAAAAACTAAGCTTGGTTTTATTTGTATCCTTTTACTAGCATACGAGATATGGTATATACAAGTAATCCTATAAGTAAGCTTTATAGATTTAAAGCTTCGGGCAATATGTGATTCACACAGAGTGAATAGTGGATAAAGGCGACATTTGTATAAAAATATAATGTTTTAGTTCTGAAAACGTACGTAGAAAACTAATTTTATTTTCATCATAAAGATACCAGCATTACATACATGCATGCATAGTGTCACACCTCTATTTCTGAAGAGATAAGAAGAGGTGTATCATAATAACATTTCGCCAGATACGTTTGGGATCCCTTTGTCTTGCCTAATTTTTTTTTTGTCCTTATTTAATTTAGCATATGAATTAGGCATTTTTTGTCATAATAATACTTTGACATAATTGTTTTTTGACATACTATTTCAGTAGGCATAAATATCATTTAGGCTAATGCTTTTTGCCCTAATTTTGATTGGCATAAAGTTATAAGGTATATGTATATAACTTGGGTACCATACTGTAACAATAGATTAAGGTGCGGCGGGGGTGGCACTTAGGCCAACCCTAAGACGCCAACATATTTATTTTATAAACGAAAAGTATTTTATTAAATGCAAACACAAAATTTACAAATCTTCCAATTTATGCTTTAGAATATGCTTAAATAAATTATGCCTAAACAGTTATGCCAAATTAATATTGCGCGTAACTATTATTAGGATAAGTAAAAGTATGCCATGTTAAATTATGACATATAATTTTATGCGAATAAATAGGGTATAATATTCACGTCTAATAAAGAGTGAACCTATAAATGATGCTGTGGTGTAACTGAGAATTCGTTGACGAAAGCACATAATAACGCTTTTCTCGACCCAGGAATCAAACTCCTTATACAACAGCCGCACTCACTACCGCTGCGTAGCCGAGGCAGAAACTAGATTTTCTAAATTGATTTTCTTCGATACAATATGACAAACAAAGCAATTAATAGTTATTTAGATCCTCGTTAACTAATTTAATTTCTTCGGTCTCTTACATATTTAAATGCAAACTACTATCTGCAAACAAGACAGTGCAGGTATTTAATTAGCATCAAAAACATTTTTCTTAGAAGTCGTAATGAGAAAATTGAAATTGGTCTAGACGCATAAGAAACATATTCAACGAGTCACGGTTAGTAAATTATTACTCAAATTATTAATAAAAAATTTAAGAACAAAATGTACTATGAAAATTTTTCTTTTGTACTTTTGTGGGATTGTCCAATTACGAATAACTACAAAATGATTTTGTTAGGTTTCGCAATTAAATGCTACTGAATAAATAACGTGGTCTAACAATACAATAATAAAACTGTAGAAGTCAAAACATTGAATATATTCATCATAATTTTGTAGAGAATTTAAAAATAAACGGGATACACAAATTTATTTATTTAAAATTGTGTCTGTCTGTATGTTTGAACACTAAAAACTTAAGAATAGCTAGACGGATTTTAATAAAAGTTATGCTAATGTACAGGTGTTACTCTAACCTAAAAATCTGAGGCATACTTCATCTCAGTCAGTTGAGTAGTTGTTGCATCTTGACTTCTCTATCATACGCATTCCGATACAAAGCAGGGATTATTATTAATTTGTTATTTAAACGGCACTTGTATACTTGTAGATAGCCATAATCTATACTAATAAAATGAGCTATTCTCTGAAAATACCAGAAAATACCAGCCAGATTTGAAAATTTCCATTAGAATATTTTGGATATATATAACATCACGCTACGAGCCACGCTATTCGTGGGATAGCTTGTGTGCACTAAATATAATTTTAATACTATATGTTTATATATAAATATATATACAACATGTAACATAATAAACGGACATCCTGAAAGTAGTTTGTTCAAAATCGGCTACTGAATCATATCCAGCAATTTTTAATATAATTAATTTTTTATCTCTAAAATAATAAAAATGGTCCACTTAATGGTAAGTGATCATCGTAGCCTATGGAAGCCTGCAACACCAGAGGCATCACTTGCACGTTGCCGACCCTTTAGGAAAGGAAGTGGGAAGGAGAAGGAGTGGGAAGGGGGAAAGAGGGTGATTGAGCCACCGGCACACTCACTCACCAAACGAAACACAATAGTAGGCTAATACTGCTATTTCACGTTAATATTCTGTGAGAGGGTAGTCCTCCCCCGGTTCTGAAAACAGCGAGGCTTCACTACACAAAAAGCTAAGCTAAATTTAAGTATACCAATTTGGTGATACGTAAGTGGTTAAATTACATAATATGTATATTGTAATATCAATACAGAGATAGATACCTAAGTACCTAGTCTAGAAATTAATAACTCCATAGGTCAAGACTGACAATCAAAAAACATACATACATACATAAATTCACGCCTGTTTCCCAGAGGGGTAGGCAGAGACTAAGGATTTCCATTTCCTATGATCCTGACACACTTCTCTGGCTTCATTCACTTTCATCATATCCCTCACACACGCCCGTCGGTTCAAGGTGCTCTTAACCTGGCCTTTGTCCAGAACGCCTCCGATCTGATCAAGAAACGTTCGCCTAGGTCTTCCTCTTGCGACTGTTCCATTCACACTAGCCTTATAAACTTTCTTAGTCAGTCTTTCCTCGTCGTTTCTTTCTACATGGCCAAACCAGCTTAGCATACCCTTTTCTATTCTTGTCACTATATCCACTTTCATGCCGCATCTCTCTCTAATCACACTATTCCTTATTCTATCTTTCAGAGTCACACCACATATATTTCTCAGCGCTCTCATTTCTACAGCATTTATTTATAATCAAAAAACAATGAAACATTAATACGCTTTTCAATATCAGGCCACTCATACGTAGAAAACATATTTAAGAAATAAAAGGCCAATTTACTCAGAAATGTACTAGCAGTAAAACAAAATATAGACATAAAGGAAAATGCGTAGGTGTCCTAATACTAAGGTATAACGTAACGCAATGGTCAGCGAATGAAATGGCTAATAAACGCCTACGTATGGTAAAGTTTCAAGATTAAATTATATAAATAGATAATGTAGGTATGTAGTGTAAGTGACGTCAGAATTAGATAGAGAATGACGTCAGTCGATATATCCTCTACAATGTATATATAATATCAATTCTGCATATAAATTGCCCCACTGCTGGGCACGAGCCTCTTCTCAGTATGAGAAGGTTTTAGGCAATAGTCCACCACAATGGCCCAGTGCGTGTTAGCAGATTTCACAAGTCTTCGAGAACATTATGGAGTACTCTCAGACATGTAAGTTTCCTCACGATGTTTTCCCTTACTGTTAAAACGAGCGATAATTAACTGTTTAATACGCATATAACTTCAAAAAGACAGAGATGCGTGCCTTTGAATCAAACTCAAAATCTCTACATGGTATA
Source organism: Catocala fraxini (assembly GCA_930367265.1). Lineage (NCBI taxonomy): Eukaryota > Metazoa > Arthropoda > Insecta > Lepidoptera > Erebidae > Catocala > Catocala fraxini. The sequence goes on from OV884046.1 coordinate 11,982,803, forward strand.
ACCATTCTGAACTAGGCTATCGTTGCTTGAAATGTCTATACATATATTATATAACAAAAAGACAACCCACGCTCTAAAAATAATCCCTTGGTCTCCCAGAATAGACACTATTTTTGAATTACAAAAGTTTTGGCATTGGTAATGTTTATAGTAAACTTGTATATATTTTATTTGGATTCTATAATATATTTATTGGTATGTATGTGTTTGGTATGTATGTATATACTAAGTACTGCCTCCGTGGCGCAGCGGTAGTGAATACGACTGCTGTGCATGAGGTCTCGGGCTCGAATCCCGGGTCGGGCCAACAAAATATTATTGGGTTTTTCTGTAAAGAAATCTCAATAGTAGCCCGGAGTTAGGAAGTTGGCGGTGTTAGAAAGCACGTATACGCTTCGGTCGTGTCGGATTGCCGTCTCATCGGATCATGAGAGTTAGGGAACAGAGAGTGCACTTGTGTTTGCACACATACTTGTGCACTATAATATCGCCTGCGCAGATGGCCAGTCTCTGTTAAGACTGGCCGCCGTGGCTGAAATTCGGTCTGGAGGACATTATTATTATTATTATTATTAAGTAATATATAATTACTATTGAGATATTCATTAGTATGTGTACATGTATGTTTCGCGTTACTGTATGCACCTACCTACTGCTTATTATCTCTGCATCACCCTAAGTGTCACTGGTAGATAATGCCCTTGGCATTAAGTACACCATTGTACTATTATGTGCATAAAGTTTTAAAATATATCCTTCGTTAAAATTTAGCCTTATATACTTTTGCATGTATATACATACATACATACATAGTCTCACGCCTTTATCCTGAAAAGATCGGGGAGGTCTTACCCACATTTTACCGCCGAATATAGTGCCAGCCTACTGCCGTCTACTAGGCAAAGTTTTAGACTGTGCCGTGCTGTTACTAAGGAATCTTGATATAAAAACGCAACAACACTTTGCACGACCTTGGAATTAAACCAGACCGCTTATGGGTAGCAGTCGGATTCACTACCACTGCGAAGCAGACACAATTTACATAAATATTAAAACGTTTGAACCTTCCGTTTGTTTCAGGCGTCCGACATGTGAACTGTAAAATGTTTCTGGGTAAATTTTATTGTTTTATATGCTATTTCCAATTTGATTATGTTTTCGTGGAATTAATTTATTCCTGCGATATTTAAGTACCGCCGAAATGAATCAATAAATGTTAACAAAGGACTTTATAATGAAGCTATTAATTCTAGATGTGTTTTCAGAAATGTTTTTAAATATTTATAGATGGATTTATTATAATAAACAATTTAACATTACTTTTTTCAGGAAGACTGTTATAAACATTTAGACCATTTATAAAGTTAATAAATTATTTGAAAATCTTCTTTCACTATATACATCATAATATTTCAATCGATAAAAGGCAACTCCCTTACTAAGGAATGTCCCTGTATCGCGTACTTTACACGTAATCAAACAACGAATTCAAGAAAATACCTATATATTTTTGATACTCAGACTCGTAACAACTATTCTGAATCTCATATATCACACCAACGTTTCGTTTATGTAGGAAACAAACCCTTAATACTCGGCACACTGGCAGTGGAGACGCAATCACTAAATCTAATGCTTTCATCCAGGGAATCAATAATACATCTGTATGAAATATAATATTATATTATTTAAAAACACAATTTCCGTAAGTAAGTAATATAATATATTGCTTGGTATATAATATGCTGTCCCTCGGATATTACTAGACGGCTCTCTGATTTATTTCATACAAAATATTTCCAATTCCATTTTATTGATTAATATTTGCTTTATATCTAGTTTTTCATCTGTATAACTTAATAATGGGCACAAGCCCTAGTGATTTTCTGGAAATACGAGATATATTGCCTTTCAAGGAGTGTGGGAGGTTTCATTTAGTGACCGACAATAGTTCATTATTTCCTACACATGTTTGGATTCCTATTTAGTTCTTGTTTGTTCCTAGCCTGTGTGTAAAACTGATTTCGTATTAATTTAGAACTCAGGATATTGCCTCCAATCAATTTTTTTGTTTAATGAATAAACGTATTGACTGAAATTTGAAATGTTTGTATTTTTGTATTTATGCCATATATCCAATATATTATGTATTGATTTCTTCACCACATAATGTATCAATAAAACTTTGCATATTATCATAGAAATATTTGATAAAAAGCAATATCAATAACTAACTGAATAATTTCCTTTGGCGTAAGATTATAGCGGTATAGCAATGCACTAAAACGTGTATTCCTGAAACGTGTTAGGTTATAATTAAGTAGCTAATGCATCAAACAATATATTATTAGATGACCTTAGAAATTATATAAGCGAATTAATATTATTAAACCGTTATACTGAAAGGTGAATCCCGCTTATATGCTATATAACACTACATATTAATCTTGGTTATACTGACGGTATATGCAGTAAAAAGAGCGATTGAATGTAAGTTGTTAATGCTTCATACTCATGCCTGGTTCTCGGAAATGTAGGCAATCTCTAAGGGGTTCAATTTACAAGCTATGATTTAGGCATATTGCTCTTACTTTATTTACTCTTCTTCACGTTGTTGTACAATATTCGCTTAAAGGTACGCCTAATCTAACATTTAACCAGGATGACACAGATATATTTTATAAAAATTATGTCTCCACACTAATGCAGTTATTATTTTGATTATTTTTCTTTTATTTTTAGTTTGTAAATGTTATTTTGTTCTTTAAATTAATTACCTAGTAATATATTTGATATAAAACTACTAAGAAGATGGATGAGAAACGATTGCATGTAGCAGAAATGAGAATGTTACGATGGATGTGTGGAGTGACGAGAATGGACAGAATTAGACATGAATACGTAAGAGGTAGTCTGAAAGTGGTGCCCATAGATGAGAAGGTGAAAGGAAATCGTTTGACTTGGTATGGACATGTTATACGAAGAGATGATACGTATGTAGGTAAGCAAGTGATGGATATGAGGGTAGAGGGACGAATAGGGAGAGGAAGGCCAAAGAAAAGATGGATGGACTGTGTGAGGATGGATATGAAAGGAAAAGGGGTAAATGATCAGATGACGGGTGACAGAGAAGTATGGAAGCGAAGGACATACTGCGCCGACCCCAAATAAATTGGGACCAGGGCAAGAGAATGATGATGATATTTGATACACAACTATTGTCAACATAACTGACGACACTGACACCTGCTACACAGTGTTTACTAGCGCGGGTGTTAGAGAATTCTATAACATAATTGTATCGATTTTATGTCAATAAAGAATATTATTATTATTATTATTATAAAAAGATAAAACCGGAATACAGGAATTATTACTAAATAATTCCTGTATTCCGGGGGATTTTATTTACTTTCAAACAAACAACTCCAGAAGTGGCATTACCATTTGTGAATCACACAAATTTTTGTTTTCTATTGGATCCGAAATCACAATACGCGGCGGCAGTGATGAGGCGACCACGTAAACCACTACACCGTCCATCAGGCCGATGAATATTTTCTTTTTTTTTTTTTATTAATTTTATAGTCTCAAGGAACTCGTAGATGTTCAAATATAACCTTAACGTGTACGATGTAGGACTTTTCATTAATATCCTAAGTGACCCTACTTCAGATGCGGCGTTAGACCTATTTGAGATATATGTACAACAACGACTTCCTCTATTGCCTATTATGAAATAGTAAGTTAGTATCTTAGAATAAGCCACGATGGGGCTAACATATTACCCTGTAATAAAAGCCTCTAAATGAATAAAGATTTAAAAAAAAAAAATTAAATAGTCTTGCTTGTGACCACAATCTCACTTGATGTTAAGTGACGAAGCAGTCGACAATGGAGCACGCTTACCTATATTCATCCGCAAAATAAACGTCCAACTATGTACAAATGTAAAAGCTTCAACGGTAAAACTAAGACGAAAATAGCTGGATGACTTCGATCTAGCCTTAAACAAGAAATAAAAAAAACAAAATCCAATCTAAATTTAGCAATTCTTAGTCTATCAGTGAGACTATACTAACGAGCTAAGAAATCAAAAATATTAAAACATTCTTACATAATGTCTCCCAAACCGAATTTCGGTTACGGCGATAATCTTAACGGAAACTGGTCATCTGCGCAGGAGATACTATAGTGCACAAGTATGTGCGCGAATACAAGTGCACACTCTGTTTCCTAACCCTCATAATCAGATGGGATGGATAATCCGACACGACGGGAGAGAGATCAGGCGTAGGACCAACGGCTTTACGTGCTTTCCGAGGCACGAGAATTACGTACTAATAATAATTTTCTTTCTATTCAACATTTATTTGCTCTCTAGCTAATTAATAACATTTACTCGCTAACTAGCCATTTAGTACATGTCCAATAAGAGCAGACAAGATTAAACTATCCAACATTATTAATATTAGTTTCATTATAATACTGTTTACAAAGAATAATTTTCGCTGTTTTGTTTCTAAAGGCTCATCAAAAACGAAACTATAAAACGCATGTGCGCTATTATAGAATCTTTTTAATAAACACATTTTATATTTATCTCCCCGTGACCATGGCTGCTGAAAAGCAACCGAAACGTCGGGGAAAGAGTAAAAATAAATTAAATCTAAATAGTTTAATAATAATTTAATTAGCTTAAAAATTTGTAAAGTTTAATAGTAGTAGTAGTGTAAAACAATTTTCAAAATTTTGTAATAAAGTGTCAAATAAACAACGCGATAAAATCCGTATATAGCAGTTTAATTTCAATAAACACATTTAAGTTTCTATTACCTTTAATAATATTATACAAAGAAAGCACTAGGCATTCTGTTATGATATATACTTTAAAGTAAAGATATATTATACCCAAATTTGGTAAACTGTTTTAAGTTTTACAAAATAGGGCGTGGTGAACATATTCAACAGGCAAATTACTCGATACTGTACTGCAATAGGAATATCTAATAATTGTAAGGTAAAGTAAATGTCTTTTCTTCGAATAAAATGGAAAGCGTAAAATTAAATTAAGTCTAAATAGTTTTAATAATAATTTAATTAGCTTAAAAATTAGTAAAGTTTAATAGTAGTAGTAGTGTAACAGTTTTCAAAATTATGTAATAAAGTGTCAAATAAACAACGCGATAAAATCCGTATATAGTAGTTTAATTTCAATAAAATGTCTCGCGTAACAGCAAAACGTACATTTGATGGAACAGGCAGGCGCTGCAACCTACGTCATGTACACTCTTTTAATAAAATACTATATATGCCCACGGTTATGGACTGGTCGGCTTCGAAACGCTTCCCCCGTGAGTTGTAGCGCGATGTTATATAGCCTAGCCTTCCTCGATAAATGGGTTATCCAAAACTAAAGAATTTTTCAATTCGAACCGGAAGTTCCTGAGATTAACGCGTTCAACCAAACAAACAAACTCTTCAGCTTTATAATATTAGTATAGATTAATATTGGTGCCGCAGTAATAGTGGAAACTACTGCTGTGCATCATGTCTTGGATTTGATTCCCCCAAATTGATATTGTGTTATCTGATAAGAAATTCTTAGTGATAGCACAGAGTCTGAAACTGTACGCGGTGGGCTACAATTAACCTAAAAACATACATGGCAAAACCTACTATTAATTTTTTTTTTCAGGCCTCTCCCGCTTTCGTAATAATTGCTGTGTTGCGGGGTACCTTATAAACATTCAAACAACTGACATATAGAACACCCAGACTCGGAACAACTATTTGTGGATCACCCAAATTTTTGTCCCGTGTGGGATTCGAGCCAACTCAAACCAAACTCAAACTACTAAGCCATTCATGCAGGCAATGCAGGGTGTAATACACCTTCGACGTTTCACGTTTATATATTCGAAAGGGTTTTAGGGATAATAATAATAATCATAATAATACATTTTTATTCAATAAATAATAGTCTTTACAAAACACATTACAGGCTACTTATTGTATTAAATTCACATTAAAACTATATCTGATCTAAAGGAAAACATTTACAATTTAAATATTGGACACAAAAGACTTGTTTATGAAGTCTGGTTTTTCACATTGTATTACCTGAACTAGGTCAGAGACCTGTGTTTCAGGCTGTTTCTGATATTACATTTTTATTATACGGTATATGTCTACAAAACATCATAGCGTACATGTGTGACATTTGTTCGTCTACACATACTGTAACAAGCTCGTGTAAGAAGTCACATTGATCTGCCGCGTTGTAGAGACAACATACATAGAGATGTGGATGACACTGGGCGTGACATTAGAGAGTTTTAACGAGGCTATGTGTTTTAACGTCTTGTTAGATAAGGTCAATGTAGCGTGCATTGCAACATTGATGTCAATTTTAGTAGTATATCAGAACCTACCTTTCCCTGGTCCAGATAATAAGTTTGATAAATGAAAATATGTTTGATGAAAATAAGGATTAATCCTCTGATGCCTATCATCCTAATCCTAACTTCCTAACTATAATATTATAAAAGCGAAAGTGAGTTTGTTTGTTTGTTTGTTACGCTTTTACGCCTTAACTACTGAACCAATCATCATCAAATTTCGCACACACGTTGTCTGGGGAACAGAAAAGGACATAGGGTACCTTTCATCCAAAAATAAGGACTGTTCCCGAGGGATACAAAAATAATTTTAGACGGTCGTCCGCTATAACAACGTGATACCTGGGGTACAAAAAGAAGATCTACTGTATCCCGGTAGAAATCTGATATCCCAAATAAAAATCTGTTCCCGATATAGGTTAGATTAGGCACAGCTATCTCAAAATAATTACATATATTCAGCTAATTACGCTATGTCTGTTCGCTTAGTTCACGTAGACAAAGTTGTCAAAAGAAGTTTTGTATTATACAGTGTTGAAATCAAATAAAAATATAATTTTATGCTAACGTGCCTAAACGCAATGTCGATTTATGATGTTGAATGTATTAACTAAAATTAATTACTCCGAAATCCGATAAATGGCGTTAAACACAGTGAATTTTGGAGAAAGGAAGTTGCGGGACCGTATTGATGGGAAATAGCAATACATGCTTTTGATTCATTTGTTTATAAATATTGATTTGTAATCGATTATTTGTCTATTACTACTAATTTGAAGAAAAATTCTAATAATATTGTTGGTTATGAAAGGCGTCGTAAACAAGTGACGTCACGAATCATTCGATCGAGCGGGTTATAAAAGCGTGTTCAGCGCACATCGAGTCACTATAACATCGAGCGGCGGACGGAACGGACGTGCTGTGTGATAGTTGTTGGGTGATATTAATTATGTTTAACTGTTTAACTGTATTTGTTTATGTATTTCTTTAATTAACGGTTACAATTAACCATCCTGCAAAATTGAATGATTATTTAACAACGAAAGTACGTTAGTAATTTCTTTTTTTTTGGCTGTTTGTTTTCTGATTCCTAACACCAGAAGTGGGATAAAGATTCATCATATCATCATTCCGACTACCGCGATCAATTCACGGCGCTGCGAAGCCCAGGCGAGTGGCAATCTGCCAATGCGTGCAGCGCTGAGCGTCTTCTGCCGGCCTAAGCGACACAGGAACTGGCCTAAACAACCGTGGCCAGTCATTATCTGTGTCAGCCAAAAGGTGTGGGCGCCATGCCACCTATCCAGCCACTCTTTAAAAACGGGACGTTTATTTTATTTTTTACGTTTTTTTTATGCATTCCGTATGGGTATACGCGCGGGCGCGCGGGGGCGGACGGAGGAGTTATGTCGGACTCACCGGGGTAAAGGAAAGATGTTGAAAGATAATGTACCTCCCGGAATACCGACTAAACCTACCACGGTGTTCCTCGACAAAACCGCTATTGACGGGGCCGCGCTAATCACTTGCACATGCGGTCGCGACCCCGTCGAGGTTTCGAAACGGCAGGCCACTACGTGAAGAGACCTACCCATTGGCACTTCTCACTCACTATAAACCCTACGGGGTTTTATTTCAACAGGATCGTAAATATCAAATTCATAGAAACCCTTGAAGTATGGTACAGTAACGCTCACGATCAAACGAGCCATATGATTATTTCCATCTTACCATACAAATAAGAACTAATAATTTACACGATGTAAGTCATCTGTAAGGCTGATCTTTCTTTTCTTTCTTTCTTTTCGTGTGGTTAGTGGCCAACCTATTGTCAAGAGTTGTTCAAACCGCCCGTAGGCCTCTGACATGGCTTAATGACTGTTAACAATTTGACAACGTCCGGGACCGACTTTTTACGTGCCCTCTGAAGCACGGAGATGCTTAGATGAAATACCACTAAGCGGTCACCCATCTATAGACTGACCGCACCCAACGTTGCTTAACCTCGCTAATCGTTTACCGATCAGTGAGTGCAACTGGCTATGATAAAGTCAAATATCACTTTCAATAGATGATTATCATTCAGATGGTTACAAAGTAATATAAAGTTTTGCTTGCAAGCTTCGGAATAGAATTTAATACTCCCTGATATTTCATAATCAATGTCATGTTTAAGAACGCGAACGAACTGCATACAAAACATTTATGGGGAAACAATGTTATTGAAATCTTTAAGTATGAAATTTTCGTTGCTATTGATTTTGTTTTTCGTTTGATTTTGTTACTAATTCGAGAACATTGTTTGCAACTGTTATCAATCAAAAGTAAATGGATTAATAAATGCGCTTTGTACTTAGATTTACGAATTTAGAATCGATTTAATGAAGAACAGGATAATTACATCCTTGGTAGTGCAAGTCAACAGAGACTATGGTAACCGTTTACTTTTAGCATGCCGTGTCTCTGCTTACTACTTGGTTGGTATACAATAATATTATCATATCTATACATATACTTATCATTAAAATATAAATTTTTAAGGGTTCAAAACTTTAATTACTAAGAACATGCAAATTCGTTTTTATATCTGGACCAAAACCAAATAACTAGGTTTTTTTTTAGTAGGAGTGAGGTTTCTGTCATATCTACTGGCGTCTGTAAAAGTGTTGCTATAGACAGCGTGATACTTAAGATATACAAGGGCACCATACTTTTTTAGATATGCTTTTAATTTATGTATTTTATTTATTTTGGTTTGGTTTTGATTTATTTTATTTATGAATTTATTTGCGTTACTTAATTAATAGCCTAATTGTTTTTTGAGGTCTTCTTCTCCCTAACCTTTATTCTTCCCAAATCACTTGGCCTTGGCTTTTCTAGTCTAACCGGATTTGACTGGATATCAGTTTTTACATGGAGCGGCTGCCACCTGACCTCCGCAACCCGAAGTCTAACGATACCCTAAGACTAGACTAGTGTCAGGATATTAGAGGGTACTGACTTTCCCAATAACGACTGCCATAGATGTTCATGGCAGCTGGGACCGATGGCTTAACGTGCTCTCCAAGGCATGGAACAGGCGATAATAATTGTCAATCAATAAGCACATAATTTCGAAAAGTTATATAACTTCCAAAAGTCAGAGGTGCGCGACGTGGGTTCGAACCCTAGACCCTCTGCATTGCAGTCTGTTCATCTCCCCACTGAGCTACCAATGTTATTTTTAATTATTAATTTTCTTTTGAAGTGCCTGAGTTTGTTGATCTAGAATTTTTTTATTGTATCGCTTCCTTCTCTTTTCTTAAGGTACGAAATTGCGTACTTTGGGGTCAATATAGACTATATTTACATTCGGGATGTTTATGTATCATATAGTATAAATATAAATATGTCAAAAAGTATAACCTTCATAGAAAAATATTTTTAGACATTTGTTATAAACTAGGCTAAACATAAGTAAAAGTTGAACTTGTGAAAGACCTTCCGAAGTATGTCAACATTCTTTTGAACATCTACATTATGTAATTAAGGTATTTTTAGAAAGCCTAAAGCTATGTTAGCAGAAAAAAATATATACGATGAAACGTAATTCCAGAAACTTTTTAAAAGACTTGAATACTTTGTCACATTTTTGTTACATACTTAGCGTATTTTATACCGTAGTTACGGTTATAAAAGGCTACACTAGTGGATATCATTAATTAGATTGTCTATGTGACTTTGCCCGCAGGGTCAAGAAATTTCTGCAAATTTATTGATGATGATTATGCATTTCGAATTAGATGAAGCGTAGCTTACATTTTAAATTCATCTCCAAACTATCAAACATTCAAAACAGAAAAAAATTTAACATACAAACAGAATCAGATATAAAGAAAACTTACTTGTACAGATGCTGCTGGATTTAAAAATATATTTAACCTACAGACACTGTTCTTCACGACTAAAATAATACATAATTATACGAAGAATGATCAACGTAATAAAGAGATATTGCTACGTTATCTATTGTCATTAAGCGTTATGCTGTCAATTTATTTCGTCCTCAAGACCACAATTGACAAGCCACTTTCGAATTTATAATCCGTATTCAAAAACCAATCCTATAATTTTCTCTTCAAGCTGCAAACTGTTTTCCGTCTCTCGAAAGTTTGCAAACCGAAAAACATCGTTCAGTGGCAAAGGCAAAAACAATGCTTCGAAAATATCCAAGGGGTTAAAAAACTGACAGTGCTGTACGTTTAGGTATATTTCAAAGGCTGATAGGTTTTTAAACGAGGCCAACCGGAATGGCGCGAGTGAGACAGAAAAAAAAATGTTTCACGTAACGACCATGAAATGGTGTCGTTTAAAATGCTATGCTTTGCTTTTCAATATATTTGATGAGGTGTTTCATTTGTTTGTTTTGTGAATTTGAAAATAATGGAGTGCATTTTTGTAACCTTTTTGTTTTTGGATCATTTAATTTTGTGCTTCATACGAGTGATCAAAAGTTTTTGACTTATTACTGCCTGTTCTCGAATTGAATGAAATTAAAACTGCTTTCATGTCGTCTCTATCTTTTTCATATACCATTTAATAGTAAACTAGTTTAGCTCTGTTAAAACTTGGTGAAAAGTGGAGTCAAGACTTCTGATCAAATTTTGCTTTAGGTATGTTTATACCACATATCGACTTCTCTTTGGTTTAGAAATACTGCTGCAATTGTTGCTGATATAATGCTAATGCATGGTTTCAATTGCTTGTATTATATAAAAACATTAAACATAATGTCCTCCTAACCGAATTTCGGTCATGGCGGGCAATTTTAATGGAGACTGGCCATCTGGCCACAAATGATATGATAGTGCACAAGTTTGTGCACTAACACATGTGCACTATCTGTTCCCTAAATCTCATGATCCGATGCAATACCAAACTATTGTCTTCTGTTCACGCGAATGTTATTAATTGAAATTAAACTACTTTATACGGATTTTATCGCGTTGTTTATTTTACACTTTATTACATAATTTAGAAACTGTTACACTACTACTAGATACTATTAAACTTTTCTAATTTTTAAGCTAATTAAATTATTAAAACTATTAAAACTATTTATATTTAAATTCACACTTTCCCGACGTTTCGGTTGCTTTTCAGCAGCCATGGTCACGGGGAGACTAAGACGGTAGTTGTCTCAATGTTCCAGTGTAGTTATTTCAAAGTACCCGAGCATAATTTAATCATTGGTGTTTCTATTTACGCAGAATGAGCTCAGAGTATTATGAAGTCTAGCTGTGGTTTGCTTCTTCTTGGGTTTGACTATTTGAATTACTGGATCCCAAGCTGGTGGTACATTTCAACCATCTTCTCTATTGAAATTAGGATGTTTTTTGATTTCAATAGCCTCGCGAAGCATCCTTGGTAGGAATCGGTGTTCCTTAGCGAGAATCTGTGGTTTGTCAAATCTCAGGTAGTGGTTGGTCCCCTGTTGCATAGTCATAATTTTATTTTAGTTTTACTTCAACTATTCCAATATAAAATGGTTGACAATAACAAATATCTCAATGATTTCATGAAAACGAATCCAGATTTTCTCCAAATTGTTATATTCCACATCAAACAGAAAATTTGGTTGGACACGTGTTTCGCCTCTATGCAAGACATCTTCACGCAGTTTAGCAACGAATCAGGTTCATTACTTGATATATTGCCGTGAGGATTAATAAATGTTTGTGAACAACGAAAAAGACATTTTAATATTTAGGAACGATCCCAGTTGTAATTAATTCTAAACAGTTGTTTTATCCTTTATATATAAATATTCTAAAAATAACACAGCCATTCGTTAAAAGTTATTTTCGTAGATAGATTCACGTTTTACCACCTTCCCCCGCTAAAACATTTATAGGGTTGTAATGTATGATTTTAATTTATTCAACCCATCGGCTTGTTGCCATCCAAATCAAAATATAAGTGTCTTGCAATTATTATGGGTAAAATCATTAATCTTATGATCTCCCATCCGAAAATTAATAAATTCCTTGTTACTTATTATTATTAGAATCACAATCGAATAAAAACGAATCAAATCACAACAAACAATATTAAAAACATAATTTAGAATTATACTTTCACGCTGACAATAACCCGGCGCTAATCTTCTCTTGCTCGACAGCCGACACGTTTGACCTCCACGGTCAAATCTATTTTTTTATATCATCATACTTGTGGACGAACTGGCGACATGTTTTTAGCTTTTAGTACCACAACCCTTGATTCTAGTTCATCAAACTGTACATTCACCTTTACGGATTTCCATACTGAAGTATGGACTGCACTTACGACTGCGCCGAGCGTAAGACAGATAATGACAGAGCTCGTGCGCCACATATTCAAATCGGCGCGCGGTCGCCATAGTAAAATTATATGGAGGATATGAAGTGCTTTTTTGATAAATATGGATCTTTATTGTCAACCAATAACCTAAATATTTGAGACGGACAAATTGTAATATAACTATTTATGTTTCGTTTAAGCTGTAAAATAAGATAGATTTCTACTGTTATAATCTAAAAATCACGTAACACGAGCTTACGTTTTTGCATTTTTCATGCAAATTTACGTAATTTTGTAGGCGAAAATATTAATTATAATTAAGTTTTTTACACTGAGTAATTGTAAACACATTCATTGTTATGGTAAATGTATATTTTATATTTGTCTGAAACAAAAAGTGTTGATTCTATTCACTTAACTGTGACCGCCTGTTTTGGCACATTTCGCTCGGCGCAGTCTTAATCCTAGTTTGTGTTGAAATGAAACCGTCAAGAGACTCCATTTAGGATGATGTAGAAATCATCATAGTTAGAGAGGTGGTCTAAATATTATGATGTCTTTAGCAAATCAAATATGTGACATGTTGTTACTACTCACATTTAAGAACCAAGACAGGCCAGTTGCAGCTTTATATGAACTCGCAAATAAAAAACTAAAATCACGAACAGAGCTTTACAGTTCTATTTTTAAACCTCTTATAGTGTAACATAATAATATTAAACCTGAGCGTTGTAGCCTGAGTCATTATTAATTGTGTATTCACTTAACCTTTTACACAAAATATTATTTTAACAAAATGCTCAGAGAACACGTTTGGCTATTTGTCGGTACTATACTAATAATAAACTTTCAAGAAATAATAATTTCTGTCGTTTAAAGTTAGAAACAACTTCACCCTAGTTCCTAACCCTAGGAAGTAAAATCAACAAGTTTTAATAAGTTCTTAAGAAAACGAATTTCTATTATATTTTCAGAAAATGTAGAGGAGAAACTTAGGAATAGTTAACGAGTCGATTCGTTAACTATTCCTATTAGATTCCTTATAAATTTTCTTCTATTTATAGATGACTTATAACCGTACGTAGTAGGTAATACAACTTCCAAAAATATTTTAATAATAATATAATATTCTACCACATACACGCAACACCATCTAGCCCAAAATAAGCAGAGCTTGTACTATGGGTACTAGACAATGGATACACATACATATATACTTTTTTTTTTTGTAAATACATACATATTATACATAGAAACACCCAGACCAAGACAAACATCCATGTTCATGCACACAAATGTTTGACTTGTGCGGGAATCGAACCCGCGACCTCAGGCGTGGCAGTCGGTTACACTAACCACTACGTCATCGAGGTCGTCTTTTTTTATCTACTGAAGTGAAATTACTAAACATTTATTTACATTTTACTTACGACTTATTTGAAAATGTTAATTTCCTCATCATTTTCAACAACGAACCATTTCTAATTTTTACTATACCGTGGTTCACTGATAAACCACCACCAATGAAATAAATGCAAGTTCAAATTCTAAAAGAACTATAGGATTCTTCATTTACGTCTATCAGCTCTCATATCATATCATCGAGCTTTTCGCTATCCCACATGCCTTTTGTATCAAAATTCTAAAGTACTAACAGTCTGGCAGCTTTTTATAATGCACACTGTACTAAAACAACATACTACTCTTGATTATAACCCGGAACTTACTAACACTAAACGACGGAAAGATATCGTTTGTAGTACTCAGTCTCAATCTAAGTATATTTTTATCAATAGGTTTTTCGCATTTTGAGGTCCGTTTCTTTGTAATAATATAAACAAAATAACTGCGATTTATGTCAAAAATTATGCTAACACTAAGCAATTAGTTAAACAATATTTACAAACCTTGAACTACGATCGTACTGAAAATTTGATGACTGTTGTTCAATAAGTGTTACGCAATAAAATAGCTCTTTAAGTAGTCATAGTAATCATTTAGTTTATAATGTAATTCGTAAGTTTTTATATACAAAGAATAATGTTTTATAAGTATTGTTTTAGAATTTATATCTATATTATACAGTATGTGCCTTTAATGCCTGTGGCACAGATTTACCCTAGTACAGGCACCCCTTATATGTTACCTTTACGATGTAACCTAAGCTCTGTATCAATTTGTACCAATTTAAGTTGAATAAATGATGATTATTATTATTATTATTATATGACTGTTATTATTTGGCGTTGTTTTTGTTTCTTTGCATCAGCTGGAGCACATAGTTCAAAATGTATATATTATGCGAAAGTAGGCACGGCACGGCTCTTAAAGTCAACCCTAACCTTTGCCATATAGAAACAACTGCCAATGCCAATACGTCACTTTGCTATGCTCCAAAATATAATTTCCATTTCGGACCGAGTGGTCAATCAGCCCACATACATGCATATATATATATATATGTATATATATGTACGCAAAAAATCAATAATTAACCCAAACTCATATACATACGTATTTATACGTCATTACATCCTTCCAAAAATAACAAAACGAACCGAGGCAGTACGATACAGGAACTTTTAATAGCTTTATTTAATACAAGTTCGATTATTGTTCGGTTCGAAAGCGAAAACTGGTCATTAGCCGAAAAGTCTGTGTGGCGGTTCCATGTTACACATTGGTGGAAAAAATTGCCAATTCTTCTGGAAAATATTAAGAATACATACATCAGAGAGATACAAAGGTTCTGCTGTGCTATCCATACACGTCTTGGTATTTGACTTAAACTTAAAACCTGAACCTAAAACCTATTGCAGGAGCACCTACAATCTATTGAAGCTCAAAGCTCATGTAACCTCATGATATGTTCTGGCAATATGACCAGAGAATACGGTTTCCAGAACTTCATACAGAGGCGCTGTCACAAGAGAGATCAGTATTGTTACTTGCACTGATAAAGTCGTTTTTAGGGGGTTAGAAGCTTAAGTGATATGCCTAATGTAGCTATCATGCACAAAACTATGTAATTGTTTTTTTATTGAGGAGGTAGTATGCTTATTATAATCTTAGGAATGCAAAATACTCGATTATGAAATCCATGTATTAGGTAACTAAATACCTAATATCATTTAACGAGCACGAAGGATTTCAATAGTTCTTTTAAGCGCAGAACTTTAGTGACTTTCAAACGGAAGCCTTTAAACACAGAAACTGGAATGTAATTATCCTTTTTAGTCTAGATTACGTTTGTTGAGCTGCCGTCTCTAATCAATGCCCAGGAATATTTTCAAATAGTGCATCTGCTTCCTTCATTATAAATAAGTTTGAATAATAGGCAATTATAGAGCTGGAACATACTGGCTATATCTGTCATCAATTACTGAAAATATCACAGATCTGAATAGACTTGATTAATAATAATAATCCCGATGCCGGTGGGGTACCATACATTTTATATATTTAAATGTATTTTTTTTATATATGTACATATATTTAAAAATGAAAAATGTATTGCAAAGATAGAAATAAAGAGTATAATAATAATATTCTATCACATACACACAACACCATCTAGCCCAAACTAAGCAGAACTTGTACTATGGGTACTAGACAATGGATAAACATACATATATACTTTTTTTTTTGTAAATTCGTACATATTATACATGGAAACACCCAGACCAAGACAAACATCCATGCTCATACACACAAATGTTTGACTTGTGCGGGAATCAAACCCACGACCTCAGGCGTGGCAGTCGGTTATACTAACCACTACGCCAACGAGGCCGACATTGAATGACATTTTTCGAAAAATATCAATTACTTGCCATCTCCTGTGGTTTTACCTACGTTTATAATTACTGTTTTACTCTGTGGCTCGTATTATGAAGCTATATTTTTAATAAACTAGCTCTCTAATAGTCACCTAACTTTCAAAATCAGTCCAGTACTTTTTGAATTTATTCATTCCAAATAAAAATACACGCATACAAAAATACAAAAGTCTACTCTTTATAATGTTAGTATAGATTCCAGAAGCTAGCTAATAATTTAGTCTGCTTGTCGCAAACAGCGAGGATTAATGAAAACCGCCTGGGGTTACAAAATCCATTCTATTTAACACCTCAATTAACTGATTCGATTTATTGAACAAGTTTAGACGGGACTTCCCCGGGTAGTTTCATATTTTCGGTGAAATGTTGGAAAAGTTAGTGATTTGTTTACAGAATCATGCAATGAATGTAAGTTAAGATTTAAAGACTAGGCTTACTTAAATTGTGTAAACTTATATTGTCATCTCATGTTGTATATAAGACGTTATAGACAAACTGAAGAGAGATGAGATAGTGGTTACAACACAACTACAGTAAATAAAACTATTATATAGTATTACAAACTAACAAATCCTTTAGCATAGATGTGTAAAATTATTTAAACCTAGACAGACGTGTATGAGACCCACTTTTCACTAATTATGTATTTAAGCCATTAATGGGAGGCAAGCTTACTACCTAAAAAATTACCATATTTCGTGCTATTACTAAAATAATCAAAAGAGAAAAAAATATAATAATTTTTCTTACCCTAGAATTGAACCCTAATTTCAAGATCGGTCGCAATCATGAACGCCAACTTATGCTATGGAACCAAGACAGGCAACAAATCCAGAAGCAGACTATTATATCAAAATTAACACGGTGAACACAATTTTTGATATCAATAGCTGCTATCATTACAATCCCTACTGTAGAGAAAGACTGTTTGACCCCAGGTTAAGGTAGACTATTAGCTCTAACAAAAGAAATATTAAGCTTTACCTCGACCAGCTGTTATATTAATTTCTATCGTTGACTTACGTGTATAGGAATATCACATAGTGAAATAAATCAGTTTTTTTATACAAACGCAACACCCGCACTAGGCCCCTAAATAACTAGTGTGCTGGAGGCCTTTAGAATCATTGAAGCACCTAGAATAAAACAACTGTTTATGAACCACTAAGCATTTTAACTTTATGATAAATGAAACCACGACACAGCACGATATCCGAGCAGTCAAAATTAACTTTACTTATTCATAATTCAGTTTTACAAATATTTACTGCATATAATTATGTATATTGCAGACGTTTAATTTAGGTACTAAAACCAACTAAACGCCAAAAACACGAATGGAAACTGAAATGAAACGAGCATTTAGTCCCAATCTATTTTTGCCTGAAAAAATATAATAAGAAAGAAATCGAATCGAAATTAAACACAGTTGGACGAAATTCGTTGCGATAGCGCTGTGTTCGCGAGTTCATTCACTGTTACATTGTGGGTATGAGTTCCGTACTTTGATTACTGCTCCCGTGTTAAATTCTTATCACGATCACGATTGAATTTTCCGTTTTAATCACGAAACTACGTGTGTAGTTTTATATACATATACATAGAACTGGCTATTTTGGATACTTTGTTTGTCATGTGATTAGTATATACGGCTTCAGATTATGAGATACATTACAAATTTGAATACCGGTTCGGACTAGTAAAAAGTCGTAGATATCTTTTGTCAAATAATTCTCAAAAGCGGCTCGGACTCACGTATTTATTGGTATTTTATAACTCCGTGCCTCGAAAAGTCCGTAACGTCGTTGATGGTAGGTATTTCTTTCCGGTTGTATCGAATGGCCGTTCCATTGAAATATAAGAGCACATATACATATTTATGCACTATAATTTCACTTGATGATGGTTATGAATAATAGTAGATGGTTAGTCTTCGTTAAGATTAGTAAAAAATCAGTCTGGAGGACATTATTATTGCCAGACTGAACATAGACACCTTGTTTATAGACGAGATTGTGACATTGATCCCGTGGCATAATTTTGCAATATTTGACAGAGGATTCTTTTATTAAAGGACATATTTATTAAAATTCTTAGTAGAAGCACTGTATCTATTAATGTGGTCTTCAAAGAAGTGAAGCAGACGTTATACACCTCTGATTTCACCGATACAAATATGCAGGCGTAAGTCAGCATATGCATTATATAAACAAAACGGAATACGGAATTTCACTTTCAACCACTCTAGCATATCTTTTGCTTCATTCCCTCTCATCTCATTCTTCAATCGGTTTTTTTCTGTAACCTTAGCCGATGACTGTTATAATGTTCAGTGATAAATAATTTTGCATTTGACATTGACATAAAAAATAATGCCACCAGCATCCGAAACTAGAACATACCGGACAAATAAAAATTAAATAACAAAACGTAGAAAGCGTAAAAGTAATCCAGTATTCAATGAAATAATGAATAACGGTAATAAGAAAAAAATGTGAGACGTAAGTAGCATTTTATCGCACTCGTTGCAAGTAATTCAGGATCTATTTTTGGCAAGAAACCCAAAGAGTAATAACTATATTCACAAACTAAAATAAATTGAACCATTAAGAGCCGTTAATCAGATTTCAATCTACTATTTATTTTCGTAAACGAGAAAATGTCTCGAATGTTCTTATTCAAGAAAAACTCGTTGAAGTTTTAGTTCAACGTACTACAGTTTAGTTTCAAAATTATTAGAGGCATTTATTTTGGGACAAACTTTTAGAGGTCTTAATGTACCGATACCTAGCTATAAGGATTGGTTTTGTATATGCTAGATATTTCGATATGAGAATAGATTAGTTGCCTATGTATGATTTGATACATCATTCTCTACACGACAAAAATTTGTGTCATTAACTACCGTACCAGATTTAAAAGTCGAGAACATTTTTTGTGTTTGGGTAAAAGAACAATTTGACTACCATATTAAAAAAATTTGAGTTAGCTAGTCTAGCAGTAGCTAGTCAGCTATTTTGATTTCTATAGAATTATAGAAACTTTTGCGAGTGGTGATCATAATGTAAGCTAGAGTACGGCTGCACCTGACTCCAACGCGCTAGGGCGCCATGCTCATAATTAGAAACCCCGATTGGATTTGAAAGAAGTTGGGCAAACTTAAATATTACATGTAAGTTCCTAAGAGTTTAGTTGAGTTTCTTTGATTCGTAAGGTTAAGTAAAATCATTTTATTGTGATTATATAGAAAAGTGCAATAGCGTATACAATTGCGACAAAAAAAAGCTTTAGTAAAATTGTATACTTAATTGTTTTAAAACAAATTGGTGTGTGTACCAAAGTGTATTATCCTAATATAATTTGTCCCTTTTTCACCCTTCTCTCTCTTTGTTTTCTGACTTTTCCTCTCTCTCTCTCTCTTTCTCTCTCTCTTTCTCTTTTATGTCTCGTTCTTCCTCTCTTTTCCTTTTTCCTTTTCTCTCTCTAACTCTCTTTCTGCCATACGGAAATCTGTTTTGTGATTGAAAAAGACAGCAGTAAAGCACCAATCCGCTTTGGTCCAGTATTTGTTAAGAAATCCTGCATAGTACAAGACAATCGCCCGGTGATTAAATAGAGGGAAACAGTATGCTACCAATACTGCCGATTGAACAAGTGGACCCCTACTTAGGGATCCAGGTGAAGGCTTTGGCCAATATAACATGAAATCGCACAGTGATGTAAGTGATCGAATCATCACTATAATAGTTAATGTGCGAAGTCTTGTGGGTTTAAATCCCGCACATATAAAAACATATCCACTTGATAATCAGTAAAGTTGAGATATACTTATTAGCAACGGTTCCATGGAGCTGCATAAATCGGATATAAAATACAGAAATTAAGCTCAATGAAGGGTGAAAATTATCTTTTTCTCAAAAATATTCTTTGCACAAACAAAAACATTACAGAATACATACAAAAGTTAGGTTAAACTTTGTCAATAGGCGAGATTTTACACCGATGATTTATATTGGTTGAGACTAATATTTATTTACCCTTATCCTTCTATGCCTTTGAAGTTAGGCACTGACTTAACTTTCTTCTTTTTGTACCTCAAATAGAAGTGCTCCAGATTATGTCTAAATTGTCGATTCTTGAATCTAGCTGCAAGTTATTCAAGATGCCACGTGGACCGTTCTTTTTTTTTTTGACCTTGTCGACCCCTCACCTAGGCGAGGGAGGATGTGAGACTCTTCGCCCCTGAAGGGGGTCTTTATACACACTAAAAACCTCGGGTTAGCAGTCCCTCCGCCGACGGGGTGGAGCGGGATGGGGTCGCGTAGCAATCACCATCCCGCCCTAGCGGTTGACCCGGTCGATGGTGACTGGGCCTCAGCACCTGTGGAGGGGTGGCCTTGCTCACCAAGGCCACCCCCAGACGTGCGGGGCCGTGCAAGCCGGTAGAGAGTCCCCCGATTCTGTACCAGTGACCCCACTATACAGGAGCGAGAAGGCGGGCAAATCGCCTCCTCCTGGCTCCCGTCCGTCTGCGCCGGAGAGGGTCAGTGAGGAGATTGTTCTCCCTGACCCTCTCCGCGGTCTCCTTCTGCACCATGACAGCCTTGCAGAAGGAGACCACTGCCTGCCACGACCTCTCGCCGCCAAGCATGGCGATGATCACGCTCGGCAGGGAGAGATCTACGCATATTATGCCCGAAAGCGTGTGCTGCTGCAGCCCCCATGCGGCACACACCTCCAGCGTGTGGAGCGTCGTGTCTTCCGCTGCCCCACACTCGTGGCAGGCCGGGGTCGCTACTCTTTGAAGCATCCGTGCCCGGAAAGCACCTGCACCAGTCGGAAGGTCAGCGACCCGAATCGTCGCCCTATCCACCTCCGCAGGACCGGGCGAATGGCCTCCACCATCCACTGGCCCGGGGCCGGTGGAGCCAGTTCCTTCGTCTACCGCCTCAACAGGACGGCCCGCGCCTGTCGCCAGATGCGTGCGACCTCCTCCCACCCCGGGGCCTCCCCGCGGGACCTCCTCGCCGCCACGAAATGGTAAATTTCGGCGAGGATCTCCGCTTGTAGCTCCCAGGGCGATGCCACGTGCACCTATGCCGTAACATAGTATAGCCGTTTAATTCGGAGCAACCTAACTGCAGAGATACATATCTGTATTCTGAAGAATACAACTCAAGATTAATACTAGAACCCTAAATACTACACAGGGTATTCAGGGTCCTTCAAAAGGCTATATTCTGTCTCAAGCGTACTAGTAATAATAAGGGATGAAAATTTGTATGGAAATCCGTCATTATCACGCCTAAACCACAACCGATTTTGATGAAATTTGGTACAGAGAGAGAAACTAGACCTTGGGCAAGGACATATGTCACCTTTTGTTGTAAAAGATGGCATGATGGGGTTGAAATAAGGGATGAAAGTTTGTACGGGAATTCGTCACTATCGAAGATACTAACGAATTCCCGTAGACTTTATATTTAGGCACTTGATAAGAGGTAAGTAAGTAAACATTGGCCACAGGGATTTTTAAATTTCAACCTACATGGGGATGAAATAGGAGACGAACGGTACTTTTAACTGGTGAGTTTAGAGAGACCCTGCCGGTTATTACTAGCGGTACACCACAGATTAAATAAATGTTAATTTTAGTTCTATGTGCTGGCAGCATCGTGACTATTAGAGTGACGTGACATCGTCAAGACTCTGATCAATGTGATCGCCAGTGCTGATTGTATGTTTCTTTGCAATCTTGGTTGTATAAAAAGTCGTCTTTGGTCATATAAACTGTCGTCTCGTCAGTAGCTACTCCAAGACTAACAGTCACTACTTCTTATTGATGATATAAATTTTTATTTTGTTTTTTGTAGATTTCGTTTTGCATTTAGTAGGTATTGCTAATATGCACTCTTTGTTTTTGTTAGGAGTTAAAACTTTTATTGAAAACGGTTGTAAGTCTTTTGTATGTCATTGTTTTTTTTAGGCATTACGATTTCTTTATTTACATTATTAATTTGAAAACGAAATAAAGGAGGAGTTAAATATATTCTTATCAAGGACACATTGTACACGTATTAATTTCCGTGTATTTATTATTATAAACTATTTTATACGGTTTTATTCGCGGTAAAACTGCTCTCGCTCCGTTTCTTCTGCTAGATGGTTACACCTCCACGAGCAAGCCAGCACAATCGATTTGTTACCTAATAATTCACAATGATGGGTGTTTCTACTCAGAAACGCAATTTTGTGCAGAAGTTGTAGCTAAAATGTTAAACCTCGATATCTCCTATGCATACGCTTCTCAAACACATCTATATTTAATTCATCTAGTGTGAATCAGTCAGGCAATTTAATCTTTCCGCTATCGTCTCTACGTCAAAGGTCCTGTGAGATTTGCAGGTGACAGGATTATTTGACGTTCTGTTCGCTTCAATATGACGAACTTATGATAGCTTCCTCGATATGCTTGTGACAGTTTGCGCATGTTTATAGAAATGATTTTGATGAGTATTTATGGATGTTTATAATGTTTTATTTATTTATTTTAATGCACATCAACAATAAACATACACGTCATATTGTTATAATATTCTGCTAAAAATAGTCTTATAAATATAATTATCAGTGACACATGAACAAATTATTCATTGCACTTGGAAGATAAAATATAAAACTAAGAAGATAATAATATAAGTTTACAAACTTAAACTATAATATTAGAAACCTTTGAAATCAGTTATTACTTTGAAATTAACTTCTATTTAAGCTATATTACAAAAACTATTTAGATTTAATTTAATTTTACAATTTACCCTACATTTCAGTTGCTTTCCAGCAGCCATATTCACGGGGAGACTAAGATGTTGGTTGCCTCAATGTCTTGAAGGTGTTATGTTTTATGACAGCGAAGAAAAGCGACATCTAATGGACTACTACGTAGAGGTCTAGAAATTGATCTGATTCGTTTTTAAATTATAAAGAAACCTGCATTTATGTTTTCTCTTCTCGAAACTTGTACGATACCGCAAGTTTCGAGTAAAACCTTTCTAAATACTGATCAATTCGATTACGATTCGGATCGAATATTGAAACTCGGATCTGATAGATGTAGTCGATTCGTTTGATTGATCGTGTTTATAACACATTGATGCCTTTTGCCTTCGGTTAAATAATCTTGATGTTGGTTTTAAAGTTTGGTTTTTATAATATATTTATTCCATCCGTACCCACGGTTCCATTACATGAGTATAACGATGCTCTCATACGCAATGATCATAACTTATTTAAATACTTGTTTCATAAAGCCTGTTTTCCAACGAATAGAAAATCTACATTTGTATTGGCGTAAAGCTTATACAAAATTAAAGTTTTTGAATATTTCAATTGTCTGTAGCCTGTAACATTCAAATAATTTGTACTTTAATCGATAATCACTCGTCGCTATTTGCCGGCTACAGGTATAACACATTGAGAGCCATGTTAAATCAATGAACCTTATTCCTATTCACGTCACATAAGCAGGCTGCAGAGATGATGTTATGCAAAGGATTGCAATGCCGTTACCATTGGAATGCATAATACATTATGCTGGCAGTAATCTCTAAAGGAACACCGGTACTACAATTTAGTTGACATCTATGATCATTATATTAGCGTATAATATTGTTCATGCATATGTATGTATATGTATGGACATATATAGTATCATGCCTGTATCCCCGAAGAAGTAGACATAGGATAATTATACCCACATTTTCTCGGGTATGTTGTCACGCGGACCGGTCGTGTCTCCGCGGCTGTGCTCGCGGCAACCCTCCTTCGGCTTCCCCTCCCCAGCAGCGGCAAATAAAAGCGAGTGGCCGCCCTGGATCGAGCCCTGAAGTATTTAAGTTAAGTGGTCCACTGAGCTACTGTCGGATCACGTACGAAGCCTTACCACTAGAACCACGCCCTGTTACTTTTTGTATAAAATATAATTCGCGTACTGTTACCAATTATTGTACAACTCTAATTATAGATCTTCTTATTGCGAAGTATATTGTTTGAATTATCTCCGTTACATAAACCACCCTGGTCGACTACGTCCCTAAAAACGTGACCGACCACCTCAACGGTACAATGTTTTAGGTCCTACGTAATAGCTAGAAAGCTTATTCACGTCTACCAAGCACAGTGCAATACTTTGTGCTAATTATGAGAATTACTTGATAGGAAAACCCAACAACACTGCGTGAGGTCTCGGGAAACGAAACAAAAATTTCGTACTGCAGATAATTTTGATTGCACGGATGGCGTAGTGGTTTAAGTGGTCGCCTCGCCACTGCTACTACGCTGAGTGTTGTGGGTTCGAATCCCACACGGGACAAACATTTGTGTGATCTACAAATGGTTGTTCCGAGTCTGGATCTTCATTATATCCGTTGTTTGAATGTTTGTAAAGCCCCCTGCGGTGCAGGATTTAATCCTAGTGCGGGAGAAGGTTCTAACAAAATCCTAGTGCGGGAGGAGGTTCTAACAAAATTACTAACAGAAAACCCAAATACTACTTTGCCTCAACTGGAAATCGAACCCGATAGGTACCAAGTGTATTGCATATTCATGCTATAGCACTAAAAAGAGAGATAAAGTCCACGTTAGATAAATACCTCGGCGTCTCAGTATCAGTACTTTAACAAACCACACCCAGATTTAACACGACAATACGTGGATCAAACACTGTACGCGATTCGAATCAACAACATTTTGATTGGCAAGTAATCACATAAATCACTGCGGAATCAAGTCATTTATTTAATTAAATGAGATAACAAATCGCAAATTGAATTATGATACTTGAGTGCGATTAAGAAAATCTCACGCCTTCCATTTGTCAATTAAAATGGAAATCATTATATCGCTCAACGATGATTTAATCGAGAAATCCAATGAACTCGATAATTAAATACACGGTACACTCAATGACTGTGAAGCACTTAAGAATTTAATAAGATCAATGAATAAACATAAAGGATTTAGATTATGTTTTTGATAATTTTGTTACATACAATATAAATATGCCAGTCAACCAGTGGCTAGTGTTTTAGTGACTAATGTTTTAGAATAAGTAAAGCCTTACTTTCCTTCTCTTCTGTTCTTCTTTAATTTAATAGCGCAGCTCTTGTTGATGGGCCAAGTGCCAATCACTGATTGTATTCTGCTTTCCTGATAGTCTGTTGATACTACTAGATTCTTCTTCCTTCATTTGTTGGATAAACGTACTTCTGGGACTGTGTCTTTCTCTTCTTTCTTCAATATTTCCTTCCAAAATTGTTTTAAATATATGTTGTAGTTAAGCTCTAATAATACCTATTGTTATAAGGGTAATCGAAGTGATAATTACATTGTTACTTCTAGTAATTCTTTAAGACTACTCCTGCACTATATCGCGGAGTGCTTTAAAAATATTCAAACCTTTCCTTCTCCCTTAGCCTTTATTATTGCCAAGTCACTTGGGGTCGGCTTCTCTAGTCTAACCGGATTTGACTGGATATCAGTTTTTACACGGAGCGGCTGCCACCTGATCTCCGCAACGCGAAGGCTAATGATACCCTAAGGCTAGCCTGGTCTGGTCTAGACCAGTGTCAGGATATTAGAGGGTACTGACTTTCCCAATAACGACTGCCATATATGTTCATGGCTGCCGGGACCGACGGCTTAACGTGCTCTCCGAGGCACGGAGCAGGCGATAATTGTCAATCAATACGCACATAATTTCGAAAAGTCATATAATTTCCGAAAGTCAGAGGTGCGCGACGTGGGTTTGAACCCGAGACCCTCTGCATTGCAGTCTGTTGGTCTCCCCACTGAGCTATCGCTGCAAAAATATTCAAACAATAGACATAAAAATCACACACTAAAAAAAAATTTACGATTTGAGATTTGACGTCCAACACTCGGCGTAGTGGCAGTGTGTGATCGTCTAAAACAAGTATATATAACCCTAAAACCTGTCTTACTAAAATAGTAAAACAAGCGTTAGGATTATATAGACACCGTCCCTTTAGGCAGTTCTTACAAATGATGTTCTTGAGCTGTGAAATACAATTTATGTTCACACTTATATAAATATGCCTTTGTTATGATTCTAGGTGGCATCCTCGTTCCTCGTCCTCATTCTTCTCACATAACAATACAACTGTGAATACCACCATAGCATTCGATTCCGTGAAGTAGTTTTTAATGTGAGTACAAACATAAAAACAAAAATTCTAAAAATAATTGTTTTGGCTTATATTTTTCTTAAAATAATGTGAGGTTGCACATTATTTTATCTTTAATATCTCATATGTAGAGACATAGTCCAGTTACAATTTTATAATATGTATAGATATGGCGATAATATAAAATTAGAAAATAATATTCGTGATATTTATGATACTAAGACTGAATTGAAACTCTATTTAGAACAGTTTTATTACGAAAATTGGCCTAGTACAGAATACAATCAAAATAAAAATATTACTGTAGGTCCAACGTAACTTATAACACAAAGGCGATGAATAAAAAGGACACTCGAAGTAAATCGTTTGAGCTCATACTACCCAGCGAAAGTCAACCAAGATCCATTTGCCAATCTTTTATTGCTGCCAATTTGAAGGCATAAAGCCTTTGATATTTGATTTAGAAACGAAATTCGGTTTATTAACGCCGGCTTTAATAAAGGCGAGGTGAGAATTGGCAATAAATTTGGATTGGTGGATATCGAAATATAGACAGAACTGGTGACTCCAAAAAGCGATTAATTATTTTAATGTATATGTATTTGCGAAGAAATGCCGTGAATGCAACTTCTTATCGTGTCTGTGTAGAATATTATTCTAAGAGGCTCTTTAATGTATTTATATTGCAGTTCTGAAGCAGTCAAATAAGCATACAGTCTGCTCAATGGTAAGCGGTTCCTATAGCCTATGATCGCTTGCCATACCATGGGTATTATTTGTGTATTGCCAACTTAGGGAAAGTTGAGATGAAAAGAAAGGAACTGGCGAGGTTGGTACATACATACCTAAACTCACAAGAGTTTGGCAAGAGCTACTTCTTCCACTTTTTTATACATATCTCACGCCTATATTACGGAACGGGAAGGACAGAGGTGACCCACATTTTGTCAGTAGGATTTTAGGTGTTACGTAATAAGCGGCGAGCCTATTGCCGCCTACGCGCACAGCTCCAGAATTCGTGGTGCTTCTGTGAATTCCTTAATAGAGAACTTGATCAGGTTATGCCCAAACAAATTGAATATCAGACCTCAAGCATAGCAGCCACATTTACTACAGATGCACCATCAATTATATTTATAGAATAAATGCTGCTATACATACATAATAGTATAATATTTTAGTATTTAAAATGTAACGTAACTTCTACCTTTTGAGCCTTTGCCATTTAAATGTTTAATTATTTTACACGAGTTTTATTAAAATATAAACTCACGCCTATCCCGAAGACGTAGCGAAACAATGTGGATTACCACTTCTAACTTATACTTCAATTAATTTAATAATTTTCTTCATACACGCTCATCGTCCATGAAGTGTCATACTCTTAACCTGGCCATTCCTTAAAACGTCTGTTGCTAAATACATTCTCGTTATTTTGTTCTTACAAAACAACCTCGAGTAAAACACCATATAATTCCTGGCTGGAAAAGAAAGAGTATTTCGAATGTACCACAGATTTAAAAAGTATAAAAACCAACTCTATTACACCGGTCAAATTTCGAACGTTTTTGAACTTATTCCAAGCTTCAGTATACCAAAGCAAACAATCGACTTCAAAACGAATTCGAACTACAAAAACGAAATTCCACAGAACGGTATCCGTACTGCTGTGGTTCCGGCACGGAACACTATCGGGAACGAAATTTGAAATTCGATTGCGATCGCGCCACCGGACGTCATGCAAACGTGTCCGGGATGTGTCCGCCGGACGAATCGAACTAATCATTCGATAAGTTTGTCCGCTCGATAATTGGAGTGATAGAATTTCTTGTAATTGCGTCCTCGTATTCAAACAAATGGGTTTATTTGTAGCGCTGGCAACTATGACCCAATTCATGCTGTCAACGCTGGAATTTCACCCATGTATTTTGGTATGGTTTTATTTTTTGTTCCGTTCAATGTAGTATCAATGCACTAAGTTTAATCTATTTTGTTTCGCCCAAAATGGGGACTTAATGTCTTCACATTATTTATGTTTTGCTCTTGCATGCTAACTAATATTATTAATGCTTGTTTTGTGTTGCGCTTTCACGCGCTTGCTATTTGACCGATCATCGTGAACTGTGTACTGTGAAATGAATGATAGTTGATGACATTTAATTCAGAAAATAGTACTTTTCCATAGATATAGCTAGTGACTTTATTAAATTGGTCAAATGGATGTATAGCACACTTGCTATACATCCATTTTGGTCTCTAACCTAATCCTTAGTCAAAAAAGCCTTGGTTGAAAGGTTTTTTTGCGGACTCTGTGATCATGGAATATTCTCGCAGACTAAAATATAAATACATAAATTGGTTTCTGCAAACGCCAGTCTCTATACAAAACAATGCACTTTCCGGGAATAGAATTTAAGACCTCAAATGACATTCGAACATAAACGCTATCTGATGATATATGATAGAGCACCGACGAGGTAAAAAAATATATGGTTTTTTTATACGTAATATAATTTATTCTACAAAACGAAATTAATAGGCTTCCATAAATCCAATTCGTTTATTGTGTACTACTAGATATGGTATCCGAAGATTAATAATCACGAGCATTTGTAAAATGCATTGGCTTAACTCGAAATGTAGAGCAGCATTATATTTTACTATGCCACGCAGTATTAGATATGTACATGGCGAATATTCAATCACCGTGTATTATAGGAATGGCAAGCGTGTTTGTAGTTACATACAAATTCTGACGCTTGTATCTTTGAAGAGGTAAGCAGTAATGTATGTATTACTAATGCACAAACAACATTGTAGGAGCTATGGTTTTTATTCCCACGTGATACCATACATTGTACTTAATACAATAATAGGTAACGGATCTTACTCGCAATGAAGTATTTAAAAGGTAATAAAATCCTAGTGCCAGACGTTACGTATTATGTATGCCTTCGCATAAAGCAGAGCCCCAGATATTGCTTTGCTACTTAGAATTTTCTGAAAGGATATCGTTATACTATTTTAACCGACCCGAGAATAGAACTCGAGACCTCATGGACAGCTGTCGCATTCACTATCATTGCGCCACAGAGGCAATCTCATAGTATGTAGTGAGTATTATTATTATTATAAGCCTAATTGGCCTCCCCTTCCGACTTCCATCCATCTCGATCGTTTGTTATGAGTTGCTTAACTTACTTTAACATTTATACGTATATTATAAATGTTAAAGTAAGTGAAGACTTTTGAATGCTTGTTACTTATTTAGGCCTACACCATGAAACGTACTTTTCTTAAAATAGTAATTTTCTATAAGAACACTAGTCATTTATAATCTAAATAGTAGTATTTAGATTATAAATGAGTATTATTCATATTAACCCCTTCAGCTAAGCTAGAATGCTCGTGTTAAGAGTACCTCCGGACACCCTCATGCCTCACCCATTGATCTACAGCCGCTTTAAGTTAAATGAAGCTGGCCATCATAATAATATTATTATAAATAATAAATTACTTGGAATTGATAATTTGATATTAGAATTATTACATGACATTAATGACAATCAGTGGCATGTTTGTTGAAAGAGAGCCAGGGATCGTTCAGTAATGTAACACAACATTAATATGCTGCGCTCAAACATTATAATATAACGTCTTTATTATTATTTTCTTTTATTATTTGCATATTTTTTTTATATACTTTTAATTCTATAAATATGTATACATACAAGCATTATATAAATACCAAGATTATTATTTAGTATAAAATTACTTTTGCCACCTATGACCACCGTCTGCCTAATTTATTTAAATTGTTTTTCTATTTTTTGGTTTATTTTAATTATTTTTTTATATGGGTATGTATGTTACTGGCTAGATGCACCGAAATCATGCAGGCTCTGCGAGAATACCAGCGTTGTGGATATACTGCAACATTGCTGACGCTGGACCTTATTTGTTGTTGTAAATATTGGTTGTGTTTTCTGTTACCTCATGAGCGTGGAACAAATAAAATTATTTTTCTGCCTTTTTTTTCTAATATTAACATAAAGGGTGATTTTATTCCCGTATACTTTGCCGTAGGATTCACTGGCAGATGCTAGTAAAATATTAAATATTAGATGTTGCCCGCAGTTTCAACGCTGGGATCAGGACTTTTTTTCTAGGTGAAAGGTAAACACACACCCACACACACACACACACACACACACAGACAAACACATACAAACACACACACACACACACACACACACACACACACACACACACACACACATACACACATACACACATACACACACACACACACACACACACACACATAAAAAACACACACACACACAAAAACACACATACACACATACACACATACACACATACACACACACACACACACACACATAAAAAAACACACACACACACAAAAACACACACACACATCCGCGCACGCACACGCACAAGCACACGCACACGCACACGCACACGCACACACCTTTCTTTGAACAATAAATACTTATTAAACCTTAGGTTTCATTACCCCTGACAACGTGTATGGCAAATATGTAGCATGATGATCGGTGGAGTAGTTAATACGCGAAAGCATTACAAGTAAACTCACTTCTGCATTTATAATATTAAATAGCATTGCGATCAAAAATAGAATCGTCCAGACAGACTGCATCCTTATTTAGTCAGTATCAACGTGACGTCATCTGTATCAAAGGGGTCAACGTAATCTCCTAACAAGCTCGGTACTCGCCTTAGTAAAACGTTTATAGTGTATCGGGATCATTCGCCACTTTAATCAGCCCGTTGTTGACTTACGCTCAACTGCTAACAATCCCCTTCGAGTAACTGATTACTTCGTTCATCATTCGTCGTTTTCGTATTGGATAGTAACGATACGGTACATTTTGGTATTTTGGTCACGGTAACGTATTCCTGTGATGTCACCTGGCATCAAATTGATGATGGTTATCCTCGATGGCGTAGTGGTTAGTGTAACCGACTGCCACGCCTGAGATCGCGGGTTCGATTCCCGCACAAGTCAAACACTTGTGTGCATGAACATGGATGTTTGTCTTGGTCTGGGTGTTTCTATGTATAATATCTATGTGTAAGTATTTACAAAATATAAAGTATATTATTATATAGTATGTTTATCCATTGTCTAGTACCCATAGTACAAGCTCTGCTTAGTTTGGGCTAGATAGTGTTGTGTGTACGTGATAGAATATTATATTATAGAATATTATAATTTAAAATTAATTTTAAAAGTATTTCACCATTAGAAAGCTTTATTATCAGCGAGTAACATGAGCTATATGTATTTTATTTGAAAAGAGTACTGTTACTACATAACCTAACCTACATTTCTGCGAGTGAAGCCGCGAGCATAAGCTAGTATTTAGCTTAATAACCATGGAACAAGTATGATATTTTTTACTATATATAAAGTGCAAGAATAGCGTAGCGAGCAAACGGTAGTGTCAAATATCTTTTTTTTCCCAATTTATTTGGCAAACAAGCATACGGCCCACCTGATGGTAAATGATCAACGTAGCCTATGGACGCCTGCAATACCAGAGGCCTCACTTGCGCGTTGCCGATCCTTTAGGAAAGGAAGTGGGAAGGAGAAGGAGCGGGAAGGGGAAAAGAGGGTGATTAGGCCATCAGCACTCTCACTCACCAAACGAAACACAACAGTAGGAATACTGCTATTTCACGTCGATATTCTGTGAGAGGGTAGGTAGTCATTCATGCATTCATTGTGACTTCGAATTAAACAGAAATTATTACTCTACTAGCGATCCACGCCGGCTTCACACAGGTAGTACAAAACCTTAACAAATTATACACCTAAACCTTCCTTATGAATCTCTCTGTCTATTTGTGAAAATCGCATGAAAATCCATTTAGTAGTTTTTGAGTTTATCGTGAACAGATAGACTGACAAACAAACAGACAGACGAGGTGGATGACTTTGTTTTATATTACGTAGTGATGACTGGATTTACTTTGTGTGAGAATAGTAGTGTAAGTTATCTCCTTAAAAAGTCTATAGATACAATTAGTTTTGTTTTTCACATGAAGAACTCATATTATTTCAATAGTTTAATATATCAAGTAAAAAAGAAAACACTAGAACATAATGGATCTGATCAATAGAAAAAAAGGACAGGATTAAGGCTCAAAATTAGAACTCAAACCGTTTAGCGTCTACCTTCTTATCTGAGACTATCCACAAACAATAGGTACAGAAAGATCTATGATATGAATCCCACAAGATTTTTTTTGTTTTTGTACTTTTGAGAAAATGTAGTATTACCTGCGCTTCTATATTTGATAACAAACACACGCTGTTTGTCAAAAAAGGGTAAAAACAAAAACGGGCCAAGTATCTGTTAACACAAAGATTTCAATCATGGATGCGCCTCTTAAATATGATTACCCTTTTTTAATAATATATCGCTATAAGATCACCTTAAGTTGTTATCTGACATATAATGCCAACCTGACATCCTAACCAATATCATAAATGCGAATGTGAGTTTGTTTGTTTACGCTTTCTCGCAAGTAATCGACCGATCACCATGAAATTTCGCATACGCGTTGTCAGGGGTAAAAACGAAGAAAATAGGGTTTTTTCCATCCACAAAAAGTTTCTGTTCACGAACCTTTTTTATGGATCTTCTTCTTTTCTTCTGGTTAGTGACCAACCTGTTGTCAAGAGTTGTTCAAGCTGCCCGTAGGCCTCTGACATGGCTTAACGACTGCTGTTAATTTGACAACAACCGGAACCGAGTTTTTACGTGCCCTCCGAAGCATGGAGACGCTCAGATGAAATACCACTAAGCGGTCAACCATCTATAGACTGACCGCACCCAACGTTGCTTAACCTCGCTAATCGTTTACCGATTAGTGAGTGCACTGGCTATGAGCGTTTTTATGGATGAAAGTCGGATACGAGCAACCAAGTGCCACGCCATTTTAAACCCTATTTTAATAAAGTTAATGGTTAAAATAGATTGTTTTTTTGGCTACAAATGGATTTTTTAGGTAACGGACATACTATATATGTAAGAAAATATAAACATACAATAGATTAACAAAATCTAAATTAACGCGAGCAAATCTAGTCTAAATTATAAATATGGTATCATCACAGTTACTTACATTGGAAACTGTACACAATCACATAAATGTATTGTGTGAGCTCTCTCTTCTTCACGAGATACTTTCTAGTGCGATTAAAGTGCGGTGAGAGAACTTCGATTTCCCAGTAATCGTAAACAAATTACGTTTACAAAGCTACAAAATTATTCAACACATTTAAATATTTATGATCATGACATTACACAGTATGTATGTATCGTATGTGGGGGCCAGTCAGTGCAGACCGGCGACACTTCGACCCAGTGGGATCTTTTGTGTCGACACTGTCCCAATAACGACTGCCATAGATGTTCATGGCAGCCGGGACCAACGGCTTAACGTGCTTTCAGAGGCACGGAGCAGGCGATAATTGTCAATCAATACGCACATAATTTCGAAAAGTCATATAACTTCCGAAAGTCAGAGGTGCGCGACAACACACGATCCATTACTTACACAGTAAGTAATGGATCATTCTAGAAACTCAATATCAGAATAGAATTTAAGTATGTATCGCATTACTGAAGAAATTGATAGATTTTAAAGCTCACTGTTTGTTACAATTCGAAGAAATGTTGATCACCAGTAGCGTACACGCGACTTCAATATTGTATTATATATTTATTTGAAGAAGGTAAGTATTTACGATATTTTCTACTATTATAGAAGTAGCTTATAGATCATTGAATGATTAACGATTATCTTAATCGTTGGATGTTTAAAGAACTAGAGTTATTGTGCTGCCATATTTATGTATACATTTATTTTAAACTTTAAGCATAAAACAATACATCGGCGGACTTAATGCCAAGAACATTCTCTACCACTCAACCGTAGGGTGATGCAGAGATAAAATGAAGTACGTACATATAGTAGTATGGAACATACTTGTACATAATATATACATACCAATAAACTTATTATATAATCTAAATAAAATACATACTCATATATATATGTATTAATATAGATATAGATACATGCATACTTATACATATACATACAAACGTATTATATTAATGATGAGAAAAATCTGATAAACTGTCGAGGAGGAGAGCACCTACTGTTACCTTGAAAGTGTAACGGTTTGTGGACATTCTGACTTCATGAGGGAGCGCATTCCACAGTAAAACAGACTGGGCGAAGAAAGAAGAATACTACTACCATACTTAGTATCTACAAAGTGAAGAGAAACGAACACTGCTCACATTGCCTCCTTATTAACCTGTCAAGACTTAAAAAACCAGACATAATTAAAAATCTATTGTGTCTGGCCACCGGTGAGCCCTGCGACTCAATAGGTTAAGGTGACGTGAACAAATAAATATTAGCAATGAGAATAAATATTTTGGCCATAGAAATGTATTCCTCGGCTTTATCTCTGAAGAGAATAGACAATGTAGATTTTTTTTTAGCAATTGATTTGATTTGTATTATCTTAATTTTTTTTCGCTCTAGTGTTCTTAGTCCTTATATTAATTATGTTATGTAATTTTCGAAGTCAGTAGAAACCTTCAAAAATTACAAATGACGTTGTTACTCCTGTTTTTAAAAAACTAGCAAATACATTTAGAGAAACTAATAAAATACAGTTGAATTTCTTCTAGGATTATTTATGATAAAAATATAAAAATATTTTAAATGTTGACCATTTAAACCAAAGAATAAGGGATGATGATTTCATTGGTACAATCAGTTCAAGCTGTAAATACCTCTTTTGCAAATTTGATTTCGTTCAGGCCCTGCACTATAGAAATACTTAGGTAGATCTGTTAAAGCATTTTCTTTAAATGTTTTAATTATCGTGTTTCCTCATAAGATGTTCTGTAATCCACATTTATCACATATACATCTAAAATCTTCTTACAAAAAGTGAAACACATCTAACTATTATGATATTAACAAAAAAAATACTATGGCTCTCAAATTAAGAAATGTAATTTTTTAAAAGAACTGTTTCGTCATGTAACATTAATTTAAATTGCATTTCTACCTATGATCAAGAACCATACTTAGATGAATTTATTCAAACATATTCATAACAAACAGTTATCCTGTTGTAGTATCATAAATAATTGCTTCATAAAGATCATTCCAATATGGCTATTCCCCATTGACAACAATGAATGACTTCCACATTGCCATAATTACTGCATTTGGCTTCAAAATTAGCAATCGCTGTACACCACTGCTGTTCATTTTGCTATGTAATGTAAAGTAGCACCTATTATCGTCAGAAATAATAGCAGTCGTTGAAATATAACACTGCTATATAGCATCATTATTTTAGCAGTTGTCGCTCAAGGTGCCATAAATGCTGGTAATTGTAGACAAAGCTAAGCAGAAAGCAAAGTTGTGCTTTATATCCTAAGTTATATTATAAATGCGAATGTGAGTTTGTTTGTTGTGCCTTTTACGCTTTAACTGCTCGACCAAGCATCATGAAATTTCACATACACGTTGTCAGGAATACAGAAAAGGACATAGGGTACCTTTAATCCAGAAAAAGTATTGTTCCCGAAGGATAGAAAATTGACATAACCTACATTTACGCGGGCGAAGCCAAAGGTAAAATCAAGATTGCAATATTTTAAAAAATAGATAAAAATTGTTACGAAGTAAATTTAAACAGCCATTGTAAGGTGTTGTGTATGCAGACTCTGGTATGATAGATCATGTTGTTGGGTTTTTCTATCGAGAAATTCTTAGCAGAAACACAAAGTTTCGAACTATACCCTGTAGATGTTAATACTTGGTCGTTATTGAATGGATCTTCAAACTGAGGCTGGAAATATGTTACACCCACGTACACCTTTAACCTGACTATGTCTATGTCCTTGAAGAGGTATCTCGAAAGCAGTTCTATAGATTATATGATAGGATATAGGCGTCAGACTGTTTAAGTATATTAGAAAGAAACTGTTTTCTTTTTATGTGCTGCTACTACTGCTATCTATCCTAACTCACGTTTCATACATTTCTAAAAAAAAGTATATAAGTATGTTTATCCATTGTCTAGTACCCATAGTACAAGCTCTGCTTAGTTTGGGCTAGATGGTGTTGTGTGTATGTGATAGAATATTATTATTATTATACGTGTTGCAAGTCCAGTGCTGGAATAATCCGAGCTAAGGTGGTTTTGCATACTTTTTTGATTGCATATGTCATGCATACAAATGCACAATTCTTTTACGAAAAGTGTCAGTCTCACCACGTACTAGAGAGAGCGGTACTGATTCATGATGAATATTGAAACCACTAACTCATAAAATGTACGTAGATTTTGAAATAGCTGATCAGATGATATGTTTTCATTACATGCACACATATTGGCTTCAGATCCTTTGATTTTTTCGATCTTGCATTTAAATATTACTGTTTACTATTCTATTGTTTAAAAACTGCCATCAATTTAATTTGTAAATTAACTCTTGCCGGCGGTTTCGCTCAGGATCGGTACTTTCTTCGAAATAATAGCTACCCTGTTTGCTTTTCAGTACCCCTGATAACGTGTAAATTTAACGCTATTAGTAATAATAATATTATTAATCGGATAAGTAGATAGGGCGTGAAAGCGTAACAAACAAGCAAACACACAAAAAAGATATCATTCGCGTTAATAATAATAGTTAGTGTTGGTAACGCCGACATTAGTGATGTGCAATAACCACCACGACATAAAAATTATTCAAAATTGTTCAATATCGTTATCATCCAGTCCGAAAACGTAATTGAAGAACGTAGTAATCAGTTACTCGAAGGGGATTGTTAGCAGTTGAGCAAGAGTCAACAACAGTCTGATTAAAGTGGCAAATGATTCTGATACACTATCAAAGTTTCACTAAGACAAGTACCGAGCTAGTTAGGAGATTACGTTGACCCCTTCGATACAGATTACGATATATAGCATGCCTAGTGCAATAAAGGCTTAAGAAGATTAGCTAGCTTTAGAGGAGAGCAAAAGAACTGTTTGATCTGATATATTTACTATAGGAAGTATTTAAGTAGGTTTATAGACTTTTACAATTGAAGAATATCAAACTCATTATTATGTGACCTAAATAAGCCTTTTTTGTTGTCAAATCACAACGTAAATAATTGAGGTTGTGTATCTTTATTTGCACTATTTGAGTATACAATATCAAATCGACGTTACAGTACTTACGCCTTTATTGTACTGGGAGAGTGATATGGAAATTGGTTATATAAGTTTGAGTTCTGTCTGGATTAGCTAATGTATTTTTGATCGCAATATTTAATATTTTACTAGCATCTGCCAGTAAATCCTATGAGAAAGTATACGGGACAAATGTACATATTCTAAGTGATAATCCAGGATATAACGTAGTATGGTATACAATTCACAAATAGTTGTTCCGAGTTTGAATGTTCCTTGTGTCCGTTGTTAGAATTTTTGTAAAGTCCCCCGCGACGTAGGAATTAATATGAGTGCGAGAGTAGTCTTTAAAAAGATAATATTATTATGTTCTGCCTACGCGGCCGGTTATGCACCTTGCGATCTAGAGATGGATTATCACACGGATACCCTTTATTACTATCTGTATTTAGTTTGATATATACAACGTGTTACATAAAGGTGTGATCATATTATTTAAGCGTCATTTAATTATATAGCCCTGTACAATAGAAAACCGCGACAGATAAATGCAGATATTTTTTTAATTAAGATAATATGATAATTTATTTTCTATTGACTTATGAATATCAGCACTTTGTAATCGATACTTAAACAACACTAACGGCTAACTCAGTGACCTTCGTACAACAGAAAATGAACAGGCGCAATTTTGATAGTGATGTTATACGTTTGATATTGAAAAATACAGAGAGCCTCGCTGATTTTAGCATGAATGGACCGGCTCGACCGAGAAAGGACTACCCTCTCACAGAATATCGACGTGAAATAGCAGTATTCCTACTGTTGTGTTTCGTTCAGTGAGTGACAGAGCCGGAGGCCCAATCACCCTCTTTCCCCCTTCCCGTTCCTTCTCCTTCCCACTTCCTTTTATTCCTAAAGGGTCGGCAACGCGCAAGTGATGCAGGCGTCCATAGGCTACGGTGACCATTTACCATCAGGTGGGCCGTATGCTTGTTTGCCACCTTAATCGTACAAAATAAACAAGCAACAATGATGATAGACTGCACGGATGGCTTAGTGGTTCAAGTGGTCACCTCGCCGTTACCATTGCGCCGAGTGTTGTGGGTTCGAATCCCACACGGGACAAAAATTTGTGTGATCCACAAATGGATGTTCCGAGTCTGGGTGTTCTTTGTGTCCGTGGTTTGAATGTTTTAAATTCTTTTCCGCGTCACAGGTATTATTCCTAGAATGGGAGCAGCGTTTTAAAAAAAATATTGTATTCGAATAATAATTATTTGGCAACGTTTGAATAACACGAAAGTTTAAATATTTTAAATGATCAAACGATAATTGCTTACCATTACTATTAAGCTAAAATATAGGTACATCGATATTACCAATTACATATTTAGTTAGTAAATTTAATAGTACATCTACTAATATTTTTATGATGAATAAAACGATTCCTTTTAAATCAAAAAATGCAACTGCTTTTTAAATTTACCAAAAAAGTACTGTGGAAATTAACAAGAATTTTTTAAAATAGCTGACTATCATGTTATATAAAATTCTTTGTATTCAAAGCACATTAAACGTACATAAAAACTTCATTCCAAGAATTTTCTGTTTCAATATATTTATTATGTGAGAATTTTAATATGAAAATGCCAAAACCACAGTAGAACGCAAGTTAAAATGCTTATTATGTTGGTTCACAATTATCAAGCAAAAATTAATGTTTTAATTTTGATGTGGAATTTCGTACAAAAATATAAAAACCTAACCTTTTGTACAAAATATATCTGAAATAATATTATAAGACCAATGTGAGTTTGTCTGTTACGCTTTCACGCCTTAAATACTCGATGGATCATCATGTTATTTCGCATACACGTTATCAAGGGCAGAGAAAAGAATATAGGGAACATCCTACATCGGCCTCGACGACGTAGTAGTTAGTGTAACCGAGTACCACGCCTAAGGTAGCGGGTTCGATTCCCGCACAAGTCAAACATTTGTGTGCATGAACATTGATGTTTGTCTTGGTCTGGGTATTTCTATGTATAATAAGTATGTATTTACAAAAAAAAATTATATGTATGTTTATCCATTGTCTAGTATCCATAGTACAAGCTCTGCTTAGTTTGGGCTAGATGGTGTGGTGTATAAGAGGTAGAATTATTATTAATATCCAGAAAAAAATACTGTCAGACCTAACCCACATTTACGCGAGCGCGAAGCCGCGGTCATAATAATTAAAATAACATGCAAAGGTCCCAAGTTCAACTTCTCAGTAGTTCTGACTTTCGAAGTCATGTTCCATGTTCATATTAAATATTGCTCGTCGTGAATATACTTATATTCTTATATAGCCTGCTATCAAAAACTAAAGTTTCTTATCCTAAGAGGAATTCGGTTTCTTGGGCAATTTATAAACAGGTATAATGTACACTAACATCGTGTCCTAGCAGTTGGACATAGCACCATTTGAGATTAGGATCGAAAAAAGTTGAACACGGAAAAGAATGCATACTCTCACAAAACGATCAATAATAGATGCATACCCATTTCAAAACTAAAATGGTCTAAGCCGGTAATTGACGCCATCTAACGAAAATCGATACAAGAACTGTGAAGTAGATTATTTATTTCGTAATAGATGGCGGTGTACTACTATAAAAAAAAAGAAGAAGATTTCTTAATAACTCAATTTTGATAAATTTATTTAAAACAATTTTTAAGCTCTATTTACAATAGTTTATTTATAAAAAGAACACATTTCAGGGTAAAACAAGAAGCATAGAATAACAATTGAATTAATAAATTTATAGAGTGTAGTTTATTTTAAAGATGCATACTTTCGACAACTCGCTATTCTGTTCGTACGCAAACGTTATTACTCTGTGTTCGAGTGCCTTTTCGGTTGAGATTGTAATTTGTTATAAATTTCACCTATTTGCTATAATGAGTACGCTTTGCAATATTTATAAAACAGCGCCATCTAGTTCCTTCATATTAATTCTAATTCGAGTGGTCACAGGATTTTGGACCTTAAGGTATCCATGCACTATTACAGGTGACTGTACCATGTCTATTACATTAGCTATGTGCGATTTTCTACAACGAAAATAACATTTGCCTAATCCGGGTATTAAAACCGATAGTTTATACACAGCAGTTGCATGCACTACCACTGCGTTACCAGGCAGTTATCTATAAAAGTGCCAAAATAATCTGCTATTAATACATTTTTTAAAGTGAGTCGCTCCCTTTGTAAAGATGACAAATATATTCCACCTACATTTTTCAATAACTTTGCTGTAGTAGATATTTTCCTAAAAATCCCTACTTGTCGTGTGATGTACCTTTTATCCCTTAAGCTTACGAAATGCTACGTCATCGGAGACAGGTTCCTTCGTCGGCGGAATTTAATTTAATATAGTAGAGAGTAGCTGGCTGAAAAGACGGTAAACTATACCAATCGTTTGGTTTGGATATCATATGACAAGAATTTATTCAAATTCAAATTCAAATTCCTTTATTTCTTAGAATACGGTACATCAATGGTCTTAAATAAATAGTTTGAACACATATTCTACCGGTAGCCGGTGTAGAAATATTCATGCATTAGGTATTACAAGTACAATAAAATTATAAGTCAAGCAAGCCAATAAAATAAATTAAACAATGGAAATGTCAACTTAAAAACTATATAGGTAAAATGTCAAAGGATTTATAATAGTAATAAAATTATAGGTAAAGGTTAATAATATATGTCTATAATTATACATAGCAAAGTTACAGGATTCATGTTACACAGATTAAGATTATTTATTAGTTAAATCGGTCATTAAGAAAGTCTTTTGTTGTATAGTAACATTTCTCTAAAAGGAATTGGAATATTTTGTGTTTAAAGATATATAATGTCATTGTTTTAAAATGATCAGGAAGTTTATTATAAATCTTAATTGCCATATAGTACACATTATTTGAAAAGATTTCAAGATTTATTTTAGGTACATGTAATTTGTAAATTTTCCTACTGGCTCTACTGACTACGTTATTGTGAAGGTCAAATAAATCTATATGACTATGTACAAAGACACAAATTTCATATATATATAACGCTGGGAGCGGTAGTATTTTAGTTTGTTTAAACAGTGGAACGCAGCTGTCTAAAGGTTGTGCTCTACAGATGGATCGTATACATTTCTTTTGTGCTCGGAATACTCTAATAAGGTCAACGGAATTACCCCAAATTATTAAACCGTAACGCAGAACTGATGAGACATATCCATGATATGCACTGAGTGCAGCCTCAATGCCAGCTACACATGTAATTTTGTATAGGACAAATACAAATCTATTTATTTTAGTGCATATTGTGTCAATGTGTGCCTTCCAATTACAGTTTTTGTCTATTATTATACCCAAGAATTTGAAGTTTTCTACCTCTTCGATAATCTCATTGGCGTGCTCTACTTGCAGTTGTGGACGTTTGCTATTATACGGCTGAAATTG
This sequence comes from Catocala fraxini, assembly GCA_930367265.1. Classification (NCBI taxonomy): domain Eukaryota; kingdom Metazoa; phylum Arthropoda; class Insecta; order Lepidoptera; family Erebidae; genus Catocala; species Catocala fraxini. Next base: position 12,025,350 of record OV884046.1, read on the forward strand.
AACCAGTTTTGTTTTTTTTGTATTTATATACAGATTATTAGATTTTAACCATGATACAATATTATTTAATGACGAATTGATTTCTTCTTGGTATTCTATGTGATTTTTGTTTGTAGATTGAATGCTGATAGTAGTGTCATCAGCATACAATATACATTTGTGAGATATAATATTGGGTAGATCGTTTATATACAATATAAACAGTAAGGGACCTAGTATGCTACCTTGCGGCACGCCGCACTTGTTTTGCCGAAACGAAGATCTATATATTATTTTTTGATGTCCAGACAGTCTCGTTAACTCTACGCATTGTTGCCTATTACTTAAATAACTTTCGATCCATTTGGATGCATTTCCTCTAATACCATATTTATTTAATTTGACTAAAAGCAGCTTATGATTCACAAAATCGAATGCTTTAGACATGTCTAAGAATATAGATGTAATAGGTATTTTACGATTTAAACTCGTTGTAATTAATTTTAGAAAAGTAAAACATGCTAATGTGGTCGACTTATTTTTTCTAAAACCAAATTGTTCTTCTTTTAAAATGTTAAATTGTGTTACAAAGGAGTAAAGTCTATCATGCGTGACCTTTTCGTAGATCTTGGAGATAATAGGTATTAGAGTTATAGGACGGTAATTATTCATATCGGTCCTGTCACCTTGCTTATGAAGTGGTTTAACAATAGAAAATTTTAGTCTAGACGGAAAAATACCTTGGTCGAGAGAAAGATTGATAACATAGCTTAAAGGGATAGCTAAAGATTTGTAACAACGTTTAAGAATTTTAGTATTTATGTCATCGAAGCCTGTTGAATTAGTAGAATTTAAGGAATTTATAATTTTAATAATTTCTATGTCATTGGTAGGTCTTAAATAAATACTATTAGAAATACCGTGAGAAATTGAAGTATATACTGAAGTTGCAGAAGCATTAGAGTCAATGGTTTTTTTTGTCATGTCAATAAAATAATTGTTAAAACTGTTTGCTATCATGTCTGGTTGATAATAAGTTTGATTATTAAAATTTATACTTGTGATGTCAGGGGAATTTATTAAGTCATTACAAGTATCTTTAATTATCTTCCAAGCTGCTTTACATTTGTTTTTTGACTGCATTATGAAACGTGTATTATCAGATTTCTGTACTTGCAAAATACATCGTTTTAGAATCCTATTATAGTCGTTGTATTTTTTCAAAGCATATTTATTTGAAGATTTCATTCGATACTTGAGAAATAGGCTTCGCTTTTTAATACAACATCGCTTAATACCTTTTGTTATCCATTTAATTTTTAAGGATTTGTTCGTAATTTTTACGTTCAGTATGGGAAAACATAAATTATAAAATAAGGTGAGAAGGTCGTGAAAATAATTAAAAGCTGTGTCAGCGTTGTTTATTTCGTATAATTCTGAAAAGGATAGAGCCGTGATGCATGAAATAAATTTATTTATATTCTCCAAGCTAAGATCTCTTCTCTTTTCAAACCAAAAAGATGCCTTGTGAGTTTTGACATTCTTTGCAATATCAAAAGATATGGTCTGGCCGGTTTCATGGTCAGATAACGCTAGACAATGCAGCTGTGGTTGTACGTTGGCCAAATTACTTGCAATTAAATCAATGCATGTAAGTTTTCTTGTCGGTCTCGTGATATGATTAATAATATTAAAATTGTGTAAAATAGACACCAATTCTTTAAAGTTTTTATCCGCTTTTATTGCATCCATGTTCCAGTCACCACATAAAACAATCTTTTTATTATTCCTTTTTTTTATTGTTTGTAACAAAAGCTCCAAATTCTCTAAGAATATCTTGACACTCGAATTTGGTGTCCGGTAAATAAAAATTATATACAGTTGCAGATTCACTATTTCTACGGCGCAATATTCAAAATGGTAAAGTTTTGGCTGTGGTAAATTATTGATATTTTTGCAATCTAATTCTCTTTTAACTAATATACACGTTCCTCCTCTACGTTGATGGGGTCTGCAAAAGGCAGACACTAGCTTGTAGTTTTTTAGTATTAAATTGTTCTCAGATCCTTTCCGTATAAACGTTTCACTAAGACAGATTATATCGATCTCCGTTTTATTTATTTTTAATTCAAGCAATGTGATTTCTAGCAAATCTTTTTTATTTAGCACTCCAGCTATGTTCTGATGTAAGAGGGTACATTTATAAATTTTGGTCTCGAAAAAATTCCGACTTAGTTGTATTAGGTATGCCTACATGTTTTGCGGATAAGTCACTTGTTTTCTTTATTCGGTCAAAATAATATGGGATAGTTCCCCGCCTATTAACTGGTCTTTGTGTACTGACTGTTTTTACCACACTACTCGTTCTTTTCTGAGCACTTCTTAACTTAAGTTGATTTTTTATTAGATCTTGATATCGAATGTTATCAATTTCTATATTTAATTTAAAGCACAAAAACCGCTTTGATATACCATTGTACTTATTATTCACCTTATATACATTGTCAGTTGTGTCGATGAAGGTACAATTTGGATAATTCTTAACAAATAGTTTTATATTTTTATTAAGTAAATTTACATTTAAATACTTATTATTAATGACATTCAGCATAAATACTTTATTATTCTGCAATTTGTGTAGTGTACAACATAATGTAGACAAGAACATATAAGGATTTTTATCATTACTTCCTACTCCTAAAATGACAATATCATCTTCTTTTAGTATTTTTATAGTTTCGTCTATAGTGCTTAAGATGTGTGTACCTGTTGCATAAGGTTTAGTCGTACCTGATACTGTATATATATTATTCCATTTGTTATTGTTTCTTTGTCTGATCATACCTTGAGCTAACCCACGTACTTCTTGGTCACCCAGAATAATTATTTTCGGAGTACTCTTGCGGATATTGTCCTTTCTTGTAGGGGTCTCCAATTTTTTATTTGAAGATGTCGAGATATTTTGTCTATTGCTGTCCATATTAACGCAGTTTTCTTTATTGTGAGATAAATTCTTGCATACAATACTAGTTGAGTGTAATGGCGAGATCCTAGGTGTTCTAATGTGGATGTTGAGTAGTTTTCTACTCAAAGGCGTAGATGGTGGTCGTCGCTTGTTAGGTGTAGTATGTTTTATGTCTTCATATGTGACTTTCTTCAGTAGGTGTATTGTTTTATCTTTATCTGCTATCGTTTTTTCTAACTGCGTTATTTGCGTGTTAAGATTAGCAATTTCACTATGTGCGATTGCCAGTTCTGTTTTTGTTTCTGATATATGTCGGTTTAGGGAATCTAACATCGAAGTATCTACAGCTGGAGCGAATCGGTCACTTTGCCCAGTTTCATCTAGGAGTGTTGAATTCATCATAGGCTGAGAAAGTTCAAGTTTAAAGTTATCTGCTGACAGGGTTCTAATGCGACGGCGTATCGTTACATTTTCCATCTTCGCTGTTAAAAGTATACTATTTACATAAAGTCCCGGGTCCAGTTATATTTCTACTATTTGGACGTTATTATTTGGCTTTGGCAACACTCTCCCTCCGATAGTCGAGTTTAGTGGACGAGGTGCATCACTATTGTTTCGTATAACCAGGAGTTAACTTTGTCTATGGTCGGTCACTGAATATAGAGAATGTCAGTGCTGTCAGTGCTGGCAACCTGACGACGACGAATGAATAGCAATCGTGATAAACAATTAATAAAATGTATAAGGAATTATAAAAAATAAGCGAGAAGCTAAATAAAAAAGAATTAGATAGTCTAATATTTTCATACAAATATAGCGGCAAAAGGACATGTAGCTTATAGATGTTTGATAATATAGATGACCCTTTTACTTAGGCTATCAACACAGCAGCTTCTATTTTTAAAGGTAGGCCGTTGCTATCTTCCAAAATAGAAGTTGCTGTGTTGCCAGCGCAAGAAACAAATATTACTAATATGGAATACGATCTATGCAAAATAGAATGTTATAAGCAATACAAAACTTAGCATAGAAACATATATTTTATGCATTAATGTATATTTATACGAACAATAGGTAGATATAATATGATATTTGATATAAATATAGTTTATTAGTTTTAGATCATTTCAAAATATCTCCTGTGTTTGACTGATATTCAAAGCAGGTCGGCAACTTTTTGGATATTCTTTCAACTATCCAGACGGTCGGTTCGACAAACACATCGCACTCTTAATAAAACAGCGACTTAACTCGAAATTTGAAAGTAAGGCAATTTGGACTCTAATTGTATATGCTAATTTCTAATATTATGTTTGTGTTAAATCATTGCAATAGAGTTAAAATTTGTTTAATCCAAAATACTGAGATAAGTCTCTGTTTTATTAAGAGTGCGAGTCATCTTCTCAATGTGTATCAATTTAGTCCTACTTATATAAGTTACATTGGTATTTTAACATCTATACCTTTTTGTCTAATTAAACTTGTTGCACCAGCGTATGAAACATTATTAAAAATATGCGTTGTATTGTCTTACGTTAACGCGACTATTAAATTTGATGACTATAAAATTGAACTAGTAGTAAAGTATAATATTAGTAGTAATTAAATGGTTTCAAAATTATGTGAAAGTAGTGTTTTTTAAAAAGTAGTCTGGGCACCTCATGAAATTAAGTACAAATTAATGATAGAACGTATACAAAACAAATTTCTAAGATACATGTATTTTAAACAGTATGGTGTATACCCTGGATATCCATTACTGTATCCTAACCTGTTTCTATTAGGTACTATTGGCTATTTTAAACTTGAGATGAGAAGGGAGGTAGCTCTCGTCTCTTACGTATTTAAAGTTATACGTGGTAAGATATATAATCCAGTCGTCCTAGGGACAGTCAGGTTGTGTGTCTCAGATGAGTACGTGTCGCGGCGGAGGCAACCGCCGCTGCCGTGTGTGCCGGTGGCGCGAACCAACTTGCTGCAGCAGGCGCCCCTCACGCGCGCGTCGAGGGCGCTCAATGCGATATCGCAACAGGTCGACTTATTTAGCTGCACACTGAGTGAATTTACACGAACCGCTTATTGTATATTATCTCATAGTTAATAACAGTGTCTGTATGACAGGTATTAGTATAAGAATATAGCATTTATGTTAGATATAACTAGATACAAGTACTATAACTACGCTATTATATTAGGTTAAGACCTGTGATAATAGTTGTATGTATGTGAGAATAAATAAATAAAATAAATTAATAAATAAAATAAATTAATAAATAAATTTAATTTTAGAGGTATACGTACGGTTTTAGTTTGTAATATTCTTGTCCTAATCTTAACATTAAATTTTAATATGTAATGAAAGATACTCATCGTTGAAGTTTTGGATGCCATGTCCTATTCATTAACATGCCATCTTTAGATGCTGAAATTATTAACGATGAAGTAATGTAGATCTGAGGTTTTTTTAAAATACTCAATCACACCTAGCCGACTTCCAAATTCTGGTATGTAGATAGCTTGAAAGACGGAGAAACACAAATTACTACAGTTTGAAAAAAAGGTAAAGAAAGTTACTAGTAACAGTTGGATAAATATGTCGGTGACAGACATGGTTGAGCGATATAGCTGTCATTGGCCTAATAAGTAGTACAGAGTTCATAGTGTCATTTTTTTCACAATTACTATTCAGAGATCCACTGGGCAAACCGTCAGTTTAGAGTCGGTGATGTGACCAGGCACGCTTCTACAACGATAATGACTAATCCAAAATCACTAGTCTCCAACACGATTCAATCAACGTGCCGCCATTACAAATGAAATGACGTCAGAGCATTTCTCCTTTTGCAAGCACCACATGCTTAGTTGTATAGTCAAAAAAGTTACTTATCATCCAACGATATCGTTTTTGCGACAAATATATAAATCCAGATCTATACATATAATAAAATTGTAACTGCTCGATGTCTGTATATAGGAGATATTTAAGAAAATATGTCAGGTGTCCTTATAAAAGCTATAGAAGCCAAAACAATTAATTTTAGAATTTTTATCTGTTTGCCTGTATGTTTACATGCGCGTCACACAAAAACTACTAAGAACACAAAATTGAATGCCGTTTGTACAAGCTGTATTGCAAGAGGTCTTATTTGAAATCTGGTGCATGTTTTGTCTTGATATGCAGCCTATAAGTCGAGTATTATGTGTGTAGATCAGCGTCTTTTTACATTGAAAGACAATGAAATATAGATTTCGAACTTTCTTGAATAGATTTATAACGAAGTCGCGGGCAAAAGCTTTTAAGATATAAAGCAGAAAATCCTGTATTACGAAAACGATTTCTTAGAACAATTTATAGTATGTATGACATTTATCGGTTTCCTGGAACCAATAACGAACAGTTGACGAATGATATGAGCCAATATTGTAAAAGATATTACGATAGGTTGTCATCGATAATATTCAAAGTTGAAAAAGGTAACCTTGTGTTTGGAATTATATTACCATGTTTAAATAAGTTATATTATCTTAATATAACTATTTAAACATGGTAATATAATTCCAAACACACTCTCTTGAGCAGTGCTCGTCCAGCAGATTAAATAATCTTTGACTTGTTAATCTGAGGATGAGTAAGCTTTTAAGCCCTTAAATCTTTTAAAAAGCATTTGTAAAATTTGGATTTAATAGAGCCTTCAACTCCATATCTTTAACTTAAATAAGTGCGCACAGAGTTTTTACGGTTCGCTAAGTTGTTGTTCCATTTGTTACTATTACGGTCTGCAAAGGTCTCGTGAATAGGCAAAACATATTTTGCACACATAATTCTGATTAAAAGTGGAGAAGTTTGGTAAGTGTTTGAATATTATTTTGTTAATTTTAAAGTTTGTATTATATTACCAACGACTTAGACCATTAGGTCTGAGATCAGTTATCAAGAAAATATTTCTAAATACGAACATTTAATCTAATTTTAACGTCATATCAATTGCTACATATATACATAGTCTCATGTCTGTATCCACGTAGGCGTAGGCAGACAAGTACCTATATTGCCTACTCTGAATTTAGGTCCCGCAATATTGGGAGCTAACCTATTGCCGTCTATCAGTTATAGTTCTAGACTCTTTATCGCTACTAAGAATGCCTTGCCAGAAAAACTAAATAACACTTTGCCGTGTCAGGAGTCGAATCTGACCTCATGCACAATAATCACATCCACTGCAGTTTCTAGTTATCAAGAACATTATAATATTATCTTCTGTTTACAAATTTTCTAAATTATGTAATAAGTGTCAAATAAACAACGCGATAAAATCCGTATATAGTAGTTTAATTTCAAAGAACATTATAATTCAAAATTATAAAAAGTTACATGAATGTATAACTTAAGCTCTATGCACAGTAGGCGAAACACGGCTGTGATTATCCACAATTGATTCACTCTTAGCCAGACGTCCTGAGTACATGACCCTCCATTGAAAGGGCCGAGTCTGATTGCTTCCCGTGTTGACGCCCTGCCACGACGTAATTACCAGACAATTGAACAGCATTGTACTTCGAGCTGGCATGGAAATTATTCTATCTTTATGAAGTGATTGTAAAGGGTTGAGTTAAAAAGTACATAATTGTGGTGAACCCTTTAATGGTGGCTAATACCTGGGGTTTTCTGATCCTTTGCGTGTTGGTCTGATAGGTTATTTGATTACATTTCCGAATATATATTTTTATTTAATTTTTACTGTATCTGAATATAAGCTGAAAGCAGATCGTAAGTAAAAGAAAGTAGCATAATTTAGGACCGCTTGCTTAACCATACTTCTTCTTCTTTTCGTGTGGTTAGTGGTCAACCTGTTGTCAAGAGTTATTCAAGTCGCCCGTAGGCCTCTGACATGGCTTAACGACTGCTGTCAATTTGACAACAACCGGGACCGACCTTTTACGTGCCCTCCGAAGCACGGAGACGCTCAGATGAAATACCACTAAGCGGTCACCCATCTATAGACTGACCGCACCCAACGTTGCTTAACCTCGCTAATCGTTTACCGGTCAGTGAGTGCAACTAGCTATGAACGCATCGAATAAAAACCATACTTAAATGTATTTAGAGACCTCTTAGATGCAATTAGGCATCAAATGACGTTTAGGCGTCTTACACAACAAAAATTAAGTCCGTAAACGAACTGTCAGATTTAAATGCTCCAGAATGGCCGTTTAGCGACGCTAAAACTGTTTAGCGCCATTTTGTAAGATCAGCTGATTGTTTTTTAAGTAACACGTAACAATATTTGGTTCACAAAGGTTCCCAAATATTAATCAGATGAGCTACTGCACTGTTAAAATAATATAATAATATTCAATTATGTGGCTGTAGGGTTTCATAGCCTCAACAAGCAGCGCTTGGTCTAACTTAGTAAAATTAGGGGCTCAAGTTCGCACTCCTTTTAATTTTTCAGACATGTTGAGCACAAATCCAGATATCTACGATCGATTAAAATGTATTTTACGGTGGTAGTGTGGTATTTTAAAATAAACAGCACGATTTAAAATCACAACGAAATTATGTCAACGAACGAATGAGGTCAGTTTACTGTCACTTTTGACATCGACATTGTAATTTTCCTGCTTACTCAGAAATTTTACTAGATTATGACGCGCTTGACGGTAGCTTGACGAAAAAAAATCCCTTAACACGTCGAACGGAACGCGTAGCGCTGTGAAGAAGTGTGCTAAATGTGTTTAGTTAATTAATGTCGAAAAGCTAGTTAAGCAAGACGAAAAAAATGCATTTAGCTTAAACGTGTTTATGAGGATAAACTAAACAAATTAACGACGTTTTAAATATAATGTTATGCAAGCGTCCCTTAAAGTAAGTTATATCTTGTCTTTATTGGATTGAAATTTCTAAACTGTTCTGTAATTTTCGCATTTATAATATAGGTTTAGATAGTGTAGACTATTTATTAACCAATGTGGGTTGATGCGGTAAAACCAGATATTGTAATAATAATAATAATATATTTATTTGCTTTAAACACGGTGTAAAAAGATGTAAGGGTACAACTGAAATGAAATGAAATTTATTAATCACAAAAAAGTAAGTCACAGTAATTAATGAACACTGGTACCCAAGGTAAGATGTAACTTGTGTTATGGGTACCAGGCCCCACTTTCAGATTTCTTAACAGTTTGGTATTAATTTAGGTACGTACATTGATGTTATCAAATAAATTACAATTGCAAATAAATTAACAAAATATAAGAAAAAGTAAATAAAAATTGGGTTGACACTTATGATTGTGCAGTAGTAGTGCGAGAGTAGGTGTGTGTGTGTGTGTATGGGTGGTGCGAGTGTGTGTGTGAGTGTGTGTGTGTGTGTGTGCGTGTGTGTGTTGGACTTTGTGCGTATCATAATATTGATAACTTTAGTAAACTTTCAGTTTCTTCATAACTTTTGCCTAACAGCCAATCCGTTACTTTTTTTCTACATTGAGGTCTTGTTAGTTCGTAAATGTTACATACTTTATTGACTGTATTGTATATATGACCACCAAGAACGTTGAAGTGCCTTGCAGCTACAGAGCTCTTAAAGTTTTGGATATCACACACTTTATACCAACGCCGTTTTTTTGTAGTGTTTGGATTGTATTCAAGAGACGCATGCTTTCTAGTTATTGTTTCTAGTAGAAATAATTGCCTTACGGTAAGAACCTTACACTCATCGTATAACTGAGCAGTAGGGCACCTGTATGGTTTATTTGCCATCACTTTTAAAACGGCTCTTTGGGCACGTTCTAGAGGTAGTAAATGAGTTTTGGCTGCGCCACCCCAAACGGTAATACAATAGCTTAGGATACTTTGGCATAAAGCATAGTAAACTGTCTTCAGTAAGTCAAAGTCTGCTGAATGACGCAGCTTCTTGTAAATAAATATAAGTTTGCGAGTTCGTCCCGTCAGGTAATTCAAGTGAGTTTGCCAGTTCAGAAAACGATCAATATATACACCAAGATACTTTATTTCGGTAACCCTATTTAAAGACATACAGTTACAAACTGTAGACAATGGCGACGAGCAAGTATGAGCTTTAAGATTGAAATAATCCCGAGATGGCTGCGTAATTTTCGAAGATGAGAAAGTAAGGTAAGTGGTTTTGTGCAGATTAAGGGTTAGCAAATGATTAGTTAACCATTTCATAACTTGGGTAAGGGCCTGCTCTGCGTGACAAAATACATCGTACCATTTTTTCCCATATATGAGTAGCGCAGTATCATCTGCATAGGCAACTATATTGCAGAAAGGAAGGGAGAGTTTGCACAGAGCATTGATGTAAAGTAGAAAAGATGTCGGCCCAAGGACTGAGCCTTGAGGTACGCCATAATTTAGGGATATACAGGTGCTAACGGTGGTGCCAATCTTTACACATTGTGTTCTACCAACCAAATTGTCCTTGAAGATTTGTAGGGCATGTCCACGAATGGGCTGTTCCATCCTTAAGATTAGGCGTGGTACAGAAACCGTATCGAATGCCTTTTTAAGATCGAGAAAGATTCCCAGGCACATATGCCCGTTATCAAGATAGTCAACTATTTTATCTACTAGAGAAGATACTGCACCTTCTGTGGATTTTCTGTGTCTGAATCCAAATTGGTTCGGTGCGAGGGTATTATTTTTATTGAGAAAGTTAATCAGTCGTATATTAAGTAGTTTTTTCAGGATTTTTTAAAGTGAAGTCAGCACAGAAATAGGTCTATAATTGCTTATATCATTACGGTCTCCAGTCTTATTGACGGGGTGAACTATAGCCTGTTTAAGCAATATAGGGAAAATACCATTTGCCATTGAGATATTAAATATATGCGTAATAGCAGGCACCAATGCTTTAGAATACCTTTGCAAAAGAAATGCCGAGATTTCATCCCATCCTGTAGCACTATCACTACGCAACCCTCGAATAACTCTCTCAACCTCACTCTCATCTGTGCATAGAAGTACGAAAGAATTAACTACTGTATTATCTTTACTCAGAAGTTTGTTGTTTGTTGGTTGAAGACCGAAACTCTGTGCTAAGCTGCCACCAATGCTGGCAAAGTATTCATTCACCCTATTCACTGAGGCCATTTTACTATTTTCAAGGTCAAGAAGTTCTTTTGCAGACACTTTTAGGCTGTTTGTGTTGGTGATTTTCTTGATAACTTTCCAAGTGGCTTTTGGATTTTTTGAGCTTTTTGGAATTCATACTTTTCATGTGCATGCTTTAATCTTTTTAACAGTTTTTTACTAAAGTTGCGGTAACGAGTATATGTAATCTTAAGGATATAATTCTCAGTCATTCAAATAGTCAAACCCAAGAAGAAGCAAACCACAGCTAGACTCCATGATACTTTGAGCTCATTCTGCGTAAATAGAAACACCAATGATTAAATTATGTTCGAGTACTTTGAAATAACTACACTGGAACATTGAGACAACTACCATCTTAGTCTCCCCGTGACCATGGCTGCTGAAAAGCAACCGAAACGTCGGGGAAAGTGTAAAATTAAATTAAATCTAAATAGATTTAATAATAATTTAATTAGCTTAAAAATTAATAAAGTTTAATAGTAGTAGTAGTGTAACAGTTTCCAAAATTATGTAATAAAGTGTCAAATAAACAACGCGATAAAATCCGTATATAGTAGTTTAATTTCAATGAATAATATTCGCGTAAATAGAAGACAATATTATAAATAGTGACCATAAAATAAATGTTAGGTATAATACTTCGGGCATATTCAAGAGAGGAAGCCATGCTGCATTATACTTATTTCTTTTTAACCAAATACATTAAATTTAAATATGTTATCGTACTACACAAAAAGGTAAACAAATGAAATTCAGAAGCTCTAAATAAAATTAATGTATGGAAAAACCCTCTGCAAAATTCTGTGAACGTAATTTCTTTTTAATTAACACCAACTAATATTACACACTTACTTTGAAGCGATAACGAACTGACCTGTTTTTATTTTACACTCAAGGTAGGTTTGTAGTTAAATACGTAGCTAAACATTTACAATTTGTACAGAATTAGGCTGTACTAGTACTGAAACGACTTACAGTAAAAGACCTAAGAAGGTCGCAGCCAAGCAAGCTTGTGTTGTGTGTACCAAGACCCTTGAGAAGATTCTTACCTAGTGTTGGCAACACAACAACTTCTTATGCGAATAGTTCATTACACTGATATTTCATTTGTAACCACTTGCCATCAAAGTAGTCTTATGCTTGTATGAAATCTTGTTAGTACAAAAAATGGGTACCGTTATCGTTGTGGCACTAGTCCAAATAGAAAGTACACTACCTACCGGTAACCAACAGAACCTAGCCACTAAATACCTTTATGTAGTATTTATGTTTTCCAGAACCATTTAAGGATGATATAGGGACCATCAACTGGTTAAGTGGTCTTTTTGATTGAAATTAAACTACTATATACGGATTTTATCGCGTTGTTTATTTGACACTTTATTACATAATTTTGAAAACTGTTACACTGCTTTTACTTTTAAACTTTACTAATTTTTAAGCTAATTAAATTATTATTAAAACTATTTAGATTTAATTTAATTTTACACTTTCCCTGACGTTTCGGTTGCTTTTCAGCAGCCATGGTCACGGGGAGACTCTCTCCCAATCCAAAAAAAAAATCCGTATATAGTAGTTTAATTTCAATTAATAATATTCGCGTAAACAGAAGACAATATTATGGTCTTTTTGATATACTCAGACAACGTCTCCATCATTGATTACATCGTTAGTCTACTATAGTAAGTAGTTAGTGTAGTTGGTGGATCTGGCACTTTGGATCATGAGGACATACGTCATCCTGGCTTGGGCTAACAAAATTTTTTTAGTTTTTTTAGTAAGATCAAGTTCTCACAGATCAGTTTATAATATGGTAAGGAAGCATTTGCCTAGGACTTTTAAATACTACTCTCATGTTAACCTTGTATTGCTATTCCCGCATACAAAATTATATTAGGAACGTGTCTTTTTAATCATATCTATAAACCGGGATTTATAGTCACGGCAAATGGTAATGCGTAATGAACTAAATCTGACATAAAAACCATTCACGAAAATCACAAAGCAGACAAAGAATCCTAATTAAAACCACTTCTAGGTTTCTAGAGCAAAGAAATTTCAATGGAGGACGTCTCGAAAATTTTTTGCAAGAGCTCTACCCCTTCTGATAACAAAGACCGTAGTAATTGTCTGTCTGTCGTTCGTTGAAATCTTGGAACCAAGGCATACCGCACACACTGGTTTTTATCATGTGATAGTTGCTTCTTGGTTCAGCCAAAACGAGAGGATCAATATAGACCATTTTAATTAAAATGTATTAATTTAATTTATTTGGTATATATTAGTTATTATATTATTTAGTTTAACTATATTGAATGCACGGATGTCGTAGTGGTTTGAATGGTGACTCCGCACTGCTACAGCGCCGGGTTCGAAAACCACGCGATACAAAAAAAATTATGGTCCACAAATAGTTGTTCGGGGTCTGGGTGTTCTTTGTTTCATTGTTTGTAAAGTCCTCCGTAACTTAGGCAATAACCGGCCCCATGGCGCAGCGGTAGTGAATGCGACTGCTGTGCATGAGGTCTCAAGTTCGAATCCCGGGTCGGGCCAGCAAAAAGTTATTGGGCTTTCTGTTAAGAAATCTCAATAACAGCCCGGAGTTAGGAAGTTGGCGGTGTTGGACACCCCCGTGCCTCGGCAAGCACGTAAAGCCGTTGGTCCTGCACCTGATCTCTCTCCGGTCGTGTCGATTTACCGTCCCATCGGATCAGGAGAGTTAGGGAACAGAGAGTGCACTTGTGTTTACGCACACGCTTGTGCACTATAATATCTCCTGCGCAGATGGCCAGTCTCCGTTAAGATTGGCCGCCGTGACCGAAATCGGTCTGGAAGACATTATTATTATTAACTTAGGAAATATTCCTAGTGCGGGATAAACACTTTTCAAGAGATATAAAACTCGTATTTAACCTAACCCATACAACTATTTTAAAACCATACTTTATTAATTAAAACAAGTTATAACTTTATCAGCGTTCTTTTGACGTCGATGACATGTTATTCTTCAACATGTCATCGAGTAATGAAAATGTGGCGAGAATTTTATTTATTAGTTGTTGTCAACCATTTATTTACTTATTGCTCTTTTACTATTCTGTTGGTACATTAAAATTTATCTAGCAATCATTGGGTCCTAGACTGATCTCAGGTAAATTGGGTTATTTTGTCAGAAAATTCACAATAGCAGCACATTTAGATTATACGCCTACTGATAGGCAATAGTCTTGGCCCATATATCGGTACTTATTGGAATTGGTCTAGATACGTTTACCGCATGTAATATGAGCTTTGAACCAAAATTAGAACAGACTTTGTTTTTTTTATCTACCAGCTATTCCTTCAATTTACTCAAGAAACGTAATTTAAAATAGAATACAATATTAATGTATATTTCAATGTTCATTATTTATGTTGTATTTGTATGTGTTAATGGCAAAATATAGTGGACTATTAATTTACTTAAGACCTTCAAAAATTGTATTGACCTATGTTTAACAAATAAATGATTCTGCTTCTAAAAAATGTATTGTATTTTTGTGACGCAATGAACGTTATTGTTAGAAATGTACCAATAATACGGCACGTGTGTAGCCTGCCTAACTCCGAACGCCGGTACGGAATAGCAACTTGCGGTTGATAGTCGGACAAAAAATGTCCTTTTCTGCATTTTTATAGTTCTCAAAAGCGAGTCGTTACGTTGGTTACACGTAATTGGACCTGTTGTTGAATGTTCGTTTTGTTGAAAGCTGAGAGACTATCTTTTTTCTTACTTTAGAGTGTCAATTCGGTAGTAAGAGTTTTTGTTATTATATATGTATACTAGCTGCCCGGACAGACTTCGTTCTGTCAAAAGTAATTTTTCTTTCTTTTATGTTTACTTTATCACTAATGGGTATGAAAAATAGATAGTAGCCGATTCTCAGACCAGTAGGTCTGAGAATCGGCTACTATCTGAACATCAGTAATTCATTTATCGTCATTTGTGGCCTACTCATATTTCAATTATTATATTTATATACAGCACATTACCTTTACATTTATTTACAACAATACATATAATATATTATCTTACATATAAAATTCTCGTGTCACAATGTTAGTTAACATACTCCTCCGAAACGGCTTGACCGATTTTTATGAAATTTATATGCATATTTTACTAAATATGCATATAAATTTCATAAAAATCGAACAGTACTTTTTCCTGGATGAAGGGTATGTCCTTTACATTACCCCTGACAACTTCTTCTCTCTTAGCTTTTATTATCCCAAGTCACTTGGGGTCGGCTTTTCTAGTCTAACCGAATTTGACTGGATACCAGTTTTTACACGGAGCGGCTGCCACCTGACCTTTGCAACCCGAAAGCTAACGATACCCTAAGGCTATACCAATGTCAGGATATTAGAGGGTACTGACTTTCCCAATAACTGCCATAGATGTTCATGGCAGCCGGGACCGACAGCTTAACGTGCTCTCCGAGGCACGGAGCAGGCGATAATTGTCAATCAATACGCACATAATTCCGAAAAGTCATATAACTTCCGAAAGTCAGAGGTGCGCGACGTGGGTTCGAACTCAAGACCCTCTGCATTGCAGTTTGTTGGTCTCCCCACTGAGCTATCGCTGCCCCCTGACAACATTTATGCGAAATTGCATGGTGATCGGTCGTGTAATTAAGGCGTGAAAGGGATACAAATAAACAAACTCACATTCGCATCTGTAACATTAGTAAGGATATCTAAGCACCGGGGTCCAAGAGCCGGATATTAAAAGATTAATCCAATTATAATACCAAGTGTCTATTCTATATAATCTCTAAGTCTCTGTTTAAATACTCTCACACACACACATTTACACACACACACACACACACACACACACACACACACACACACACACATACTCACACACACATTTAAACACGCACACACACACACACACACTACTTAATAAGAAATGTAATTGTCAAAATGTTTTACTTAGTACTACTGCTGTTATTCATTTTAATAATATTAAACATGACACGTGCATCAAAAAGAAAAATTGTTTATAGGGGACCGGCATTGTACGCCTAAACACAAGCTATTCAGTAGCCTATCTAGGAGAGCAGTACTCTACCCATAACTTATTGTAGATTACGCATATTGTCAACTACGAGTATAAATGAATACCTGTAACACACAATAGCCTAAGTCAATGTTAACCTACAATCTCATTTCTGTAAATAAATAAATTATTATTATATTATATTATTATTAAATATGATCTAGCAAAACTGCGTCTCATTCTGTTCCGTAAACAAAAGTACTTAAAAATCAATCGCAAAAATAATAGCTCTGAAAATTAAATGTTGATAAAACATTTTGAAGAAGTTTTTAAGAACTTTACTCAACGTGTCTAAAACACGCCTAAGACATCGAAGTTCAAATTAAAAACAAATTTTAAGCTTCAGATTCACACGATATTATTGTGTAATGAGAAGTTGTTTGAACGAGTGTCTCTAGTTGCTGCATTTTAAGTTATGTTTTACTAAATAGCCACTGATGGTTGCGTGGTCTTCATCTTGGATGACACTTATTCATATAAATTGATATAGATTCACGCCGGTATACGCATAGGATAGATATATACGTATTATTTCAAACCACTATAACTATGTTTAATGTCCACATTGCCATGTAAAAGAATATTTCCTAATAAACCTATGAATCTTTGCCTAACCTGAAAATCTAATCTCATGATCTTGTTAATTCGTATCGGTATGACCATTAGTATGAAAAATAGTTAAATACCAATATCACTTAGCTGAAAATGTAAAAAAATTCAGGACTTCTATGGGAATGATTTAAGTACTTCTACGGATGATCTACCTTCGGACTGCCGCATAATACTTGCTTGCACACAGCCTGTGTAAGAGATACGGTAGCTGACGATTATGTAACATTAAAATCCTTTCTTTTTCAAACAATTCGTGAAAAGCGAGCTGACCGCCGCCATCAATGCAACCTAGCTGAAACGTCAACTTTTTCATAAATGTACAATAACTCTTAACATTATCACTTTAATCGCATCCCATCTCATCCCAGTTCGCTTGACATACATATACCAGTAATAACTTAGATATTATTCATTCGTACTGCCTGGGCGATACAACCATAATGTATGTGACTAGCGATAGCCTAGTGGGAGATCGTTGGACTGCCACGCAAAGGTCTTGGGTTCGATTGATATGTGCGTATTAAATAGGTAATTATTGCTTGCTTATACGGTGAAGGAAGATATTGTGAGGAAACCTGCATGTCTGAGAGTTGAATGTATGAATGCTCTCAAATATATGTGAAGTCTGCCAACCCGCACTGGGCCAGCGTGGTGGACTATAGCCTAAACCATAAGTCCCCGAAGTGGTTCAGGTGGACCCCCAGGGTTCTATAGGAGACTCGACGGGGGTCTAAGTCGGCGTGATGAAAAAATGGGGGTCCACAATTCATAAGCTCAAGGGGGTCAAGGGGTCCACGACCGACGACGATATTTGCTTTCTATAGTGAAGAACTAATACTTATGTTGGCTTGACTTCACTTAACAATGTAGGCAGATAATATTTTAAGAAGCTCAGCGACCATTACTTGTAAAAACTTGCATATTACATATTCAGTACCAGTGGTCTAAAAACAAAAAATATGTCAGCCTCTGGAGATTTGATCAAATATAAATACGAATGCCAGGGAACCTCTGACCTAAGCCCTTCTCACACTGAGAAGAGGCCCGTGCCCAGCAGTGGGACAGTTTAATACAGGGCTGATATTATTACTACTATGTATGGTCTCGTATTCGACTTCCGTAAAGTATTATTGAAGTTCAAATTCTCAGAAGCAACACGGAGTCCGAAAACGTGTTCGGTGGTCGTCAATATGCTCGGCTCTTATGACGTGAAACCCAAAACAATGGCTGGTGAATGTTCATGCCATGTCTGCCTATACCTTCATAAGTATCTATTTAAGTTCTATCTCTGCAAAAGCAAATCGCTGTATCTAAAATTAACGATTGAAATAAATGTATCGGACATTCAAGAAGCAATAACAATGGCATTGTGATATCGTTAGAAGAGACTTCAAGCTTCTTAGAATTCATTACCAACAGCTTAAGAACAGTAATTGGTTTCTGTTTTGTTCTTTGCATTTTTTTAAATAAAATCTTAGATAATTATAGTCGCTAGTGTATACCCAAAGCGATAGGCAAAGATGTGTTAAACTTACGCTTTGCCCGATATATTTGATTACCAGGCAATAAAGAGTGAGCCTATTGCCAGCCATATTAGCATAGTAACATGGTGCCTGACTCCATGATGCCTCTGAGAATTTCGGCATTGGTAAACCGAATAACACTTTGCCCGATCCGGGATTCAAATTCTAAACCTCGCACAGCTTTGCATTTATTACCGCTACTCCACCTAGAGTAAGTTTTAAATTTGACCTAAGTTAAATTGTATATAAGATATAGGTCCAAACCTGTATATCTGAATTCTGTTTATAGGTATACCTATATTATTCTTGTGTATAATTTAAGACTATTTGTAAGGAGGCCGATCCGTAAAATCCATGATAGGCTTTCAAGATAAAAATCAAGTATTATTTCAGGCTAGCTTTTGTACAAGCATGAGTATGCGAACTTGATTTACCTAAATATTTATTGTATAAATATTTAAATCTCAGATTTGCCAAACTCACGTAGGTCTGGCGGTTCTACAATCTCAGTTATAGCGAAGTACTGGACGTATTATTAAATTAATCGATCATTAATGGTTCATCATACCAATTTCGTAATGGGAAAATCTTAAAACAAAAAGGAATGACTATCTTACAGAATTTTTATTGTAAAGCATTTTCTATTACGCCAACCATATTTCCGCACTAAATCAGGTACCATAGAAAACAGGCGCAAGAAATCACGATTCCATAAATTGTTCCGTAAAACTTCAATGTGTTTTTTTCATTTCGCATTTATCCGGAGTTTCTTTGCTCGCTTTAATTTAAAAAGTTGGATTGATGTCCTGAGGCTGAATCACTGGGTTTTTTTCTCAACGGTATTTATGTAGCTCAAATTATCTACCTGTTATTGCTCTTTCAATGGTTATCATGTGCTGATGTTTTTTTAATTTGTCCAGATTACTGTTTGTATGAGTATTGTTCCAGAAAATTAATCTTTGACAACAAATCGTATCCTTGGGGGAATAATATAAACGGTGTGACAATTTGTGTTTTCATTGTGATATGAATCCTCCAACTCTGTTAAATGAAGATATTTATTTTTTGTACCTTTTTCGGGTTTCATACTGATCCAATACAAAAAGATAATTATTTTATATTATTTGCGCGTTTCGTGCCTTTCTAGAGAAAGATAAGGATTGCCTCAAATCTACGAGAATATGTAAAGAATATAATAAAAGTAAATGAAGCAAAAAAGTATACCAGGATCGAAAGATATTGCAACAGAAAAATCGTAATCTCTGCCTACCGCACCGAGAAACGGACGTCAGTCTATGTATAATTTGCCGATAATAGAGTACAATGGTCTAAGCAAAATTAGTTATGTTTATTCATATTATGTTTAATTCATTTAAATATTCATGCGATATTTATCCATAAACGAAAACCCATTATTTAATTCAATAAAAACAATAACAGTATTCTACTGCTTATTATCTTCTGTTTACGCGAATGTTATTCATTGAAATTAAACTACTACATACGGATTTTATCGCGTTGTTTATTTAACACTTTTTACATAATTTAGAAACTACTACTATTAAACTTTCCCAATCCTTTCATTACCCTAGACTCAGTAACGCGTTACTGATACTCCTGATACTCCAACTGATTATAGGCTTCAGTAGCATGCTTCTATATCCACAAAATATAATTATCATCATGTCAGCTTTAAACTTGTTTACTAGCTAAATAATAAAAATAAAAAAACATAATGCAACATGTCTATTCACTAACAAAAACCCGAACTAGCTTACTTTATTTATCTAGCTACTTACTTTAATAAAAAAATAAACGCACAGACACAATATTGCATGACCAATAGACTGGAGTGCTTTGAGGCATCTCAGATTAGTACCGTTGTAGTCCGACCCGCTGTTACGGATTTCTCACAAATGGGACATACGTGCTTGTTAGTTGTACGATTCTGGAGTTTATTGTAAAGTAGACAGCTAAAAAGATACTACGTAATGATAAAATAAGCTGAAAGATGAAGTTTTAGAACTGATTCTTTAAATTGAATATCAAAAGAAAAGATTTTCGACAAACTGCAAAAATAAGATTTGAGCCAGATTCTCTGACTCCTTTGGACCCCGGCAAAATTCTTAGTTATCCGATTTTTTGTTCTAAAGGTACTTAGAAAAGTAAAATATAGAAAAAATATATTAATTTTGGATCGCCCTTAGTAAGAAAACGTTCTATGTATTAAAATATTTGTTATCCTTCAGCCATATCAAAACATTAATTTTATGTATTATTAAAGCCTTTTGTTTTTTTTTTAATTTCATATAATATTGCTAATCATTATTATTATTCTCTTGGCAGTGCCTCAGATATTAAATTTATTATAAATATACTAAAATGACGAAATTGAAAGATTTTAATTACTTAAGTTGTACCAAATGCTTAGGACATTTTGAAGAATATCGCCTTGTGATCATTTGCCAGCACGGAACATTATAAGTTTGCCACTATCAATGTGCCAAACAGAGCAAATAGAATATTAATGAAGGAAGCGACCAATAACCTGTAAAATTTTATTAACGCTAATAATGGTATGTTATGCCGTGGCATAAGTTCTCATGTTTGCGTTGCACCACAAGATTACCGGATCGTAGAAGAACAGAGTATAATCCCTCCAACACAAAGTGTGGATCCTTCCATCAGGTTGTATAATCTTACCTAGTGGGCTCCGGCCTGATGGTTGATCCCTGGTGAAGTTGGGTGATTTCTGTTCAAACTTACCTCATCGGGGATATACACCACTATATATAAAGCGTTCATAAAACATACTGCATATCATATCTTCAATTAATTTGTTAAACAACCGTGCGAGAACCTTTTTTTTTTTTTTTTTTTTTTTACGTGGGGAAATGCACCTGATGCATACCCCCCCGCCACTAGGGGAGGCGAGAGGGTTATGTCCGGCTCTCCCGTATTTCGGGCATACGGACTAAAACCCCACGGTGTGCCCCTTCGCTGCCTTGAATAGTGGATGGGCCGCTGGTAAAGAAACTACCTCAGCGACCCACCCAGCAGACTACAACTCCTGGACGACGCCCCGGCACTACAGAGGGCGTCGGACCGACTCAATGGCTGGCGGGTGGAAGATCCCCGTTCTTCCGCCCGCGGCCTACGTTACGGCGGCATGAGGCGCGCGAACGCGCGCCTGCGCCGCCCGGTTCGCCGGCGACGGCTCGGATCCGCAAGGATACTTTCCTCACGGATCCGCTCCGCCGCCTCCTTCTGCGAGATGATGTCCTCGCAGAAGGATGCGACCGCTGCCCACTTCCTCTCGCTGTCGACCATGGCTTTGATCACGGCCGGCAGCGAGAGGTCTTCACCCACAACCTCAATGAGTTCACGGCGCTGCACCGCCCAAGCAGAACATTGCTCGAACGTGTGCTGCGCCGTGTCCTCCACACACTCGCAGTGGTGGCAGATGGGACTCGGTTCCCTCCTAGCGACCGTGTGCAGGTATTTGCCAAAGCAACCGTGCCCTGACAACACCCGCACCAGCCGGAAGGAAAGGGTCCCATGCTGCCGCCCTGCCCACCGCTCCAACATCGGCTGGAGGGCCCCAACGGTTCTGAAACCGGCCATAGGAGCCTCCAGCCGCGCCTTCCATTTTAAAATCATGCCCTGGTGGGCTTGATTCCGCGCGCGCTCTATGATAGCCGGAAGGGGACGGCAACCCGTCTCCTCCCGCACTTCCTCACTCACTGTGTACACTTCGGCGAGCACCTCAGCCTCCAAATCCCACGGGGGTGTCCCGGCCAATGCGCAAGCTGCATCGGCCGACACCGTGCGGTATCCTCGTATTACCCTGACCGCTATGACTCTCTGCGGTCTCCGCAAGAGAGTCCTGCACTGAGCGGTCAGGGAGTCAACCCACACCGGTGCGCCGTAAAGCGCCATCGACCGGATAACCCCCGTGTAGAGTCGCCGGCAACCAGCACTAGGCCCGCCCAAATTTGGCAATAACCGCCCGAGGGCGGACGCAGTGCCGAGAAGCTTCGGGGCGAGCTGTCTAAAATGCTCGTCGAAGTGCCACCTTCCGTCCAGCACCAAGCCCAGATATTTCATGTGGGCCTGGACGGGAACGCGCGTCGAGCCCACCATTATCGAGGCGCCACGGGGTGGACCGCGACGAGGCCCATGAAAGACCAGGGCCTCCGTCTTGTTAATAGCCACCCGTAAACCCAGCGCCTCGATACGCCCGACCACCTGGGAAACCCCCATAGTGGCCAAACGGGCCGCCTCCTCGAAGGTACCCCCACGGGCTGTGACGAGGGTGTCGTCAGCGTAACTAATGACACTCAGCCCGGGGGGTAGGACAGCACGTAGGGCCCAGTCGTACCCAATGTCCCACAGGAGCGGACCTAGAACCGATCCCTGCGGGACACCGCACGACATGGGCCGCCGCCAAACCTCGCCTCGAACCTCGAGGAGGACACTCCTGCCTCTTAGATAGTCTGCCACCAGCCGCTCCAGGTAAAAAGGTACTCCGTGATATCGAAGCGCCCCCTGGACACAGCTGTATGGCAGACTATTAAACGCGTTGGCGATGTCTAAAGACACCGCCAACAGAACACCGCCACCGACGACCGCCTCCTCGGCCGCGGTCCTCAGGCGCATAATGGCCCCGATTGTCGAACGTCCTGCCCGGAATCCGAACTGAGCGTCCGACAGGTCGGGACCGACCGTGCTCAGGTGCTGGACGATGCGGGTGGCGAGAATTTTCTCAAACATCTTCCCCGCCTCGTCCAGCAGCACTATGGGCCTGTACGCCGCGGTCGACTCTGGAGGCCGTCCCGGCTTGGCCAGCAGTACCAGCTTCCCCTCCTTCCAGCACTCAGGGAATCGTCCCGACACCAGGCTCGCGTCGAAAAGTTCCCTGAGGCGGACATCCAGGTGATCGAGGGCCAGCGCGAGAGCTCGCGCCGGCACACCGTCAGGTCCAGGGGCGGTCGTCTTGGAGCGGATCCGCAAGACAGCCGCCCCCATCTCCGCATCTGTAACCAGGGGAGCACTGAGGTCGGCCTCCCGATGTCGGCCTCCCGATGGGGCCATTGTCGGGGGCACGTGCTCTGCCCGGTCAGGAAATAATTCCTCGACCACCTCGGAGAGGAAGTTGGGCTGGAGGGTCTCCGTAAGGGGGGGGGCCCGCGCACGGAGCTTGTTCAGTGCCATCCGATATGGGCGCCCCCAGGGGTCAAGGTCTAGACCCTCCAGCATCTCACTATTCGCCCGTTCCTTGGCGCGGCAAATGGCCGACTGCAGAGACGCCCTCGCTTCGCAATACGCGTCATACAGTCGGCCCTCCTCTCGCTCATCGCGGCGGCGACGGCCTCGGCTGCGTGTGTACAACCTCCGGGCACGAATGCAGGCCGCACGGAGGTCCGCCAGCTCCTGGGACCACCAGTAGACCCCCCTCGGGGTCCAGTGTCGCACTCGGGGCATGGCCGCGTCGCAAACAGCTTGAATGCTGTCGCGAAAGCGGACAGCCCCAGAGTCTACCCCCCCAGACGGGGGTGCAGGAGACAGCCAAGCTTGAACTATGGCTGCCTCTTCCAGTAAGTCCCGGTTTAGCCTCTTCACAGCCCACCGCGGAAAGCGAGAAGTTCTGCCCGCCGACGGGCGATGACCCCTGCTAGGGTCCCGGAGCAGGGAGACACCCAGACGGATATACCGATGGTCCGAAAGGGTCTCCACCTCCTCCAGAACACGCCATCCCCTTACGCGTGCAGCGAGGGCAGGGGTAGCAAACGAGAGGTCCACTATCGACCCCCCCTGCCGTCGCACGCACGTGTTGACGGCGCCCCTGTTCAGCAAACAGAGGCCCGCCGCATCGGCCCACTCTTCGACCGCCCTTCCTCGGACATCCGTGCGGGGGGACCCCCACGCAGTAGACTTTGCGTTAAAGTCCCCCATCACAAGGATGCGGCTAGATGATATCCGCCGTATCGAGGCCTCCAAGTTGTTGAGAAAGGCCTCGAAATCTGCCAGACTCCTGTTCGGGGAGAAGTACACACCAACGATTGTGACCTCTCCCCACACGGCCGCAACGTATCCCGCTCCCCTCTCCTTAACTGAGAGGGAGGGTGAACGAGGCGCCGTGGAGCCGACGACTGCCACGGAGCTGTCCCGGTCACCTGCCCAATTGGGGCTGGGAGGAACATAATATGGCTCCGCGGCTACAGCTACACCGATCGACCACTCCGCCATGGAC
Source organism: Catocala fraxini (assembly GCA_930367265.1). NCBI lineage: Eukaryota > Metazoa > Arthropoda > Insecta > Lepidoptera > Erebidae > Catocala > Catocala fraxini. Next base: position 12,049,910 of record OV884046.1, read on the forward strand.
TGCAGGAAAAGGTCCTGCGCTCGGGCGGAGTGGTTGAGATTCGCCTGGAGGAGGAGATAGTCACGGTCCTGGTCCATGACTAAGTCGACATCCCCTCCTCCACCGTCGAGGGCGGTCTTACGTTAGGAGATAGGGCGGCAGCCGGGGTCGATGGGCTGCCCCCTTCTACACGCTTTGTGGGCGGGGATTTGCACCCCCTGTCGCCACGGAAGTGGGCAGCTGATCGACCAGCCGCCACGCACGCCGGGCAGTGCGGGGTCGCCTTGCACGCTCCAGCGAGGTGCCCAGGCTGACCGCAGCGATAACAGGCGTCACTGCGGTCCACGGGGCTAGGGCACTTAATACGAGCGTGCCCAGCTCCCCCACACCTAAAACATCTCATGGGCCGAGCAGCCAGGATGTTGACCCTGGCCGAGCTCCAGCCCACGAGCAGACGCCCGGCGTCAGCCAGCAGCTTGGCCGCGGCGACAGGGCATTGTGCCCACACAGCGCCGACCCCCCCAGGGCCGGGACGGATGGTGCCAATCCTTATAGCATCCGCAGCACAACCAGTTCTGGCACTAATGGCACCAGAGACGTCCCCCGCGGACACCGAATCATCGAGGCCGGTGATGCGCATCTCTGCACACTTTACCGGCCTCGCAATCCTGACACCATCCGTCTCAGGAAACAGACTCCTGAGCTTAGCGGCGATATTGTCTGCCGCTTCACCTCCGTCAGCTCCGGGGAACTCCAGGATGCGGCCTCCTGTGTGAGTCTGGCGGACCCTGGCTCCGGGGTGCGTAACGTCCCCGGTGTTCCGCCTCGCCTTGGAGAGCACGGCCTGATACGTCAGGCCGCGCTCAGCCGCCTCCGGTAGCACCGTGATGACCACGGCAGCTGACGTTGGCGCTCGGAGTCTGTTTCTCCTCCGCCTCTTTTTCTTGGCCCCGCCTTGGTTCCCGGGGCCAGGTCTTACTGCCGCTGCAGTCGTCGCAGCAGCAGTCGTCGCAGCAGCAGCCGTAGCAGCAGCCGCAGCGGGCTTCTTGGCCTTCCTACGGCGAGCCTTACCCGTATTCTCTACTGTCCGCCAGCCCTCTCCCTGAGGGATGGCAGGCGCAGGAGCGGGCGGCGCAATGAGCGCAGGTCCAATGGGGCCTCGCCGCAAGGTCTGGGGCGGAGGAGCCCTGGGTGCTGGAAGAGGTGGGAAGTCTTTGGCAGACTTCTGCCGTCCTCCCTTCCCAACCCTGTTGCGAACCGTTGAGGGCGCGCGAGGGGCTTCCGGTGCCGGCGACGATGGCGCTGGCGGGGCCTTACCAGCCACAGAGGCGGCAGCAGCGGCGGCCGCAGGCGGCGCGGCTTGCAGCCGCGACCGATAACTTGGTGCCGGCAGCAGTCGGTCACCGAGACCTGCTATGCGGGCGTCCACATATTTAAACATCGTCGCCTGCAGGTCCAGTTCTTGCCCTGATGGTTGGGGCGCCTGTTTCGATGCCCGCCCCCGGGTTTCAGCCCTAAGCCGCACCATCTCCCGGCGCAACTCAGCCATTTCCGTCTCCAGCCGCGTGAATTTGTCGGCCAGGTACACGACCGACTCCCTTGTTGCAGCTGCCGCCTCCTTTAAGTGCTTCTGGAAGGTACCCTTGAGGTTCCGAGACTTGGACGCCACCTTCGTCACAATCTCGGATCCATCAAGGACCCTCTGCACCGCCTCTGCTACCGACTTGGGAGTGGGGCTGCTTCCCTGCGGCCGGATTTTCTGCGCGAGCTGCGCTACCTCCTCCTCCGCGCACAGCTCTGTCGCCGCGCGCTTAGCTGCTGCCACCTCAGCCGCCTTTGCCGGGCCGTAAGGCCCTGGTGTGCCGGGCCGGTCCCTGCCCCTTCGGGCAGTCCCGACCTTTGGGTTTGGCGCTGCGCTCGAATCCCCTTCAGACTCGGTATTCATCCGACGGGATCGGCGCTTGCGCTTCCGTGCTAGTGCCGCCTTGTCCGGGACTAGCCCCAAGGCGACACTCATCGCGGAGTCGGTGTCCGACTCCGCAGGGGTTTCGGTGCCTGAAATTTCGCGCGGCACGGCGCTGCGATGTTGGTTGCCCCCCCCAGAATACGAGGGGCAGACGGAGCCAGCAGGCTCCGTGAGGGATTCTCCGGGCGCGGCGCACCCGGTACCCCGTGCGAGAACCTAATCCAACAATTAACTTGATAACCGAGACAACATTTACTAAAGGAATTCATTCTAGAAACAAGTGAGAATCAGCAATGAATTGCCGTAAATCTTAGAGTTCGAAGAAATGGTTCAAGTAATATGCAAAGGTCACGTGATAACACGTGACCTTGAGGTCAGAGGTCAAAGATCATAGTCATTTCGGGGGTATATCGACTATGCTGTTTCAAATTTCGTTGACCGCAAGTCACTAGCTCTTACAATTCTTGAGTTGAAAGTAGTATGACAGACAGATGGACGGATGGACGGATGTACAGAGGTGTTGTATAAGAGCTTTTTCGAACTCTAAAAACCAGTAATTTATTTTAAGTCTTTTACAAGGCCTTTGACTACTCATGCTTTAAACAAGGTATTTTATATTCTTATAAGTCTTTTGATCTAGATGTCTAAAGTCTTAAGTTAATTCTTTTGGAAAACATAAGATAACAAAAACAGTAAATAGTTGATAGTCTTTATACTTTTATTAACATCATACAAGTTGTTTTCTTACGTCTACGTTTAAGATGCTTACTGAAATTAAATAGCTTTCAAAATTCTGTTATATATTTTTAAATCGATTATTTAAATGTTGATAAAACATTTTGAAGAAGTTTTTAAGAACTTTACTCAACGTGTCTAAAACACGCCTAAGACATCGAAGTTCAAATTAAAAACAAATTTTAAGCTTCAGATTCACACGATATTATTGTGTAATGAGAAGTTGTTTGAACGAGTGTCTCTAGTTGCTGCATTTTAAGTTATGTTTTACTAAATAGCCACTGATGGTTGCGTGGTCTTCATCTTGGATGACACTTATTCATATAAATTGATATAGATTCACGCCGGTATACGCATAGGATAGATATATACGTATTATTTCAAACCACTATAACTATGTTTAATGTCCACATTGCCATGTAAAAGAATATTTCCTAATAAACCTATGAATCTTTGCCTAACCTGAAAATCTAATCTCATGATCTTGTTAATTCGTATCGGTATGACCATTAGTATGAAAAATAGTTAAATACCAATATCACTTAGCTGAAAATGTAAAAAAATTCAGGACTTCTATGGGAATGATTTAAGTACTTCTACGGATGATCTACCTTCGGACTGCCGCATAATACTTGCTTGCACACAGCCTGTGTAAGAGATACGGTAGCTGACGATTATGTAACATTAAAATCCTTTCTTTTTCAAACAATTCGTGAAAAGCGAGCTGACCGCCGCCATCAATGCAACCTAGCTGAAACGTCAACTTTTTCATAAATGTACAATAACTCTTAACATTATCACTTTAATCGCATCCCATCTCATCCCAGTTCGCTTGACATACATATACCAGTAATAACTTAGATATTATTCATTCGTACTGCCTGGGCGATACAACCATAATGTATGTGACTAGCGATAGCCTAGTGGGAGATCGTTGGACTGCCACGCAAAGGTCTTGGGTTCGATTGATATGTGCGTATTAAATAGGTAATTATTGCTTGCTTATACGGTGAAGGAAGATATTGTGAGGAAACCTGCATGTCTGAGAGTTGAATGTATGAATGCTCTCAAATATATGTGAAGTCTGCCAACCCGCACTGGGCCAGCGTGGTGGACTATAGCCTAAACCATAAGTCCCCGAAGTGGTTCAGGTGGACCCCCAGGGTTCTATAGGAGACTCGACGGGGGTCTAAGTCGGCGTGATGAAAAAATGGGGGTCCACAATTCATAAGCTCAAGGGGGTCAAGGGGTCCACGACCGACGACGATATTTGCTTTCTATAGTGAAGAACTAATACTTATGTTGGCTTGACTTCACTTAACAATGTAGGCAGATAATATTTTAAGAAGCTCAGCGACCATTACTTGTAAAAACTTGCATATTACATATTCAGTACCAGTGGTCTAAAAACAAAAAATATGTCAGCCTCTGGAGATTTGATCAAATATAAATACGAATGCCAGGGAACCTCTGACCTAAGCCCTTCTCACACTGAGAAGAGGCCCGTGCCCAGCAGTGGGACAGTTTAATACAGGGCTGATATTATTACTACTATGTATGGTCTCGTATTCGACTTCCGTAAAGTATTATTGAAGTTCAAATTCTCAGAAGCAACACGGAGTCCGAAAACGTGTTCGGTGGTCGTCAATATGCTCGGCTCTTATGACGTGAAACCCAAAACAATGGCTGGTGAATGTTCATGCCATGTCTGCCTATACCTTCATAAGTATCTATTTAAGTTCTATCTCTGCAAAAGCAAATCGCTGTATCTAAAATTAACGATTGAAATAAATGTATCGGACATTCAAGAAGCAATAACAATGGCATTGTGATATCGTTAGAAGAGACTTCAAGCTTCTTAGAATTCATTACCAACAGCTTAAGAACAGTAATTGGTTTCTGTTTTGTTCTTTGCATTTTTTTAAATAAAATCTTAGATAATTATAGTCGCTAGTGTATACCCAAAGCGATAGGCAAAGATGTGTTAAACTTACGCTTTGCCCGATATATTTGATTACCAGGCAATAAAGAGTGAGCCTATTGCCAGCCATATTAGCATAGTAACATGGTGCCTGACTCCATGATGCCTCTGAGAATTTCGGCATTGGTAAACCGAATAACACTTTGCCCGATCCGGGATTCAAATTCTAAACCTCGCACAGCTTTGCATTTATTACCGCTACTCCACCTAGAGTAAGTTTTAAATTTGACCTAAGTTAAATTGTATATAAGATATAGGTCCAAACCTGTATATCTGAATTCTGTTTATAGGTATACCTATATTATTCTTGTGTATAATTTAAGACTATTTGTAAGGAGGCCGATCCGTAAAATCCATGATAGGCTTTCAAGATAAAAATCAAGTATTATTTCAGGCTAGCTTTTGTACAAGCATGAGTATGCGAACTTGATTTACCTAAATATTTATTGTATAAATATTTAAATCTCAGATTTGCCAAACTCACGTAGGTCTGGCGGTTCTACAATCTCAGTTATAGCGAAGTACTGGACGTATTATTAAATTAATCGATCATTAATGGTTCATCATACCAATTTCGTAATGGGAAAATCTTAAAACAAAAAGGAATGACTATCTTACAGAATTTTTATTGTAAAGCATTTTCTATTACGCCAACCATATTTCCGCACTAAATCAGGTACCATAGAAAACAGGCGCAAGAAATCACGATTCCATAAATTGTTCCGTAAAACTTCAATGTGTTTTTTTCATTTCGCATTTATCCGGAGTTTCTTTGCTCGCTTTAATTTAAAAAGTTGGATTGATGTCCTGAGGCTGAATCACTGGGTTTTTTTCTCAACGGTATTTATGTAGCTCAAATTATCTACCTGTTATTGCTCTTTCAATGGTTATCATGTGCTGATGTTTTTTTAATTTGTCCAGATTACTGTTTGTATGAGTATTGTTCCAGAAAATTAATCTTTGACAACAAATCGTATCCTTGGGGGAATAATATAAACGGTGTGACAATTTGTGTTTTCATTGTGATATGAATCCTCCAACTCTGTTAAATGAAGATATTTATTTTTTGTACCTTTTTCGGGTTTCATACTGATCCAATACAAAAAGATAATTATTTTATATTATTTGCGCGTTTCGTGCCTTTCTAGAGAAAGATAAGGATTGCCTCAAATCTACGAGAATATGTAAAGAATATAATAAAAGTAAATGAAGCAAAAAAGTATACCAGGATCGAAAGATATTGCAACAGAAAAATCGTAATCTCTGCCTACCGCACCGAGAAACGGACGTCAGTCTATGTATAATTTGCCGATAATAGAGTACAATGGTCTAAGCAAAATTAGTTATGTTTATTCATATTATGTTTAATTCATTTAAATATTCATGCGATATTTATCCATAAACGAAAACCCATTATTTAATTCAATAAAAACAATAACAGTATTCTACTGCTTATTATCTTCTGTTTACGCGAATGTTATTCATTGAAATTAAACTACTACATACGGATTTTATCGCGTTGTTTATTTAACACTTTTTACATAATTTAGAAACTACTACTATTAAACTTTCCCAATCCTTTCATTACCCTAGACTCAGTAACGCGTTACTGATACTCCTGATACTCCAACTGATTATAGGCTTCAGTAGCATGCTTCTATATCCACAAAATATAATTATCATCATGTCAGCTTTAAACTTGTTTACTAGCTAAATAATAAAAATAAAAAAACATAATGCAACATGTCTATTCACTAACAAAAACCCGAACTAGCTTACTTTATTTATCTAGCTACTTACTTTAATAAAAAAATAAACGCACAGACACAATATTGCATGACCAATAGACTGGAGTGCTTTGAGGCATCTCAGATTAGTACCGTTGTAGTCCGACCCGCTGTTACGGATTTCTCACAAATGGGACATACGTGCTTGTTAGTTGTACGATTCTGGAGTTTATTGTAAAGTAGACAGCTAAAAAGATACTACGTAATGATAAAATAAGCTGAAAGATGAAGTTTTAGAACTGATTCTTTAAATTGAATATCAAAAGAAAAGATTTTCGACAAACTGCAAAAATAAGATTTGAGCCAGATTCTCTGACTCCTTTGGACCCCGGCAAAATTCTTAGTTATCCGATTTTTTGTTCTAAAGGTACTTAGAAAAGTAAAATATAGAAAAAATATATTAATTTTGGATCGCCCTTAGTAAGAAAACGTTCTATGTATTAAAATATTTGTTATCCTTCAGCCATATCAAAACATTAATTTTATGTATTATTAAAGCCTTTTGTTTTTTTTTTAATTTCATATAATATTGCTAATCATTATTATTATTCTCTTGGCAGTGCCTCAGATATTAAATTTATTATAAATATACTAAAATGACGAAATTGAAAGATTTTAATTACTTAAGTTGTACCAAATGCTTAGGACATTTTGAAGAATATCGCCTTGTGATCATTTGCCAGCACGGAACATTATAAGTTTGCCACTATCAATGTGCCAAACAGAGCAAATAGAATATTAATGAAGGAAGCGACCAATAACCTGTAAAATTTTATTAACGCTAATAATGGTATGTTATGCCGTGGCATAAGTTCTCATGTTTGCGTTGCACCACAAGATTACCGGATCGTAGAAGAACAGAGTATAATCCCTCCAACACAAAGTGTGGATCCTTCCATCAGGTTGTATAATCTTACCTAGTGGGCTCCGGCCTGATGGTTGATCCCTGGTGAAGTTGGGTGATTTCTGTTCAAACTTACCTCATCGGGGATATACACCACTATATATAAAGCGTTCATAAAACATACTGCATATCATATCTTCAATTAATTTGTTAAACAACCGTGCGAGAACCTAATCCAACAATTAACTTGATAACCGAGACAACATTTACTAAAGGAATTCATTCTAGAAACAAGTGAGAATCAGCAATGAATTGCCGTAAATCTTAGAGTTCGAAGAAATGGTTCAAGTAATATGCAAAGGTCACGTGATAACACGTGACCTTGAGGTCAGAGGTCAAAGATCATAGTCATTTCGGGGGTATATCGACTATGCTGTTTCAAATTTCGTTGACCGCAAGTCACTAGCTCTTACAATTCTTGAGTTGAAAGTAGTATGACAGACAGATGGACGGATGGACGGATGTACAGAGGTGTTGTATAAGAGCTTTTTCGAACTCTAAAAACCAGTAATTTATTTTAAGTCTTTTACAAGGCCTTTGACTACTCATGCTTTAAACAAGGTATTTTATATTCTTATAAGTCTTTTGATCTAGATGTCTAAAGTCTTAAGTTAATTCTTTTGGAAAACATAAGATAACAAAAACAGTAAATAGTTGATAGTCTTTATACTTTTATTAACATCATACAAGTTGTTTTCTTACGTCTACGTTTAAGATGCTTACTGAAATTAAATAGCTTTCAAAATTCTGTTATATATTTTTAAATCGATTATTTATGTTTATAACTTAATCGATTAATTGATCTGTATTTTATTATGTAAGCTTGTAGCCAAATCTTTCATTACAATAAAACTGAGAAAAATAATTTGTATTGTACATGGTATATTGCATCATCATAGTTATATGATCCACAAGTAGTTGTTCCGAGTCTGGTTGTCATTTATGTACGATGTTTGAATGTTTGTAAAATTTGCATTTACAAAAAGAATCTGTGCACTTAACAAAAATTTAAAAGTTACTGTATTTCTCATTTACCCGTTTTCTAAAAAGAAAGTTAACACAAAATATGTTAACAGAAGGTCAAACGCTTTTGTGACTGCCTGACTGAATTAGCAATAGCCAATGCCACGCCACTTGACTTGAATCTTAATAATTTTGACATGCCGTTGATTAGCCTTTTAGAAATCGAGTATAAGTTCAATACTCAAAAACAAAACTTGAATATACAATAACCAATATATTAATTCTGTTTATAAACCCTTCTTCTTATGAAAACAGTTCAATTTATATAGCTTCATAAATGCTACCATACATAAGAATCATGAATGAACATCATAACAATGTCATCGTCTGAGAAGTTTCCTACAAAAATAAACACAGGCATTATTTTTATATTACAGTTGTCAAGAAAACCCACATTTCAAGTCACATTCAGTGAACATTACACCGGTGTGTCAGATATTATTCTCTTCTGAATAGGGATGGTTCATAAACGACACAATGATTAGGTTCTCTCTATTGTTAAAGAGAAAATCTTGCAATTCGTCTTAATAAGAATTCACTCATAATAGAAACTGATTTCGTTTTAGTTCCGTTTTGTATGAAAACATTAAGGGATTGCCTTTTACGTTTTTGAACAATGAAAACAGTAATTAGGAATAACACCTTAGGCATTATGAAAATTAATTCAAAAGTTTACTTGGATGATAAGCTGAGATTAAAATAATTAAGTTAACATTTTGGATGACAGAGAAGCGGATGGAAACCTTTTGAATTTTAGACAAGGGTTGATGGACATGATTTAACACTAGAAGACAAGCGCGTTCTACTATAATAGATGAGTTGCGATTACTACCGTGCCATTTCTTAATTTTTCATCTATCCCCGTGCCCCCTTTCTTTTTTTTACTTGGGCGATTGCTTTGGCGCATACCCTTCTACGGGGGCGGGCGGAGAGGCTATGTCGGGCTCACCGGGGTTAAAGAGAGATGGTAATGATGATAAGAATGGACCTCCCGGTAATACCGACTAAACCTACCACGGTGTTCCTCGACAGAACCGCAATCGGCGGGGCCGCGCGAATCATTTTCACATGCAGTTGCGACCCCGCCGAGGTTTCGGCCCGCCGAATGAAACGGCAGGCCACTACACGAAAAGACCTACACACCTTGGTCACTTAATCCTACTGTCCCTACTGTTGAACAGTTGTACACATGACACAGAGGAGCGCGTAGGAACACGCACGCTGCTTCTCGGATTTGGTGCTGAATGGGTGGTGGGCAGGCCCACAAAGCCCACCACCCTCAGGTAAAACCTCAGGCTGGCTGGAGGTCGCCTCGCGCCCTTCAGCGCCCGATTCTGCGATGGGGGAGAGGGCTCAAGCGCTCCCTTTCCTGCTCCACCACCTCCTCAATAGAAATAACTTCCTTACAAAAGGAGGCGACGGCGTTTCAAGACCTCTCACTCCGGACCATAGACTGAACCACGGCCGGGAGCGAGAGGGCAACCATACCGACTGCCACGATCAACTTACGGCACTACGATGCCCAGGCGAGGCAGTCCACCAAAGTGTGCAGCGCCGAGTCCTCAACAACGCCGTGGCAATCGCCGCAGTGGTGACAACTGGGTGTCTCTTGCCAGCCTATGCGACACAGGAACTGGCCAAAGCAACCGTGGCCAGTCATTACCTGTGTCAGCCGGAAGGTGAGGGCGCCATGCCGTCTCTCCAGCCACTCCTCAAAAACGGGTCTTACCGCCACGATTGTGGCGTGCCCGGCACTGGGGTGCACAAGTCGATTTCTCCATTTTTCCACCAGGACCTGGCGGAGCTCAGACCGTGCCGCCTCTAGAGGACAAGGAAGTGGTCCTTCGCCCTGAGCCAGCGCCTCCTATCTATCCCCCGCCCTAAGGTAAACCTCGTCGACTAAATTACGTACGCCGTGGCGTGTGCGCACAATCCTGTAATTTCCCGCCAAAAACTGTATTCTACTATAGTAGTACACGCTATTTGCGTAAAAATGAAAGGTAAGTGTAGTTTATTTTTTGTGTTGATTTTATTACTATAATAAGCACTTTCTATACTTTTTATCTCTTTATTTAGTATATTATATACCTTTGTTTATTTTCTAGTGAAAAATAATATTAATTATCGATGGATCCTGATGTCGAAAATTGTGTGCTGGCTTGGCTGCTGGAAGAACATGACGATGAAGAAGTAATCCAGAGCGAAGAAGAAACAGTGCCGAAGGAAGAAGATTTACGGAACCAGATGACTGAAGAGTTCAGTGACTCTTCTTCCTCAACTGAAGACAAGTGCCTCTTTTGGAATTGCCCGAAATAGTATTAGGTCAGGTGAGCTTTTCAATGTCCTCGGGCCCGAAATCGATCCACGAAAAGGCGATGTAAGCGCTGTGCAAGGTGGATATGCTCTGATCATCAAGTCGTACAATATTTGGAATGTGACGAAAATGATAAATAAATCATCCGAAACATTGTGTACTATCATGTTTTGTAAGTTGATCTCAACTATGCCAAATCTGTTGATTTTATTATTGGTCTCAATGAAAAGTTCCTAAGCTGAGTTTAGCCTTTAGAAGTACTAAAGTAAAGCACGTAAGCAAACTTCCAAACAAATAGAGCGCGTGTAATGTAGTATTAAAATGGCGCTTCTTTAACGAAATAGGAACTACGATTGGACTTACATATTTAACCTGTCAATTGTTGGAGTGCTAGACATAATTAAAAACCTAATGTATCTGCCTTTAGTGTACCGCTACTACTCAATAAGTTAATAACTCAGCTAATTATCATAAGTGTTGATGTTTCTAGTCTTGACCACTAACCTTTTAATATCACAGATATACAGACAGCTTCATGCCTATTTTTGAAGATGCAGGCAGAGTAGTATTACAGTTACTGTTCGCCAGGTGTGATTTGGTTGCTTTTAATCTTACGCAACACGCGGTGTATTTCTAGATAGCTAGTCTTGACGTCATTACGATGACTGGTTATCAACTAGCCAACGGCAATTCTATTTCAATTATTTAATTTAATACTTATTTTTATATATTATACCACCAACATCGGGAACACACTTTAACAATCAGCCTTATTTATTAAAATACCGCTAAACATTGCTTAGCTATCTCTTATTTAAGAAGCTCTCATACCTTTAATCAATTAATAACATTTCTTTACTTATAAACCAATTTACACGGTCTCTCATGTGATAGCTCGCAAAAACACGAAACATAATTTTATTCTTGCAACATTTGACAGTCAGCATAGAGCATGACCAAACTAATTTACTAAATAATGCAATTGAAGTGATACATCATCTATAATAAACAATTTTTTTTGGTTTTATTATCTGTGGCGTGGCGATTTTAACTTGTCTTTAAAAGATGGCGTGCTGAATTTTTGTTTAGATAATTCAAAGAGTTTGATTATTGAAAGAGTATATTATCACTTCGCATAAATATAATAACCAGCTAACTATAAGAAAATAAATTTGTCGTCTGGTTTGTATGATAGAGACAGAAATAAAAATACAAGTTTTCACAATTTGGAATAAACAAGTAGAGTGTATTTTTAAATACACATTATCATAACGAACTGCTGCGTATTCTAATGAATAATAACAACTATAATATGCTTTCTTAAAAAATTCATACACTAACAAAAATAAAAATAAATAATTACCTGTTCTTCAGTTTCTGATTGTTTTTGTTCGATTATATTTTTGCAATGTTTTCTTAAACACATATTTTATGGTATGTTTTGATATTATAATGTAGTTAACACGAATCATTGTAATTATTTGCATCTTTACGAATCACGAATGGATGACTCATGATGGAAGTATATTAACAAATCACTATTAAAATTTAAATCATATAGCACTTATTTTCTTTAATAATAATAATATATCTGATACCATATACTGTATTGCAAAAATCGTAAAGCGGATTCAACCACACTTTATAGATCTTCTTTCATCTTCTCCAAGCTGCAAAATTTTAAATTATTGATAGTATTTGGAAAATTACGCAGTACGAAGAAAACTGCGCTGAACCATTTTTCCTTCAAAAAGTTTTAATCTACGATATACCACCTATTTCATTTTAATGTAATTAATATTTTCGTAATCGATTGATGTTAATGTCAAATCTGTCCCAGCTGATCGGAACATCTGCCATTTTGTCTCTTAGCTAGGTACAAGGGACCGCCGCTGTTTAGATTTCTGTACTGTTTAGCTATTGATAAACTTACTCTAAGCGCTAACTAACGTTTATAAGTAAGATTTCTCACGAACAGTCGCTATAGAGTAGATAACTATCTGTCAAATATTTAAAATGGGTTTATAAGTAAGATGGAATATTTATTATCAAAAGATCCTCACCTATTGATTAACTTGTGAGAAATCTTTACTTTTCTAATGATACGTTTACAGCTATACATTTCTTAAAATGTATCTTTGTATTAAAGTTACTGAATAGGTCTGTCGATGTGTTAGTTTACTTTTCAATCATTCATCTCTGATATCAATACCAACAACGCGAAATCTGTGATTCTCAAGGGAAATATATTTGCTTTCGGTTATTAAAAATCTTCACAAATTTTGCCGCAAAATAAACAACTGTGTAGGATAGATTGGAAGTCATTTGTAGTGTTTCGCGATAGCGCTATTCTAATTTGATGATGTTCTGATGAAGATCTTCGGTTTTATACAACGGAATTCTTTGATAAATGACAGCAAATCTGCCGTGATTGCTACAATCACATACATAATTATATGTATATGTATTGATTACACAATTCCAAATTGGTTATCGATAGCATTTAATAGTATGATGTTACGTGCAACTGTTAAACTCAACAAGGTATACACAAAAAAGCTAATAACAAAATTATTTCTATAGTACTACTTTTAATATGACGCTGAAGCCATTAGGCACCGGAATCCCGGAATAAAAATATCACCCAAACCGTATTTAAAATCATCATGAGATACCACTATGGCCAAAAATTATTTGAACGGTATACCGTTTAAATCATTTTACATGTAATCCCGCATTTTCGAAAGCATATTTTTGCGCTCTTCACAAGTCTCTTTTGAAATGGCCCTGGAGGTAGATTTACTATTTTGAGAGAGGCGTTTCTCCCTTTCTTCGTTTGTCTCATTTAAACGGCGCTCGTCTCATATTATTATGAGAAGCACGTTTAGTAGGTGTACCCATATTCAGACAAATAAAATCAGTTATCGAACTTCAGATTCACTAAAAACCAATAAATAAACAAAATTTTAACAAAAAAGAAAACCGACGACACCGATTCCAAAAATAACAATAATTTAATTATTTACAATAATACGCAATTATATTTTAACTTATAGTGCGTTTTTTGTTTTAGAATATCCTTTTCTGAAGTCTGCTTTATTTTTCTTAAAATGTTGTTTATATTCAAAAAGCATTATTGTTTGTTTTTTTTTATTTCGACATCTATAGGCTTTTTAAATTAATGCGAAAATCAAGCAGTTTAGGGAATATTAGCAAATCTAAAAAAAATTTTACATGTCAATTATATTTTATTCTTTTATTATAACTATAACATAAATATTCATTTACAGCTCATAAGTGAAGCGGTAACACATAAGTGTGGTCACGCCATCGAGGCCGACAACTATTAACATATATACAGTAAGAATTTTAGAACATCTATCTTAGTTCAGTGATGTATTCACATTTAGGAATTTATTAAAAGCATACCGTCGGCCTCGATGGCGTGGTGGTTAGTGTAACCGACTGCCACGCCTGAGGTCGCGGGTTCGATTCCCGCACAAGTCAAACATTTGTGTGCATGAACACGGATGTTTGTCTTGGTCTGGGTGTTTCTATGTATAATATGTATGTATTTACAAAAAAAAATATATGTATGTTTATCCATTGTCTAGAACCCATAGTACAAGCTCTGCTTAGTTTGGGCTAGATGGTGTTGTGTGTATGTGGTAGAATATTAATATAATATACCATTTTTGTCTTTGAAAACATATTTACTATGTATTATTGATCATGTATTCACTGACTTTAAAAAACCACAACCATAACTTAAAATGTAAGTTGAATTTAGCCGTAAAAATTGACATTTAATGATTATCTAGGTAAGTGTTAAAGAACCGAATAACTTAAAAGGTTTTTAAACCGTCGGCAACATGTACATACTTCTCTTGGAGTTGCCGTATACTAGCGAGCCACCATAATGGTATAACAAATACTTGGGTTCGCCTTCTCCAAATCTGTATGTGTGATATTCGTTTGTATATTTACATATAAATAAGACACTTACATAGTTACTCCACAATATCACTGGTCATAAAATGTTTTAATACTTCGTATTTTAGAAGGTCACATAACTTTGGCTTATTCTATTCTTTATGAATCCAGTTATAGAGATCGTTTTATCTATTCCATTTTGGCCAAGATGTTAAACTGGACTGGTCTATACTGTAGAACAAACATCACATATTAAACTATTTTATTAAATCAATCAATCAAAAGCTTTTTGAAAACTTTTCAAACTAGTATTGAATAAGATACTAGAGATCCTATCTTAACTATATTACAAAGCAAGTTCATGCGCTATATTGAATTGCACTGATAATATATTATTATAATATTTTTGCCAATATATTTTTTTTATTTATAACTTTATGCACAAAATAGTACATCGGCGCACTTAATGCCACAGGCATTATATACCAGTCAACCATTGGGTGGTGCAGAGATAAAAAGTAGTAGGTGCATACATTAGTATGAAACATCCATTTACATATTATATTAAGCATATTATTATACTAAAGAATATCATGTTTAGTATTATGTTTTCATTTGAAAACCAAACAAATATGTACAATGATTATCAAAAGTTTGGACAATCAATCTTGGAACATAATTAATCACTATAGAAAATTTCTTCAAGGATCTTGAAATTTACATAAGGGAACCTTCAGATAATCTTTTGTATAAACATGTTGAAAAATCGTTCAGTCGTTACAAATGGAAAAATATTCGAATATCGAAAGCAAAGGTCTTCAAAACAAACTTTGTAAGGTCTTTGGTACACGATTGTTTTCAACTCATAAGCTTCTTTTTTGACGTTCCGAATCGAAATTGAGGCAACGGAGCACTTACAGAATCACTTCGGTACGTATTTATAGAATCGCGCCTGCGGTCGGTAAATCGATCAAAGTAAGAAACAAGTTCAATTTGTGGCAGCTTTAATATCATACATCTTACTTGTGACTTTTGATAAAAATATATAGCAATAGTTCTTTACCTAATATGACACATTTATTTTGCTCTTGCTGTTACTCATTTCAAAATGTCTGCAGACACAATAACCTATTTTATATCGCCATAATTTTATTACTAAGGGTCATATTCAATCAGTAAGTCGTTTATCTAAGGATAAAGAATACATAAGTCTATTATATCTTTGAAATTAAATTACCATATACGGATTTTATCGCGTTATTTATTTGACACTTTATTACATATTCCCACCCAGGATTTATAAGAGGTTTGTAGATGATACTTTTACAATATTACCAACAGATAGTGCAAGTGTATTCCTAGTACATCTTAATTACATTAATAATAACATCCCATTTACTATGGAATTAGAGGCAAATAATTCATTAGCTTCCTTAGATGTACTTGTCATCAGGAATCCTGATCATACTTTGAGCCACACTGTATATAGGAAAAAGACCCATACAAATAGGTACTTAAACTGTGAATCTCACCACCATCCTAAACAGTTAGCTACCGTGGGAATGTCTTTGTTTCAGAGAGCCCATGGGATCTGTGACAAGAAAGACCTGGACGCCGAGCTTCAACATGTCAAGCAAGTACTGCAAGACAACAAGCTCCAACAGCCGCGCCGCTGTCACAGATCCCGAGAAAAGCCAGCCAAAGTCGAGCGCCAGCCTGCTATACTGCCTTATGTAAGGGGTGTCACTGACAAGATTAGCTACATCTTGAAGCGAGCTTCATTCAACACATACATCAAGCCGCCAACAAAGATAAGTCAATTTTTACCATCCGTCAAGTGCCAACTACCTTTACAAGATGCAGGGGTCTATAAAATAGATTGTGACTGCGGACTCTCATACATTGGTCAAACCAAGAGAAACATAGGCACCCGCATAAAAGAACACATAGTTGATGTAAAACACCAACGCTCGTTGAAGTCTGCTGTGTGTGAATATGTGCAACAGGGGACCAACCACTACCTGAGATTTGACAAACCACAGATTCTCGCTAAAGAACACCGATTCCTACAAAGGATGCTTCGCGAGGCTATTGAAATCAAAAAACATCCTAATTTTAATAGAGAAGATGGTTGGAATGTACCTCCAGCTTGGGATCCAGTAATAAAAATAGTCAAACCCAAGAAGATGCAAACCACAGCTAGACTTCATGATACTTTGAGCTCATTCTGCGTAAATAGAAACACCAATGATTAAATTATGTTCGGGTACTTTGAAATAACTACACTAGAACATTGAGACAACTGCCATCTTAGTCTACCCGTGACCATGGCTGCTGAAAAGCAACCGAAACGTCAGGAAAAGTGTAAAATTAAATTAAATCTAAATAGTTTTAATAGTTTTCATAATAATTCAATTAGCTTAAAAATTAGTAAAGTTTAATAGCAGTAGTAGTGTAACAGTTTTCAAAATTATGTAATAAAGTGTCAAATAAATAACGCGATAAAATCCGTATATAGTAGTTTAATTTCAATGAATAATATTCGCGTAAACAGAAGACAATATTATCTATTATATCTGTCTATAAAACTACAAAGGCAAAGTTTGTTTATTTGTTTCGGCCTCCCATAAAAGTACTGCCCGGATTTGGAAGTGGTTTACACAGTTTGCTGTCTTAGGATTCAAATCTAATTTTCACATATTTCTGTAAGGCGGAGTCATAGACGTGGTGCATAACAAAATATAAACAACGGCCATCAGTCGGTAATAGGTATATTTCTAAAATATATTATAAAAAGATTTTAAAGATTAAAAAATCAGCCCAGCGATGAATATTTAATCGTATCGGCAAAGATATCACAATGCTTATCGGTCAAGTAGAGTTACTGGATTCTCTATACTAAATTACGGAGTCCGAAAACGCGTTCAGGGACTCCGTAATGTAGTATACATTACGGCTGGTAATATTACATGTGGTCTAGGCATAATATTGCTTACTCATACGGCAATATTCTGTGAGCCTATGGGCTTAATTTATATACATACATACGTTAATTAAACCTCAGAATCTATTTCGACATCTTAATTACGTTCAATTATTATGTCAGGTAATTTCTATACATTTTCTGATATACTAATAGTACGTAATAATTGTACGTATATAATAATTGTATATACCTATATATATATATATATTTAAATAGTGTTCCGATTATATCCTCAAAAGAATAGTGTGACGATAATCGCCTAGACGCCCGGCGAACGCGGGCGCACGTCACTAGCCACCTCTCGCGACCGGTGGTGCGAGACTATATAAGGAACGGACGGCGTCAGTCGGGGGCTGGCGGCCCGGCTTCACACCTTCAGCTAAGTGTCCTGATTGTACAAGGACCACGAAGCAAGTCTTTAGCGAACCATGCCCTGACTATAGTTATATAAGTAAAGATTGTCTCTTTTATTTGTAATCTTAATACATTAAAAGTGTATTTGTTATACCTTCTCTCATTGTACTTTCTAATTATATCTACATTTCTCTTAAAGTAAACCCTAAAGGTTACAATAGGTAAAGGTGTAATACATGCACATATCCCAACTATGTTTATAGTTTCCACGTAAAAAAAGGTGAAACGTTTGTCCACTATCGGTCACTGTTTTAGAGACTACTACCAAACATTTCTTGACAGGAAATCCCAAAAACATCTTGCTCTAACTGGCAAACAAAACTCGAAAATGCAAAGCAGTAGCATTTACTATATCTGCGTCAATATTGTAACTAATATTATAAATGCGAATGTGAGTTTGTTTATTTGGCACGCTTTCACGCTCCAATCTTCATGAAATTTTGCTCACGTTGTCAGGGGAACAGAAACGGACATACATAGGGTACCATTTATCCAGAAAAAAGGTACTGTTACTAATCCTACCTACATTTACACGAGCGAGCAAAATCTACTTTTATATAAATATCTTAATACGATTGCTCTTAAACCTTGCAGTATTGAAAGGCATATTTCCGATCGCTCACCCCTTCACTCCAATAACGTAACGTCGCGAGCAAAAATGAGCATCGAGTCGAAGAAATATAGCACTCGTGTTCTGAACATGCAGTACTCGAGTGTTTGATATTGATACGGAGTTTGCTTGCAACTTTGCTCATTTTTACCCGGTTATTGGTGAACTGGGTGAATTTGATTTATTTGAAATTTGTCGATGCAAAACTTGTGTGTGCGGTTTTGATAGATCAATTTAAACTGCTACTGTTTTGCGACTTTACAATCCGATACATTGGAAATCGTGTGATGATTCTTAATTTTTTCTAGTGATTAATTCCTAGCCCTTCACGTATCGGCAATCGCACAGATTGAATAATCCAGAAACTTAGCCTTTGTCTGCATGGATGACACTGACATTCCCGGTACTCTCGGTCGGAGTTTGGCCCGTGGCTATTCCAATCGCTGTTTTATCCAGACAGTCAGCCAGCATAATGATAAATTAGCCAATGTTCTATTGTACATAATATTATCTAAAAAACTAAATACACACGTACTAATATAATGGCTTATCTAGCCTGCTCACCATTCCCAGAACCCTCGATGTATAGCTTTTGGCCATTTTAATTACTGTTAAATCTAAACAGACATAGTTAGAAGTAAAGTCAGCATAACGAAATTTTCTCTAATGTACTTTTGCAAATAAAATCTATGAATCAGATACGTCATAGTCTCACGTCTATATACCTAATGGGATAGGCAGAGATGTATCATACCCACATTTCACCAGTTAATTTTTGGTCCCACTTAATAGAGCGTATTGCCATTTACTGGAAACTGCTCTAGACTCCAATGAGAATTTCTTAATAAAAATTCAAAAGCTTTGCCTGTGCCGGCCATAGAACCCACACAGCAGTCGCTTACACAACCGGTGAGCAATCAAAAAAGACAAATCAATATAAACAATTATAATGCTATATTGGACAACATAAATAGTCCTTGAAATCGGCCTCGATGGCGTAGTGGTTAGTGTAACCGACTGCCACGCCTGAGGTCGCGGGTTCGATTCCCGCACAAGTCAAACATTTGTGTGCATGAACATGGATGTTTGTCTAAGTCTGGATGTTTCTATGTAAAATACGAAAGTATTTACAAAAAAAAGAATGTATATTATTATTAATAATTTCATATCTAATATTTTAGAAGCCACAGCCATTAGCCAATATTTATCTAGACAGCCAATACCCATGAGTTGAACGACTCTTTGATCACTTCACTAGTCAAATAAAAAATTCAAAGACTCAGTCCTCAAATAATATCCTAACCGACAAATTAAAGGTATTTTCATATATGAAATTCTTGACAATCTACCCAGACATTTTTACGACTTGACCTAGCACAATAGCAACACATACCGACAGAAATATATCCCTTAGGTGACCCTTAAGAGTTTACGAGATGTCATAAGATACCCCGTGATGCTGCAATACATCTTATATTGCATGTTTCGACAACACATGTGTGGGGATATTGCTCTTCTTGCTTAACGTAAAATGGTGGAGTAAAATAGTTTGAATTTAGTGAGATTCTGTTTTGTTTTAATGTGGAAACCACACAGTTTGAATTTGTATAAGTTTGTCTGTGTATTTTAATATACAATGTGTTTGGTGAGTGGTGTCGGAGATTTTAATGGCATAATATATGGTCATTTATATCTACAATTCATGCTTCAGTATTATTTTTTATGTTACTTGGGCGAAATGGCGGCCATTTTGTTTATTTTGTTATCTAATCACGGACACACGTGGTAATTTAGCGATATCGTCGCTTGTAATAATCCAAAAAAAAACAAAAAAGGTCTTGTTTTACAGCTCATAGTATAGCTAACATGTTTAGGATAAAAAATTTTTAGAATCTATCTCAGTTCAATTTAAAAAAAAATATGACAACAGAAAATTAAGAAAATTTTTGCTGTTATTTTTTTGTTATTTCACTTTTTCACAAAAACCAAGCTGTCAAGGTATTATTTTTTTAATGTTTTTAGATACTACATAATATCAGCTAAACATGAGTACTAAAATCATTGCCGTAAGTAAGATACTTTTAAAATGACGCTCTTTAGAACTTGACCCCTTAATAGCGTATTCAGGTATTAAACAATTACAAAGCCGCTTTATCACAATTCAAGGAACTACTAAACCCGTTTTAACAAATGATTCGAGCAGGTAAAAACCTCCTTCGTCATAAGTGTGAGCGAGACAAAATAACATTTGTTTCCAGAGATTTAGGAACGCAATACAAAGCTTATCAGTCGTCCCTCGCTCTGCGTTGTGATCACATTCTCTTTTTGTTAACCAATTTGCTGTGCGCTGTTAAAAGTTTTGTTACGTTTTCGTTATTTTTACTGTTGAACTGTTTTGTTAATCTTTTTAAAATGGAAGACAACTATTACTCCAGCCAACATGTTGCTGACATCCATTTTGTCTACGGACTGTGCAACGGGAACGCCAATGCTGCTAGTAGAGAGTACGCCAGAAGATTCCCCAACAGAGTTACACCCAATCCTCGCACGTTCGTCAGAATCCATTTGAGGCTTGCCGAAAATGGAATTAGAAGACCTGCTGAAGAACGTTCTCGTTTGGTGTCACCACAAGACAAAGAAGAAATATTGGAATTAATTACCCAAGATCCCAGATTGAGCATACGATGGATTGCTAATAGATTAAACCTTACCATATGGTCAGTGTGGAAAGTGTTAAAGAGAGAAGGATTGCATCCGTACCATTTTAAAAGGGTACAAGAATTACTGGAGCCTGATCATGCTAGGCGATCAGTACTTTGCTCGTGGATCCAGCGGCAAGTACGATCTGTACCAAATTTCTTAAAAAAGATTTTGTGGATAGACGAAGCCACCTTCACAAGATCGGGATACATAAATCACCGCAATGAGCATCTGTGGTGTCACAAAAATCCACACGCTACTAGGACAAGTACTGTACAGTATCAGTTTGCCGTGAACGTTTGGGCAGGAATCATAGACGACGTTCTTGTTGGCCCCATCATTTTACCAGAGACGATGAATGGTCAACGATTTTTGGAATTCCTGCAGACGGATTTTTATGACGCCCTCATCGAAATACCACTCGTTAACCGGAGAGGAATGATTCTGCAGCTCGATGGTGCACCCGCACACTTTGCAGTGGCAGTGAGGACATATTTAAATCAAAATTACACGCAGTGGATCGGTCGCGGAGGGACAGTTGCTTGGCCACCGCGTTCTCCGGATTTAACACCCCTGGATTTTTTTTTATGGAGTACTATAAAACAAAAAGTTTACGTGGAAGTGCCAAACACCCGAGAGGAATTGATTCAAAAAATAATTAGCATCGGAAATGAATTAAAGGAAAACAAGGAGATGATCCGACGCTCTACGCAACACCTGGCTGTACGGGCGACAGCATGTTTGCAGCAAAATGGTGACCACTTTGAACAATTTTTATAAAATTTGTGACCAAATTATTATTAATATTAAAGCTAAGTGAAAAAATATTGTGTTTTATTTCTGTATTTCCTAAATATCAGGATGATCCTTAAATTGAGATGGGTTTGTAATTGTTTACTACCTGAATACGCTATTAAGGGGTCAAGTTCTAAAGAGCGTCATTTTAAAAGTATCTTACTTACGGCAATGATTTTAGTACTCATGTTTAGCTGATATTATGTAGTATCTAAAAACATTAAAAAAATAATACCTTGACAGCTTGGTTTTTGTGAAAAAGTGAAATAACAAAAAAATAACAGCAAAAATTTTCTTAATTTTCTGTTGTCATATTTTTTTTAAAATTGAACTGAGATAGATTCTAAAAATTTTTTATCGTAAACATGTTAGCTATACTATGAGCTGTAAAATAAGACCTTTTTTGTTTTTTTTGGATTATTACAAGCGACGATATCGCTAAATTACCACGTGTGTCCGTGATTAGATAACAAAATAAACAAAATGGCCGCCATTTCGCCCAAGTAACATAAAAAATAATACTGAAGCATGGATTGTAGATATAAATGACCATATATTATGCCATTAAAATCTCCGACACCACTCACCAAACACATTGTATATTAGTCAGTAGAGTTTATTTGTTATTTTGTTAGTCAATTACTAAGCCCAAGATTGATAAATAAGCTCATTATAAAAATAATACATAATGTGGTGAGATATTCCAACATTGTAAACTGAAAATTTTGCGGTACTAGTGTTTACTGCTTTTTCCTCATTACTGAAGCAATAATCTAAATATCCATCTATTTCATATAAAGCGCAGATCAATACCTTTATCTGTGCTTCAATGCCAATTTATTACTTCTTGGATTTTTACTGAATCAGACTTTTAATTGCTACTTCAGCTAAGATTGGTAGGATTTAGGTAGGTTATTTAGGTTCTATCCACTCTCAGTTTAATTTTAATACTAAATTATGTAGGAGATTACTCAATCCTGTCAAAACAATATTTACGAGTCCAACCTCAATCGTTCTAACAAAACTATCAACGTCAACAACGTCTATAGAAATTAGTTCTGCAAACATCTCACAAAGAAACTCAATGACAACAATCCGCCTACTTCAATCGCCAAAAGAATTACTAAATCCATTAATAGAAATGTCATTCACAGAATACTTATATATATATAAATATCTAAAGAACATGCGCGTATATGTTGGCATGTATCGCTTACGCTTTTATCGCAAAAGATGATTTATTACTGACCTCTACAACGGGAAATAATAAAGGCTGCCCACACATCCGCAGACTGTATTAGGGTGACCATAAAAACGGTATAAAACGAGAAATTCTGACGGTTGGTTAGCTGCTCATTCGTATACGCATCGCTAAAATTTCAGTCAATAAAATACCGTCTTATAACTTTTTATATAGCTCGGTATTCAATATTGGTACATTTCGATTGAATGAAACAATCGTTTTATGGTTCCCCCTTCATCTTAAAGACAGAGTTCTTTTATATGCCACATTCGCTCCATATAAGTTATATTCTAAATCTGAAATACCTTCAACGGGAAGCAAGTAGGTTAGCTTATCTCAACTCTGTTTTAAGGATAGTTTTTGTTAGCAACTACACAGTTCTAGAGCATAGACTTATTATAGTTCGATCTAGATAAGGCACAATTGGTTCACAAGAATAAAATCATGTTACTTGAAAATCTCATTTTATTTCGTTATTGTGCTATTGGAAAACGAAATTACGTAGAAGTAAAAAGGAACTAAACTTGTTTGGGTTCATGTGAATTCTGTTTAAATACGTTTATTCGTTTGCTCGAGTATGGCTTCAGCTGCAAAGATATCTAATCACAAGTCACGTGTATAATTGAATGTATTTATTGTACGGATTCCAACTCAATGTCAGAAATCTTATACCAAGAGAAATTTATTGAAATTACAATGCCGTCAACATATGTTTTACAATTGGTTTATGTGTTCTCTTGAGAATAGAGATTAGTGCCAAAGTTGAAAAGTTACCTTTACCTTTCGGAATTTGAAGTTTGTTTTAGTTTAATGGCGTGATATTTAGAAGTTGTTATAGGTGACATGATTGATTCTTAGCATTTGAGAATTATGAAAGTCATATTGGATATCATAATTTGTCCACAAGACAAAAAACACACCCTATTTTATCTCACTCAAAATCTCTCGTTGTAGCAGGAAAAAATGCTTAAACACCTAAGTACTAAAAAAATGCCTATACAAAACGGGTCAGCTTATGGAAGGCCCATTTGGTCTCAGGGAATTTTCTTAGTAGCAGCACAGCTTCTAGATAATTATGTACCTGGTAAACGGCAATAGTATTATATTCTATTACGTGGAGTCTTATATATAGCTAGACAAACATGAGTGATTAAGAGAGTCACGTGATTTCATGTAATATAAATAACTACAAAATACCTCACACGTGTGTCTATATTAATTTTCTCAATACAAGGAAATGATTGCTGCATTACAGTTAAATGCACACAGAACCAGAAACTAATATATCCCCTTCTCATAGTAGTTTACAACGGATTGCAATTAAAGCTAGCTCATAAACTGGAAGCACGTAAACGTGCAGCGGTTACGAAACATTTCTATGGTTTATGGATGTTATTTCACATCTTACTTCTAAATCTGTTGTTTGATACAAAATAAAAACGTTATACATTTGTGTAACTAAAGGCGACCTTTGGTGTTGGTATGTGGAGTAGTATTGGGATTATTAATTATAACCTAATTTTTGCAAGAACAATAAATAACATTTCAAAATTAGGCTCATAACGAATGATTTGATGGACTGTGGCTAAATCTGTTAGCAAAACTCAGCATTTGACATTTGTTTCACTGTCTGTTTACACATTCTGTATTGATCAGCCTTTCAGAAACCCAGTATAAACTTTAATGTATTTTAATAACTAAGGGCTATTATTGTATCTCAACATTTCATAATATTTTCTTTGAGCAGTATTCTAGAGAAGTATAATATTGTATAACGTTAACAGGCATATTACGCATTAAAAGGAATATAAAAATTGGTTATATTTTAATTTTATGCAATTGCTTACAATACGTTATGTAAACTATAGACAAGAAATTGCAATATTTAAATACTGCTATTTTACTTCGGATTACCTTTTAGCCCTAAAACATTTACTTTACATGAAATGAATTTTCTAAGAAATGTCACTGATAACAATCATTTATGGAACCATGCAAATAATCATAATAATTATGTAGATCATATTTTTTTGTTTACTGGCACCATCGTGTGGAGATAAAATGATCAATCTCTCAACCAATCCAGTTATCAAAAATACGAAAATACAAAAAGCGATTCAAACAAAAGTGCACTATAATTACAAAAATTACGTTTTAAACGGTCTGGGTACGCTCGGATGCCGGCATCCTATCGTTGGTTGAGAGATCAAACTTTAGACATCAAGTATATGTATATGCGTTAGTCCACAAATATTCAAATCTAGAGACGCCCTAGTACTGGTTTCGTAAAATGAAAATCACCGTGTCACGATGAACGGAGCCAATCTCTATGTGAATCGATTGCAGTTTTTTTCCCTTCCAATCCTGATTGTGCTAGCACTTCTGATTTCTGATCCCTGTGTTATGATACAGTTGAGCGCGAAAGTGTTTCGTCCAATTAGCTTTCAGTGATTTTTTATAGGCCAGTAGTAAATGTTAGGGTTGTAAGGTTAGTCGTATACGCAATGTTTGTGAGTGTACTTTATTTCTGTAAGGTTTTGTGTTTTATGCTCAACTCCAAATGAGGATTGGTACTTTCAGAAAATTAATTGGAACAGACGTTATTTAATAATATAGTAATAATAATAATTTTCTAACGGCGAAGGATAAATTTCCTAGAAACACGAGGAATTCTACCAGATTAGTTTTAGATGCAAAGCCAAGAAATAAATTGTTCCAAAAAAATTGTTATGCTATGTGTGTACTTAAATATAACAAAATACAGGAACATATCAAATTACTTTCATTAAATAGATTTAAAAATCATTTAAAAATTGGCTACTGGATAAATGTTATTACACTGTAAATGAAATGCTTTCTATGTAATCAATCATATTTTTATGACATTGCATACCCATTTTAATATTTTATAAAGTATTGACATTTCTTTATTATTATTATATGAAATTTTGACATTTCAAATAATCTGTGTATTTTACTTTATTTTATATAATTTTATAAAATTGATTGAATAGCTTGACTATACTTTTTGAAATCTAAGAATTTAATGTGTAGTAACTACATTACTACATGCCACTTGCACACATGCCACTTGTGGCAAAATAGAAGGACCGTGTACCAATCTGACCACCTAATTGTACTTTATTATAGCTGAAATAAATATCATTTCATCATTTCCTTTCATTTCAACAAAGTGCTTGCAAAATAATTTCCTCACATCAGACCTCGCTTTGAATACTAAAAGAGAATTTACATACGAAACATCAACATTACTTAGGATTATAAATCAGGGCTAATGAGCTTTCCCGGTAATAAATCTTGTGGTATTCATTAGTACTGCTTGAGACTTTAAACAGCATTTCTGTATTAAGTAATTAGGGCGGCGACTTCCTGATGATTTAACAAAACGGTTTTCTTAATCGATGAGTTTTAACCATGCTTATGACTTCAAGATTACTAAACTAAAGATAGGCGTGAGTAAGTAAGAGTAAGCAAAATAAATAAAACATTATTTTTTGAGGTCACAAGATAACGCTTACGAATTTCAATGGTTATTGGTTAATGACTAACTAAATGTACTGAAATTACTTTTATATTAGTTGCTAGGTTTAGGCAAAAGGATGAGCCTATGAGAAGATACCATATAAGATCGGAACGGTAAAATAGAAGCATCAATTTATATGTACGTACATTATTGGATTATTATACGTACTCAAGCAGCGATAGCTCAGTGGGGAGACCAACAGACTGCAAAGCAGAAGGTCTCGGGTTCGAACCCACGTCGCGCACCTCTGACTTACGGAAGTTATATGAGTTTTCGAAATTATGTGCGTATTGATTGACAATTATCGCCTGGTCCGTGCCTCGGAGAGCACGTTAAGCCGTCGGTCCCGGCTGCCATGAACATCTATGTAATGGCAATCTTTACTGGGAGCATGTCGACACAAAAGATCCCACGGGGTCGAAGTGTCGCCGGTCTGCACTGACTGGCCCCAACATAAGATACATACATACGTACATTATACGTACTCTATCCATCTGTCGTAATTATATACAGTCTCGTGAACTGCGTCAATATTTCATTCAGTTGCTTTACAATATCTGTTGCTATGCATGAAGCCAATGTTTTTTCGCTATGGCAATAAAGAAAAAATACGAAAAATTTAAATTACCAGTACAGTTATAAGTACCAATAGAGTTATTATTATTCACAATATGTCGATATGTCGATGTGTTTTAAAAAAAGTCAAACGTCGCGTATGTTTTACAGATACTAACCTAAAGATTATTTTTATTTTATCTATATACTGCCTATATATATTATCGAACCCTGAGGTCGCGGGTTCGATTCCCGCACAAGTCAAACATTTGTGTGCATGAACATGGATGTTTGTCTTGGTCTGGGTGTTTCTATGTATAATATGTACGTATTTACAAAAAAAAGTATATATGTATGTTTATCCATTGTCTAGTACCCATAGTACAAGCTCTGCTTAGTTTGGGCTAGATGGTGTTATGTGTATGTGGTAGAATATTATTATATATCTTATTATTATTATTATATTATATATGCCATATTTCACTGCTTCGACTTTATTTTTAAGTCCCCCTTGCTAAGAGGCAAGCCTAGTCTACTAAGCACAGGTCCAGATTCCATGCTGCTATTAAGAATTTTGCACCAAAATCTCAATAATACTTCACCCACCCCGATAATCGAACCCAAGATCTCATGTACAGCAGTTATACATATTTAGTAGTTCAAGAATTCAAATATACATATTACTAGGTGTCCCGACTGACGTCGTACTGTACAAAAATAAAACAAGTCTAAACCATCCTCGATTCCACATAAACACACACAATTTTTTTTATCAAAATCGGTCCTGCCTTTTAGGAGGAGTTCAGTGACATACACACGTACAGTAGAATTCTATATATAAAGATAAAATAAAGTCTCCCGCCGTGTCTGTCTGCGCGCAATAAACTCAAAAACGACTAAACGGATTCTCATGCGGTTTTGCCAATAATATAATATATTCTATCACATACACACAACACCATCTAGCCCATCTAAGCAGAGCTTGTACTATGGGTACTAGACAACTATACTTCTTTTTTGTAAATACATACATATTATACATAGAAACAACCAAGACAAACATCCATGTTCATACTCACAAATGTTTGACTTGTACGGGAATCGTACCCACGACATCAGGTGTGGCAGTCGGTTACACTAACCACTACGCCATCTAGGCCGACAAAAGACAGTGTGATTCATGAGGAAGGTTTAGGTGTATAATTTGTTAAGGTTTTGTACTATCCATGCGAAGCGGGGGCGGGGAAGCAGGCGCTAGTAAGAAATAAAGAAAATATAAAAGAATTCTAGTGAATTCTGCTTTAGTAAGCAGCGACTATAAAGTTGATTGATTACATGACATTACATCTAAAACACAATGCCTTCACATGTACAGCCTAAAATATGCCAAAATAATTTATTCTTACGTCAGTATAAATAAAATAAAACAGCGACTCGTCGCATGTCCATCAAAAAGACACACGAATATTTTACCAAAAGTTTCTAAATTTAATTGAACAATTAATTTAGAAACCCACTTATTTTGAATTAAAAGCGGTCGTTGTTTAGATGTTATGGTAAATTTTAATTGCAAACTATGGATTATCTAAAACGTGTAGGTGACTTTCACAATTACTTTGATTAAAATAAGTACTTAGAATTTTACATAGCTATGTCGTGTATATTTTTCTGTCAAAGAGGTACTTATGGTTCCTTACGGTGACAGTAACTCTTTTCCTGCTTGATATCTCCGGCATAACTAGTTAACCACATTGAGCTATTGTAACCGCTTATTGTCAAGTTGGCTGCGTGTTTATTAGCCACCTAAAAAGAAACAAAAATACAATTAGGACTATTGTCAAAATTATGGTTACTTGCGTTCATATTATCCAGAAATTGGTTAGTAAAGCGTTAATATCAGTTTCATGGTGCACAATTTCAAATGGTACGATCTAACTGGTAACTATTGCATATATTGGAGCCAGTTTCTGTTCTTCTACTAAGTATTTACTTTATTTTATACTTTTAACTAATACTTGATAATTGTATTGAGGCTGCATCACTTGTATTTTTCTTAAATTTGATGTAATTTAATATCAACACTGAGAACGTGCGAGCAAATTTCTCAAATCAAAGGGAAGTGGATATCTACACTTATAGAAGTTGTTCAAAGGAACAGTGGCAACTAATTGGTCTCGATGCAGAATGTAAATTACTAAGCAAGTCGAACTATTGCGAGAACATCGATAGTGTCTGTAATTATTGCTGGGATAAATGGTAATTTATTACAAGAGCTTCTATTCAGAGGCAGTATAGTAATTTACGGTTCATACACTTATTCCTTAATGAATAATTGTTCTAGTTATCCACTTATTTGAAAGAGTGAAGACCGTGAGTTGTGGCGCCGATACTAAGGGGCCTATGTTTTGCTGTATACAACAAAGACTTGATTGTTTTAAAAAAGCAGAACACAGTACCACGCTTGTATCTCCAAATGTTAAAATTAATTACGTCCCCATTTAACTAATAAATTTTCCGTTTTGAAAATCTCTTTTCGTACTAGGGTTGAATAGAATTACACAAATGAATGTCCCATCAGGAATTCAAATCCGCTTACAGCTCGGTGATAACAGCAAAAAGACCGCTAACTAAGCATCTTAACTTAACAGATTAACTGCACCGATACCTTATTAGGTCTAACGTAATTGCATATTCCGAAAGATTTTGACTTAAAAATTGCCGGTAATTTTGACCGGCAATTTTGAAGTCAAAATCTTTACCGTATACCATGATTTTAAATGAAAATACAACATCTATATCATAGAGGGGTACAATTAATAAAAGTAGGTATCTTATAAAATTCACAGTATCTCAACAGAAAACCTTACATCAAATGTTATAAATACCTATTTATGACGCCAAAAATATTTCTTACATTAATATTCTCAATCAATAAGTAAACTACAGTTCCAGCCAATGTCTCTAACTAGATATCGCTAAATTTGAGTATTACAAATTGCGGCGGCAAGTGTCAAATCCCGATCGCACCAAGAAACACTGATGTTACCACGAAACGATCAGCTTTGATAGCGGCGAAATTATCAAGAGGATCGTCCACGTGATAATTTCGACGTTATCAAAGCATTCGTCATTTGTACACCCAGAGTACCAATTCAATGAACTGCAAGATTGAAAGAGGTAAATCAGACCACGTTGTATTGCCAATATCAGTAATAATGTACTTAAAAGTTTTATTAAAATATCTATTCGTTAGTTCAAAGCCTATTACGTATTTTTCCTTAAGTGTTAAAAATTTATTGTCATAACCTACATTAACGCAAGCAAAGCCACGGGCAAAACCTAGTCTGAAATATTTAAGCTATTCCTTTGTCTTGTACTTGGCAAAGCCCTAAAGACCAGCGATCAGAGTGGGCATAATAACTGCAGCATCATGCACATGTGATTAGACGAGAAAGCCCAATACCAATAATAAGGAAATAATGGAGAAAAAGACAAATTTTGAATCAATACAAAGATTAGTTAACCGACAGTCAAACACATGTTAACTAATGGAACTGGCGGACTGAATTAGCAACAGCTAACCAAAACACTTAACATGAAGTTGATTTTGACGCAAGGTTTTACAGTCATTAACATAAGTAGATACGCACTTCCGAAATTTCGATTGCTTGTATCTTACAAAATTATAATAAATGCTAGAATTTTAGTAGCAATAATAGTTAATATAATTACAGTTCAAAAATACAGAATAATATTTAGCATTTTAATTTCATAAAGTACTACTTCAAATTTATTTTTTTATAATTTTTGTCTACTTATGATGCTGAGCTACCTCGTTAATCAGGCTGTAAACAGTCAGCTTAAAATATTAATTATTAAAAGTACTACATTACGTTAATTAATAAT
The DNA here is from genome assembly GCA_930367265.1 of Catocala fraxini. NCBI lineage: Eukaryota > Metazoa > Arthropoda > Insecta > Lepidoptera > Erebidae > Catocala > Catocala fraxini. The sequence continues at coordinate 12,081,285 of OV884046.1, forward strand.
TTATATACCATAAATTAATCGAATCACGCCTCTATTACAAAAGCGATAATGTTTATTCACAAGTCCTTAATTAGCAGAACAGATTTCCAAATACGTATGTTACTCATAAATCGTTCGCGATACAAGGAAAACGTACTATAGTTGCTGAATATCACACCTAGAAACATAACAATACAAAGTTTATCAAACAAAAATCACCTCAAAAATCATGCTCAATAAAGTCCTCATGAGCTGCATAAGTAATTTTGTGATTATACACTAAAATAAATAGTTGCAATCTAATCATTTGAATATGAGCCTTGTCGTGTTTGAAATAAGGTTCAAAGTAAATGTGGAAATATTATCCCAATCTACTGTTCAATCGTTTTACTGTATAAATACCGAAGCGAGTCATACAGATCGAATATTTGACTAAATGTTAAACGTTTGGATATTGTATAGTGGTACAACGATTTACAGTTTTGACAGTAGGGGAGAAGGTGTTAAAATGGTTTTTTTTTCTAGAAAGTTATGACGCTGACGCGGCCTTAAAAATCGATTGATTTAAGCACTATCTATTCTGGGAGCACACACGTAGCACGAGCACAGCCGTGGCTATATTTATTAAAGTCAAATGCTTTTCCATTATGGCTGATATGAAAATCCATGGCAGTAAGTACCCTAAAATATCATCAGTTAATTTAAATTTAGAATATCGGTATCGTCATATTGTTTGAAGATATTATTATATCCCAATAGAATTTGAGAAAAATGTAAACAACTTTTAGTGACGTTCATCATAAAATATTTTTGTGTAAAATAAATTTATGGACATTTATCAAAAAAAGGACTTTCATACGGTCTACTTACGTATGTTAACTACTTTTCAAAAAAAGTTTGAATTTTCTAAATGACTTTATATTTAATTAGGCATGAAACGATTGTTTACATGAATTATTAATTCTATTGGGACAGAATATACATATTATGCTGTGAGTGTCTGCCTACTTGGTTACTTCGTGATTAAATGGTTTTTAATCATAGATAAGTTAAGTATACTACACAGTCAATCCCAAACATTTTTGCGGTGCTTATACACGAAGTAACAGACCCCCTGTATGTTTTTACTACTCGCAAACTCGTTGGTCGAACTACTCGCGTATGCGACTTCATTCTTAGCAATAGCATGCTGCGTTACCAAAACTTGCTTTATAAACCGCGTCATGCACAAGAATCATTAGAAATGATAGTTTCGAAAAATAAAAAACCCCTGAATAACGGATTGGTCTTATTTGTCAGTAAAAAGTGACTTTTATACAAGTCTTAAATTCTGTAAATCTTCATGTGTCCCTAAATACAAAGAAGTCTTGCAAAACTTCCAAGACTTGCACTCTTGGGCCTAAAACCATACGATAGCTTTTAGATTGTTTGTGGATCATATACGTATAAATATGTATATGCGTATACCGTCTTATACTACAAGTATATGAAAAAATATGAAAACTATACATTTGTAATAAAATCATTAAAAAAACAGGATCTTTATGCAAGGACACATTTTTTCTTATTTTATGTGCCTACAAATTTGTACGGAACCCTCGGTGGGCGAGTCCGACTCGCACATGACCGGTTTTTTTTTGTAATGTAGAATCTTGCAATATAGCTTGAAATCTGAGCCACGTGTCAACTAATTCAACTTCTTAGAATCAGAAATAAAGCTTACTATTATAGATTAGATTTTGCCTTCAGCTTCGCTTGCGTACCTAAATGTAGGTTAGGTTAAGTTAGAAACAGTACTTATGCCTGGACTAAAGGTACCTTATGTCATTTTCTGTTATCCTGACAACGTGTATGCGAAATTTCATGATGAGCGGTCGAGTAGTTAACGCGGAAAAGCGTAACAAACAAATAAACAAACCCACTTTCGCATTTATAGTATTAGTGAGAAAGTGAGAATAGTAAAAGCTCGTAATAGTGCCACGTATGTACATGAAAACGAGATCAAAAGATAGTCCAAGCGACGAAAGCATCCAAAAGGCATTAATGGATAATTCTGTGTCAAAGCGCCCAGCTCACAATTAATTAATGCAAATAATTTACAATTTATCTACTCAAAAGAAATTAATATTTTGACAACGTGACAAGTCGTTTTGTTCGATTTTCAGAAGGTAAATTGTATTATTAAAGCGTTTATGTCTGCGAAACATTATTTACACGCTCTTTAAAATACATTTATTTTTAAAGCAGTATTTACGTTGCAGAATACGATATTAATAAAAGATAACCTTCATATTTGCAATACCAAAATAATAAATGCCAAATTATTTTTATACGATGCATCAGTAGTCCTGTGGCATATGTTTGTTCTTGCACTTGTATCGTATGAACTCAAGATCGATACCCTGTTCCAACAAAAAGTCCATTATCTATAATACATATTGGGCTTTTTTATGGTAGAAAATATGTATGTTCAGTAGATAAGCTTGACGTCTAAAACGCGAAACCTAAAATCATAACTTGCGAAAAGTGACTTTAATACGAGGCGCTCATAGCCAGTTGCACTCACTGATCGGTAAACGATTAGCGAGGTTAAGCAACGTTGGGTGCGGTCAGTCTACAGATGGGTGACCGCTTAGTGGTATTTCATCTGAGCATCTCTGTGCTTCGAAGGGCACGTAAAAACTCGGTCCCGGTTGTTGTCAAATTGACAGCAGTCGTTAAGCCATGTCAGGGCCCTACACAAGATTATATATTAGATATTTGTGTCCGTTGTTCAAATGTTTGTACAGTCCTCCGCGACTCAGTACTTGTACCGAGTGCAGGAGTTGTTTTTTAATATAAAAGGTGGTAACATAAGGTATTACTGATTTTTTATTTTTTTTCCTGTATGTTATAAATAAAACTTCAAGGTGGCAAACATCTACGACGCACGTAAGTGATTTCCGTAGCGTACCTATACATACGATTCACGTGATAGTGGTTCCCGTAGCGTATGAACTTTAACAACACTAAAGGAATCACTCACGCGTTGCCGACCCTGAAAACCCTTTTATGTCTTTCTTGAGAACCCCATACTGAACTCTCTTGGGAAACCCAATGCAGGGATATGTGTGCAATACAGTGTGAAGAAACCTTTCCAGTAAACTGTGATAAAAAATTATTGAGCCTTCCTTGCTGTCAGTAAAGCTTATTAATTACAAGCGGGACACCACGGGAACAGTATTCTTCTTCTGGACAAAAAGTCTTTATCTTTGCCTCTTTTGTACCCCTGACAACGTGTATACAAAATTTCATGATAATCGGTCCAGTATTTAAGGCCTAAACAAACAAACTCACATTAGCATCTATAATATTGATAGATTTAAATGTAGGTTATGTCAATTTTCTATCCATTAGTAACAGTAGTTTTTTCTGGGTGAAGGAGCGTAACAAACATATTATGCACATCCACATTTATAATATTAGTAAGGATAGATAGTTATTCTAATTATTTATAACAGATTAATATTCTAATATATATTCTATCACATACACACAACACCATCTAGCCCAAACTAAGCAGAGCTTGTACTATGGGTTCTAGACAATGGATAAACATACATATATGTATACTTTTTTTTTTTGTAAATACATACATATTATACATAGAAACACCCAGACCAAGACAAACATCCATGTTCACGCACACAAATGTTTGACTTGTGCGGGAATCGAACCCGTGACCTTAGGCGTGGCAGTCGGTTACACTAACCACTACGCCATCGAGTCGTCAGCCAGTCAGTCGTCGCCATTGGTAGTAAACAACTATTTAGCAAGAAACTCATTGCCGTTTTTTCTAACTTACTAACTAACAAGCACGGTAAACTGACGTACATATATATTTTCTTAGGGATATGCAGACATGTGCCTTACTTATATTCTACTGACTGTGTTGTGGATTCCGCTTATAATGGGCTGCCGTAGACTGGGCCTATTGCCATCTAACTGACACATTTTTGGACAGCTACTGTTAATTCTCGGACAGCAAACACTTGTTCTTTTAATAATATCGGCGATCAAATTTTGGATCACTAAAAAACTACTTATATATATTTTGCTTTATGTCTAAGTACCAAATAGACTGGCTTAACAACACAATACAATTTCAAACAAGATATAAAAATGTTTTCTTTGTTTAGAATAATTCTTATTACATTTTATCATTTAATTTTACGTCTAGACATAGTTTAGCCTTGCTAATTGGACTGACGTGAAACTGTTCAACGACAAGGTTTCTCAAAATTATGGCCTTGGGCGGCTTGGAGAGGTATGTCGATTATTTCTCAACAAAGACAACAAAAGGCCCGTTGTTACTAAATCAATTATCTTCTAAATTTTACATATACATAGATTCACGCCTGTTTCCCAGAGGGGTAGGCAGAGACTACGGATTTCCAATTGCTACGATCCTGACACACTTCTCTGGCTTCATTCACTTTCATCCCATTCCTCATACACGCCCGTCGGTTCAAGGTGCTCTTAACCTGGCCTTTGTCCAGAACGCCTCCGATCTGATCAAGAAACGTTCGCCTAGGTCTTCCTCTTGCGACTGTTCCATTCATAAATTTTTTCTAAATCTTCATTCTAAATTTTAATTATTTCTTTATTAGCTATATGTATATTTTACTAGATTTTACTCCGGCTTTGCTCGCGTAAATGTAGGTTACGTTAGGTCAGATTAGTAACAGTACTTTTTTCTGGATGAAACGTACCCTCTGTGCCTCTAACAACGTGTATGCAAAGTGTCATGATGATCGGTCAAATAGTTAAGGCGTGAAAGCGTAACAAACAAACAAATTCACAGTAATTAGGATTAGGATTAGATAGTAACTCACGGTCTCGATAGAGCATCGGTAGTGCTTGCCGTGCTTACGGTCCCTCGTCGGATTACCGAATCGGGCAGTGTTATTGGGATTTTCTGTCGACAAATTCTTAGTAGCAGAGCCTATGTATGTATTTCAAATATATACATAATGTAGTCTCACTTCTCTATCTCTAAAAAGGGGAAGAAGAGATAGATACCCATACCCACGTTTCACTAAATATGGTTTTAGATAGCATGTCATAGGTGTCAAATCCACCGAGAACAGTTCCAGAATCCGTTCTGATACTAAGAATTTTGGTCACAAAATCATTTTAACCGACCAGGCACCTCATGCACTATACTCTCATTCATTACCATTGTGCCGTTGAAAAAAATATGTTACCTGCTTTGCTTTACGTTTCAAAATCGAGTGTCATAATAAAGCTAGAACGCCAGACTTGTAACATGTGGAAAGCTGTGGACTAGGTTTGTATTCTCCCCTAAGTTCAGCGACACGCGATGGATACTCTCGGTATTGCAAATCATCATAGGCTACGTAACGGTATTGCTTACTATCAAGCGTTTTGTATGTTTATTTGCCTAGCTAGTGTAAAAACATCGTTTAAATTCCAATAAATAACAGCCAACATTTATTTTCAATATCATCAATTCGATATCAGTTTAGTCTACGTTGAACATTTTGACTATTTATTTTCCGAGCTTTCTATAAATAAACTTATTCCATTAAATGTCGCATTCATTAAAATGTCTCTGTTCCCAAATAAGTGCTTTCTAAAATAGTTTCTAAAAATAGAGACTTGATGTTTTTTGATAATAACTAAATTTGTACGAAACATTCGTGAATTTATTGTTTGTATATAAGTCTGGTCGATGCCCTTCGTTTTCTTGTTTTTATTTTTAATACATTAACTTACCATTTTTTTACGCAAGTAGGTACGCGTAAATAATCAACGCATACCGACGCGAACAGTTTCCGCTCGTTACTTGCGTGACCAACTTGTACATGTAGCTCGCGTAGCCGGCTTTTGCATGTAGCCTGCATGATCAGCTTGTGAATGTATCCCGCGTGACCGGATTGTGCATATAGCTTGCATGACCGGCTTATGTATGTAGCCTACTCAAACAGCTTGTGCATGTAGCAAAAGCAGACAGCTTGCGCGTGTTACCCGTACCTCCTTGATTTACATGTTCCAACATTGCTTACCATACAAAACTATAAATACAAGTACATACACATAACATTTCATTTGTGTTAACTAGGCGCAGGCCAAACTTTGTTTGCGGCATTAATAAACACTTACTTCCAAAGAGGTCGCTAGCGTCAATGTACATTATTGTCAACGCTAATATAACCCTGGTAAATATCAAACTACAGTACTCTACTACAGTTTAAACAGATATTATGGTACATCTAAAATTTCCCTTCAAAATTACAATGCGGAAACTTCTAATGTTGAATTTAAACTTTCAATGAGTGACACTCGGATTGTGTAGGGTTGGATAAGAAGTAGTAAAGCTACTTCTTATCCAACCCTACACAATCCGAGACTGTTTATTTAAGATGAATATTGTTTGCTACCTATCGCCGTTGTATCTGCACGTAGTATTTTAAAGGTACATGAATAGTATCATGGCTATATTCCCGAAAAGGTAGATTCCTGCTTCCACATTTTGGGATCTGCCACAGGCAGGACACACAAATTTTTATTTTTAAATTCCTCTCTCCTATTCTGGGTATAAATCCTGTATCGCGGGCAACTTTACAAACATCAAACAATGAACACAAGGAACACCCAGATTCGGAACAACCATTTGTGGATCACACAAAGTTTTGTCCTGTATGAGATTCGAACCCACAACACTCGACGCAGTGGCATTGGCTAGGCGATCACTCAAACCACTACGCCACGCGCCATCTGAAATGTATAATATGATAGATTATGTAAATAGGGCAATCTAGCTACCGAGCATAATTCCATACTTCATTCTGCTAGTGATAATTTACTACCAGGATAAAACCATAATACTTAATAAATAAAAAAAATATATCTATGTATATATATAAAATTCTTCCGTTATTGAGTGACTGACAGACAACGCACAGCCGAAACTACTGAACGCAAGAAGCTGAAATTTGGCATGTATGTTCCTTGGAGAGTGTAGGGGAGCACTAAGAGAGGATTTTTGGAAATTCCATCCTGAAGGTGGTGTAAGGGGTGAAACCCAATATTCACACGGGAACGGGACTTACGCGGGTGAAACCGCGGGAAAACTACTAGTATAAATATAAAACTTTGCTTGACCCGAAAGTCGGAGTGTTGTGGGTTTGAATCCCATATATAACAATAATATTTGTGATCCATAAATAAAAGCTCTGTTGTATATTTGTTCAGTCTACTCCGACACAAGGCCTGAACCCTAGTGCGGTAGCTTTCATTTAAATAAAGAAAAAGCCAGCAAAGGGATAGGCTAGAATAACCAGTTGTTATTTGTTTCTAAGGTAGCTTAAAAAAAACGATAAAGAAAGATAATATATAATTTTATTCGACTAACGTTATCTAAATAAAATGTTCAAAACTCACTATCCTTTCAAACAAATGAATCATCGCCAATGTATATTTAAAAGTACGTATTTCGACCCGTCCTGATAACCTATTTCACTTACATAAACAGCTGATACACAGTGTTTTTCTTTCCATCGGCAAACTTATGCTGAATCATGGATCAGACGTATGTTACAGACATAAAGTTTGATACACATTTTGAATCACGTCCAAAAAGTTCCCCAACTCAGGCATATGTTGGCTATCATGCTAGAAAATGCTCAGTTAGCGAAAAGAAAGCAAGCATACTAGTTCATTCACATGTTTAGAAGATTACTTACCTATTAGTAAGTGCCTCGGAGAGCACGTTAAGCCGTCGGTTCCGGCTGCCATAAACATCGGTGGTCGGGTGAGTGTCGACACAAAAGATCCTACTGGGTCGAAGTGTCGCCGGTCTGCACTGACTGGCCCTCACATAAGATACATACCTATTAGTAAAGTCTTCTAGCTTGGGGTCAGAATCCTATAGGGTTGAAATTCCATATGTTTTCGAGAGGCATCGGTTCGCAGTGTAAGAAGCGGTAGACAGGTGTCGCAAGCGATTGTAATAGCGGTGCTAAGCGGTTTTTATTTAAATGTACAATGTGGTAACTCTTTTTAGACTTCGTGTTTTTATAGTAAATTTACTGATAATCCCAAAAGTTGGCTCTTTAAGAGCGATATATTGGTTTTATATGACAGCCTCGTCGACATCCAGGCATAAATTTGCAGTTTGCTTATATTTTCATGCAATTGTGAAGTCCTGAGTTCGAATCCCGGGCCAGGCAGAGTTATACGTTTTTCTGTTAGTAGATCCTCATAGACGAAGAAGATCCTCTTTCTTCGTGTATGACATAAATCTGTAAGACAATCACATTTTAACAGGTACATATGTTTATGTACAGTACAGTAACATCTATAATATTCTATCACCAGTCCGACTACCAGTGAAAAATCATTTGTTAAGAGAAAAATTAAACCAAGAAACTGGTCTGCTAAAAGCTTTCATTGCAATTCTTAGTAGCCGTAGTCACACAACCTTACTTAATGTTCTTAGTACGAAACCGTTACTCCAATTCATAGTAAACGTCGGTTTTAAATCAATTCTGTTCAAACATTTACATTGATGTGCTGTTACATGTTTCTTACCATACAATTTATTTAAAATTTATAAGCTTTGGACACCAGTTCATAAATCTTTTACAGTCTGTCTTTTTTCTCATTGTTTTGAATGTACATTGACATGTATTTACTAAAAGTCGATGTAAATGTTTCGGATGAAGTCGGTCAAATGTTAATTACTGTATTAGCCACATTTACCCGGAATCGTTGAACCATACGGACACATGAATGAGTCTTTGAGTCTGGTTCCACGAATTGTATTGGGTCAGCCTTTCGTGCTTAGGTGTAAAAAAGAAAGGTATGAAATTCTTGACATGAAATAAATGTAGAAAATGGCAAGCCTTTTTATTTTTACTAGTTTAAGGAAAGATTATTACAGAACATAATAGAGAATATAGAACAAGTAATATTTTAATTTTAACATAAATCTGTGATCTGTGCTGTATGAACATATTTTACAAGTCTAAAGAACTAGAGATAATAAGAAACATAAAAGTTATAAGCCTGAAAACCTCTTTTTGACACTTGACAACGGAATGTTCTCTCACCAATCCTTCAGCCACTATGACCATCACTACAGAAGACATGGACGCCTCAGTGTAGGTACATAATATGTACATTGTATATAATGTAGGTACCTACACTTAGACGTCTATGCCTTCTGTGACCTTTTTTTTTTTACGTGTGGGAATCCATGACGTATGCCCCTCCGCGGGGGCGGGCGGAGGGGTTATGTCGGACTCGCCGGAGTAAAAGAAGATGTTAAGATGATAAAGTACCTCCCGGAATACCGACTAAACCTACCACGGTGTTCCTCGACAAAACCACTATCGACGGGGCCGCGCGAATCACTTTCGCATGCGGTCGTGACCCCGCCGAGGTTTCGTCCCGCCGTATGAAACGGCAGGCCACTACACGAAAGACCTACCCTATAGGCACTTCTAAAACTCCCTACTGTCCCCCCTAGAGCGGAGACGGACTCGACACAGAGGCGCGCGTGGGAACACGCACGCCGCCTCTCGGACCTGATGCTGAACGGATGGCGGGCAGGCCCACAAAGCCCGCCACCCCCAGGTCAAACCTCAGGGTGGCTGGAGGTCGTCCCGCGCCCTCCGGCGCCCGGCTCTGCGGTCTGCGGTTGGGGAGAGGGTTTAAACGCTCCCTCTCCCGCTCCGCCGCCTCCTTGATGGAAATAACTTCCTCGCAAAAGGAGGCGACGGCGTTCCACGACCTCTCACTCCGGACCATAGACTGAACTACGGCCGGGCGCGAGAGGGCAACCAATCCGACTGCCGCGATCAACTCACGGCGCTGCTATGCCCAGGCGGGGCAAACCGCCAAAGTGTGCAGCGCCGTGTCCTCTACAACGTCGCGGCAGTCGCCGCAGTGGTGACAACCGGTTCTGTGATCGCTAGTATAATTGCCACCTTATGTGATAAAATTGTTTTAGATTTTATTAACCAAATTTTATACTTAATGCAACATTTTTTTAAATTAAATTATTTTCAGGCAAACGCAACTTTCAAAAGCATTAATTTACATTTTGTCTCGTCTTCCATGATCATAGCCGCATGACAATAGCAACCGAATCATTGGAAACGTGTAAATATAGACATTTAAGAAAGGTCTTTAAATAAACCACAGTAAATCTTTAATAATAGTTTAAAAATAAAACACAGGTAAATTAATCGACTATCCAATACAACGAATCTAAGATATGTGATAAAGTTTTAACTGAAAATTAACAACATCAACCTCACGGTTTAATAATGTCAACGTTTTAACTATTACAATAGTTTTTTGAGGTTCACAACACGTATCTAATTACATGCTTCGTGTAATCCTAATTACTTCTAAAGTTTTGGTATAAGCATAATAATTATGTAAATTTCTACAGCCTTGACTAGACTTTTACTTAAATCCAGCGATGTATGAGATTTATTTCATATCACGGGTAAGCAGCCCTAACTGATGTAAATGGTTTAATGGTTGCAGCTCCTTACAGATATTTGTAAAATAAGCAGCATTGCATTGTAAAATTAGCGCAAAGAGTAGCAGTGAGTTTTTTTCCCAGCCTTCTCATTAGTTTTACGTCCTTGCTTTGCTGAAGGTGGCAATAGGTAAATGAAAATTTATAATAAGGTTTAGTTAGTGTAACCTTGACATCTATAAGTGTTACTTTGTGGCCTAAATTAATATAGATATTTTGATTTGATGATAGATGGTTTTGGATTCTATGAGAATCCCGAGACTAGTTTAAAAGAATATCGTTAACTTACCTTTTTAGTAACCAACTAATGTCCATAAAAATCGAATGAGAATGAATAAATAGAAGAGACATTCTATGAGCGTAGCGTAGAACCTTTATAATTAGTAACTAGGTTTAAAACTTGTGTAAATTGAAATAACGGCCACACGGCACACAAAGAACACTCCGAATCCGAACAATTATTTGTGTAATCACTTTTATACTTTCGCGTTGCATGATATATATAAATGAAAAACGGGTATCAACGCGATTACACTCAGCATTTACATACCTTTTTCAGAATGCTTGTGAGTATGGCCACAGTAAATAAGCCAACACATCAACCCTTGAAAAAATATGTGAATACTAAGCATAACCACGGTGATACCTGTTTTCATTTATATAAATCAACTATTTGAAGATCACAATTTTTTGCCTGTGTGCAGATCGAGCCTTCAACACTCAGCATAGCAACAGTGGCGAGACGACCACTTAAACAACTACATCGTTATATTACTTTATTGCACCAAGAAGCAAACTCCATAAAAATATCCACCCAAAACTACAAGTATAAATAAGTATTAAGTAAGAAAGCTATTTACTTGGCAAACATTGTGTCCGAATTTGATCGATGGCTCTGAATGTATCCTTAACAAATATTACAGATTCTATTTGCCGCCTTAAGAGATACTTTGGCACGAGTAGACATATTTTTAGGTTTATTTTAGGAAAGCTTCGAGCCCAGTAAGCTTCAGTATATTTAATAATAACTGTCTAATATTTTATTTAATGTTTACATACCCTTTATTACTAATTATTTGTTCAATAGTTGTTTACAATATTTATTTTTGTGACGCATGTTTTGATTTCGTATTTGCTGTTCTTAAAAGGAATTAATAAACATTGATTTGGATTTTTTATAGTATACTGTTCAATCCAATTTCATTAGAAGTCAGGGGAAATCAATAATCAAACCAAGATCAGATAATAGTTTTATCGTGAAATTATTATTTTTGATTTACCCGACAATGTGGACAAAGACCTGTCAAGAAATGAAAAATAATGTAGCGACATTAAATGGATTCAAAATAGATCGAAGGTTACTTTAACATAAATATGAATAATTGATTAAATTTTCTTCATATTTATTAGGACACTACGGCCAGTATATCTTGACTGTTTAACCATCAAAATGTTCCGATTTGCGAAATTTAACAATTAATAATGTTAGCAACATTATGGCTCGGAGCATATAGTTATTCCAACTGTAGGGTGGATTCCGGACTGGTCCTGAACTGTGTTAAAGCCCTTAACAAACTTGGCAGGAAAAACACAGTCAGGCTGGTGTGGGTTCCGGGGCATGTAGGTATGCAGGGTAATGAGAAGGCTGACGAATTAGCCAGGAAGGGCTCGGAGCAACTATTTGTTGGCCCCGAGCCATTTGTAGGACTCTCTGAGAGTACCGTCAAGGCACATGGCAATGATAAACACAGGCGGGAGTGGATGGCCCTTAGGGGTCTGGAACATCCAAGAAATTCATTGCAAACAGAGCCACGGGCTTCACCCGGAAGTTCTGCGGGTACAACAAGGGCCAAATACGCCTGCTCACAGGAGCGTTTACTGGTCACTTTGGCACCAATGACTTCCTGTGCAGATTGAGTTTGTCAAACAATTTGATCTGCAGAGCCTGTGGTGAACGGGACGAGTCCATATTACACCTACTGTGTGAATGTGACGCGTTGGCTGGACTAAGGATGGGTCTGATGGGGTTGGCATATCCGAGCCCTGAAGACTTCAGGTTTCTCCCTCTAAAGTGTACGCTGTGATTGATGCAGTGCATTCATAGGGAGATAGCTAAGGTATAGATCTCGGGGCCGACACAAAAGATCCCACTGGGTCGAAGTGTCGCCGGTCTACGCTGACTGGCCCCCGTAACAAGATAAGATAAGATAGTTATTCCAACACCTATATCGCAGCCATCATCGAAAGTACGCCTTTATACTTACATCTTAAATGCCTTTCTGTCGCACATACGTATCAGAAAATCCAATTCAAAAGTATAGATTCATAGATTTGTGTTTTTATATCCCCAAAGTATAAGCATAAATGTATTACATCGATCTATCGCCAGCTGTGTTTTAGATTCTACAACATTGGAGAGCGCCTATTGCCGTCTACCTCGTAAAAAATTCTATCATCATTGCCAAACATCACGCTATAACTGTACCTATGCAGTTACAACGTAGAGCTAACAGAAATCCAATATCACTTTGAGTGACTCGGGACTCAAACTATAGACTTTACAATCACACAAACATAAGTGTAGATCATAGAGATCAACGAGACAGTCTCACCAGAATTTAAAAAGTAACATATTTCGTCTGCTTGATCTCTTTGTATTAAAAATGAAATAGCTGCACCATAAATGTATGCAACATTCATTTTTATATCGCAGTTTCATATTCACAGCAATCTCGGCAAACCGTACACTGAAGTTACATTTAGTATTACTATGTTGAACTGCTTTCAAATTACCATTGTACTGTATTAGTTATTTGCGCAGCGGCCAGTTATTAACCGTTTGTACTGAAAGGAAAAGGTAAAAGGATTAACGTATGACGCTTTAGAGGTGGAATTGTAGCTAAAATATAGTAAGAGAAATATTACAAGTGAATAAGCGGGTGGAATATGTTTTGAGTTTTATTATTTATAAAAGAAAGAATAAGTGGTTCTGATATACTTACTATGTAGTGTATAGTTTTATAACAACGCATATATATTTCAAAACGTATTGCACGGATGGCGCATCAGGCAAATTATCGCCTCATCTACAAGTGTTGTTGGCTGGAATCCAGTACAGGACAATTATTTGTGTGACCCACAAATATTATTTCTGCGTCTATATGTACTTAATAACCTTTAATTGTTTATTTGATTTGTAAAGTCCTCCGTGTCACGGGGCTTGAAAAAGACAACCCGTACATAAGGAAATTTTAAGAAAATACCCTATAAACGCCATATATAAAATATACTGAAATTAAAAATCAAGACTTAGAAAATATGATTGAACAAAGTAAGAGATAATATAAGCCAAGATCATAGCAAGTGAAAGTTCGTGGCCTCTGCTTTCTCCGACGAACAGGTTAAGTACATAGACTTACGTCTGCTTATGTCCGAAGACCTCTTCATAGAGCAGGCAGGGCATTGAGGCACAATTATACACACAATACGCTAGCTATGTTTAAAGTACTACTTAAATTTAACCTATCGCAGTCAACCGAGCAGATATCTCTCCAAAATAGACTTCATGCTATTGCAAATTACTTAACAGAAATGCACCATACATATGTTGCTACAACTAGAAATCGAACCCGTCAAGATTGGTAAAATAAGCGCGAACTTATAGACTTATAGTACGGCACTCAAAAGCCACTGGATACCACAGCATTAAACGAACGATGTTATGTCTTTATAATAGAATGTTTAAGCGCAGTATGTATCTATTCGCACCTCACGTATATAGAAGACAATATTCTCATATCAATAGAAAAATCGCGATGCGAGAAAATCTTCGCACGTCGCCGTCTATTCGAGTTCTATCCGAGTATTCGATTGGTATTCGATGCATAATAATAATCGGTATGCGTTTATACGAATTCCACGCTTGCTGGCAATTCGATTCGATTCCTGTGGAACCTTTTTTCGTGCGAGACTTGAATCGAAATGAGGATCGTATTAGTGATTATTTTATGGTAGAAATGTTTAATACGTATTTGAATATGGGATCGATTAAGTGGAGGGAAGAGTTGGTAATCTATTAGGTTAAGAAAATTGGAATTAGATTTACCGCAGTGCGTATGTAGGTGTGTTATTCTTAAAACGTTTTTGGTTTGGTAGTATTCAAGTTGCGAGGCATTCGTTTGCTCATTGTTTTGGATGAGAGTATGAGCTTATAACTCAAGTGTTATTGCCGATAGAAGATTCGATTCCTTGTACGGAAAACTTAAAGCTAAGATTTTGCTTCAATAAGAAAATTTATACTAAGATATTTCTATAGAAATAAAACACTCGTTAGTAGAAGAGCGATGTAGTTCGTATACAAATTGAGGGAATTTTTATTGATATCTAACATTAGTCATACCTTGAATTTCTATACCTAATATTACAAAATATCAAGTTCGGTTTTCAGCAATCATTGTAAGAAAACATTTTCATAAATGCAAAAAACAAAACAAAAGTTCTGTTTAGATTTGCAGTTTACAAACATAGATAGGTCTCACGTCTGTATCCCCAAATGGCAGAGTAAAGAGAGCAAAGGTGTATGACACCCACATGTTGCCAAGCATGACTTTTTACATAATAATGAATAGGTTCTATATAATAATGTCGTACCGAGCACAATCCCAGACTCAGTGCTGGTACTTAGATTTTTTGTCTAATCCCAAAAACTCTTCGCCGACACCCGAGAATTGAACCTGAGACCTTAACAACAGCTGTTGCATTAATTAACGCTGTACTACCCAGACAGTCATCAAATATTTAACTTGCAATAAACTATTTAATTCAATTAACCCATCTACAAATTGTACAATTCTTACCTTAGCCAAACTTATTTTCCGATCACCGGAACAGCTGAATTACAAGTAACTTAACGGGAAGAATAACAAACACCAAACAAACCCACACATTTATCACCCTAATAGGGTTAAGTACTGGCTAAGAGGCAATTGATGGTGACTTACTCGGGTGGCTGGACGGTGACCATAAAAATGCTTCGTATATGTTGTAGGATAATTTGTAAAGTCAAATCTAATGCCACCATCCTGATATTGATTCGTAAAATTGTAAATAGAATGAAAAATACTAATAGCCTACCTATTGCAAAGCATTGCTTTTGGGGAATGTGAGATAGTATTCTTTTAGGAATGTGTGATAATTTTTTTATTATTTTATGAATCAATATCAGGATGGTGGCATTAGATTCGACTTTACAAATTATCATCTAAGAGGGATTTGATGGTGACTAACTTGGGAGGCTGGGCAGTGACCATAAAAATGATTGCATAATTATATTGTACGATAATTTGTAAACTCGATGTTTTTGGAACGTGATATAGATAATTTTCAAAATCATAAATCTATTACATTGCAAAAAAATATCAGTTAGTTCAGACCGATTAAAAACTTAAATTTTGATAAGAGTCGAGTAATAAACAACTGCTTCGCGCAGTGGTAGTAAATGAGAATGAGGTTTTGGGTTCGATTCCCGAATCTGATCATTCTATGTAATGACAGAGTTTATAAATATTATAATTAGTCAAATATTTGACCTAACACCTGAATATTAAGGCCTACTTATTATGCAGTAATATATGTATTATATATTTAACCCGCGACTTCGTCTGCGTGGAATTTAGCATTTCAGTTAGCAGAGTTTACGAAAACTCAAAAATTCTGTATTCCTCGTAAAGAAATACCTATGCTAAAATTAATCTCATTCTTCTACTTTCTGAGTCGATGTTATTTATAATATTATTATATAAGTGTTTCTATTGGATGTATAAATATGATTCTTAAAATATATACTACCCTCCTATTTGAAAAAAAACTTGACAGATCCACTCAATCTGTGTGGTTCTTTCCTCAAAAAACCATTTCAGACACCAATCTGCATGGTCTTCACATGATCTGACCAAGGTTATGTCTAGACATTAAAAGAGACTGTGACCTCTGAGTTTGTTTCGGCCTTTCTTCTCTGAGAAGTCAGATACAAAACGCTGGCCTCATCTAGTTTTTAAAATATGATTGACATGTAGAAGTGTTTGTACAAACCTACTTACAGAAATAAATCATTATTATTATTATTATTGTAGCCAATTACGATTGTTATATGTTCAATTATTGTACCCAAATCTTGCCGGTTCAAGAAGAAGCACAATCCAAATCAGGATTCAATCATTATTCCGTAAGTAAGCACACATAAGTAACAGATCATAAAATAATCAGTGACAAGTAGTCAACAAAATGGCAGTTTTCTTGAAGGTCAGGATTAATTATATTATTGTAGAATGGTCAAATTATATTTAAATTTCTCTTTTTCATTTGGTTTTACGTCTGCTTAACACTTTGAGTTGCAGCGACCAGCCGCATACTTTTTTTTTCGTCTCCCGCACTAGGTTTAAATAGGTATTGTGTTGCAGAAGATTTTACAAACATTCAAATAACGGACATAAAAACACCCAGACCGGAAAAATGATTTGTAGATCACACAAATGTGTGTTATTCGAAACCGTAGCATAGACAACCTTTTTAAAACGAGCTATAGAACCTCTCTTTCGGCACACGTACATGATATCGGCAACAGTGAACTTTCCTGGAGCACATAAGTACTTATTAGTTGCTGTCTTTAATGACAGTAATTGACAGATCAATTTAAATTTTAAATGTATTTAAATACCGTGTCTTTAATTGCAAATTAATTTGAACTATCTTTTTATTTTGCATATTTTGATTTACTAATCGATTGTTAAAAATCTTAAGACTTTAACAAATAATTGTTTGTCGTGCAGCCCTATGCAATCATAAAAAATATATAAATTGTAGATATTTTTTCATTTGTCAAATAATCTCACTTACCAACTAAGATTTTTAAAATTAAATAATTATTTATTAATCAAATGCCAATTGATTCAATATGCCTTGTGGTATCATGTGAAAACCTTGAAAATACGGATGAATGGTCACTTATTCCATTAATTAAGTACCTAATTATGATAAATTTAACCAAATTTGGTTCGTATACATTTTTCATCAGATTGGATTGGAATAGACTATAGCTATGTGTCTCTTTATCTTATTATCTATTATTCTCAGGTTTATCCAATTACTTGCTACTTAGTTATTAAAACAGTATGAAATAAAAGGAATATAAATGAAAAAAAACCAAAGCCATCGACCGAAGAAAATCAAAACAATCCTTGATCAAAGCAAGAAAGCTGTAGAAAAACTAAAGTATTAATAAGAAAATAAAACCGAGCACAGGCAACAAATAAAGCCCGGTTTAACAGCCAATTTGGTCCGGATTAATAGAGCAGGAGTGTAGAACAAAGCGTTGAGAACAAAGAAAACGCCAGCGTAACCCCACTAAGATCCGGAGAGATTTTTGAACGTGTCAATTTTTCTGGAAACAAGTCAATGTTTCCGAACACAAACAGAGCATCGATTGAGTTTGGAACAGAATAGCTACAGGTTTTATTTTGCAGGTATTTGAAATTGGAATCAATAGAGATGTACTGTGAATTGTACAGATTTTTATTGGCTTTATATTGCGTTTTTTTACTAGACTCGTACGATTGTTAGAAATATCTGTACTAGGTATTCCATATTAATAAATAAAGTTTATTTGTTCCATATTTTCACTACTGTGGTTTAACAGTGAACGAATATGAATTTATTAAAAAATAATAGATGATATTTTTATACAAAAGAGGTTAGCGCTGATTTTGAGATATCGATTTGATATATTGACTTAGGAATTTACGGATTTTATTTTCTTATTAAAATTTTTTTTTCATAATATTGCCTTTTGTTTACGCGAATGTTATTCATTGAAATTAAATTACTATATACGGATTTTATCGCGTTGTTTCTTTGACACTTTTTTACATAATTTAGAAACTACTACTATTAAACTTTACTAACTTTTACGCCATCCATATGATCTACATAGTTACATTATGAAATGTAAGGTAACAATTATTTTAGTTGAACATTTATTCGTTATTTTCTACTACAGTTATGCATGTCACATTACAGACAAAGTCATACAACCAATTCAACATTATCTTTATGACAAAATAGATTCAGAGCATATCCACATCCAACGCTATGTTAGTAAATGTCAGCAAATTTTCATAATCACGTCTAAATTTCAGCGCGAGTTACCGAGTCTGCTTGTAATCACAGACAGTCCAACAAAGCCGAAACTTTCAGCATTCCAATAAAGTACTCTTAATCCTAGCGTGATAGATTGGTACTGTAAAAGGTTACGGGTATAAAGGCGAGCTAAGACCAGTTACCTATCAGAAAAGCATACATTCCTAGTCTAATGCCTTATTCCCCAAAGTGATAGGCACAGGTTTATTACAGACCCACATTTCACCATCTACGGTATTACAGTATTAACATAACCCTCCGCGGGGGCGATCTATTATATTTATATTTATGTCGGACTCACCGGGGTAAAAGAAAGTTGGTAATGATAATAATAGACCTCCCGGTTATACCGACTATACCTACCACGGTGTTCCTCAACAAAACTGCAATCGGCGGGGCCGCGCGTCATTTTCACATTCAGTCGCGACCCCACCGAGGTTTCGGTCCACCGTATGAAACAGCAGGCCATTACGCAACAAGCGATAAGTCAAAAGTCGTGCCCTTTGGGCACCACTACATTTAAGCCCTACATCCCTCCTTAAAAGGCGGACGGACATGGTTTTATGGTCTTGTATCAACTATAACTATGGTTTCAAATAAACAGCTCACCGGGCAGATTTCCATACCCCGTACTGAGAATTTCATGAGTTTGTCCAAGATTCCAACCCGAAACACCAAACACATCAGTCGCACATAACCGTTGCACCACCAAGCCAGTTAAACCCATAAATATCAATGGAATCACAAACAGCAACGCTCTAAGACTTGTGCAATTTTTAATAGCTATATATAAAGCATTATGAAAATACAGAAGTACTAAAACAACCAGCCCAGAGGGTAGCTTCCTTCAGTTAATTTAAAATAACTCCCAACTAACTGTAACTTAAACAGTAGACGTAATTGGCGGTAGTGAATTTCAATTAAGTTGTTGGACTATAAGGTAAAGTTCATATTACTTTGACGAAAATTATCTCAAAGCAATTATATATTACACAAAACTATAGAACGTGGTGCGGAATCCTAACTTATATTATAAATGCGAATGTGAGTTTCTTTGTTACACTTTCTCGCCTTAACTACGATCATCCTTATACCCCATACAACGTGTATGCGAAAATATTATGATGATCGGTCGCGTAGTTAACGTGTGAGAGCATAAAAAATAAACTCACATTCGCATTTATAATATTAGTTAGGATACTCGAATAAAAATATTTAGGTTATAAAAATAAACCTCTCAGATGCGATGTGAAAAAGACAATAACAATATGTATCCTTTTATACAAAGATTTTATGAAAATATGTGTCATCATTTTAGTAACCTATCTGCCTATAAAATTTTCGTAAAGCTATTTCTATTAATACGTAGGTTTATCAAAGCAAGAAAATATTGTCGTAGATCATATTATGTCAAAATACTATTTGAATACCTGTGTACAAATCAAATATAGAAAAACATTAGCTAAAGCTCAAAAGACTGTGAATGACATATTCTCAAAATGCTTGTAAAATAGAGGCAGCATTAAATACAAACGTGAGTAAAAAATCAACTTGTACTAGTATTTCTGTTTCCATCCACAAATCCTTTATCCAATTTATTATATCTATTTAACAAGACAACTCCCACACTAGGAATAATTCCTGTGTCCCGGGGGCTTTTACAAACATTCAAACAATAGACACAAAGAACATCCCGACTCAGAACAACCATTTGTGGATCACACAAATTTACGTCGCGTGTGGGATTCGAAGCCACAACACTCAGCGCAATGACAATAGCGAGGCGAACACTTCAATCACTAACGCCGTCCAAAAATGTTTATAACCAAAAGATAAAAAACTGCAATAAAGAAGTCAAAAACATTTATATCAGTTTTAATTGCTTCATTTTTAACAGGAATTTTCTGTATACATTTCGTGTATGATACCAAAATGCTTTTAGACCCTAATATCTGTCATTAGAACTCACAACTTTTGTTCTATTTGTCATTCCGTTTGAATAATATAAATAATAACACCCGTGCAGCCGTAACAATGAGACATTGCGGGTTAAAAATGAGGGGACGCAGTGTGACATTTTTTAGCTGAACAACGCGAAGAGCTTTTGAAATGAGAATATTTATAAAGAAAATGTTGATGTTACAGCAAAAATTGCATAAGTGCTTAAGGAAACCGTAACTGCGTTTTGCTTAAGAAATAAAAGTACCAGAAACTTAAATACCAACCTCTCATCTCCCTTTCCTTTCGTCTTATCTTAAACTAGTAGTTTTCCCGCGGTTTTACCCGCGTAAGTCCCGTTCCCGTGTGAATATCGGGTTTCACCCCTTTCACCCCCTCAAGGGTGGAATTGCCGAAAATCCTCTCTTAGTGCTCGTTAAAATTATATTCAAAAGTGAAATCCTCATAAAAATTTGACAGGACATATCGCCAGTTCACATTCAATATTTTATGAATCTTTATTAAGTTGTAACATTACATTATCAATCTCTAAAACATATTAAATTTATATAGTACAAAACGTTTCAAGACCAACTATTCCATGTAAACGTACCGCAATATGAGATCTTGATGTCGTATTAAGCTCTTTAAAAGGATGGTTAGTTTCAGTAGAGTTGAAACAGTAATTGTCCGGAATAACAGGTTCAATTACACAAAAGGTGAAACGCTGTATAATTTCAACCAACGCTATTTAAATAAGGGTTTTAATTCCGCTGTACGTTTGTCATTAGTGTTTTCTCAATAGCTTTGACATTATAATCGTAACAAAGATACATTGTATATTTAAACACGAACGTGTCGATAAATCCTATATACAAGCTAGATTGTGACCGCGATTTCGCTTGCATTAATGTATTTTTTGTCAATAAACTGTCTGTTGAGAACAGTACTGTTTTTCTGGATGAAAGGTACCCTATGTCCTTTTCGTACCACTACAGTGTGTATGCAAAATTTAATGATGATCGGTCGAGTGATTATGGCGTAAAAGCGTAATAAACAAAATAAACTCACATTCACGTTAACAATATTCGTTACGATTAGATATGTAGATAACAAACTTTTTCTCCGTATAGGGGTCAACCTTACTTCATAAGGCGCATCCATACCATTGACCATAGTCAAAGTCGTAACGTAAATAATTTGTGCTACGCGTGAAATGTACTAGTACTCTCAAAATCTTGTCATCGGTAACCACATTACCAGTATAACACGATTGGTTAACCAGATTTCCAAAATTTGCATGTTTTGATCACTTTGAAGTATCGATCAGTAATCGTTTGAATAGATTTAAATTGATTAATCATCCAAATCTCTACGGAACAAACAAAGTACCTCAGTTGACTGAAATTTAATTACTTGAATCTTGCAGTTGGCGCCTTGGACAGCGGAAGCGGAAGCCTTTGTTGTCGACGTACTTCCGGTCTGTACAATGGTCGCTGTGGAAATAAAGTTTATTGGGCGTTTTAAACCGTCGCAGTTGTGTACTTAATCTGCGGGATTAATTGGTGGCCGTTAAAAAGTTAAACCTTCAAAGTGGAGGTTTTTAAGGATCTTGTGCTTTAAGTACAATTCAATAAAACTGAAACCTATAAAAATTATAATCATAACACTAGTCACAAGCTTTTTAGTGGAACACATTATTTTAAATTTTATTAGAACTTTTTATATTTGACAATTATTTGATGATATTGCGAGTGAGCTGGCTCGCTTGGGAGATAGTCATTCTCTAAAAGAAAACCACCGGCAGAGTATCAAGAGTTCTAAATGCGTCTAGTCTGATTCATAAGATGTTCTGTGTTAGGCAAAGCAAACTAACACATTTTGTCGGAAAGTACTCAGTTGCAATGTGTAGTATGTTATATAGACACGATTTTTTAACTGAAACCTAAACCATACCTGGAAAACATGAGGGTAATACGCCACTGCCGAAATCTCTAGAGATATATTGGACGTGAGCCCAGTGTATGAAGTAGGTACTATATAATACACTTCAAAGC
Source organism: Catocala fraxini (assembly GCA_930367265.1). Taxonomy (NCBI): domain Eukaryota; kingdom Metazoa; phylum Arthropoda; class Insecta; order Lepidoptera; family Erebidae; genus Catocala; species Catocala fraxini. The sequence goes on from OV884046.1 coordinate 12,104,010, forward strand.
TCTACCATTGCAAATGCAAATAATCCTCTTGAAAGTGCTATGGTACTGATGTATGATTTTTAGAGAGCGTCCGTTTCTACCTCTGTTTACGGATTGCTTATCAGCACACGATCGGCCAAACAGCTCTTGGGCTTTTTTAAATACGTTGGCTATGATCACACTGCTAACTTTTTGCGAAGGTTTGATAAAAATTATGATGTGGATTATTTTGTATCTTTCTTATTTTTATCTTTCATGTATTTCATGTCATCATTGCCATTCAATGTGGTAATGCTGCCAGTCTTCTGGGTACTTTCCCGTCGATAGCGATGCTGAGGAACTTTACGACGCTGCCTAAACCAGTCATTGTTTACTATTTGTGCGTACATATTTATTATGTTCAATTTAGTTTTATATTTTAAAATATTATTGAAATTGTAAATTGTAATTTTTGCTTTGTTTATGTAAATAATCGATTCTTTTAATGCAAAAAGAAATATATAAAAATTTTAGGTTTGACTAGAAACTAACACTATCAAAAAGATCATGCCAATTCTGTCTAGTGGATAAAGAAAAAAATACAATTTGGTTCAATTCATAATTAGCAAAGTAAGTAGGTTCTGCCGATACCTCAAACATTAATCTTGTCACGAGCGCTGTCTAAACTAGTTGAATCAGTATTGATTGGGAGTAAACTTGAATTGAGTCGTATTCGACTAATACACTAAATGTAGGTGAGTTTGAGGGTAAGGCTTTTGACTGTAATTTACCTTTGCCTTTGGAAAAAGGCACTATTAATCTACAAGCGATGTTTTGCAGAACATGAATCTACACTAATATTATAAATAGGAAATATTTGTTATTTTGTTTGTAACTAATAAACTTCTGTTTTTATTAAAATCCATCTCAGGACTAGTTATAAGTCCTGTGAAGCGAGGATCTTAACAAATATCTAAACAACGGACACGAAGAATACTCAGACACGGAACAACTATTTCTGGATCACACAAATTTTTGACCCGTGTAAGGATCAAACCAACAACAATCGGTCTCGGCGCAATGGCAGTGGCGAGGCCACCGTTAAAACCTCACGCCATCCGTGCACTCAAAAGTACTGGACAGGTTTAAATAGTACTTTCACAATCAAAAAGGTACTTTATCCAGAACTAGCATAGGCTATATTATGGAATCACGCTACGAGTCACAGAAACGGATGTGTAATCATAATTGTAGATGGAACCGCGAAAGACAGCCAGTAGTAAATAAGCGTTCGTCTAATGCGAATACATAATTGTACTTTAGACTGTAAGGATTGCGTAGTGGTCTAAGTAACCTTGCCATTGCCATTGCGCCGAGCATTGTAGGTTAGAATCCCAAACGGGACAAAAAATTGTGTCGGAACTCGGAACAACCATTTATGGACCATAAATGGTTGTTCCGAGTCTGAATTTTTTTTATGTCCGTTGTTTAATTGTTTGTAAAGTATCCCGCCAAATAATGCTAGCAAGGGAGTTGTCTTTAAAAATAATATACGCTTAATCACAGCCTATAATCGCTTGCAATATTGGTAGTATCAGCAAATTGCTTATCTTAGACAAATGGGATTAAAATGGAATAAAAGGAAAGTAAGAGACAAGGAATATGTCTCCAAAACTCATACGGGCTGGATGAAACGTATTTTTTTCTTAATGTGTACTACCGGTAATAATTCCTGTATTGCGGCGGACTTTTCGAACATTCAAACAACGGACATTAAGAACACCTGACTATTTTTAGATCACACAAAATTTGGTCCCGTGTTGAGATCGAACCCACAACAGTCAAAGCGGCGGCACTGGCAAGGCGACCACTTAAACCACAACGCGATTCTGACTGACTGCACGTCAGTCAGAATATTTGACTGACTGCTCGTCAGTATAAGCAAACATTTTACGAAATTTCTCCTTATATTTTCATTTGTAGTTATAGATACATATATAATGTTATTTATGTTTGTTATCAAATAAATAATAGTGCGAAATTTACATAATATTGTGTTTTTACGCAAACGTCATACATTGAAATTAAACTATTTTATACAGATGTTTATTTATATCTAATGAGGTGAACGTTGAACGTTCTACTAATAATAATTAGTTGACGAATAAGCTCCGTATATTGATCTATCGGGATATTAAGACCCTGTTCTCAGAATTAATCATCACACAGCTAAGCTAAATATAATTGTACAATAGATGTAACTTTATGAAACAAAAAGGTTTGCTGCGTATATCAAGAATCTTTACAAATAAATAATAAATAAAGCATGAATGAAATAAAATATTTAGTAATTGATTCGTATGTCAGTAAAATAATCTGGCTTTGCCAATTATTTGATGATAGTAACAATGAACAGACTGGTCTGAGCAAGTACCATCTTTTTACAGGCTACCTGTGTAGTAGGTATTCCTGTATCCTCCTGTATCCCTATTCCTGCTTACTAAGTAATCATATCATAATCTAGCGTTATTGCTATATCTGTTTATGTCGGCGCTGCCGCTATGGCGGTACTTAGAAATAATTACCTAATTATTCACTAAAGGAAAAATTTCTACCTACTTTTTGTATAATGACTTGCTATCCTACATTCAACACAAACGCAATGAATTGTTAACAATACTGTACATTATAACAAGAAAAATAGTATAAAATTTATCTCTTCTGATAATAAACATCGTTTTATTGAGCGTCAAACCTGCAGTGTCTCGAGAATAAACAATAGTTGAGTAGTAGAGCCTTGCTGATTTCAGCAAAAATGGGTCGGCTCGACCGGGGAAGGAATGTCCTCTTACAGAATATCGACGTGAAATAGCAGTATGTATTCCTACTGTTGTGTTTTGTTCAGTGAGTGAGAATACCATCCCAAACACATTATTTTGCCCTACCCGCTCCTTCTGCTTCCCACTTCCTTTCCTAAAGGGTCGGCAACGCGTAAGTGGTGCCTCTGGTGTTGCATGCGTCCATAGGCTACGGTGACCACTTTCCATCAGGTGGGCCGTATGCTTGTTTGCCACTAGAGTAGCATAAAAAAAATATATTAATAGGTGTAGTCTAATTCTAATACAGTTACTGCTTTTCGCTCGCTGATTAGAAGTACCGAAAGGTAACGTAAGTAAATCTATCTACGTTTCGCATGCCATTTCATTACGTTGCCAACTCACAGTACAAATAACAAAATATTCCATACTTAAAAAAGAAAGGAAATAAAACGGTGCAATATGGATGTACTACCGGTAATAATTCCTGTATTGCGGGGGACTTTACAAACAGAAAACCGAAATTCAAATCAACTATTTGTAGATCATTGAAATTAAATACATACAAGCATAGATTCACGCCTGTTTCCCAGAGGGGTAGACAGAGACTACGGATTACCATTTACTACGATCCTGACACACTTCTTTGGCTTCATTCACTTTCATCACATTGCTCAAACACGCCCGTTAGTTCAAGGTGCTTTTAACCTGGCCTTTGTCCAGAACGCCTCCGATCTGATCGAGAAACGGTCGTCTAGATCTTCCTCTTGCGACTGTTCCATTCACACTAGCCTTATAAACATTCTTAGTCAGTCTCCTCGTCGTTTCTTTCTACATGGCCAAACCAGCTTAACATACCCTTTTCTATTCTTGCTACTATATCCACTTTCATGCCGCATCTCTCTCTAATCACATTATTCCTTATTCTATCTTTTAGAGTCACACCACATATTTCTCAGCGCTCTCATTTCTACAGCATTTATTCTGCTCTCATACTTCTTTTTCATTCATTGAAATTAAAGAGTTTTCAAAATTATGTAATTAAAGTGTTTTAAGTATAATAAACAACGCGACAAACTCCGTATTAGGTGTTTAATATCAATGTATAACATTTGCGTAAACATAAGACAATATATTATCTCTCCCCGTAACCATGGCTCCTGAAAAGCAACCGAAACGTCCCCGACGTTTCGGTGGTGTAATAGTGTAAAATTAAATTAAATCTAAATAGTTTTAATAATAATTTAATTAGCTTAAAAATTAGTAAAATTTAATAGTAGTAGTAGTGTAACAATTTTCAAAATTATGTAATAAAGTGTCAAATAAAAAACGCGATAAAACCCGTATATAGTAGTTTAATTGCAATGAATAATATTCGCGTAAACAGAAGACAATATTATAATATATTATATTTGTAGATCACACAATTTTTTGTCCCGTGTTGGTATAACCCACAAAAGTCGGCACAGTAGCAGTGGCGAATTAACCACATCGCCATTGTGCAGTCAAATGCAAAACATTTAATATATTTTACATAATTATAAACACCCATGTCAATATAAACAACAAAACTGCAATAAATTTTGCAATACTTATCCTTAACACAACATCAATCAAAGCTGTGTGTTGGTAATCTTGAAAGTAGACAAACAGTTGAAGCAACTCCACCTGACTGTTAGAGCTTGATTCATTGCACCTCCTTTTGTTTTTCCACTCTGACCGCGCCGTTCTTTATTACCTATTGTTCCAGTTATTTTTTGAGAACAATGCTATCACGTCGGGGTATTTTTAAGGGCATTTTTTATTTTGACGGATGGGTACAGGGTTAATTATTGTGATAAGTGATTGCCCAACGGTTTGTTTTTTTGTTTTGATAGATGTTTGACTGGTTTTTGTTTTTTAGAAGCTTTTATTTGTTTATTACTGCTGATGTATATATTATAGCATTAAGTGTTATTCGCATCTCTTCTTCTCTCTTAGCCTTTATTATTCCCAAGTCCACTTGGGGTCGGCTTTTCTGGTCTAACCGGATTTGACTGGATATCAGTTTTTACACGGAGCGGCTGCCACCTGACCTCCGCAACCCGAAGGCTAACGATACCCTAAGGCTAGACCAGTGTCAGGATATTAGAGGGTACTGACTTTCCCAATAACGACTGCCATAGATGTTCATGGCAGCCGGGCCCGACGGCTTAACGTGCTCCCCAAGGCACGGAGCAGGCGATAATTGTCAATCAATACGCACATAATTTCGAAAAGTCATAATTATAACTTCCGAAAGTCAGAGGTGTGCGACGTGGGTTCGAACCCGAGACCCTCTGCATTGCAGTCTGCTGGTCTCCCCACTGAGCTATCGCTGCTATTAAGTGTTATTCACATCTATACTAATATATATAAAACGAAGCCATTTAATCAAATCTTATCAAATTATTTACGTTGTACACTTGTAATATTCTAATTTCAAAATTATAATTTTAGTACAACGAGCTCATGAAGTATGGGTGAATACAATTTTTGTTGTTTAGAATACTATTTGATATAATTATGATGAATTGATGATATATCAAATAACCCTAACTTATATTTTATATACACATTTGAGTTGCGTGATGTTATATAACCTATGATGATATGATAGCCTTCCTCGATAAATAGGCTATCCAACACTAAAATAATATTTCAATTCGAACCAGTAGTTTCTAAGATAAGCGCGTTCAACCAAATAAACAAACAATTAAAAAAACTCTTCAGCTAATTACACGATGGGCAGCAGTGGAGTCCAAAAACAACCAAATTACTTTTAAAAGTGATTTAATTAAATGTTGAAATTACAATACAGTTTTCTTAGTATTCATTTAATTTCTAATGTCCTAACGTCCCGATGTTAGGTGACAAAAAGACCTCGCAATAAGCCGGTGATTGGTTTTTATCGATCGATGAAGCGGCGTTGCACAATCGGTTCCAGAATCTTCTCATTGAATCATCTTGTTTGGTCGTAGAGTATATACTCAGATATAACAAGCTTTATCATATTAGTATAGATATGTTATCTAAATATATATTATGTATTCTACAATAATTGCAGTGGTTGATTTGGTAACTGTTGAAACTATACCTGCTACAAAACATCTATGTAATACAGTTTTTTGCAATAAATGTCTTTGATTTTTCCTTTATTTTCAGAGCTCACAACGAAAAAATCATGTCCCATAATACACAGTCTGATCATTAGACTGTGGCAGCCCATTGCTGGACGTAAGTCCTAAAGCCCTTTTGCTCTTTTCAAAAGGAGCTACGTTGCTTCTTTGGTCCTGTTTTCAACCACTGCAAGCCACTTTACGTTCATATATCGTCTGCCGGAGGGCATTCATAGCTTCGTTTGCTGAGTCTACACTATAATATGTATGTACTACAAGACTTTGCCCGCGGCTTTATTCGCGTTAATGTTCTGTACTAGTTCTTCTAGATGAAAGATAGCCAATGTTCTTTTCTGTTCCCCTGACAACAGTTTGCATTAAAATATTAGTTAGAATTAGATGCTATAAAGCTGTAACTGAACAGTCAAGATGTTTTTACTAAAAACGAATTTGCATTGGCTTCGAAACACCCAGAACAATGCTGTTTAGAATATTCGTCGGTTTGTTTATGTATGTGTTACACGCCAAAAATGCTGAACAAAAATTGAAGTAATTGCCGCATCAGGCTTTAGCTTTCAACTTCATAGCTACGTTAAATGATACAGAAGAATCGTATATATTATGGTGCATGTACATCCTAGCTAATATTATAGATCCGACTGTGAGTTGTTTGTTACGGCTTTACGCCTTAACTATTCGACCAATAATCATGAAATCACGCTTATACGTCGTTAGAGGAACAGAAAAGGACCTAGGATATCTTTCATCTAGCAAAAAGTTCTGTTTCCGGGCGATTAAAATTTATTAATGAAATTTACATTAACACGAGCAAACCCGAGGGCAAAATTTAGTATTATATTAAATTGGTAACTAGTCTTGTAACCTCAAAACCTTATTCTTATATTCAAAATAAGTGCCTGATACATAAATATATGAATACCTATATCAAGAATTGTCATCTATTCTCAGCATATCTTCATTTAGAATTCAATATGAACATGTATAGAATTTATAAGATTTCGAAATGTATTGTGTTGTTTTATTTATCAGAATTATTGGTTTTACAGTTTATTTATAAAACTGATAATAATTTGATGTTTTCATGGAGTACCGACGGGTTTAAGTGAGAGTCAGTCTTCTGAGAAGTAGTATGAAGGACGCCTTTTCCAATGGACATATTTAAAAAACGTAAGTAAGGGATTATTGATGCTAGAGTTGAAGTATTTTTTATTTACTTTATAATGTTTAAAATTCACTTTTTATAAAATCATTTTCTGTATATTTAAATATAACCTTAACGTTTAGTCATATTCGTTTAATATATATATGTATTTTTAAAGCTTCACTCATTTTATGGATAATATAATAAATATCGGTCTCGAATTTTGGGAATGGTAATATTGAAAATTGCAAATTTGTATATAATTGTCTAGATCATATAATGGTATACTGAAGTATTCTAGCGTTATACTCTAGGCAATTAGGCTGTCTCCAAAAGAATAACTTGACTTATTTTAATAAGGGTTAAACACTATCATGACTCTCTTTTCTATCAACACCGTGAAAAGGAAAATCTGATATTCTACTGAAACTTTAACGAATAAAATTGAATCCTACAGGTATGGTTTTAAATCTTATTGTGATATATATCGTTATATAGGTCTTATAATGGCCAAAGCGAAATATTAAAACATTTGGGCATAAATTAGCAGGAGTTTATGTTATGTTTTTATCAATATCAGTATACACAAACACGTGGCCAAAGTTCTTATATTTGACTTAAAATAATTACTAATTAATAAACGTACATTATAATTTAGAAAGGTATGTATATTATTGCATATTCTATATGATTTTCTTTTATTAACTCCTGTCAAAATTACTACATTTCACCTAATGGTAGGCAGTCGTGGAGTCCACAAGCACTCCACACCACGTCCTCACGTGAAATGGTGTCGAGATCTCTCTCTCCCTTTGTGGTTTATCGTAGAATATACTCGTATTAAGCTGTGGGTGCTGACCGAGTATTGAGTATAGCTCTGTGACAGCTTGGGCTGTAGGTGCCGCCGCAACTAAACTAATGCGTATATTACATACCTAACTGTCGGCAGTCTATCAGTATATCGCGAAGGATTATACAGAATACTTTCAACTACATTTTTCGGATTTTATTTTTAGTTTTTTGGATTAATATTTTGTTTTATATATCGCCAGCTAGCCTCGATAACAGTACTTCACAAACTAATGCCTCCTTTTTTGCAACGTGTATGCGAAATTTCAAAATTATTGGTCAAGTAGTTAAGGCGTGAATGCGTAATAAACAAACTCGGATTCGTATTTATTATGTTAGTTAAGATAAAATGATAATAATTAGGAATAGTTCTTGCCTAACTATCGTTTGCTCTCGACTTTATTTACCAAGAAGATCAGTCTATGCACCAGATGTTTAATTCTACGTAACAGAAATCAGAAACAACAACGTGACTTCGATTTGAAGTCTAAATGTGCAAACTATGCAACACGCATCAAAATCCATTTAGAGGTTTACGTGATGCTCGATTAAACAAACAGACAAAAAATGTAAGCTATTGTTTTGTATTCAGACTCCATAGATTCCAGATTCTTTTTTTTAGATTCTCAGTTTAAAATTAAATATATCTTCGACTAGATTTCATTCGCGACTTGGCTCGCGTCAATGTACGTTACCACGTTTTCTATCCATTGGGAACGGTACTGTTTTCTAGATGAAATCTACAATTTCTGGATAAACCCAAATTACCCGAAATTAGGTTACCACCAGATTCTTTTTACAGATTGCATGAATTATAAAAATTTCATCTTATCTAGTCATAGTTAAAACTTGAAAGCATAACAAACAAACTGACATTCGCATTTATATTATTAGTTAGGATATCTTAGACTCGTAGCAATTTTATAATGTTATTATAAGAAAGACACAAAATCTTTTATTATATTAAACTTAAATTATTGTCTAATGCCTCGGCGTAATCAGACAAAACTTTGAACATACATTACGTCAGCCTAAGTACTTGTTTGTATCTCTATTCTGCCACTTAAATAGAGATACAGACATCACTACCCAAAACTTTCTCAATTCACATTTAACACCTTCACTGCTCCTGGGGGTGAATTGTTTAATTAATCGCATTGCCCACAGGTCGGAGGTAAATTACTTTGTATTTTACATTGAGCCTTTCGCAAAATTAGATTAATCTTTGTTTATATCATTATTTTTACTAGAGCTGTGACAAAACCTCACATTGTTCAAAGTTTTCCTTTAGACTTAGAATAACTAGAATCGTTTTCAGGCTATACTGACCATATTCAATGATATAAAATTTGTGTCTGACACACATATTACACATATTAAATCGTTGTATAGGTGGAAATTACTGATATAACTTTCTTTGTAACGTTTAATAGAAAAACGATTTAATATAATAAATAAATTAATACTTGTATCACAATAATTATATATTATGATGTCATGTATTGAAACATTGATTGAGCAAACACAAACCAAATTTTCTTTGCGGTTACTGCGGCATAAAAAATCACGTTTATCTTTTATTTTTGGACGGTGTAACCAATAAACAATGAGGTGCACTTGCATACTTGATTGCTCGCATTGACTAGTAAGTCAATAACGGTATGTCGTATGCTTAGATAATTGGATAAGCAGTCGAAATTTGATTATTTTTTCGATTATCTGAACATATTTTTTATTATTTTCAATTTTTGTATGCCACGTTTTGCTAGACTACTATGCGACCAAATTTTCAATTACATAAACGTACCTGTTTATTCTGCTTATATTTTGAGGTTTGACCTTTGACTATGGACGGTAAATTTTACCACTTGTCTACATAAAAACAAAGACAATTTTATTTAAAATTTTCCTCTGTGTTACGCGCCATAAATGGCTTGTGTACAACTCGTATCAAATTACGGCTTTATTGATTGACGCTTTCGCAAATTGTTTTAGGTCCAATTTCTAACGACAGGTCCGGAGCTGACTGGTGGACTGTGAATCTATTTATTTCATTTATTAATGAAGATTGATGTATTCCGGGGAGGAGAATTGTTATAGGCTAAAATAATTAGCTCACTGTAAAAATGCTTTAAGATGTTGATTTGTTTGGATTCTACCAAATCTTGTATTGCCTACGTAGTTTAGAGTACTCCTTAGGTACTAATAAAATATTTCTATTTTATTAGAGAAAGTAGGATATTAAATCTTATGCTCTTGAGTACGTGATCAGTCTAAAAATCTTGTTATCATTTGAATAACGATTAAGTATTAATTTCAATCACTATTTGACTATACATGTATATCTAATCCATGCTTGAAGCTTTGTTATGGTCAATTGTGTTTTATTTTAATTTAAATTACTGTGGTCTACTGCTTGTGTACCTACATGTTTCGTTGAAAATTTGATGACCTTAGAAACATTCAAATGAAAATCAGTAGTATTCGAATACAATTCAATCACATAAAAATTCAAATGAATACTCGATAATCACACACCGTTAATCGTTCGTTCGCTTGCACTCTGTATAACAATGAAAAAATAACAAAGCATTGGCAAATCTCAGGATGTTTACGTACATAATATAACATGCTTTCATAGTCTTATATAATATGGTTCTATTATATCAATAAAAATAGTAAATGAATATTATATTACTGAGAAGTAGGTAAATATTTCCTGCAGTGAGTTAGACAGAAACCGAAATAAATTCAGAATACATTTTTCTTCAATCGTAGTATATATATTTTACATCAATACTGTTTTCATATTATCTGCATAATGCCCGTCACAAGAGCATTGTTCAACAATGCAGTAGACGCCGAGTGTCTCTATAAACTGACGTTGGTATAATTAGTTCTATCAAAAGCAACGAATGGCGTTTCATTAACGGCTCAAAATGCTTTTGGCGAGTTTGGTGCAAGATGAACGCTTTGAGATATAATATGGTATTTTTGTGAATATAATAATATTCTGACATTTTATTGTAAACTAAAATATTATATTAATTCAATTTAATTATACTATATTATAAAATTATTGCCATTGTAACCTTTAGGGTTTACTTTAAGAGAACTGTAGAATAATTAGGAAGTACAATGAGAGAAGGTATAACAAATACACTTTTAATGAATTAAGATACAATTAAAAGAGACAATCTTTACTTATAGAACTATAGTCAGGGCGTGGTTCGCTAAAAAATTATACTATAAAATTAATTGTTGACTCAAGGAATGAAATCATAATACATAATTTTAATATTTCTTCACCAGCAATGGTGTGTGTAAATCAATGTTGAATATATATGATCCTAATAGGTATATACCATGTTCTTAGAAATAAATGCTATTCTATTTTATTCTAACCTAAACATTTTAAGAATACCAGTTGAGAGGTATCTAATTATTAGCTACCGATATTTTTATAAGTAAAGCTGAGAAATGTTAAGTATGTTATAACAAAATAAAATTTAAATCGTTTGAAATCTCTAGATTGTAAAACAACTTACTACAATTTAAAAATTATTAGCGATTCATGAGATCAGTAGACAACTGTATACTATTAATGTTAAATAAAAACAATTTAATACTTATTATATTATGTACAAAGGGCAGCCTTACTTCGCAAACAATATCTTACAGGCCACCTTGGGAGATCAATATGCGATTATTGATCTTATGCTTGAGATGTCACTTTTTTTTTTTTTTTACCTGGGGAATGCATGACGCATACCCCTCCACGGGGGTGGGCGGAGGGGTTATGTCGGACTCGCCGGGGTAAAATAAGATGTTAAGATGATAAAGTACCTCCCGGAATACCGACTAAACCTACCACGGTGTTCCTCGACAAAACCACTCTCGACGGGGCCGCGCGAATCACTTTCGCATGCGGTCGCGACCCCGCCGAGGTTTCGGCCCGCCGTATGAAACGGCAGGCCACTACACGAAAGACCTACCCTAAAGGCACTTCTACCACTCCCTACTGTCCCCCCTAGAGGGGAGACGGACTCGACACAAAGGCGCGCGTGGGAACACGCACGCCGCCTCTCGGACCTGGTGCTGAACGGATGGCGGGCAGGCCCACAAAGCCCGCCACCCCCAGGTCAAACCTCAGGGTGGCTGGAGGTCGTCCCGCGCCCTCCGGATGCTTGAGATGTCACAAGACGAACACTTGGTAAACTGAAATACATATATCATCTACCCATTACTCATCAGAATTTATAGCACAATAATTGTTTTACAATAAGTTTACGAATAAATATAGCAACTCAAATTTTTCGTTGTCCATTTGGGATTTGAAATTGTTATGAATATTTCAAAATAAGCATTTCTTTAGTTTGAATTTAAGTGATGCTTGAAGGCTTTTTATTCATATCGAAATAAGTTTATCTATACTTCTATACTAATATTATAAATCTAAAGAGTTTGTTTGTGTGGTTGAACGCGCTAATCTCAGGAAGTACTGGTTCGAATTGGAAAATTCTTTTAGTGTTGGTTAGCATATTTATCGAGGAAGGCTATAGGCTATATAACATCTCGCTACGATTAATAAGAGCGGAGCATCAATGGAAGGAGCAGAGCATCAATGGAATATGTTGTAAAAACGGGCAAAGTGCTCTAATGTGAAGCAGACGAAGTTGCGCGGGTCAGCTAGTACTATTATGAAGTTGTAGAGAGGTTTAGTTGTATTGTGTAATACGTGTACATAACACTGAGAGCGAACAAAATTCCACACGGACAAAGTCGCGGTTAAAATGTAGTAAAGTATAATCTATCTATATTTATTTGCAGCAGATTTTTTTATAAGTTAACTTTGTTAGACATTAATGTTGATAGAATAGTCAATGTATTATTTAACTTTGTGACGATTAAAAGTTAATGAAATGCAATCCATTTAAATGTAAAATGAAAATATTGAGTTGTGAAGGTTTTAATCAACTTTCTTTTTAGAAAAGATCCGAGTCTAATACCATAACTATGTGTCATAGATATTGGTACAATGATTTTAATTTTAAATATATACATACAAGCATAACATCCCTCTTTTCCGCGGACGGGAAGGCAGTAACTACGAATTTTTACTTCGAACCTGACACATCTCTTTTACTTCAATTATTCAAAACGTAATACATTTTTCTTCATATAAGTATTACCGCTTCCGGGCTAGAAATAATTCCTGTGTCACGGGGGATTTTGTAAATATTTAAATAACTTATGAAAGTAACACCCAGACCCCTAACAATAATTTGTAGATCACACAAATTAGTTCTGTGTAACGATCGAACCCTTAGCGCAATGTCGTCGGCTACTGGCTGGCTGGCTGGCACTACGTCATTCGTGCAGACCGACTTCCCCCTCCGCGATAACATTGTAACAAAATATAATTATTTTTATACTACGTGTTTTTCACACACATGTATATTAAAACAAAATGGTGACATCGTTTACATCTTGCGCCCCCGCACGCGCTTACACGCCAGAGGCGGGTGATGAATACTTCATTACCACGGAAATAGGGCGAAGGTTGCCTTTTGAAACGCTTTGTAACCTTTTTATTTGCTTTATAAAAACATACGGATACCCCACCGTCGATATTTGACGTATTTACATTCACAAGACTTGTGCAAGGGATCATTTATTTTTTTATTAGCTACTTACAGACTGCAAATACAACAAATTATTGTTCTTTATTACCTACTATATAATACCAAAAACTAGAAACATTAGCAGCCTTAATCTATTGAGTGACAGTGGCACACCGGCGACCAGACACAATAGGTTTTTATTATGTCTGATATTCTAACAATTGAGAGGTTAATTATATCGCTAACTAATATTTTAACTACCTCTTAACGTAAAAGCTCTCTAGGCGTTGATCAATGATTAATTCTTGGTTAACGCCCCAACGCTGTTACTTAAATATTTTAATATTCAACTAACACTTGGTAGCGTATATTGAAAAGATTATTTTCTGATTAGACGCTAATCAACACTTAACTACTTCTTAAATATTTAAGAGTGGTTTATAAGTAAGGCTGTTAAAATATATAGACTTAGACCCAGTTTTTAGAAGGCAAATTAACGCTAAAATTGGTTACCAGAAGTAAGTCAATAATATCATCATCGTCATTTATTATTCTTATTATTTGTAATTAAAGATCAATCTATCATAAACGCCTTGATTGGTATTAAATTAAACATCATTATACGAATTGTTTTAGAAGGTTTTTTCCTGCCTAATGATGTCTATTGGCAATTATAATAATTATGTCTTTAGCTATGCTGGCTTGTTTATCCTGTGGCATACACTGTTTGCACTGCTACATGTGTGAGATTGTGAGATCCCAGGTTAAATTGTTGGGTAGGCAGTGTTATTAGGATTTTACTTTAGGAAATGCATAATACAGAGTAGAACTAATCGTGACCAATTGGGTGGCACAAGATAGTTGATGGCGACGGGGCAAACCAAAACGGAGATGACGAAACGACTAGGATGCCTTTGAAGGGGACTGGCAGGGGATATCTACGAACAAAATGATTTGCAAGTTCAAAAAAGAGGCTTTGCCGTGAGCGTGAGCAGCAGTGAGACACCACTGCTAGGCAAAAGCCTCTTTCTTGGCCACCAAACATATCAAATAACTTAGTAGCAGCTTGAAGTCCAAAAATAATATGCTCGCACCCCATTACATAGTTCTTAACTACTTATGTAACTCACTTCTGCCTAACCTTCAAGGATTTGCCAGCTTGTTGAAGCAACAGGCAGAAACTAGTAATAATAATTCCGTTACAACCTAAAATAATTGGACGTAGTTAAGCGGAAAGGATCCACCCCACACAGTTAGTTTTGAGATATTCAAGTTTTAAGTTCAGATCGTGTGCAAAAAAAATGACCTGCCATACATGTGGGTTGGTAACGTATAGTCATTATAACATGATGCGTTGGAATTTTACTTGGATTGTTTTTGTGATATTAAAGTTTTAACTACAAAGACTGTTTTGGTATACATAACTCATTTTCGCCCATAGTGTGGGTTGGATCCTTTCCGTTTAACTACGTCCAATTACAGTTGCATGAACCTAATGGTCATTGATGATACACATAAAATATTGATAAAACAAAATGTTTTATACGCCAAACTCAATTCGGTATCGCGAAATTGTATAGTTCGCTTCGAATTTTCAACATCGGATATAGAGGTTGCCCAGAAACGTGAAAATCCTCTTGAAAAAGCCTTTTTCTGGCCAACCGCGTGAATAATTTGATCTTTTGTGACGACTGACCGTATAAAACTTAGTTTTGTTGAGAATCAGTTGGTATTCAACTGGCCGCTTAGTGGGCATATACATTTATACCATCGTATAAAAGTATAAGTGCGAGGTCATGTCAATGGTGAGAAAGAAAAACGTTAGCAAAAATATAGTGTACATTTTTGTATACCATATTTATAGGGGCGTTTCCATGATGTAGGAAGAGGGGTCTCTATTGAAAATGCCATCTGCGTTATCCATGCTGCTCATTTCTTGTAACACTTTATAAACCAATAAAGAAATACTATCACGTTAGATCCGTCGGGTTCGACCGCCGATGACTCAATACCGTTTCCACCGATCCGGACGGTCTTTTATAGGTCGCGTTGGAATGAATTACGTATCGTCTCGCACAAACAAATGACATAGTCGCATGACTGTTTGTTCGATTTTTCTATTTGAATTTTATACGTTCAGCGAGTTACACCGATTTGAATAAATTTCAGCCAGTTAGAATATTTGCGCCGGTACGGCCATTCTGACGATTTGCGTGTTCCTACGTCTAAATGAAATCAAAATAAAATATAAATTTATCTGTGAGTTTACATTTACTGCCACGTTTAGCAAAGCAAAAGCGGCAAGAAACTCATGGCCACTCTTTTTAATCGCCAAGTTTACAATAATATTTCGTTTACAAATCATAACTGTAAGGTCAAACAATAATATGAAAAATAAAAAATCTGAAATATAAAAGGTGACTGCCAACCTCATAGCCTCAATGCTAATTTTGCTGTTGGATCACACAAAGCAACCTCTTAGCCTCAGCGCTAATTTTGGTTGAAGAACCTCATAGCCTCAGCGCTAATTTTGGTCCAATACTCATCACACAGTAACCTCATAGCCTCAACACTAATTTTGGTTGATGTGACATCAACCAAAATTTGTGTTTGTATTAATACATGTTGACGTTGTACCTAATGATCACATAATTTAAAATTAGTTTTTATTCTTCTTACAACGAGAAACCTTTAAATGTTATTGGTATCGTCCCGTGTCTCGATTTCTTCAATGTCTCTAGACATCGCCGATATGGCCATGTCACTTCTTAGTTGCTCATGACATACCTTTCTTGATCGACCACGACCATTGATTCGTCAAATTTCGTATCTATCATGAGGTACCTTAGGTACCTTTCTTATTTCAAAAGGTTCATCATATTTTGGGCTTAATTTAGTACTAAGTCTTGGAGGTTCTTTTAATTTTTCTTTTATTCGCTTTTTTCGAATCTTTTAACTTTGGCTTTACTCTTGTCGTAGCGTATTTAATCCCTTTCAGCCTGTTCGGTAATCCTTGATAAAACCACTTTTCTCGACATACTCGGATTATATTTACGCCGATATATTTATCTATATATAAATAGGTTAAAATAAAATTGTTAAGTTAAATCATTGTCTCCTCTATTTTTCAACTGATTTTCTTATTTATTTTGTAGCTATTGACGAGATTTAATTCAATAAAAAATTATGGAATACCTTAGTTTTTTAGTAATTATAAATTCATATATTATTATGTTTGCCAAAATATTTAATCAATTTTAAGGTCGAATTTGTACCACTTAGCGAATATTAGTTTTTTTTTTTATTTCGTATTTCATAAAACTCTTACTTATCGATTAAAAGGCTGTATTCTCTTATACTGGTAATACCTATAAACGGCTGGCGCTTTTTCGGACAAACCAGCTGATTCTTACAATTAAAATATATCTGACTAACTGAGTAAATTATTGAGAATTTCAAAAAAATTAAAAACCCAATTTCGATTTGCTGCGGGCGTGCGTGCTCGCGTGAGTGTGTGTATGTGTGTGTGTGCGTGTATGTATGTGTGTGTGTGTTTGTGTGTGGTGTGTGTGTGATATGTGTTTGGTGTGTGTGAGTGCAAAATTCATTAAGCTTTTAATAGATTTTTGACAGCGTCATAGTCCATTGATTTTAGCTAATTAGATATAACCATTTTAAATTAATTATTATTAAATTTACTTACTTTATGATTGTTGCTACATTTATAATAAGTATGAGGGGCTAAATAATCATAGTGCCTTTGAGCAAATGTTGATTTAGCACAAGGCACAAGGCAGCGTTCAACGTTTTTGTGACGTATTTAGATAAGGAACAACTTTTTTGTGGTATATCCGCAACACCTGTACACAAATATTTTTCTCACAGAAAACACTCCCGCTTGTTCATACACGGAAAGTGTGGGATGTCTATACGGTAAGTATAAAAGTACTTTATGTACCATATGTTGTGCCCGCTCAACTCATCCGCAATCATATGGGATTATGGCGCACCGCCCCTTGCGCAAATGCAGTATCTAATTATACATTCGCATAGTGCTCGCTATATTTGTACAACTATAGTACAACATGATTGTATACGTCAGAAATATATATTTATTATTAATAATTATTTATTTAGCGGTTGCATTCACTAGTGCTGCATCACCAAAGTAGCTTACCGCAGATAAAGACTATCAGAATTTCGAACACAGGCCAACTACAACTTTTATACCTACTATGACAGACTAGTACAATGTACAGCTTAACACATACATACATGTGCATGTGTGTACGTGCGTGCGCTTGTGTATATGTGTGTAACGTCACAGGCTTTTGTTTTGTGTGCTAGCCAATTGGGCAAAACGCGTTGCTGTAATGGGAAGGAACGTTAAAGTCGTAAACGTTACATTGTTTCTTTTATTTACGAGTTAAACAAACAAACAGGAAATAGCACAAATAGTCTGCAAGCACTTGAAAGGAGTTACAGTAAAATTGAATACTTTTTCTTAAAAGGTGAACAAAACCGTTTCTTGTTTCTGAAATAAAGATCTAGCATCCATACTAATATTGTGAATGCGAATGTAAATCGCTCTGTGTTCTACGCTTTGACGGCTAAACCATTGCACTGATTTCGATAAAATTTGGCAAGGAGATCTTTGACAAATTTCAGCAAAATCAAATTTAGGTAACACATATCGTATCTGTGTTTCCGTGGGATTCACTTGGGCGAAACTAGTGCCATACAAATGAAAATACTTAGTGCCATACATGAAGTCACGCCTGTATATCCCAAAAAATATAGCTGTATTACACCCCAATTTCACCAGCTTTTTTAGGCTCTAAGTAATAGAGGATGAGTCTGTTTCCACTGTGCAAATACCATGGACTTTTTACCTAGAATAAATTTACTAGATCCTCCTAACCGGATATAGAATTTGGTTGCTAACCTAATCACAATTTTACAACAAAAGACAAACGAGGCAGTTAACGATACATAAAATAACAAATTTTCTTGTCTTTCTTAATCACTCAGACGTAAAAGACGCAGAAATCACTCCTCAACAGCACATTGCAATTACACAGCAAGCAAGCCAGAAAAGTGAAAAGCAAAGAAATTTAACTTTAAATTAGCAAAACAAGTTAAAAAACGCAAGAGTAAGAACGGTGCCATCCACAAGCAACATTTTCCATTCTCAGTGAATGCCGCATAACATTTTGTTTCACAATATGAGCCACTGAGAAACGTTTAGTTTTAAATATAAACCCCCAGCCACACGTGCTTCGAATGTGTACTGCAGAATCTGCATTATTTTTTGATTATGAATACGTAGATGATGAAATTGGAACACGTGTTTCGGAAATGCTTTGCACATTGCCGTTGGTGTTCATTTCAGTTTAAAAATGAAGTAACTTTTGCATCTTATTATGTTTACAAATGCATATTATGCTTGATTTAAACAGAAGAGCAATGGTTAAGCGATGTGGACTTGCGATAACGGTGTGAGTTTAAGAGGTCTTGTCAAAGTCAAAAATCATTTATTCGTTTAGTTCACAAAGTAATAATAATAATAATAATAATAATAATTGATTTATTTTCTCTTTACAAAAAAGGTACATACAAATTTCGTAATACAATGATTTTACGCAATGTTTTTTGAGAGACTGGTGCCTGTGATAGGTATTTTAACACCTGTGTTACGGGTCACCAGGTCCCCACTTTACTGTACATTATTATTTAAATTAATCATTCGTAGAATACGCTTAGAAAAGTTTAAAATACATACATAAATTAACAGAGAAAAAAAATAAAAATACATTTACCTAATAATAAAAAATTTAAACTTATAATTAGGTAGCATAGATTAATTTGCAAACTACATACAATATCTTAAAATTTTAACATTTAATGGACGAGTGTTGGTGAATGTTTAGGTTGTTTGTGTAATATGTGGGTTTTGTGAACGTTTTGTACTGGATGATCGTTGTGGATTTATGAGTGTGTATCTGTACGTTTGTAAGTATTGGATTGTAAATGTGCGTGATTATTGTGTTAGTAAGCCAGAAGAATCAATGCATAGTGTAATTGGTAGAATATATGTAATTTTGCTTTTAGATTTGTTGGTGTAAAAGTGATTCAGTTTCTTCATAATTTAGCTGTTTTAACCAATATGTCACATCTTTTTTACAGTGCATGAGGATTTTTGGATATATGGACAGGCGAATATTGGCTTTATTATATAAGTATCCACCCAGATAACAAAAGAACCTATGGGAAAGACTCGTATTTAGGGTTCGTGTCTGGCAGATTTTGCTCTTCCTGTGCTTGTCTTTATTCAGATCCGGATTATAAGTCAGCTGGCTGTGTTTTTTGAGGATTGTGTATAGGACAAAAGTCTGCCTAACTGACAAGGTATCCCATTTCTTGTGGACGTCTACTGTGGGGTAGCGGAATGGAAGATTGGCATCAACCTTTAGTATGGCCCGTTGCGACAACAAAGTAACACTTATGAACGTCAAAATATATAGGTTAGGAGGTACTGAGGCTACATTTAGGTCAGTTGCTAGGTTCAGGCAAAGGGTTGAGCCTATGAGAAGAAACCGGTAAGAAACTCACGGCCACTCTTTTAAATCGCCAATTAAATATAATTTCAGTATTTTATAATATGTCGACTTGAGTACGTTAATTGATTGAATTTATGGATCAACGGTATATCTGAAGTTAGCCATTTTTTAACATTATCCTTCTACCTCGCTACTTATCTGGAGAAGGTCCAAAGAATGTAGCAAAGATGTGTATAGCTAAAAATAAAAAAAGCATTTAATGGAAAGCTTATTTGGCCATATCTATAATATATGATGTAGCCGTTAACACATAATGTCAGTGGTAATAAAATATACTGAATATAATTATATATTATTTATTTTTAAATTTAAATGTTACAGTTCAGTAGCGCATTTGCAGCTATTTGTAGATATGTTTATCTAAAACAAGACTCATTTAAGTATACGGCGATAAACAGTGTGGACTTTAAGTTACTTGTGAGGTCTCTACTCATACATTCAACGCCTATCTTTTATTAACCTGCCGGCTGTAAACGTTAATTCTTATTCATGAAGGGATAGACATAGGTGTATTTAACGACCACATTTCATCATTTATGTTTCTAGGTTTCACGTTTAGTTCCACGGAATTGACTTGAGCAGTGAACTTGTGACCGAGAAACATTTAAAAAGAGCGTTGTAAATTACTACAAAAAATATTAGTAGCAACCAAATGAAATAGCAAAGCATCTTTTAAAAAAATTTTGGTGGAGGCACCAATTTTCATTCGTCTGAAATTAATGTATGCTTTGGCATATGACAGAGCTAATAAATACTAATGAGGCACCTGAGAAAATCTCATTACAATGCTAAAAAGCTAACAAAATATTTTATAACATATAAAAATAAATTCTCATTGCAAGCTTCTCGTGCACAGGTCGGCTAAGACTTTAAAGATTTCCAGCGGCATTTTTAAGAGATTTTATTGTGGTTTATTTTATTTTGATATTTATATCCTCAGATCCGAAAGCTTCTTCGTGCTCAGCGTTTTTATTATCTTAGGCCATCTGCACGTCTGAGTCATCATTTTCTTATAAGAGCAACCGCTGCACCACCGTTATGCGAAGCTGAATTGTTTTCTACAGAATTTCAACGTGTAAACTGAGGAATGTTGGTTGTAGCACGCGACGCCATTCGACTTTAGCTTTGCGTTCTCATTTTGTTCAGATGATAAAATGGTCTTTAAGAAATGGCGCGAGATTTTCGTGCATTTTGGAAGTCTTGTTGGTTGTAAATTTATAACGGAGTTTTCAGCTGAGATGTTTTTGTGATTGCCTGCAACATAGCTATAGAATAAATATATTATACATATACTATATGCAGCTATTATCTTTATTTCGTTTTAACTTGATTAAATGTACCTTTATTGTTTTACTGTCCAGAATTAATTGGCATAAGCTTACTTGATACCGTAGCTACCAATCGTCACTGTTCAATAAATTTCAGATTCTGTCAGTGTACGATGGTGTTTCTCCTAACAAATACTAATTAGTTATATTTAGAATCGAAGAAGCCATCGTTGCTAATTATACGGTGATGGTAAGAGTGATCCCAATTAGCCGAGTAAATACCACCGCTTACAGGCAACTAGCGTGAGAAACAATCTGCCACATGCCTATTTTCCTTTATCTAAGAAAAGACGCCTCCTAGATACTAGGATTGGTTGCTGTGTGTAGGACTTTAAAAGTCTCGAAACAACTATTTATGGAGCACACAATTTTTGGACTCGTGTGGGCTTTGAACCCGCTATAACTACTTACACACACTCGGCATAATGTCAGTGACGAGGACACCCAGTTAAATCACTACGCCGTCCGTGCAGACATCCCATATTTAAGTGTTATTCCATTGGGTCGGTGACATGCTATATACGCATGACATTGATAACTGGCTACAATACCCTCTTACCATTAGGCTGGCCCTATATACATATAAACATGGATAATGCCTAAAATTACGCCCAGTAGATGTCAATAAACTCATCCCAAAAAGCGTCTGACCTTATCATAACTATCGAGATATGGTCCAAGTCAATGCTCTAAATATATTCAGCCAACTTGAGTGATGTAAAGCGTAGCGATCTTGCTATTGTTATGAATTACATCAAAATATTGATTTAGATAAAGACGTTAAATATATTATAATAACAAAATACTTTTTTGTTGTTGGTGCGAACAGTCTGATTTTGACAAGGGTCGAATTGATAAAGCAACTTTAATATTTCATAAAATAACCTTAAGTCTAACATGAATGTGCTTATGTTAATAATGTTATTTTTATGTATAAATAAATGTATTCACGTTTGAACAATTCGCGCGAATCTTTGAAAGGGTCAATACAATTTTTCAACCGATTGACTAGTTAAAGAATGAAATAACAACTGTATCTAAATATTATTCTTATAATAAATACGTGGTGTATGTAGTTAATTCATAAAACAATAAGTTAATTATTTATTTTATACATTTATTTTCATGCTATAAATCTAATATTAATATTTTACTGTACCACCAATACTTCTTAATCTTTCTTAATGAAATATACTATTTAGTAAAATTATATTAATACTTATCTTTTGCTTGATATTTAGCTAGTTATTCGGATGTAACTGTTTGCCGGTGGCATAAACATAATTTTTTTAAACAAGTAACTTCCATTTTGGTGCAGAATTACCATTATGTATGGTCGCTTACAGTATCAGCATAAAAAGATGGGATGAATGGAGAGTAATGTCAAAGGCTAAGCCCGCCCTGGTACCGTTACTCGGACAAAACACAACAGTGTTACTATAATTACACCGGTTGCCTGTAAGATAGTAATTTCTCGGGGACCCAGCTTATTTGTACACTATACAATAATTCGTAACGGCTAGCCATTCCAGTTTAAAATGTATGAATATATATTTTCAAGATCCACTATTTTTAATACTCGTACAAAAACAATATAATACCTATATAATTTGTACCGGGTATTAACGCAATGCTTGACGTTTCGACCAGGTCGCAACGGCCGCGGTCACAAGCTTTAGTTTGACGATATCATGACTCAGTTTTAGTGTCAAGAAGCTATCTGCGTAATGGGTATTATTGTCAATACAATAACGCCTTACCGATTAAGTATTACATATAAAATCTGGTACTTCATATTTAAGCAAATCTTACCCTAATACCTGCTGAACTTAGTATCAAAACAAATTAATTCCAAGATATTCAGTCGGCAAAGAGTCGCCAGAAGAATTCCCCTATAATTGCGCCCGTAGGCAAAAACGCCTTTGAGCACGGCTTAATAAATTACAGTGTTTTCTCAAACTTAAGAACACTGATGAAAGTGGAAGATGTGTTTGTTCAAGTATAATAGTTTGGAGCTGTTGGATTTTGCCAAATATTTGTATGAGTATTAAAGAATTATGTTATAACAGTTTATTACTTAAGGTAACAGAACAGATTTTCACTTGAATTGTTATCTCGAGTTTTTGTACCTAAAAGGTTTTTGGATATCGAAGTTTGTTCCTTAGAGGTAATTTTACTAAACTAAGTTTACAATTTCCTAGAGGCATCAATATTCAAAGCCTCAAGCATTTTGAATTAGGTCAAAGGTCAATTATTATAAAAAAATATAGACTACGTAAGTACTCTTGTATATCCTCTACAGTTCGCCTCATATTTACACCCACATTTCACCAGCTCTGTTTTTCGTAGTATAAGGCCCGGCGCCCATTGGCGGCACGGCATAGCAAAGTATTTTTAGGCGACGAATAAAAATATAACCTAATCGTATGGAAATAAAGTTGTAATTTTAATGTTAACAGTCGTAAGTACAAAAACAATACCGCGGTATGCTTAGGCATGCCGTGTCGGCAGCCTTCGGAACGCTTCGGTATCCCTCGGAACGCTTTGGCAGTCTTCGGGATACCGCGGCAAGACAGCGCCCGCCTGTACCCCGCGGCCCCACGCGTAGCTTCATTAGCTTAGCGTCGTTTATGCCGAAACGTGTCCTTGTCGAACGCTTCGGTATGCTTAAGGACGTCGCGGCATACCTAAGGATGTCACGGCATAGTTACCGCCAGTGTGCATTTACATGTAGGGATGCCGAAGGATCCCCTACCGTGCCATGCCGCCAATGTGCGCCGGGCCTAAGTAGGTAGTATATTGCCGTCTATTGAAGAAACCTCCAGATCTTACTACTGCACGTAAATATAAATGCAAACTTAGCTACAAAGATCGACGTGAAAATTTATCATGGTTGATGGATGGTGTATCATAGTTTTAAGATAATGTTATTATTCGTATTTTTATTATGTTTTTTTAAGAAATATATTCAAAATATTTACATCAATCTCAATTTATTTCTTATCATACCAATTATACAATAGAATTTAACCAAGCATATTCAAAATCGTAAAGCAATGCCAATACCAAGATAAGTGTATGCAAAAAAGTGTCTGTGTGGAGGAACAGGGTGTTATGTCCCTCCAACACAAAGGGAGGGTCCGCCGACCAGGCTGGTTGATCGTGCCTGGCGGGCCGTGGCCCGATGGTTGATGTCGGGAGCTTGTAAATATAGTTAGTCACTGTGTAAACTCCGTTTGCGCGATGCAGGATGATGACGTCATTTGAGCGTATTTAGCGCCATCTGTTAGATGTAGGCGGAACTTCTTCGTCTATGCGGAGTCGCCACAGTCTGTATACTTAATTATCCAGTAACTCGTTGAATTGTTTAAATAAATAGTATGCAATCCTGTTTTCAACACAGTTAGCTCAGAAGCAAATTACCTTCAACGCACATAAAGACTAGCCGGGTAACCGGCAACACGAAACGCCTTCTAATTCGTTTTCATTTGCAAAACCTACTTCTGTGTACATTTTTAGGTACATGTTATTCTTAATACCGGGTCAAAAAATGTGTAATCCATGGGTGTATATGTACTAGAGGTACAACATTTCAATTCTTTAACCGCAGCTATCTATACAGTTTTGTAATTATACAGTAACTACAGATATTTGTGCATAAGTTAGTAAGTAATAAAAATAATTACTTTACTAACTTATTATCGTGTTTCTCTTATCACCGATTCTTATATGTTAGAAAAATATCTGGCCCGTTGGGAGGCTTACACGAAGCTTGAATCTAAAGTGGTATGGAACACCTACTGTGACTCTAGCCGCAGCAGTTGTAGGACTATTGCAACATAGGTACTCTAATACGTCTGGGCTATGGGGATGGGTGTTTGATGGTCCGGTATATTGGTAACTATCGATGGAAAACGGCGTCTGCCCTGAATACTCTAATAGCATTAATCGGATGGGCAGACGATGACTCGCCAACTCATTAGATGGGCCCTCCGAATAGCCACATAGCCAACATAGGCATACACTTGCTTATTAATATTATTAGTATCGACGAAAAATGTAAGCTGTAAAGTGAGCACCGGAGTTTTAATCATCGCTTCTTAATCCACCTTTTTGTTAACTCTGACCTACCTACCGATCAAAAGCATCGGTGCATCTAATATTTTATTGTATTCTACGCATAAGCATCGACAAGAACACTGCTTACTGCTTTATAATACTTTTTTTAAAGCTATTTATAATCAATTATATATACATACACGTGTGTATATTTAATATTCAAATAAAGAGCTTAAACAAAATACCTTGTCAAAAATAAGTTTTTGCCCCAACATCTTTACTGTAATTGGTTTCAAGTTACAACAAAATTGCAAACCACTTCTCCACCGATCACAAGTAAATACATCGTTCCTCAATATTATTTACTATTTACATCTAAAGGCGGCTACCGGCTCGGACGACCAGAGTACTATTTATTAAAGCTATCGTTTTACCAATTATTTCGAAAGCCTCACTTTATCTTAGACTATCCTTTTACTGAATTATTGGGGGAGATCGTGAGAAATGAAGACCGATATTTCTGAATTTCTTAGCAGAACTTGGACCAATTTAATATTATTCAATACAGTTGTGTTCTATCTATTAGTGAAGAAGCTTTAGGGAATAAATAAATTGATCGGCTGTTTTAATTAATTTTTATTGGTTTGTTATATTTTAGCCGGTCTGTTGTTTTAAACGCGTTGAATTACGATGTACCAACGTGTATTATGCTTAATCCCCCCATGTACTTATAAGCCCAACATTTGTGCGTTTCTCAGATAGTTCTTCTAAGTTATAGTGTTATAGTCTATATGTACATTATAAAAGATCGTGAAATAGCTCGCAAGCAGTAATCGTCTCTTTATTTACTGATACAGGTTCTATTTTTTTTTATGGTTTTATTTTTCTACATAACAAATACAATAAATAAATTAGTGAATATTTACATAAGTATAAGTCGCTTTAACGGTTAAGAAATACAACGTGAGGACATAAGCATGTTTTAGAGTTCTCCAGTATGTTCTCGAAGACATGTGAGTTTTTCAAACCCGCCATAGGCTAGCGTAATTTTTTCTTTTTGCTACCTTGTTGGCAATCAAGCATACGGCCCACCTGATGGTAAGTGGTCAACGCAGCCTATGGACGCCTGCAACACCAGAGGCATCACTTGCGTGTTGCCAACCCTTTAGGAAAGGGAGTGGGAAGGAGAAGGAGTGGGAAGGGGAAGAGAGGGTGATTGGGCCTCCGGCACTCTCACTCACCGAACGAAACATACAGTAGGAATACTGCTATTTCACGTCTATATTCTGTGAGAGGGTAGTCCTTCCCCGGTCGAGCTAGCCCATTCATGCTGAAATCAGGCTCTACTACTCAAACTTTTCTTCTATTAAAGACAACTCCTGCACTTAGAATATTTTCTGTGTTGCGGGAGACTTTACAAACACTGATACAATAGACACAAAGTTCACCTAGACTCGTAACAACTATTAATTGTCTGTGTATCGTAGTCACAACACGCGGTACAGTTTACACGGCCAATCGACCATTGAAACCTATAGGTGACCACTTACCACCAGGTGAGCCGTATGCTTGTTTGCCAGCTAAGTTGTATAAAAAAAAACAGAATAGAAAAGAATTATCACTTTCATTTCGTACCATTAAGAGCTCAGAACTGTTTTATAACAGTCGATATTTATTAGCAAGTAATATTAATAATATATAAATATTCTGTCTATTTTATTAAGCTTAAAGCTCAAGACTATATACCTATTCGTGGCTTAAAGGCAACACTATTATTAACTCTTAATTAGCACACAACAAGAAAGAAAGATAGTACCTACTTAAAATACACTAACTCTTTTTAGCGTAGCCTTTTACAGAACTGGTCTTATTCCTAAAGAGGATAGCGCATGAAACGAGGTGCATCTTCAATGTAAGTCTATCGCCAAAGAGCTGTTTGGAAGTAGTTTTGAACAAGTTAAATTTAACATCTATTTATTTTACTATTTGCAGCAATATGAACTAAATAAGTGAATGTTTAGTCGAGTGTAAAATCTACGTGGCGTGAGGCGATTATAATCGGTCTCCACTTTATTAAAATCATTAAATTGCCATGTATTAGCTTTTTGTACCACAGAAGACGTCATATGTAATAAAAAGGAAATTATTTTACGTTCCGAATCTTGAATATAGTTTCGGAACAATTAGTTTTGGGTCACCAAGCAATCGACATTACCATGCAGCATATGTGTACTTACATGTGGTCCTCTTAAAAGATTGTGTCATATGAGCAGTCTTCGTGTTCAGTCATCAAAAGAACGACAATCAAAGAGCAATTCGTCTGAGGTTATTTCATTTCTTCAACTAGGTGTGGCAACTCGTCTCTTCAAACGAAGAATCTCAATTAATCCTTCGGAATAGGCATCGAGGTGACTATGGTCAACTTCGGTAAAACTATTTGGAAACACATTATGTAGTGTAAGCAACATTTCAATTTAGATTTCGAATAACAATTGCCTGTTCGCTTAAAAGTAGTCAGTTGCATGTCATCAAGCTTATCAATAGATACATACATACATAGATTCACGCCTGTTTCCCAGAGGGGTAGGCAGAGACTACGGATTTCCATTTGCTACGATCCTAACACACTTCTCTGGCTTCATTCACTTTTATAACATTCCTCAAACACGCTCGCCGGTTTAAGGTGCTCTTAACCTGGCCTTTATCCAGAACGTCTCCGATCTGATCGCCTTATCAATAGAATGCTTAAGAAATACATAGTGTTAAATTAAACAACAGCTAACTTATATTTTACTAGATTTTGCCCGCGGCTTTGCTCAGGTGAATGTCGATTAGGTAAGTAACAATACTTTTTCTGGATAAAAGATATCCTATGTCCTTTTTTGTATCCCTGACAACGTGTATGCGAAATTTTCATAATGATCGGTCGAGTAATTAAGGCGTGAAAAAGTAAACAAACAAACACACACACATTTCGGCCTCGATGGTGTAGTGGTTAGTATAACCGACTGCCACGCCTGAGGTCGCGGGTTCGATTCCCGCACAAGTCAAACATTTGTGTGAATGAATATGGATGTTTGTCTTGGTCTGGGTGTTTCTATGTATAATTTGTATGTATTTACAAAAAAAAAAAGTATATATGTATGTTTATCCATTATCTAGTACCCATAGTACAAGCTCTGCTTAGTTTGGGCTAGATGGTGTTGTGTGTATGTGGTAGAATATTATTATTATTATTATTATTATTATTATTTATAATTTTAGTTAGGATAACCGATATTGCCAAATTGTTTCATTGATTCGAGTTTCGACTTCTCACAAACAAAACAAAGTATACAACGAGGACTTATGAACTAACCTAAGCATAACCAAATTATTTTAAAATAATTAAAATTAATCTAAGCAGTTTGTTTTTCAAAACATTTTTAATCTATTGTTATACCATTAATACTATTTATATTCACGCTTTTGTCAACGTCTCGACTTTTTCAGTAGTCTTAGTCACAACAGGACTAAGACCTTCGCCTAAATGTCAAAATGTGAGTTATAAATGTGTACCTTTTAAGTACATGTAAGTTAATATTATACACGTGCCTTTAAAACATAACGTTTCTGTATAACCTTTGTATATACTAACGCCTTAATTCCAAGAGATTAAGAACTTTGGTAATCAACACAGACGTGTTGTGATGAACGGGTAGGCTCTCACGTCCTTTTAAAACAACATTTGAAATAATGCTAAAGACTAGGTTCAGTTTTTAAGTTCCAATATTGAATACGTAAATTTTCCATTCGAATTTGTACGCTATCGCAAAGCGATAATGTTGGAATTGGCTTGAAATGTATTGTAGTCTCTTACTCCTAAATTATTTAATTAACCCACATAGTATGATCAATTATGTTGTACGAAACGATGTGATTACAGACTTGTTAAAGTGATTAGTGCGTGATAAAAACATAGAATATATTTTTTTTCGAATCTCAAAAGCTTTGGAAACGTTCCTAAAATACGTAAAGATATATCCTTGACATGTAAAGGAAAATAAATTAGAGCACGTAAAATAAATTGTATCAGAAAAAGAGTTCGTGGAAAGAAATATATTAGATTATTAGATTCCAAGATCACTTATAAGAAGGTACCTTTTTCGTGGAAGTGCTTAGGTATTATTTGCATGTTTTGTGTACCTAATATATGAGGACAATCTTCTTCTCTCTTAGCCTTTATTATTCCCAAGTCACTTGGGGTCGGCTTTTCTGGTCTAACCGGATTTGACTGGATATCAGTTTTTACACGGAGCGGCTGCCACCTGACCTCCGCAACCCGAAGGCTAACGATACCCTAAGGCTAGACCAGTGTCAGGATATTAGAGGGTACTGACATTCCCAATAACGACTGCCATAGATGTTCATGGCAGCCGGGACCGACGGCTTAACGTGCTCTCCGAGGCACGGAGCAGGCGATAATTGTCAATCGATACGCACATAATTTCGAAAAGTCATATAACTTCCGAAAGTCAGAGGTGCGCGACGTGGGTTCGAACCCGAGATCCTCTGCATTGCAGTCTGTTGGTCTCCCCACTGAGCTATCGCTGCTATGTACCTACCTAATATATGATGACAATAAGTTTTTTAAATATATCAAGTATAAGCTAATAAGTTTATTATTAATATATCAAAGGAAGATAGGTATATAAGTATGTTTGACGTTCTTTTAACAAATAAAAGGAGTTTCTTATAGCGTGTATTTATGTTTGTGTACTAGTAGGTTTTTATTTAAAAAAATAGCTCTAATTCTTTCCCTTAACTTAAATCATATCTTAAGTGGATGGTGTCACAAGGTAGTGAGTGTGGAGGTCTCGGGTACAACGTCCACAACTAACGCGTTCCTAAATAAAATTTACTTTTCAGAAATTCACAGTGGCACCATTGAGTCCAGAAGTGCACCTAATATTACGATGTATACTCGAACAAGCAGATATCCATTACAAAATAAATATAACGCCACTGGGTAGGTCAATGGAAACAACAGAAAATTACTTTTCCCTATAATGTCTCTATGGTCGCTCAGGTATCATACAGAATTTTAAATCTTGTGCTTTCTTATTTAATCGCCCCATACACATAAGATATTTTGAGCTCTATCTATCGCGGGGTATTTGAGTCTACGCCTGCCATACATACATATTAAAAGCATTAAAAGTATTAATAAAATTATTTATTTCACGCACAGAAGCACAAAAACATACAAAAATAATGCTTAAGGGTAAACCGATTGAATAAGTAAATATGAAAAATCGTGACTATTATTATAAATGCGAATTTCTTTGTAAGTACGCTGTCACGCCTTTACTATTCGACAAATCATCATGAAATTTCGCATACTCGTTGTCAGGGGTACAAAAAGGACTCCCTTTGTCCACTTCTGTACCCTAACCTAACTTTTATCTTTTAATTTTATTTATCTTTCATCTAGGAAAAAAGTACAGTACGAGGGACAGCTAGAATAAATATATAAAGTTTGTTAGGTATCTTTATTTAAACTAACTTTAACAGTAGACATAATTTTCTATAAACTTCAATTATACCTAACAATTATTTTAATAAGCTTCCAGAAATTAATTTCGTATCTTTGCTTAATTAATTTAAAGAAGCTTTTAAAATAATTCAATATAGTACAGTATAAAAAGTAACCGCGATATCGACGATGTAATATTTTCGTTATAGTTTTAAGTTAAGTAACACTATGTCCAAAACTTTAAAACAAATTAGTTAGTAACTTTGACTGTTTTAGAAAATTGTTAAAACAATAAAAAAAATTATTTGTTATCTTAAAGTATGTATAATAGTTATGTATTTTTTCACTGATCTATAAAAGTTTTTAGTTCGGAATCTTACAATTCTGATACACCTAAATAATAATTAACTTCTAGCAGACGTAACATGCTTTAGTAGAGGTTCATTTTCATATTCTATACAATCTAAAAATGCCAGCGACCACTTCACAAGTTGTACAAATAGGTACTTGCCAAATTATGCTGCTGTTTGTTCTAAGCTCTTTCCGTCTCTTAGTACAAAATATATAATAATTATTCTCATGTCTAGTGGAAGTACAGTGTGCTATATTGCGTATGAAATCCAGCCGCATGAACAGCGAGCCTTTAAATGTGATAATGCAAAGACTGTTAAACCTGGGGGTCTACCGTGAAACGCGTTATACGCAATTGCGTACGTTCGTTCGTGCTTATTCTTACCATGAAACATCATTCGCGCCGACATTCGTCACGAATATCGTCGTATGACATTTGTACGTCCTAAAAAATCCGAAGTGTTTTCATGGTAGGTATTATGCTTATTATTTCGTTCGTCATTCGTTTCGGCACGTCATTGCGTAAAAACATTTTCACGGTAGACCCGCTGTATTAAGTATAGTACGCGTAATATATCGTGAGGTGCTTTTCTTTGTTGCACTCTATTGCTATAAAACTTGTTATACATGTAGACTATACTTTTTAAGGGCAAGAGATATGTATAAGCCCTATTAAAAATAAAATTACAAATTTTGAGACCTGGTGATATTTTATTTTGGAAGTTGATACTTTTGCTGTGAAGATTCGATCTCTGTTATTGTTTTCGCAGCATATTTTATGCGGCTCCAATTTCAGTAAGTAACCATTTTTATACTTTCAATTTGTTTCATATACTCTTTACTCAAAAGCAAATGCAATTAGATGCCATCTAGAACTTATTCGTAACTTAGTCGGCCTCGATGGCGTAGTGGTTAGTGCAACCGACTGCCACGCCTGAGGTCGCGGGTTCGATTCCCGAACAAGTCAAACATTTCTGTGCATGAACATGGATGTTTGTCCTGGTCTGGGTGTTTCTTTGTATAATATGTAGGTATGTATATACAAAAAAGAGTATATATGTGAAGTATACATATATGTATGTATATCCATTCTCTAGTACCCATAGTACAAGCTCTGCTTAGTTTGGGCTAGATGGTGATATGTGTATGTGATAGAATATTATTATTATTATTATATTATATTAATAACTACCTGCGACTTTACTCCCTTGGTCTATAGTAAGTTTTTGTAACGTATGGACATCCATAGATTGTTTCTAGGCCCGTAAGCTTTTGTAACATTACGACGCATGTCGCATGCATTGGCTTTTGAGTAAAGAGTATATGAAACAAATTGAAAGTATAAAAATGGTTACTTACTGAAATTGGAGCCGCATAAAATATGCTGCGAAAACAATAACAGAGATCGAATCTTCACAGCAAAAGTATCAACTTCCAAAATAAAATATCACCCGGTCTCAAAATTAGTAATTTTATTTTTAATAGGGCTTATACATAACTCTTGCCCTTAAAAAGTATAGTCTACATGTATAACAAGTTTTATAGCAATAGAGTGCAACAAAGGAAAGCACCTCACGATATATTACGCGTACTATACTTAATACAGCGGGTCTACCTTGAAAATGTTTTTACGCAATGACGTGCCGAAACGAATGACAAACGAAATTTATTTTTATTTTTAATCTGCTCAAATTACATCTCACTATCCCTCTGCTACTAAATGAAAGAAGAACAAAGTAAATTATACACTCTATCACATTAATAGTACTTAATAAATCTATTCAACAATCGTTCAAATTTAAAATGATGTTCTACATGTTTGTATTGAGTATCTCTTGGAAAAAGCACTTATATAATCTCTTTGTTCACAAAAACTAAAGCTTACATTCCAAACGGCTTCTATTGAAATAAATTGCACATTAACCTCACGCTATTCTCACATGTTCCATTCCTATCGAAGTTTACAAACACTTTATTAACCCTCACATAACAGTAGTAGGCAAAAAACCCTTTAAATTCTCCCCTGTATTTAGCGAAACGCCTTTCATCTCATTGACTGCTACCAGCATTTTAGTTACAACGGCTTAACCTTTTCCACGGCAATCCAGACAGAAAACTAGACATTGTGGCGCTGAAACACTACTTATACCAAAAACATCACCGAATTTGAACTTTAAGCCGTTAGTATAAGAGTGTTTGTGAATGCGCAAATGGGTTTGCTAGTTGCCATTCACGAGATCTCAGTGCCTTTATGAGAGGAGTGTCCTTTCATCTCACTCCTTTTTAACCCGAGGCTGCAATTATAGTTAGCGTACCTCGAATGGTTATACTTTGGAGTTCCTTTGGCGTTTATTCGGGGAAGAGAAATTGACACGTTGTAAAACTTGGAAGAAAAGTCATTGTATTTTTGTGAAGAAAAATATGAGGCGTGTTTTGTTGTAGCTGGGGAAGTTGAAAATTCAATTGTTACTTGTTATAGACGAAGTAGAAATTCGGAAATATCTACTTTTACGACATGTTATGTATGGACTTCGTGTAAGAGAATTTTAGTTGGTAAGATTAGATAAATAAGTCTAAGTTTATATAACGTGTGTGATATACGAACAATTTCTTCATAGATTACCGTACTTCAAAGTTGTTCAATCTAAGAGGTGTGAGCTTAATCATTACATTATATAATTGAAAATGATAGTGTAAATTTTAAAACATGTGGGAGTGTAATTGTACTGCGTTTAGAATTTAGATGTTATGTTGGTATTGTGTGTCAGATGACAACTCAATGTCCGGTAAGGTGAATATATTTAGACGCAGTACGGCGCATTTATGATTTAAATAATACTAATAATATTCTATCACATACACAATACACCATTTAGCTCAAACTAAGCAGCCCTTGTACTTTGGGTAATAGACAATGGATAAACTTACATATATACTTTTCTGTTTGTAAATACTGACATATTACATAAATCGTTGTGTGAACTCTTTAAGTATATATGGTAAGTAAGTATCAATTACTTTTCGTTGTATTATTAGAGAAACTAACAACCTGAAGTAGGCGCTTAAGCAAAAAATATTATGCTAGTTATTTTTGGCTGTTATTAGTTTTTAAAACTTACGAGTTAAACTTATTTTCATTGAACAAAACATTTTGTAACAGAAGGCAACTTGTTGTGTTATTTCCGAAAAATACCGGCAAGATATGAAACAGATAACACCAATACGCTTAAGTCTGTATCCAGGATATTTAAAGAATAAGCAGGAGTGTAATACTATTTTTGGGAGGAGTGTAATATTGTTAAACTATAATATTTTATCTAGCTTTGTTTTAAGGCCCTGTATAATACAAGGCATGCATATTACTTAATACTGGACAAGTTGCCGCACTTAAAGCAAAAGCGATAAAAGTGGCGGTAGAAAGAGCGACTGCAGTGCACGACATCGATCGATTTATTTCTTGGTCTTAAAATCAGATTAACAAAATCCCTTGCAACACAATTAAAGCGCTATTCTTAGAATGATACCTATTTCTCTCAATGTTTTTTCCAAGTCACCTCGCTGTTTTTTTTGTTGAATTATATACATTTATATGTGCAATAATTAATTAATTATTATATTTAACTATTTAGAATAATTGCACCTTAGTAATTGTATAATATAACATCATACAATATAAATAGTAGTCAAATACTTTACAGTTTGATTAGCTATAAAAGGCGTAGGTACACTGCTATCTGCCACTTCTTGTTGTGAGCTGTAAGTGAACGGACATATAAAACTTCCTTGTGTCAAAGTATAAAATAAATAGTTTAAAATATTTGTACAGCGTGTTATTTAAAACATAACCTCTAATAGTTTTGGTATAATTCCTCTATAGGACTTTACAAACGTTGAAACAACGGACACGAAGAACATCCAGACATGGAACAACATTTATGGAACACAAATTTTGTCCCGTGTGGGATTTGAACCCACAACACTCGACACAATGGCAGTGGCGAGGCGACCACTTAAACCACTATGCCATCCGTGCAGTGCTGAAACGAATAATTTATTAATTATTACTTTCAGTAATCAACAAAAGTCCAGTTATTAACAACAAAGTAGTCTATTCGCCGTCCATAATTATGATAGTAACAGCATATCTAGTTTAAAATATCATTGCATGTATACAAAGAAAAGTAAACCAAATCTATATTTCCAACCCCGCGTGGATCACCGCTCATAAGATTAACTCAATGATTCACAAGAAGAAACATAGCACTGATAAGAATCACCTCGGGAAAGAAACAAAGAAATCGAATGCAGAACATCACATTATGCGTCTGGTTATATCAAATATTCATACGCTCAGAGGTCTCTCTGTTCCGAAATTCTCACCTTTATAAATAAACTTTTGAAAGGCAGAGCAGTTTTTGTTCGCAATAGGCACGAGATTCCATTCTTTTGTGAAGGTTTGAAGCTAGTACGGATTTTTGTTCTATGTAGTAATAAATAAATGTCTGCTGCTTCGGCGTACTGTGTATATATGTAGGTATCATCTGGTTTGAGTTCGAAGATGAAATCGGGAACTGTAATTGGATGAGAGATACAGATACTAAATAACTTATCTTGTCAATGTGTAAAGTTTGTCTACTTGCAATTGGCTACTGATATTATACAATACAAGCTTTATACCCGAAACATCGGCTGCGTGGAATTTACCAAAAATAAAATCTAAAGTAAAAGTAGCCGAAGTTACTCCTTATAACATTAGCTATCTGCCAGTGAAAGTCCCGTTGAAAACGGTCCAGCTGTTTCAGATATAAGCCGGAACAAACAGATAAACTTATTTGGACATTACAAACAGACACTTAAATTTTATTTAATTGCAATTATTTGTGTAGATACACTGGTATTTAAATAGTAGTGACACGTTATTAGATGTATTCAAGGGAGACGTCATGTCGTCTTTATTTTGACTAATGTCACTGTACTATATTTTATTTTAATAGTGGCATGTCTTGCAGTAAACTTGTAGTCTCTGAATCCTTTGATAGCTTAAATATCTAAGGGTGTCGTTCAAGTAATGCTACGAAGTCATCATGGTTAGTACCCAGGGATCCCGTGTTCAGTAAACCAACTGTAAAGTATTTATAATAATTACTAGTCATCATAAAGCATAAGTTTATAACAATTCACAGCATTGTTACCAGTTAATGCACTATAACTATCAGTAGTAAAGCTGTATATAGCGTATGCATAATATTATACTACGTATAAAATATATGTTTCTATCTAATTCTTCTTCTTTTCGTGTGGTTAGTGGCCAACCTGTTGTCAAGAGTTGTTCAAGCCGTAAGCCCGTAGGCCTCTGACATGGCTTAACGACTGCTGTCAATTTGACAACAACTGCGACCGACTTTATACGTGCACTCCGAAGCAAGGAGACGCTCAGATGAAATACCACTAAGCGGTCACCCATCTATAGACTGACCGAACCCAACGTTGCTTAACCTCACTAATCGTTTACCGATCAGTAACTGGCTATTCTATCTAATAATAATAATAATATTATGCATTCATATTTTTTTTCAAGTACAGAATAGCATTTGTCATATTTTATATAGGTACCTACTAGCTTTTGCCCGTGGCTTCGCTCGCATAAATGTAGGTAAGCTTAGGTCAGATTAGCAGCAGTACTTTTTTCCTGTATGTAAGATATTCTATGTCTTCCTCTGTTTTTCTGACATGGTATATGCGGAATTTCATGATGCTCGGTCGAGCAGTTAGGGCGTGAAAGCGTAACAAACAAACTCACATTCACATTTATAATATTAGGATTAGGATCTATAGTACTTATGATATACATGGTCTCATGCCTCTATTTCCGAAGGTGTATTATACCCTTATTTTATTAGACTTCGAAAAAACTCCTATACTACAGCTTTGTCCGTCTGTCTGTTATACAACTTTCAACTCAAGAACCGTAAGAGCTAGAGACTCACGGTCAACGCCATTCGACTCAGCATAGTCGATATACCCCCGAAATGAATATTACCTTTGATCTCTGACCACGTGTCACGTGATACCATTTTTTCGAACTCTAAGATTTACGGCAATTCATGGCCGTTTCTCACTTGTTAACTATAATTTTGGTTCCCACGTAATAATATAGGCTATTGCTATACCAGGCACAAATCCAGAGTTCGATTCCCGCACTAGTCAAACATTTGTGTGCATGAACATGGATGTTTGTCTTGGCGTGGGTGTTTCTATGTATAATATGTAAGTATTTACAAAAAAAAAGTATATATGTATGTTTATCCATTATCTAGTACCCATAGTACAAGCTCTGCTTAGTTTGGCCTAGATGGTGTTGCGTGTATGTGATGGCATGGCATGGCAGCCGGGAGCAGGCGATAATTGTCAATCAATACGCACATAATTTCGAAAAGTCATGTAACTTCCGAAAGTCAGAGGTGCGCGATGTGGGTTCGAACCCGAGACCCTCTGCATTGCAGTTTGTTGGTGTCCCCACTGAGCTATCGCTGCTATTATACGTCTATTAGTTAATACATTAATTAATAAACAATAATAATAAATACAAGGAAATAAAAAAATTGCATTTTAAAAGCCTGTTCGTAGGGTAGAGCTTTGATGAGAAGAAGGCAGGCAAGAAACTCATGGTAACTTTTTTATATTGTTTGTTAACAATACAATTCAATTTTATATATTTTTTTTTATAATACAAATTTGTACCGACTTAAAAGCATACCGTAGGTATATTTGGCAAGCATAATAATTACAGATACGCAACGTTCCGCTTATACAATAGGTTTATTTGGAGCTAACATGCGAATAGGCATTTCTACAAATACAAACTAAGCTTATTTACCTACGTTGCGTATCTGCGGTGTGCATTTAGGGACCAAAGAGCATTACTAAATTAGCTGTTGTAGGGTGCAAAGGTTTAGTAAGGCTTAGAGAAATGCCAATAGATTTAAATCCTAACTATTTCTCTTCTTCTCTCTTAGCCTTTATTATTCCCAAGTCACTTGGGGTCGGCTTTTCTAGTCTAACCGGATTTGACTGGATATCAGTTTTTACACGGAGCGCCTGCCACCTGACCTTCGCAACCCGAACGCTAACGATACCCTAAGGCTAGAACAGTGTCAGGATATTAGAGGGTACTGACTTTCCCAACAACGACTGACATAGATGTTCATGGCAGCCGGGACCGACGGCTTAACGTGCTCTCTGAGGCACGGAGCAGGCGATAATTGTCAATCAATACGCACATAATTTCGAAAAGTCATATAACTTCCGAAAGTCAGAGGTGCGTGACGTGGGTTCGAACCCGAGACCCTCTGCATTGCAGTCTGTTGGTCTCCCCACTGAGGTATCGCTGAAATGAAGATTAACTCAACT
Organism: Catocala fraxini; assembly: GCA_930367265.1. Classification (NCBI taxonomy): domain Eukaryota; kingdom Metazoa; phylum Arthropoda; class Insecta; order Lepidoptera; family Erebidae; genus Catocala; species Catocala fraxini. Next base: position 12,142,839 of record OV884046.1, read on the forward strand.
TCTATTAAATTATGCAACAGCTGTATTATAAGTTATGCTTAACAGACTAACGTCTGTTTATCGCTGACGTCGACTGGTAAGGTGTGAGTGTAATATAGGTCTGGAGTCCCCTTTGTTTCGACAAATTTTTTTTGTCCTAATTTAATTTAACTATTAGGCATTTTTTTAAATCATAATAATAGTTTGACATAATTATTTTTTGGCATACTATTTCAGTAGGCATAAATATAATTAAGGCTAACGCTTTTTGCCCTAATTTTGATTGACATAAAGTTATAAGGCATAATTATATATTAACAATAGGTTAGGGTGCGGCGGGGGTGCCCCTTGGGCCACCCCTAAGCTGCCAAGATGTTTATTTTATATGCGAAAAGTATTTTATTAAATGCAAATACAAAATTTACAAAACTTGAAATTTATGCTTGAGGGTAGTATGCTTAACAATTATTATGCTTATAGCAATTATGCTTAAAAAAATATATATGTATATGTATAGTAGTTATGACATATTAATATTGTGCGTAACTATTATTTGGATAAGTAAAACTATGCCATATTTAATTATGACATATAATTTTATGCGGATAAATAGAGAACCTGTCTATGCTTAAAAATCATAGGTGAGATGGTACGCTTATTTATTTTAATAAGTATTTAAGTTTGTGAAGATAATTGGATGTTTGGTACTTAATCACACCTAAATCGTTGAACGGGTTTTTGTATACAACTGGCACACACATATACATATGTTCTGAATGAACATAATAGACGTTTTATCCCGTGAAAGTCACAAAAGCGAAGCGGTGGGCCAAAACTAGTGTAAAATACATATGTATTCTTGTCCTGTCTCGCAATTGAACCCACAACACTTCGCACACACACAGTTGTGAGGTGACGACTAAAATTGCTGCGCTATCAATGCAAACATCATGCATTTAAACAATTGCGCAAATCTTCTTTTTTCGTTGAACTGAATCCAACAATACAATAAGGAAGTTAGTGTTTAAACAAAACGACTTTGAGAATTATTGGCCAAGTTTTTCTGCTATAAATTTTCCTAGATATTAAGTGACAGACGAAATGAATGTTTCGGGTAACTTATTGCCGTTATTTATGTACTTCTCTCTTAAAGTAAACAGTACTGTATGGCAACATTTAGAGATAAGACTCGCTATTAGACACAAATATCGTGCATATGCAGTGAACTTCTTCCAAATAAATTGTCAACTTTAATTTGTGAAGCTGTGGTGTTTTGCTGTGTGATAAATAGTACATCTTTTTTTGTATAAATTGTAAAACAAACAGGATTGGTCCCTTATTTAGGAGTTGTTAGTAACCTAGTGATTAAATGAGTCCCAAAAACATAAAATGCACTAGATTTTTATATATTGGACTCGTTACTTTACTTATGTTTCGAAAAATCTTTATATATTACTACTGTTTTAATTTATTTTATCGAATGCCTATGTCCAAGTCCATGCCCAAAAGGCAGCACACAAAATCAATCATACTACGATCATATATTAAATCGAATATCCCTTTGGTTATCAGTATCTAATTTTTCAGATTACCACGCACGAGCACGCACTTGCGTAATCTTTTAAGTCTTACGTGGTCACGAAGATGCGTCTGTATCGGTACGTCGCTCCACCATGCTTACGTGCTATTTTTAACGTCCATCGCAGTGTTAAGAATGGTTGGCTTCTCATGGTGGGTGATTTTATGAAATCTTACGTTCGAGCTCATGCGGGCGCGCCATGTTATAAGGTGCATCCGTAATTAAGGGCGACACTAGTACGATGGTCACCCAGGCCCAAAAGCAATCACCGTGCTGCCAGACGAGACAAGACGACTGGTATACTTGATGTCAAAACATAATCCCACTAAGCAGGCTTAGATACCCTGTTTGATATAACCGTTAGAAGAGATTAGAAGACGCCATGCACTTTTTAGTATGTTGGATACAAAAAAGTGCACGGCATCTTGCCTTGGTAGAAATTTCCTATGGAGCTTGCAGCACGAATTACATGCGCAAGCTTTTCACGCGGGTCACATGCGCTTATTTCTCGTATTAATATCAGTATTTTCCACGATGCATGCAGCTTGAGAAAACGTATCAAACCTACACATAATAACGCGTCGTATAAATGAACCATGAAAGCAGAAATGTATTGTTGACACTTGTATAAATATACATTGGATCAGCAAGTCTTTACTTTGACTTTGGAATGAAATTGAAATCCAGCTATCTCACTTGACGTCATGTCCTTTAAAATCTATTTTAAGCTATAATAATAATCCTCCTAAATGTTATTTTCCTAAACGAAAGTCATAAATCGTAGGAGTCTTAAAATTTTACGTTTTTCGAGGGAAAAGTCCGTAAATTCTTTTCGTGCGAGCGTTTATACCCTAGTATATAGTTTTACGACTTTTTCTAATTACAGTAAGTTCGTAAACTTGATGTCGCTTTATGGACCTGAAATTTGTTCCTGACATCTTAATTGTATATCTAGAACTAATACTTTTAGTACTGTTATTGGGTTAGAAGAAATTGTTGCCAGAAGTTGTACTATATAATTATCATAATTACAGATATAGATTCACGCCTGTGTATTCTTGAAAAGGAAGGTAGAGCAATGTTACAACTACATAACAATGGTTATATTTCAATTACAAATTTCCCGGAATATTATAAGGTAGTGCTATTGAGTTTTCCTGGCCATTATTTCACAGTCTGTCTTATGTCATGTCTATTCCGGAAAATTTGTGCGTGAGGTCTCGGGTTCCAATCCCGGGACGGGCCAGCAAACAGTTATTCGATTTTTCAGTTAAGAAATCTCAATAGCAGCCCGGAATTAGGAAGTTGGTAGTGTAAGACACCCTCGTGCCTCGGAAAGCACATAAAGTCCTCCGCCTGATCTCTCTCCAGTCGTGTCGGATTACCGTTCCATCGGATCATAAGAGTTAGGGAATAGAGAGTGTACTTGTGTTTGCGCACACACTTGTGCACTATAATATCTCCTGCTTAGTTGGCCAGTCTCCGTTAAGACTGGCCGCCGTGGCCGAAATTCGGTCCGGAGGATAGTTTTATTATATATTCACCGTCCACGTTTTGATATCTTTTATTGCCTGTTCCCTTGGAAACTTTGGTATAAAATGCATGTGGTATAGAAATAATGTATAAAAAATTAAGTCAATCCATAGCCTGTTTTTGGAGTAATGCAGGCACAAATATACGGACGCAAAATTTTATATAAGTGATCTTTACATATAAAATTCAGCTATAAGTATCTAAATATTTAAAAGCTATCATGCTATAAGAAAAAAGCCTGTTCGAGGAATAGAGCTTTCATGAAAAGAAGCTGGCAAGAAACTCTTGGCCCTTTTTTTTCAATCGCCAAATGTTCATTGACAATACAATTCAATTTTATATTCTTTTCTTATATGAGCTGTGTGTAATTGTTAGCATAGTTTATTTCAATAAGATTTAAAAAGTAAAAGTTTGGTAAATCTAAGATACCTACATATTAATATCTAACAAATGAAGTATAAGTACAACTCATATTTACTTTCAAATGATATGATTGGAAATAAGCTGTGAGTGTAAGCAACTCAATCCTAAGCATTTTTATCTTCTATATATTCAGTGACTGAGTAATAACCTTTTGAACATAATTTACGTTTAACTATTGTTTTAAATTTATGAAAACTTGGATTTTGAATGTCTCTTGGAAGTTTATTGTAAATGCATACACATCGACCTTTAAACGATTTATTAATTTGTGTCTGGACGCCGACGACGTTCGTAACGCCGATAGATGTATATTTTTATTTTTGACTGACAGATATCCGTGACGTCACTCGCGTTCATAAAGAAGAACGCACAGACGTCACAGTCACAACCACTGTAAGATATATACAAAAGTTACTGAAAACTTATCCTCCAAACTCCTTTGATAACACTAAAAGGTTTTCATCATTCACCTTTACAACAATAGTTCTGTACAACTAACTCAGTAATGACCAAGTTGTAATATGTATCAAAGACTTGCCTATTCTCCCACATCAACTAGACCTTTAACACAGTCTGAATAGTTAAGTAGTTTGTTCATTGTTACTGCTTTTGTGACGAACTAGATAGTTTTAATACCTCTACGCCACGGAGTCTCGTATTAAAATGCTAAGCGTTTGTATGCACAAGATACACGATCTAATCTAGCGCTGTTTTATGTTGTGCATTCTAGAAACATTGTGTTTTATGAGGTACTTACATGGTCTAAAAATAATATGCCGTATGTTAACTAACGCAAGGCGTTCTTTTTTATACGGAACTGTCTTAACAATTGTCTTTACAAAAATTAAGTTGTTTTATTTCCAAAGCTTGAAAAAATGTGAATGTGATATTATAAATGTGAATTTGAATTCGTTTGTCATTTTGTTTTCATCGATCGAGTATTTAAGATGTGAAAATCTAACAACTTTCACGACTAAACTACTCGACCGATCATCATGCAATTACGCATACACGTTGTCAGGTATTCAGAAAGGGACATAAGGAAGGACTTTATTTTTAGGTTTTTTAAATGTACCACTACAGTATTCTAGATGAAAGACCTTTTTCATCCAAAAAATACTGTTTCCGAGGTATAGAAATTGATTGACAAATAAATACCTTAACCGAATACATCACAAAATGCTATCGATATGCGTTTATCGAATAAATAATCAAATCAAATATTCGATTAGTTCAAATGATATTGATAATATTTGTTATTCCAAAGTATTGCTTGCCTATTGATTGTGTATAAACAATACACACTATAGAAAGTCAAGACTTACACCAACTGGCTAGAAAAAGATCATCTACATCCCTATGAGAAGTATAGTTTAATTATGAGATTATATTAAGACAACCTAAAACATAATCTATACAAATGAGCATAACAATGCGACAATCTTATGGAAGTATCATCAAACCGTAATGCGATCATTAATTCGGCACATAAATAAACAAACGGATCAATAGTTCAGTTCTGGAATCAGTCGTTATTCTTTTCGTTGACAATCGCGCACCGCAACTGAAGAATATTTACCAAAAAGTCCTTATAGCATTTTGCCTGAGCTAGGAGCCAAACACAAGACCATATTCTGACGTAAAAGTGAGCATGAACTTATGCGACTGGACCAAGAAGGCGGTCAATACTGATAAATTGGCTTTCACTAATCCATCTTCTTCTCACGTAGTTAGTAGTCAAGTTAGTAACTACGATATTTTGATATAGGACGTAGTGTAAGCGTTTTACTTGCTCTACTTTTGGTACGCTGGTTTTGTAATGTATTTTTTTGTCTGTCTGATTTCCTCGGCGACGCAGCAGTGATAATGTTGTATAATTATGAGGCCTAAGGTTCAAATTTCGAGTCAGGCAAGTGTAATTGGCATTTCAATTGTTAAAAACTTTGATACTGTGCCATGTGGTGACAATAAGCCCGCCATAACTACATTTTGTCTTTTCTTTGGGTTTAGATCCCCGGGAAAACCTTATATCTTAAACTATAGCTGGCAAAATGTGAACTTATGCTTGCTTCTTCAAGGATAAGGCGCGAGACAACGCATGTAAATAGTCTTGGACAAAGAACAGTTTTGCATTAAAAGATCATTATCATTTTCGTACAGAAAAGTACCTACAATATGACGTCTTTATGGCTTAGCACAAACAATAAACAACGTAAACGCCCTTTACCTAACCTTCAATTCAATGGATTGTGTAAACAAGTCTATATATAAACCTTACATAAACATTGAGTAAAGAGGCAAACTTAATCCTTTAGGCGTTAATGATTTAGTAGGTATGTATATATCAGCCCTGTATTAAACTGTCCCAATGCTGGCCTTTTCTCTATATGAGGAGGGTTAGGCCACAGTCAACCATGCTAGCCAGGTGTGAGTTGGCAGACTTCATATTATCTTGCAGAACATTATGGAGAACTCTTAGACATGCAGGTTTCCTCACGATGTTTTCCTTCACCGTTAAAGCAAGCAATAATTAATGCGAAAATAGCTTCGAAAAGTCAGAGATGAGAGCTCCTGAATCGAACTCGAGACCGCTGCGTGGCAGTCCAATGGCCTCCCTCTAGGCTTTCGCTGTTTGTATAATAGGTATGTATGTATGTATGTATCTTATGTGGGGGCCAGTCAGTGCAGACCGGCGACACTTCGACCTAGTGGGATCTTTTGTGTCGACACTCTCCCAATAACGACTGTCATAGATATTCATGGCAGCCGGGACCGACGGCTTAACGTGCTCTCCGAGGCACGGAGCAGGCGATAATTGTCAATCAATACGCACATAATTTCGAAAAGTCATATACTTCCGAAAGTCAGAGGTGCGCGACGTGGGTTCGAACCCGAGATCCTCTGCATTGCAGTCTGTTGGTCTCCCCACTGAGCTATCGCTGCTCTCTGTATAATAGGTAAGTATATTATTAATAGGGTCTACATGTGGCTTCGCCCGCGTGAACACATATCAGAATAAAGTCAAAGTCTAGTGTCATCCACGGTGTGGTCTATCTATGTGCCACAATTTATCCAAATTCCTTTATCAGTTTACGCGTTGAATAACCAACATTCAAACTTTCAAACGGCGTCACAAACTTTCATAGTTGACCCTTATTAGCATGGATGGAGCAGCGATAGCTCAGTGGGGAGACCAACAGACTGCAATGCAGAGAGTCTCGGGTTCGAACCCACGTCGCGCACCTCTGACTTTCGGAAGTTATATGACTTTTCGAAATTATGTGCGTATTGATTGACAATTATCGCCTGCTCCGTGCCTCGGAGAGCACGTTAAGCCGTCGGTCCCGGCTGCCATGAACATCTATGGCAGTCGTTATTGGGAAAGTCAGTACCCTCTAATATCCTAACACTGGTCTAGCCTTAGGGTATCGTTAGCCTTCGGGTTGCGGAGGTCAGGTGGCAGCCGCTCCGTGTAAAAACTGATATCCAGTCAAATCCGGTTAGACCAGAAAAGCCGACCCCAAGTGACTTGGGAATAATAAAGGCTGAAAGAAGATTAGCATGGATAGAACCAGTTTAAATATTAGTTTCTTATTTCATAATATGAGGCTATTCAAGTCATTAAGAATAATGAATCTAGCTCTTTTAATTTCAGTCAAAGGTTGGCTTGGTGGCCGTAGCGGTAGAGAACGCGATTTCTGGAATGCTGTGCATAAGTGCATGCAGTCTCAGGTTTGATATCTGAAAACTGTACATTGGTTTCACTATCACAAAATTCTAAGTTTTAGAATTTCTACCGGCTACCAGGCACAGTTTCATATTGCAGTCTGGTAGACAGTAAAACGATTGCTCTTTGTTCTATGCTACTTTAAATCATAGCTGGCAAAATACTACTTTACCAACTCCTTTGGACGTGAATCTATAATATATACTAGATTTTGCCCGCGACTTCGCTCACTCTGAAATACATACATACATAGATTCACGCCTGTTTCCCAGAGGGGTAGGCAGAGACTACGGATTTCCATTTGCTACGATCCTGACACACTTCTCTGGCTTCATTCACTTTCATCCCATTCCTCATACACGCCCGTCGGTTCAAGGTGCTCTTAACCTGGCCTTTGTCCAGAACGCCTCCGATCTGATCAAGAAACGTTCGCCTAGGTCTTCCTCTTGCGACTGTTCCATTCACACTAGCCTTATAAACTTTCTTAGTCAGTCTTTCCTCGTCCATTCTTTCTACATGCCCAAACCAGCTTAACATACCCTTTTCTATTCTTGTCACTATATCAACTTTCATGCCGCATCTCTCTCTAATCACACTATTCCTTATTCTATCTTTCAGAGTCACACCACATATATTTCTCAGCGCTCTCATTTCTACAGCATTTATTCTGCTCTCATGCTTCTTTTGCCATACCCAACTTTCACTTCCATACATAAGTGTGGGCACTAATAGTCCTCTATGAACAGCCAAACGTGCCTTTTCGGAAACATTTCGACTGTTCATAAAAGCGCGTAGAGCTCCATTCACTTTGTTTCCCGCAATCGTTCTCCTTTCAATATCTCCCTCATGTTTACCATCCCTTGTAAACAAAGTACCCAAATATACAAACTCTTTCACTTGCTCCACTTTTTCTCCATCAATCATAATATTACACATCGTCACGCACTCTTCCTTTTCAAATACCATTACTTTCGTCTTGCTTACATTTATTTTCATTCCTTTACTCTCAAAAGCACCATGCATAATAGTTACCATCGCCTGCAACTCTTCTGCCGATGACGCAAGTATTACTTGGTCATCGGCATAAAGAAGACATTTGACAAGTAACTCATTCATTCTTAATCCCCATTCACAATCTTTTAAATCTTTTAAACAATTGTCCATGTATAGGTTAAACAGCCAAGGTGACGCTACACATCCTTGTCTAACACCTTTTTCGATGCTAAACCATTCTGTGTAGGTCCCATTTATCCTAACACAAGCTCTGGAATCATCATAAAGAGATTTCAGAGCTCGCGTGAGGGTGCTATTCACTCCATACATGGACAATACCGACCAAAGTTCATTCCTCACCACTTTATCATAAGCCTTTTCCAGATCCACGAATGCGCAATAGACCTTTTGACCTTTGGCCAAAACTCTCTCGGCTATGCACCGTAAGGAAAAGACCTGATCCGTACATCCCATACCCTTTCGAAATCCCGTTTGTGCATCCCATATTTTCTCGTCGGTTACTTTCACAACCCTTTCAATTAACACTTTCGCATATAATTTACCGACGACGCTGAGCAAGCTAATGCCTCTATAGCTTTTGCAATCTTGCTGTGAACCTTTTCCCTTGTATAAAGGTACTATGACGGCCTTGCACCAATCACTTGGTACACGGCCGGTATTCCAGCACAAGTTAAAAAGGCGGCACAATTGACAGGTTTTAGGAATAAAAAAGGGTCATACAATCGAATGTCATATTAAACTCAAACTCAAACTCAATCTCACTCTGAAACATTACTTATTTTTTGGATGGAATGTGTATGTCATTTTAAATTATATTTCGTGACTTGACAATGCGAAATTTTATGATGATCAGTTGAGTACTTAAGGCGTGGAAGCGTAACAAACGAACAGACAAACTTACATTCGCATTTATAATATTACATAGGATTTCAAAAAGTTGGCAGATAAACTACTTTTAATATTATTATATTTGCGCATAGCACCATTATTGTAGCTAAGGATCGTATGTAGTACCTAGAATTAGAATTTGATAGCTTCTAATACGTGAAACTTCAAAAGCTCTCAGATCGCATGATATATTATGGTATAACATTATTTTATCTAATAAAATGAATATTGCGTACATATATAACAAAGAGAGATGAATATAATTATACAGCTTACAAAGGACAAAAAAACTTTTAAGGATACTAATACTGGGAATAATTCCTTATGTGTCATGTGTCATGTGCATTCCTGTGTCATGGGGCACTTTCACACATTCAAGATGTTGCAACCTTTATGCCATATATCACTGTCCATATAAAACTAAAATTAACAAAGGACAAACAAAGAACACCCAGACTCGAAACAACTATTCGTAGAGCACAATTTTTTTGGCTGTGAAAATTGTGAATATTCCTGTTTAATTTCAAAAAACCTTTATCGATCATCATCTATCGTTAACTACGAAAATTCGCATTGGAAACCACATACTATGTCATTGTCTGAGTAAGCGTGATTGCAGTGTTTGATTTTGGAGTTTATTGGAATATGTAGTTCGATATGCGCATGATAATATCTATATTTGATTAAGGTTTGAAGTTATTATAAGCATAGTATAAACATAAATCCCCAAAACGGCTGACAGTAAGCTCATGAGTCGCAGCGGCACACTGGCGGCGGCCAGACCCAATAAGTTTTTCATTATTTCTGGTATTTTAACAATTGACAGGTTTTAGGAATAAAAAAGGGTCATACAATCGAATGTCATATTAAACTCAAACTCAAACTCAATCTCATTTATTGCGAAAATGGCTAATTTAGATAACATACAAATAAATTGGTCTCTCCATAATCCGCCTGAAGGCATGCAATTTTTTAGGTATTTTGTCTTTATTGATTGTACATTACTAATAATCACATAAAATTAATAAATTAAATACAATAATAACTCTATTAAAAATAAATGTCAGGCAATGATATTGTGGTACAAGTCAATTAAGAATATATTATATGTCAAACAATAATTAAAAATTAAATTATGTCTAGTCAATAAGTAAATAATACCATGTGTTATTTCTCATTATTATTACATTGCATGTCATTTATAAATGCGTTTACACTATAATAGGCTTTTTCCAAGAGTAATTGTTTGACTTTATGTTTAAATACATCGATGCTACTACTTTTTAATAACATTTTTGGTAAGCGATTATAAACTCGTGGCGCCATGCAGAATACACTATTTGTCATCAATGCACTTTTGTGTTGAGGACAGGGAACTTTAAAATTGTGGAGTTTGCTTTTATAATTTTCATACATCATCATTTCGTAAACATGCATAACTTTATTATTAATGCTAAAACTACGCACTATATAAAATTTTAGATCTATCTGGTAGGCTCAATAAGTAACTTTTTTATATTATTCCTGTCAAGATTTATGACAATGAAGTATACACATGAAAAAGTTTGGGAAATTCCGTAAGATTAAATGTTAAATGTATAATGCCCATTACCAAATGTCAAATTAAAAGTCATAAACCAAAATAAAACACACAGTCCGTGACATTTACTATTAACCAATATGCTATTTAATTCATTAATTAAACTCTATATTGTGTTGCAAACTATATATTACTTACATGTAATTTACTAATATGCCCTTACATATAATTTTGTTAAGGGTTTCAACCACAACCCTATTCCAATTTATTGTTTCAAAACAATTAGATAATTTCATTTGATAAACACGTTTAACAGATTAATAAAATTATAAATTTCTAATCAACTGCATCTTCTAAAAAACTTATTGATTTTATAGCAGTCAAAATTCACATTCTTCTGTAAGTTATTTTATTTACTTATTTCAAGGGAACGCAAAATTTCAATAAGATCTCGGGTCTTATCACAAGATGTCTAACCCAATTATTGAAACAGAGGGCGAGCATTTGTTTAATGAATCGAAATAAAATGTTGTATAAGCGCCACCTGTGACTCGATAGCAAAATTTTATCGTTCATTTTTATTATTGAATTCTAGATTTTGACTGAGCCTCTTTCTATAGTAGAGAATTTAATAAAGTTCTTCAAACTACACCCGTTTATTGGTGACCAAATTAAATTAAATAGATATAATATAGAATATGGCTGTCTATTCTTGAACGTGTTCAAATATGATAATTTTGGTAAATTTAGTAAGCGATTATTGAATATTGTCTTCTGTTTACGCGAATATTATTCATTGAAATTAAACTACTATATACGGATTTTATCGCGTTATTTATTTGACACTTTATTACATAATTTTGAAAACTGTTACACTACTACTACTATTAAACTTGACTAATTTTTAAGCTAATTGAATTATTATTAAAACTATTAAAACTATTTAGATTTAATTTAATTTTACACGTTCCCCGACGTTTCTGTTGCTTTTCAGCAGCCATGGTCACGGGGAGACTCTAAATAGTTTTCAATTCAATTAGCTTAAAAATTAGTAAAGTTTAATAGTAGTAGTAGTGTAACAGTTTTCAAAATTATGTAATAAAGTGTCAAATAAATTACGCGATAAAATCCGTATATAGTAGTTTAATTTCAAAGCAATTATTGAGTTTACAAATATTTTATTTTGCTGCTTGTGGCAATTGAGGTAGCTATCTATCCACATAATCTTAAGCAGGTGGCAGTAACTGCCGCTCATGGACATGGCTGTATTTTGTTGCCATTATCTATACCAATATTATAAAGCTGAAGAGTTTGTTTGGTTGAACACGCTAATCTCAGGAACTACTGGTTCGAATTCAAGAATTATTTTAGTGTTAGATAGCCTATTTATCGAGGAAGGTTAGGCTATTAACATCACGATACCACGCGGTGCAGTAATCATAAACGTGGGTGAGACTGCGGGCACAGCCGATAGGGTAGACAGAGGTGTTTTACACCCACATTTCGCTATCAAAATTATTACAATTCATGTAAGTATACCCATTGCCGTCTACCGACGTTTCACATCTCGATAGAAGCACTCGTCGCGATCCGGCAATTGAATTTAAGAACCCGCGTTCAGCGGTCGCAATAATTACCGCTGTGCTATCGAAGCAGTCACAGGCATAAAATAAACATACATAATACCATAATCTAACTAAATCTTTGTTAGTTCTTCATTTTTAAACAGCGCTTGAGCAAACTTAAAAATTTAAGTCCTTGTCAAACGTTCACAAGAGAATTCTTACATAGGTGAGTTAAAAGAACAACTTCAAAAACTTCAAAGGACACGAAAATATTTCAAAAACAAACATATTATTATCTTGCACATTTTACGCAACTTGAATAATCAACGCGTACAATTTTCTTTGAAATTTGAACACGTTCTTGCTCGCGTACGTATATTTGAGTGCAGAAAATGAATGATTTATTATTTTTCTAGAATGTGAATGGCGTTGGTGTGAAAACAAAATGCTGTGATAATGAGTGTTAAACTGTTAACAGATTGGAATGCGGCCTTAATATTATGAAGTAATTCCATTCATAATAATTATATTGATTTTTCAAGTATTTAGATAGCCTACATCCTTTCGCAAGCCTCAAAAAAAGCTTTACGTCTTACATTGTATATTCAAATGAAATTAACGAAGCTGTTGTGAGCGACAAATAAAATGTAAACAATTATTTGTTGCTTGCAACAGTGAAGAAATACATCGTAAGGAAACCTGCATATCTAAGAGTTCTCCATAATGTACACAAAGATATGTGGAGTCTGCTAACTCAGACTAAGTCAAGCGTGATGGAATTTTTTCTAACCCGTCTCACACTGAGTCGCACGTGCTCGCAACGGAATCCTTACTAATATTATAAATGTGAACTTAAGTTTGTTTGTTTGTTTATGTGTTACGCTTTCACGCCTTAACTACTTGACAGATCATCAGGAAGTTTTGTTTACACATTGTCAGGAGTACAAAAAAGAGCATAGGGTACTTACTTTACTTTTATCCAGCAATAAAATCCTGTTCGCGAGGGATATCAATTTATTGACAAAATCTACATTAACGCAAGTGGAGCCGAGGGCAAAATCTAGAAGTTTATAAGCAAGCAAGGTGATATAATATTATAATATGTAATTATTTTGTACGTATATATTATGTTCATATATAATAGGCATTACATAATAATTATTATTTTGATCTGATACGGTAATTAAATGTACATCTTTACAAAGAGTATAAATAAAATGTATATTTTGTAGATAACAAAAAATCACAAGATTCGACACGAGTTGTAAAGAAGCTTACTCATAAAGCTGTATGCAAGAAGATTGAAGCAGTCAGTTAAAAGCCTAACAAAAGATTGGAAGGCTTTGTTGTGTGTGTAACCTTTGTAAAGGTGTCGTTTACCGACACCGTTATGAATGGACCTTTATTTGCTTTGAAAAAATATAGCGTAACTAGCGGGCGAGTGTTGAAATATAAATAAAGTGGCAGAAGAAAACTAAAATGGACGTGTAGTTTATTACGTTGTTTTTATTGTACTACATGCATATTATATAGTATTATGCCTATAATTCATAAGGGGTACAACACTGCCTAACCACGAGTACTAACATAGGGCAGCATGTCATATCGAATGCTTTCTAGCTATAATGGTACCAGGATGTCATTTGATATATTTTCTGGTTATTTGACCTCAGCTAAATTAAATATAGCTAAACTGAAATCCTAAGGATTAATAATATAATATAATATTCTACCACATACACAACACCATCTAGCCCAAACTCAGCAGAATTTGTACTATGGGTACTAGACAATGGATATGGACAAACATACATACATATATACCTTTTTTTTGTAAATACCTACATATTATACATAGAAACACCCAAACCAAGACAAACATCCATGTTCATGCACACAAATGTTTGACTTGTGCGGGAAACGAATCCGCGACCTCAGGCGTTGCAGTCGGTTTTTTTTTTTGTTTTTTACTTTGGGGACTGCTTGAAGCATAACTCTCCGCGGGGGCGGGCGGAGGGGTTATGTCGGACTCGCCGGGGTAACAGAAAGATGTTAAGAAGATAATGTACCTCCCGGAATACCGACTAAACCTACCACGCTGTTCCTCGACAAAACCACTATCGACGGGGCCGCGCGAATCACTTACGCATGCGGTCGCGACCCCGCCGAGGTTTCGGCCCGCCGTATGAAACGGCAGGCCACGACACGAACAGACCTACCCAAAGGCACTTCTCACAAATTATCCCTACTGTCCCCCCTAGAGGGGAGACGGTCTCGACACAGAGGCGCACGTGGGAACACGCACGCCGCCTCTCGGACCTGGTGCTGAACGGATGGCGCGCAGGCCCACAAAGCCCACCACCCCAGGTCAAACCTCAGGGTGGCTGGAGGTCGTCTCGCGCCCTCCGGCGCCCGGCTCTGCGGTTGGGGAGAGGGTTCAAACGCTCCCTCTCCCGCTCCGCCGCCTCCTTGATGGAAATTACTTCCTCACAAAAGGAGGCGACGGCGTTCCACGACCTCTCACTCCGGACCATAGACTGAACTACAGCCGGGAGCGAGAGGGCAACCAATCCGACTGCCGCGATCAACTCACGGCGCTGCGATGCCCAAGCGGGGCAAACCGCCAGAGTGTGCAGCGCCGTGTCCTCTACAACATCGCGGCAGACGCCGCAGTGGTGACAACCGGGCATCTCTTGCCGGCGTATACGACACAGGAACTGGCCAAAACAACCGTGGCCAGTCATTACCTGTGTCAGCCGGAAGGTAAGGGCGCCATGCCGCCTCTCCAGCCACTCCTCAAACACGGGACTTACCGCCACGATCGCGGCGTGCCCGAATCGGTTACACTAACTACGCCATCGAGGCCGATTTATTTCAAACGTGAATTATTTCTTTATTTATCTTTATTTTCTTTAGTAATAATTTTTTAATTTATTTTTTAAGTAACATAATTATATAATTAACATAATATATACACAAATTATTTACAAGAAATATATACTAAAGAGAAAAATAAAACTTCAAAATTAAAAAGCGTCATAATATTCCTCCGCGTCGTCGTCAATTGGCAACGTGCCCAGAAGACTGGCAGCATTGCCACGTTGAATGGCAATAGTATTTATTATTTAAATTCATAACTGCAACGCTTAATTTTAAATATTTATGTTTACACACATAAGAAGCAAATAAGCTTTTGTAAAGGGTAAAAAAGTTACTGTAATAACCGTCTCATAAGCATGTTGTGTTGGCTATAACAAGATGGTCAAAGGCTAGATTTTTCTTGTTTAGGTTTTCTTGTATATTGTTTTTGCACGTCCAACTTGTGGACCAAATAAAAAAGTACTTCACTGCACTTTGTTTAAATATATTATGTCGCGAAATGTGGGTGTAAAACATTCACCTAAATTTCGCAAGAGATAGTTTTAAGTTTGTCGTAATAGGGGGCGATCTTATTGACGTCTATCGAGCACCGTTCCAGACACAATGATGAACCCGTCAAGTATTTACCCTACCCTAAAATACATTTTTTTTATATAACTAAGGTCGCAAACAAGCATACAGCCCTAATGGTAAGTAGTCACCGTAGCCTATGAATGCCTGCAACACCAGAGGCATCACTTGCGCATTACCGATCCTGTAGAAAAGGAAGAAGGAAAAAAGGAAGTGGGAAGGAGAAGGAGCGGAAAGGGGGAAAGAGGGTGATTGGGCCCCCGGCACTCTCACTCACCAAACGAAACACAACAGTAGGAATACTGCTATTTCACGTCGATATTTCTAGTATAGTCCTTCTCCGGGCGAGCTGGCATTTTCAAATTGAAATCAGCAAGGCTCTACTACTCAAACTACCTACTCTACCTAGACTATAGATGTGAGAATAGTCTCAAAGGTATATAATTGTAGAAAGAATTTTGCTAGCACGGTGACTGCTAAGCATGATTCCTCAGATTCCATTCCGTCTTTCCGTCAAGAAAGTCTTAATACCGGCAGGCAGTCTAGCAATATGCTCGGTAGACGACAATTGACCAGTCCTCTATTACGTACCACCTAAAACCATAGCTGGCAAAACGTCGGTATATAAAATACACCGTTGGCCACTTCTTCGGGGAAACAGGCATAAGATATGAATATGAATATATTTTAAAATTTGATATGAGTATATGAATATATTTTCAAAATTTGAATTTGCGGGTATAGTTTCTTACTTTAGTTTTTGGGTCTTAAGTAAGGCAAGTTTTCGACTTCGCTTTCGACTAAGCAATCCTCCAATTAGTAATTTAATATTTTAAGGTCACTTATTTCAAATAACACAGATTGTTTTAATGATAAAATTACCTATGTAATAATAAGCATTTTAAAAGAATGCCTGCTTTAGTCGTGCGGCGGTCGTGAATACGACTACTGTGCACGCTGCTCCAAGTTCGATTCCCGTACCTATTACGTTTCTCAATACCAGCACGGAGTCTGAAATATAGGGATACATATTTACGTAGTAATTTTAATTTAATTTGATAGTCTCACGCTTATATTTTTACGACTTTTTATAATAGGTATAGCTAATATATAATAATGGCAGCGATAGCCTGTTAAAAAACCGTTGGATTGCTACGTAGAGGTATCAAATTCGATCGCAAGGCACGTACCTCTGACTTTTCACTCGCTTTAACAGTGAAGGCAAACCCGCATGTCTGAAGTTCTTCATAACGTTCTCAAAGATATGTGCAGGCTGCCAATCTAAACGTGGTGGACTATGGCCTGACCCTTCTCACACTGAGAAAAAGGGCCCAAGCTCAGTATAAGACAGTTTGTATATAGAGCTGATATAATTATTATAGCTAATATACGTCGGTCGTATTATAATAGACTCTCACATATTGTCATAAATATATTTTCAATTTCATTTATGACTTATTGCATGCATTTAATACAAAGGGTTATAATATTACGAATAAATAATTAATAAAAAATATACAGAAAAACAAATGTAATTCTTCAGTGCTTTGAGACTTAGTATTTAACATTATTTGAAGTTTAGATTGACTTTGGTAGTCATAAATAATTTACGAAATTATGATTGATTGTGAATGTAATTATATTTATTTGAGAACTAATATAAGATTCTTTACTATTGTATAGAATCTTATATTAGTTTTTGTTTCAACTAATATCGTATTTATGGCGCCGTATTTCAAATAATTATCTCGCCGCTGACACGCCTCTAGACAAAAATAAAAAGGTAAAAATATAAGCCTCGGCGTAGCGGTAGTGTAAGCGAGTGTTATGCATTTCCAGATTCCAAATTTTATTTCTGAGCCAGCAATATTTTATTAGAATTTTCCGTATGATACTGTACTCGGTAAATGGCAATGGAGTGGTCAACTGGTAACCTGGTCTGCATACATTAATTTTTATTGCATTCCTTGTACACGTTTATCCTAACTAATAATGTCCGCCAGACCGATTTCGGTCACGGCGGCCAATCTTAACGGAGACTGGCCATCGGCGCAGGAGATATTATAGGGCACAAGCGTGTGCGCAAAGACAAATGCACTCTCTGTTCCCTAACCCCTTATGATCCGATGGGACGGTAATACGACACGACCGGAGAGAGATCAGGCGCAGTACCAACGGCTTTACGTGCTTTCCGAGGCACGGGGGTGTCTAACACCGCCAACTTTATAACTCCGAGCTGTTATTGAGATTTCTTAACAAAAAACCCAATAACTTTTTGCTGGCCCGACCCGGGATTCCGAGACCTCATGCACAGCAGTCGCGTTCACTACCGCTGCGCCACGGAGGCAGTTCCTTACTAATATTATAAATGCGAATCTAATTTTGTTTGATAAGCTTTCACGTCTTTACTATTCGATCGATCATCATGAGATTTCGCATACACGTTTTCAGAGAAACAGAAAAGGTCATAGAGTACCTTTCATCCAAAAAAGTCCTACAAAATCCTACATTTACGCGAGCGACGCCGCGGACAATATCTAGTCTATACTAATATAAAGAGGAACGATTTGATATTTGTTTATTTTTTAAGGATTTAACCCAAACACTGATATTAAAAATTATTTTACTATTATAAAGCTATACTATCACTAAGTAACATCAGGCAATATTTTATTTAAAACAAGTAATAAACGGCAATGAATTGCCGTAAATCTTAGAGTTCGAAAAAATGGTTCAAGTAATATGCAAAGGTCACGTGATACCACGTGACCTTGAGGTCATAGGTCATAGTCATTTCGAAGGTATATCGACTATGCTGAGTCGAATGGCGTTGACTGCGAGTCTCTAGCTGTAACGGTTCTTGAGTTGAAAGTTGTACCTATAACAGACGGACGGACAAAGCTGTTGTATAAGAGATTTTTCGAACTCTAAAAAGTACTGTACTAACATATCCTAACCTACTTTTACGCGAGCGAAGCCGCGGGCAAAATCTAATAAACATGCATTATAAACTAAAATATCACAATAACAATTAAAAGCATCGCCACATGAAATGCACAATAAATACTCACAATCACTTCTAGCATATAATTACACGCTCTTAACGAAAAGCCCTTGTAGATTCATTAACTTTGATCATTACCTCAAAGTCAAACAGCAGTTCAACCTCAAATGATTGGCAAAGGTGAACTTTTTGAGAAAAATTAGTGAAGAAAGTTGAGTCATTAGTAAGATTGCTTCATTTATTTTGGTCTGAAGAATAAAATATTGTTCGAAATGGGTGTCGATTCTGTTGTTACAGGCTAAATAATGATTCTGTAGATATTTTACAGACTATTAGAATAGCCAATAAATTTATTTCTTACCCCATTTCATATTTAGTAGAATTCTTGTTAAATATTTCATTGGAAGGTCTGTATTTTGATATAATATAAACAATCTATTATAGGTGCAATATATAAAATATGTATAAACACTGTCTTTGAGACTGATAAAAAATGATATATGCGCAAAAATTTTAACAGCCATTATATTATTAGTACCTCTGCAATTCCTTACCATTTTGATGTCGATGGCGAACATTAACAATGCATCTATTATTCCGTCCGAAGATCGATCTCATAACATACATACATACATACGTACAACAATTTAATTTGTTAATTCCGGTCTATTTTTTATATGTGTATGTATGTATTTATTTATTTAGTTATTTGATTTTATCCACGGCTTTGTTTGCGTAGGTGTAGGTTAGGTTAGTAACAGTATTTTTAGAGTTCGTAAAAACTCTTATACAACAACTTTGTCCGTCCGTCCGTCCGTCCGTCCGTCCGTCTGTCTGTTATACAACTTTCAACTCAATAACCGTAAGAGCTAGAGACTCGCAGTTAACGCCATTCGACGCAACATAGTCGATATACCCCCAAAATGACTATGACCTTTGACCTCTGACCTGAAGGTCACGTGATACCATTTTTCAACTCAAGAACAGTAAGAGCTAGAGACTCGCGGTTAACGCCATTCGACGCAACATAGTCGATATACCCTCGAAATGACTATGACCTTTGACCTCTGACCTGAAGGTCACGTGATACCATTTTTCAACTCAAGAACAGTAAGAGCAAGAGACTCGCGGTCAACGCTGTTCGACTCAGCATAGTCGACATACCCCGAAATGACTATGACCTTTGACCTCTGACCTCAACGAACGAACGAACCTCAGGTCACGTCATCCCATTCATGGCCGTTTCTCACTTGTTATATGTGTATGTATTTATTTATTTCGTTATTGAATTTTATCCACGGCTTCGTTTGCGTAGAGGGTGGGTTAGGTTAGTAATAGTATTTTATTCTAGACTAAAGGTACCCTGTGTCCTTTTCTATTTCCCTGACAACGTGTATGCGAAATTACATGATGGTCGGTTGAGTAGTTAAAGTGTAAAAGCGTAACAAACAAATAAAAAACTAACTAACATTCGCATTTATAATATTAGTTAGTCTGAGGATTAGGATTTCGTGTTGTACTAATTTATGCAAATCTAAAATAATTCTATCCTTTTAATAAAGCGTAATAAGACAATATAGGGATACATTAGTTTTGTGAGAACAACAGAATTGCAACCAATGCCGAACACGTTTCAATCAAGCTAGAAGTAGTGCGAGTAAATGAGCCGATTGAAGTATGTTTATTTTGTAGTGCTAATGCAACCGTTTATTCAGAGTTCTCAATGTTTATAAATGGTTTCGTTTTATTGAAAACGAGAATCACAAAAGTTGTTCAACGTAAATGTAAAGTAAAATTAAATGTATTACAAAATATCCAAAATTTTAAAAGCGGCGGTAGCCCAATGAAATATCATCGGACTTGAAATGGTGAGGTCAAGGGTTCGAATCCCACTCATTGCATTACCGACATGAATCCACTCTTAACACAAGCATTCTAGCTGAGTTGGTTGGTTATAATATAATAATAATAATATCAGCCCTGTATTAAACTGTCCCACTGCTGTGCACGAGCCTCTTCTCACTGTGAGAAGGGTTAGGCCATAGTCCACCACGCTGGCCTAGTGCGGGTTGGCAGACTTCACATATCTTCGAGAACATCATGGAGAACTCTCAGACATGCAGGTTTCCTCACGATGTTTTCCTTCACCGTTAAAGCAAGCGATAATTAAATATTGAATACACATATAACTTCGAAAAGTCAGAGATGCGCGCCTTGGGTTCGAACTCGAGACCTCTGCGTGGCAATCCAACGGTTTACCACTAGGCTATCGCTGCTTGTTGGTTGGTTACCAATAATAAATATGTATTTGTAAGTTAAATTGCAAATACCTATGTATTAAATATACTACAAAATCTTAAAAATTACCTCAAAATAATGTCCACTTCTATCCACTAAAATTCACTTAAGGCGGCGAATCTTCACGTAGACTAGCTTTCTGCATAGGAGATAATTATAGTCGTAAACAAATTAAGAGGGTGCGCTAACCCGAGTGCACTCTCTCTTTGCTCTGACTCTCATAGTCCGTAAAGAAATTGTCAGTGACAGCACGAAGTCTGCCATAACCACCGAAAAATATTATTTCACCTATTACCGTTTGCCGAACACAGCACTCTGGAGCTTTGCCCAGTAGACGGGTAAAAGAAGGACGGTATTAGGCTCAACCCTATTACGCGAAATGTGTGTGTGGGGTAATAATACACCTCTGCATATCCCTGTAGTTAATATATAAGCATAAATATATGTATTTATATAAATTTATCATATAGATATATCAAATCGTTCATTCATCACATTTTAATAAGGGTAAAATTAAATTTAAAACCGCACCCAAAATTTAAATTTTACTTAAGTAGTATAATTTATTACTAAAACAATTTAAATCACAAGCAATACAGCACCAGAATCATTTATTATCAAGAATCAAAAATCCCTTACTTAGAACGAAACCCGCATCAAAAACCGCCCATCTCGCAAGAATGCGTGTAATTTACTAAACAACAATATTATTACATTACCGAAATGAAACCTCAAGAGACCTTTTGTACCAGTAATTATTCAAACGAAATAACTTGTACTAGATAAGGACTGTCACTGATATATCGATTAAAATACGGCATTTTTACACAATATAATAATAATAAAATTACTTTATTCAAGTGACCAAGACTCATTTAATTAGTAAACACACTTAAGAGCTATTGTTAGTAAATTAATCCTTACCTGTATACATATATGCTAGCATTGATGGTACACGCGGCCCGCCATTAGTACATTCCGTGTGAGACGGCACAACATCTATTCATAGGTATATGCACAATCAAGCCTGTGTGCAATCATGCTTAGGATGTTATTGGAGCTGGCCCGCACCCTGTGCACTAAAGATCCACACCTCCTACGCATATTTGCATAAAAGCATGTTACTTGCGAATCCGCGAACATACCCGATGTGCTACAGAAGCGGGGCAGCTTCACCAACACTCTAAATGCATTGTTATATTGAACACGGAGAGTGCTGTACGATCTTTGAGTATATCTAGTCAACAGGCTACACGTGTAAAAAGTTGTACAATAGGCTC
Organism: Catocala fraxini; assembly: GCA_930367265.1. Taxonomy (NCBI): domain Eukaryota; kingdom Metazoa; phylum Arthropoda; class Insecta; order Lepidoptera; family Erebidae; genus Catocala; species Catocala fraxini. The sequence continues at coordinate 12,165,119 of OV884046.1, forward strand.
GAAAGTGCGTGAGTTTTACACTCGGTGAACAACGTGCAAACCTGTGGGCCAGCATGTTCGCTCTTATGGACAACGCTCTCCGTTCCCGTTCAATGTCAAGGTCATCATTAAGGTCGGGGGTAAGTATATATACATTGAAATTAAACTGCTATATACGGATTTTATCGCGTTGTTTATTTGACACTTTATTACAAAATTTTGAAAATTGTTACACTACTGCTACTATTAAACTTTACTAATTTTTAAGCTAATTAAATTATTATTAAACTATTTAGATTTAATTTATTTTATATTATATAATATTTATTTTATATTATATATTATTTAAAGTATATATACACCAAGATATTTAAATACCCTTTTTCAATATAACACCCCACACTTTATTTTCTTTTTACAAACGCAACGAGCAACTCTTTAATTACAACAACTGTGGCTATTTATATCATGGCCTATCTAATAGTAAGCAGGTACCGCAGCCTGTTATTACTTGCAATACAAATATATCCTATGCACGTTATACATCCTAAGGTAGCGCAAAGATGGGAGGAAAGAAGAGAATGCAAGATAGTAAAATATGCGAGGAATAGAAATATGGAAAGATTTGAAGATATGAAACATTCGTCACTTTTCTTTACTGAGTAAAATCCAGCACCAATGTCACTGCTCTTATGCCGCGCCGGTTTCGTATAAGAAAATTGTAATGTTTTTGTTGGAAAATTCTTTATTTCGTACCTTTACCAAATAATTGGCAAATAAATATAATCATATTTGACACTGCTTAAGTGATACATCTAGTATTGCAAGTGATCATAAGCTATGAAAGCTGCTTAATCTCATTGGGCTATATCCTTGTTTTCCACCAAGGTAGTATAAAAATCATTATCTCAACTAAAAACTATCACTACGGTTAGTTATCAATAATTTTGACTGCTGAAGAAAAATATCTTACAGTTATCTTATCTTATCTTATCTTGTTACGGGGGCCAGTCAGTGCAGACCGGCGACACTTCAACCCAGTGGGATCTTTTGTGTCGACCCCGAGATCTATACCTTAGCTATCTCCCTATGAATGTACTGCATCAATCGCAGCGTACATTTCAGAGGGAGAAGCCTGAAGTCCTCAGGGCTCGGATATGCCAACCCCATCAGACCCATCCTTAGTCCAGCCAACGCGTCACATTCACACAGTAGGTGTAATATGGACTCGTCCCGCTCACCACAGGCTCTGCAGATCAAATTGTTTGTCAATCTTACAGTTAACGCGGGAGTAAGTCAGGGAACGCCCTTACTCGTTCTAAATAACTGTTGGGTAGCGTTTCACTTAATTACATACGGAGATCAGACGCAACATCAACAGAAACGGTTCGTTTACTTCTTTGAAAGATAATTTGGATGAATGAGATGTGTAAATTCAAAGGGTAGGTGTGAGATACTGAATGATAATTTCATTGACAATTTGAGAAATTGACTTGAATTGAATGATGTGTGAATGTGTTTAACAGGTATGTTGCCAGTATATAACTTTATTTAATTTACTTTATTTAACTTTATTTTAAGTCAATGCTACATATACGTACATCAACTTACGTTTGTAAGTCCCTGTAAGGACTGCATGAGTGGCGCAGTGGTTTATATGGTCGCCTCGCTACTGCAGCTGCGCCACACTGGATAAAATTTGTGTGATCTGTTTGTTTGTTTGTGTCCGCTGTTTGAAGGTTTGTAAAGTCCTCAGAGTTTGTAAAGACACAGACAAAATTAATAGAGTGGGGGCGTAGGCAGAGATGTAAGTATTACACATTTTACCAGCTATGTTTTGAAGTCCCACGTTTCTAATACCAAATTATTTTCAGACTCGATATAATATGTTACTCAGCTATAATAATAATAATAAGTATAATAAATATCCATGTAGCCCTCCCAAAACGCCAGATATTTTCTAATATAATATGTTAGAAAATACCTGTGATAAGAGAAACATAATAATATAATCTTCATAATTTTTATATTTTTAAAAGTGAAATTAAACTGCTATATACGGATTTTATCGCGTTGTTTAATTGACACTTTATTACAAAATTTTGAAAATTGTTACACTACTACTACTATTAAACTTTACTAATTTTTAAGCTAATTAAATTATTATTAAACTATTTAGATTTAATTTATTTTTACACTTTCCCCGACGTTTCGGTTGCTTTTCAGCAGCCATGGTCACAGGGAGACTAAGATGGCAGTTGTCTCAATGTTCCAGTGTAGTTATTTCAAAGTACCCGAACATAATTTAATCATTGGTGTTTCTATTTACGCAGAATGAGCTCAAAGTATCATGAAGTCTAGCTGTGGTTTGCTTCTTCTTGGGTTTGACTATTTTTATTACTGGATCCCAAGCTGGTGGTACATTCCGACCATCTTCTCTATTAAAATTAGGATGTTTTTTGATTTCAATAGCCTCGCGAAGCATCCTTGGTAGGAATCGGTGTTCTTTAGCGAGAATCTGTGGTTTGTCAAATTTCAGGTAGTGGTTGGTCCCCTGTTGCACATGTTCACACACAGCAGACTTCAACGAGCGTTGGTGTTTTACATCAGCTATGTGTTCTTTTATGCGGGTGCCTATGTTTCTCTTGGTTTGACCAATGTATGAGAGTCCGCAGTCACAATCTATTTTATAGACCCCTGCATCTTGTAAAGGTAGTTGGCACTTGACGGATGGTAAAAATTGACTTATCTTCGTTGGCGGCTTGAAGTATGTGTTGATTGAAGCTCGCTTCAAGATGTAGCCAATCTTGTCAGTGACACCCCTTACATAAGGCAGTATAGCAGGCTGGCGCTCGACTGTGGCTGGCTTTTCTCGGGATCTGTGACAGCGGCGCGGCTGTTGGAGCTTGTTGTCTTGCAGTACTTGCTTGACATGTTGAAGCTCGGCGTCCAGGTGTTTCTTGTCACAGATCCCATGGGCCCTCTGAAACAAAGACATTCCCACGGTAGCTAACTGTTTAGGATGGTGGTGAGATTCACCGTTTAAGTACCTATTTTTATGGGTCTTTTTCCTATATACAGTATGGCTCAAAGTATGATCAGGATTCCTGATGACAAGTACATCTAAGAAAGCTAATGAATTATTTGCCTCTAATTCCATAGTAAATGGGATGTTATTATTAATGGAATTAAGATGTTCTAGGAATACACTTGCACTATCTGTTGGTAATATTGTAAAAGTATCATCTACAAACCTCTTATAAATCCTGGGTGTGATAGGGGCAGTATGTAAAGCTCGAGCCTCGAAGTCCTCCATATATATGTCAGCAACGACAGGCGATACTGGGGAGCCCATTGCGACACCATCGACTTGTATGTAGAATTTATTGTCCCACAACAGATAGCCAGTTGTTAAGCAATGCTTAAGTAGTTCTGCATATTCCTCAGGCATATTGTACTGTATTAGCTTCCTTTTAGTTATTTCAATACAGTCATGTGCAGGTAAGCATGTAAATAATGACTGTACATCAAAACTAACCATTGTTTCATTGTTAGTGAGACGTAGGTGTTTAATTTCACTCACAAAATGGTATGAATCCTTTACATGTGCTCTCGAGTTGCCTCTGAGTGGTGAGAGTATCTTCGCTACGTGCTGAGCCAGTCTGTAAGTTGGTGTGTCGATCTGACTCACAATAGGACATAGGGAAGCGTTTTCCTTGTGTATTTTTGGTAACCCATACAGCTTTGGAGGTTTTACGCAAGCTGGTATTAATTGTTTAATTTGAACATTGAGACAACTGCCATCTTAGTCTCCCTGTGACCATGGCTGCTGAAAAGCAACCGAAACGTCGGGGGAGGTGTAAAAATAAATTAAATCTAAATAGTTTAATAATAATTTAATTAGCTTAAAAATTAGTAAAGTTTAATAGTAGTAGTAGTGTAACAATTTTCAAAATTTTGTAATAAAGTGTCAAATAAACAACGCGATAAAATCCGTATATAGCAGTTTAATTTCAATGAATAATATTCGCGTAAATAGGAGACAATATTTTTAAAAGTGCTTTTATAATTATATATTTAAAAATATATTAACAAAATATATAAGGAAATAAAGAGAATAATAATAATAACCCCTCTGGGACAGTCTTTATCTCATCATGAGGCTAACGTGATATCAGAGGGCATAGTACACTAGCTTTTAAATTACCACCCTCGCCTTGTGATATAAACAAAAATGTATCACCAGGTTAAATAAAAGCGCACAAACCGCAGGGTGAGGTTGTGGCGAGCTGAATGTAAGTGGCGACACTGCGGTCCTGAATGTCTCAGAGAGTCGGTTAGGGCCTCGTCCCCGGCTTGCCGTTACTGGTTGGCTGGAGTGGAATTTCAAGAGCGCCCGTAGTACTCTAAACTCTGTTTTGTCTTGGTCGGCCGGTCAGAGAAGAGCCGCTAGACCTATATGCTTGGGGGTGGAAGTGTCATTTTTAAGGGAATAACTACGGGAAAACCCGCTCCGCTGTCACGAGACCCGTGATGGTGAAACTATGGTGGCTATTCGGGGGGCCAATCTAGTGAGTTGGTGGGTCACCGTCTGCCCATTGCATTGATGCTGTTAGAGTATTCAGGGCAGACGCCGTTTTTCAGCCATAGTTACCAATATACCGGTCCACCAAACACTCATACGAACCGAATCATCGAAACAACTAATAAGTTATTTAATAATAGAGGAATGGTATGGCTCGCTTGATATTTAGCTATTACAGTAGCAAATAGACATCTGGAACTTCAGGGGAACTTATACGATGTCAATCTTACGAAAGGCCAGGGAATTTTTTATCATCATCCTTTTTATATATTAAATCAAATTATATATAATTTATTCCTTTAGGCCACAAAGCAACACTAATTAAGTGAGTTTACTGAAGTTTCGTTTATGTTAGTTTTAATAATACAATAATAAATAAATAACTGATTGTCAAACAGTTATTGCGGAAATCTCAATCGTAGCCCGGAGTTAGGAAGTTAGCGGTGTAAGACACCCCCGTGCCTCGGAAAGCACGTAAAGCGGTTGGTCCTGCGCCTGATCTCTCTCCGGTCGTGTCAGATTACCGTCCCATCGGATCATGAGAGTTAGGGAACAGAGAGTGCACTTGTGCTTGTGCGCACTCTTGTGCGCTCCTGCATAGTTGGCCAGACTCCGTTAAGACTGGCCGCCGTGGCCGAAATCGGTCTGTAGGATATTATTATTATTAATAAATAAAAATCGTTTATTTGTTACCAAAATCGAGATACACATTGGAGCAATATAAAAATTTTAACAATAGTATTTCGGTAGAGGATCGCTGGTGCTTGTGGTAGGTATTTAACAAAAATATCGCATCGTGCTTTCTTAATTGTAATATATTATCATGTTACTGAGTGCACAAAACCAAAAATAGTAAATTTTACTAATATAAATAATAATATGAAAGTTTAAGAAGATGTGAAGTATGTGTGTGTGTATGGTTACAAGGTTTATTTATCAATTGCGTATAACCCATTCAACAAATTTGAATGACACTTGGCGTTAAAAAAGGATACTATATACCCTGCTGTGCGTTCCCGCGAAGTTCACACGGTCAAAACCACGAGCAGGATACCACTGCCCGTAGTTTTAGCTGCATACTTTATATGATTAATAGCACAGAACAGTCAAGATTTCGTAGTAAGTTAACAGTAGTTGTTAGTAATAGACAGTAGCATGGCATCTGTCTATAACCGCACATTTGGCATCAATCTCCTGTAGGCTAAACTTCTCAATCGGGCTGCACTCAATTTGAACAGGTGCTTCCTGTAGCCTACTTATTTAATCATGTCAGGGTTATATTTGTTACGACACGTTTCTACACGAGGTGAAACCTTAACATTTGATTAATTTGCTGGTATTAAACCTTTTAACATCCAATTTAATTACTAATTATCTTACGTAGTTTGCTGTTTAGAAAAGCACTTGATTCTTATTTGTGCAAAGATATAAATTAGTATGGATTTAGATAATTCTAAACCAACCCTAACATTCATAATAAATTAACTCTGTCAATTTTTTTATTACGTTTATCCTGGTAAACTACTAAACGAATTATAATCAAAATTATAAAAATTGTTTGAGGGCAGAGGAAGATTTTATTACATTTCATTAAACTTTTGTTGATTTTGTTCGACAAAACCAAGTCCCACGCAAAAGCTAGTAAATGCTATAATTTTTGGTAATAAAAAAGTATATTATTACTTTGTTTTGTCACTTTAAAAGTTCGCAACCCAAAGACGGCATATTTTATTTTCTATTGGGTTTTATGGATATTTCTCAAGAAATTATTATCTATTAATTTATTTACATTGAACTCTGTAAAAATAAAAGTCAGAATGTGTTTCGTAAAGTTCGCTGTTTCAATGTTTCTAAAGTTGGAAAACAAAACCAGAAAAAATGTCTGTATAAAAATATGTTGTAATACATGGCATCGCCAATTAGCTCGCCAATGGTCATTATTTGCTGAAGATACAAATGACCCGGCTGGTTTAATATCGTTCAGTCACAAGAAAGCAGTGTAAGGTTAGTATAAGTTCTTTAAAAGCACATACCTAGGTCTGCCATAATTATTTTGTCTACGGTAAACGCCAACTATGTTTGATAGTTGGCGTTTACCGTAGCCAAAATAATTGCTGTGTACTTGGCTGTCACTACTGTTGTATGCTAATCCTAGGTACCTAAGCATCCAGAAAAATGCACTGTTGCTAATCTAACCTACACTTACGCGAGCGAATCCATGGGCAATATCTAGTAATATTACAAATGTGAATGTGAGTTTCTTTTTGTTATGCTTTTACGCCTTAACTACTTAACTACTGATACAATTTGTTAAGGATTCAGAAAAGGATATAGAGTACTTTATCCAGAAAAATTGTACTGCTCCCGAGGGATACAAATTTATTGACAAAATCTACATTAATGAGCATAGCCGCGTGCAAAATCTGGTAACAAAATATGGTGGACAAAACAGACAGTTATAGGCACGAGCAACTACTTGTACATACATATCTCTATTTTTTTATTTTTTTTCGACCCAGGAAAATCCTTTATGGATACACCCTCCCCCGGGTGGGGGAAGGGTGGTTATGTGAGACTCTCCGCCCCTGAAGGAGGTCGGTATACACACTAAAAACCTGGGGTGAGCAGTCCCTCCGCCGACGGAGTGGAGCGGGATGGGGTCGCGTTAGCAATCACCATCCCGCCCCGGCGGTTGGCCCGGCTGATGGTGACCGGGCCTCAGCACCTGTGGAGGGAAGGCCTTGCTCACCAAGGCCATCCCCCAGACGTGTGGTGCTGTGCAAGCTGGTAGAGAGTCCCCCGACTCTGTACCAGTGACCCCACTATACAGGAGCGAGAAGGCGGGCAAATCGCCTCCTTCTCGCTCCCGACATATCTCTATTTACCTCAGCTTTATTCAACAGCATATATTTTATCTCAAGTCTACCAACTCGTTTATCACAGTCGTAAGAACTTTGTTTGGTTACCAGAATCAGTTACCACACCCGTTTACCTATGTGCCTACTTTCAATCTCCATAGCAGATCTTGTAAGTAATCATCATTGCGCTAAGATACGCATAAAACTTATTCAATCAAGCAAATTGTACAGAAACTGGCAATCAATAAGTAAAGTTTATCGGACACGTTAATCGTGCCTCGATATTCTAAAGATGTTTATATACAATCAGATACCGGTCCGGTTAAGGAACTAGTCCAGTTATGTCAAGAATATATTTGCTGGTTGCGACCGCGTTCAGTTGTTAGTGACGTCACGTGTTAGGCCTGTAACACACAAGGATTTTTTTAAATGGTAGTATAGCGCGATTGCAAGCAATGTATATCTAGACTAGATTATGCCCGCGGCTTCGCTCGCTTGATGTAGTTTTTGACAACAAATTTTAAACCCCATGGTAATAGTACTTTTTACCTGGATGAAAGGTACTCTATGTCCTGTACTTTGTCCCCCTTATAACGTGTATGCAAAATTTAAAAGCGTAACTATCAAACACACATTGGTATTTATAATAATAATAAGGGTATATTAAGATTTATAAGCATTAGTATTTATAGGCACTTGTCGATACAAGATGAATCGATATTCATAAGCAATAATATCAGCCCTATACGTAAGCTGTCTGACTACTGTGCACGGGCATCTTCTCGGTATAATAAGGGTTAGGTCAGAGTCCAAGGCAAGCAAGTTTCCTCACGATGTTTTCATTCACCATTAAAGCGTACGATAGCTAACTGTTTAATACGCACCTACAACTTTTCAAAGTTATCTACAGCGAACAGTTGTTTTAAGGTATAACTCGAGACCTCCGTGATTGCTCACTATTATTATTAATATATTAACTGTTATGTCTTTACATAATATTTACTACAAATTTGCATCAAAAACATGCGATTGTATCGCGCATGTATCACTAGTTAAAGTCATGCTTCTATGTGACGGTAGACGATTGGTATCTATGTCGCTACTGCATCACAGTAATCAAGATCGTATCAAATCCTAAGTATAAATGCGAATGGGCGTCTGTTTGTTCGTTTGTTACGCTTTTATGCCTTAACTACTTCACTGATTTTCATGATATTTCGCATACACGTTGTCTGAGGTACTGAAAAGGATACCTTGCATCCAGAAAAAGTACCGTTTCCGTGCGAAACCACTGGCAAAAGCTAAATATATGTGCAGCTATTTTATGTAATAACAAGTAAATTAATTATTGGGTGCAATACCAATAACTGCAGAAAAAGCATAAATCTGGCACTGTAAAACATAACCATATTAAGCCAACAGTCAGTCTGGCTGCTATATCTACAGTCGCTAGTAAATTTATAAATCACTAGTTTTCCCGTGGCTTCACTCAATCGAGAACACTATTTTTTCCTGGATAAAAAATACCCTATGTCCTTTTCTGTAACATTAACAAAGTGTATACGAATTCATAATGATCGGTCGAATCTTCAGGCGTGAAAGCGTACCGAACAAACAAACTCTGACACGATCTTGTTGACTGCGATGCAGTATCGATACAGAAATTATTCATGGAGTTACGATTTATATAAATGTTTATTTATATAAATATGAGCAGCGATAGCTCAGTGGGGAGACCAACAGACTGCAATGCAGAGGGTCTCGGGTTCGAACCCACGTCGCGTACCTCTGACTTTCGGAAGTTATATGACTTTTCAAAATTATGTGCGTATTGATTGACAATTATCGCCTGCTCCGTGCCTCGGAGAACACGATAAGCCGTCGGTCTCGGCTGCCATGAACATCTTTAGCAGTCGTTATTGGGAGAGTGTCGACACAAAAGATCCCACTGGGTCGAAGTGTCACTGGTCTGCACTGACTGGCCCCCACATATACATACATACGATTTAAAAAGCGGTACATAGGCCCGAACCGGATCACAACCACCGTGTGTACAACAGCCTTAACCGTATGCCCATAAATGCAATAACTTGGATTAAATTCGCGCCCGACATAAGTTAGGGACCGTTGCTAATAAATTTATACGCGGTACAAGGATTGTTGCCGGTATAACCTATGATTTATGTCCATCTTGTGTTAATATTAAAGACTGGGCGTGATATATTATAGTCATGTGTTGCGTCGGGGCGTTTTGTAAGACATCTGCTACGGTTTACTTCAAATATAACAAATTCTAGGTAATATTTTGAATTAACTTATGTCTGTGATTTCTTTTGTGTATTACAATTGTTCACATTGCCATTTATATAGTTACCCCATGCATAATATCTGTTGCGAATATTACTGCACATTATAATGAAAATACTTTATGTCTATTTTCATTGTTAATTTTTAAAAACTCATTTTTTAAATTATAATTGATCTATTTAAGTTTACAATTTACCTGAAGTTTTGGATTTTTCAGCTGACAACTAGACGGTAGTCATCTTATTGTCTTAATGTATACCTAGAGTAACGATAGCTCAGTGGGGAGACCAACAGACTGCAATGCAGAGGGTCTCGGGTTCGAACCCACGTCGCGCATCTCTGACTTTCGGAAGTTATATGACTTTTCGAAATTATGTGCGTATTGATTGACAATTATTGCCTGCTCCGTGCCTCGGAGAGCACGTTAAGCCATCGGTCCCGGCGGTCATGAAAATCAATGGCAGTCGTTATTGGGAGAGTGTCGACACAAAAGATCCCACTGGGTCGAAGTGTCGCCGGTCTGCACTGACTGGCCCCCACATAAGATACGTACATACCTAGTTATTTCGAAGTAACTGAACATTATTTTATTATTAGTATTATATTTATCCAGAATGAGCTCAAAGTATAAAGTAGTTTAATTTGAAAGCTAAATCGAAACTATAATCCCTTTGTTGTTTTTTGTGTGATACTGAAACAACAGAATAACAGACAAGAATTCTAACAAAGTTTAAGTTATTTTCGATTATATCACTAGTGTTCTTTATATCCTTACTTACATATATAATATTATAAATTCGAAAGTAACTCTGTCTGTCTGTTACCTTTTCACAGCTAAACCACTCATCCGATGTAGATGAAATTTGGTACAGATATAGTTGTAAACCTGGTAAAGGACATAGGCTACTTTTTATTGATGGTACCATACGGTATTTTTATGATGTATGTAGGTACCACACGGGCGGAGCCGCGCGCAAGAGCTAGTTATTTATATATTTAAATATAGACCCTCATTGAAACTTAATGTTGGGAAACAAGTATACGCATTTTGCATGTATTGTAGTATAAGGCAGAGGCGTAGGAGATCCACACATAGCCATTATATTCAGGACCCGACAATACGGCTCTGCTACGTGTAGCAGAGCCGTATTGTCGTCTATCTAGCGAACTGCCAGCTTCTGAGCAGTTGTCGAGAATTTACGATTTTATTATATTTTACACTACTGCAAGGTGCTGTAATAAATCTACACCATAAATATGTATGTATTACAAAATACATTTGTAGGTGGAAGAATGAAATCAAACGGTAGTGCAGCGGTAATGAATACGACTGCTGTGCATAAGGTATTAGGTTCGGTAACTGGGCAAAGTATTATTGAGTTTTGTTGCCAAGGAATTTTCAAGAGCAGCATGGAGTCTGCACTGTGTTCAAATAATCCGAAATAAAAGACAATAGGCACAAGACAATAGCAACTAAAAGCATAATTGGTGAAGTGTGGGGGTATTACACCTCTGCCTACTCTTCTGGGATAGAGGGGAATGTATATATATAATGTTCTCCTTCCCACTTCCCTTCCTAAAGGGTTGGCAACGCGCAAGTGCTGCCTCTAGTGCTGCAGGTGTCTATAGGCTACGGTGACCATTTACCATCAGGTGGGCCGTATGCCAGTTTGCCACCTTAGGCGTATAAAAAAAATATGTTTGGTTTTAGCTCAATCTTTAACAACTAAAACAAGATACTAATAATAATAATGTTACCAATATACCGGTGCACCAAACACCCATACCCATAGTCCATATATTAGAATCCATACGTAGCAATAGTCCTACGCCTGCTGCGGCTAGTGCCGATGTAGGTGTTCCATCCCACTTTTAATTAAAACTCTCGAAGGGTCTCTTCACGTTGGACCCATGTCTCCGTGTAAACCTCCCAAAGGGCCAGGTATTTTCTAATATAATATGTAAGAAAATACCTGTGATAAAAGAAACATAATAATAATAATAATTGTTTATTAAGTTTAAGTTAGCACAAATATGAATAACAATAGGTCTTAAAAATACTTAAAATAGCATACATTACTTTGGATGCCTGTACTAGGTTATACCTGTATCACAGGCGATAATTATGTGTTATTATAGTACACTATAGGAAGGGCATTCTTAACAATATTTAACAAATATAGACTGTTCTATAATAAGTTACTATTACAATGAAAATAATATAACTTATTTATATAATTTTGTATTTAAATATTAGTTGACATATATAATGTTTATGAAATAAACATAGGATACGTCTAATAATGGAAATCTACGCTAACTAGTGTAAGTGATAAAAATATAAATAAACGGCGATCTAGGCTCCCTCATAATCTAGTGAGTTTATGTACCTATATTCAGCTTGTTTTCTGGCTGGACAATCAGTTTCACCCGTCTTTTGGTTGCTAGGCGTCTTAAAATGAGAGCATGAAGCACATTTAGGGACATCTTCCTTCTTTGTACATTCGGTCGTCGAATGTCCAGCTTCGGCACAATGTCTAAACGTAGGGTTAACCTCTCTGCAAGATTACGCTGCGTGACTATACTGATGGCATTTGTAACATCTTGTAACTAGTGTAAAATCTCTCACGGGGCAGGATGTCCAATGTATAAAAAGTCTAGCCTGTGTGACTAAGGCTTTTCTTATGTTAGCCGGAACCTCATTGATGTAGTGGTGCATCTTTCTTACCCGATGTTTGCCTTAATTTTATTGAAGACAAAAATTATTTCAGATCCATCGATGGAAACTTATCGGCTATATTTTGCTTGAAGAGACAGCTGAATACTTCATTTTCGGACAGAGAAGCGGGTACACCAACTACCACAATCCGTGGTTTACGCTTGGCGGTGTCAACTGTAAGACCGGACAAAGAGATATAGACTGCCTGCTTCACTTTTTCTGCGTCTTGTTTAGTTTTTTTGCTGATAATAACTCCTCCATTTCTAGTTCTGTGAACCCTACGTATTTGCAGCTTCATTTCCTCCAGACTAATAATTTTATGTATAAGAGTTTTCGTTTCATCACTGGTCTTTAATACGTCACGGGTATATATTGCCACACAGTTAAGATTATTTGACCGGACGAAACTATTTGATCTCTTCTTAATCATGTCCGCATGACAGACTTTTCCAGTAGTACAGGTATCCTGAATGGTCTTCTTGAGCTCCGAAAGATGTTCTATTAGTCTGTTAGATCGCACTTTTCTTGTAGGGTATCTACTGTGCTAAAAACTTAGAGCGCTTTCTGTTTTAGCTATTGGTACAGGACTGTCATTTGCGAGGTGTTATGGTCAATTTTCCGCCACAGGCTTGAAATTCTCATCTTATGGTCTGAATTGAGTTTACTATCCACGGTTATGGAATAAACATCATTCAATTGCTGCTCGACGGATGACATCCATTTTTGGATCTCAGATGTAGATGCGATATCTGATATGATATCAGAGTTAGAGGAAGGCGAAGTCGCGGGGCGCCCTAGCCCTCTCTTATTATACGGCTTTTCATAGTATAATATTATATCACTTTACATATACGAGTTCATTGTTACCGAAAATATCCACGAAGTGGGTAGGTATACACTCAGCAATGTAACAACTAAAGGAGGTTTAAGTCAACAAATTGCCTTCTGTTCTGCTCTTAGTGTGTTTAATTAAAATTCGATAGCGTATTGGTTACTGTAACCGACTGCCACACCTGAGGTCGCGGGTTCGATTCCCGCATAAGTCAAACATTTGTGTGCATAGACATGGATGTTTGTCTAGGTCTGGGTGTTTCTATGTATAATATAAATATTTTCAAAAAACGTGTATTTGTTGCTTGTATATTATATCTTGCTGCTTATTTTGGGCTAGATGGTGTTGTTATATGTGATAGAAAGTATATTATATTATTATAATTTTTGAGGTTATCTTTTCTTTGTTTGCAAATTAAATTTTATTAGTAGCTTTAAGATCTATATAAAAATAGGCACAAATAAAACAGTTCAGTACCATTATCTCCTCCATTTACCGACCGATTTGGTTGTCACAGAAATATGTACTTTAGCGTTATCAGTTTAAAAAAATGGAATCTGTTAGTTTTTTTAATGTTGGATAAATGTAAATCCATATAATGTTTGTCCTCAAATTTTGAAAGATCGAATTTTAAACTAGGCAAATGTTTATAAATCTCTACTGGGGAAGAAGTCTTAATAAAAACAAAATACGAGCACGCTTTTGTATTATTAGTATAATTTAATGCCATGTGGTTGAACAAACTATGGTACGATTTTCATGTCACTGCCTATCTCTATTATTATAAATATATATTTCAATTGAATTAGATATCCTTTATTAATATAATTTTGTCTTCTATTTACGCGAATATTATTCATTGAAATTAAACTACTATATACGGATTTTATCGCGTTGTTTATTTGACACTTTATTACATAATTTTGAAAACTGTTACACTACTACTACTATTAAACTTTACTAATTATTAAGCTAATTAAAATATTATTAAAACTATTAAAACTATTTAGATTTAATTTAATTTTACAATTTCCCCGACGTTTCGGTTGCTTTTCAGCAGCCATGGTCACGGTGAGACTAAGATGGTAGTTGTCTGAATGTTCTAGTGTAGTTATTTCAAAGTACCCGAACATAATTTAATCATTGGTGTTTCTATTTACGCAGAAATCTTTTATAAATATTTCAAAATCTATCAAATTCTTAAGAGGAATTCAATTCAGTATTGTGACCGTCTGTAAAAGTCAATGGCACTCAAGTTATAAAAACACAAGAGACTCGTGCAAAATACTGAGCCATAATACCTCAACTTACTTTTCTCCAACAAAACCACAATCCTTAAAACTACCTAATTTATCAGACTACCCAACTTTTTCTAAAAAATACATCATAGTTTCTTTTTACCCCAACTCACCCTTATCTCGGTCTTATTGAAACTAAAGCGTTCCCATGGGCCTGGCAGGAAATAAAAAATGGGCCCACTTTACCCTACCCTCGATAGGTGGAAGATTATGCTGAATATAATGACCTGTTCACACAATGAAGAGTTTCTGTGAGGTGGGAAGGCGTTATAAAAAATGCATTGAGATTACCGAAAGAATTTTCTGGGAGTATCTAAAGGAAAGGCGGGTGTTTTAAATACGCATATGTGATGATTGAAGAGGATTTTTAATAAATTGGTTTGGGACTATAGAAAATATTACAGATTACGTAATGAAACTACCTTCGTCCATAGGGAGCAGTAGTGAATGTGACGGTGTGGTGTGGTGGTGTGGTCGGGCAATGTATTAATCTGTCTAATCTTAGAATACCGGACATAGTTAAAAATCTACAGTGTCTGGCCACCGGTGTGCCGCTACAACTCAATAGGTTAATGTGGTTTTCTGTCAATTAATTTTTAGTACTTAGCTTGGTAGATGTTGGTAGACGGCAATTGGCTTACGTCTCATATGGGCTTAATATATTTAATTAAATATTCATAAACATTATATTAGTGACGCCGTCTGTGCGGTTGTAATATTGACGTAACATTCCAAAAATTTGTAATAATTGAATTAGTTCAGTGATATTTCTTCAGATTTATCGTGTCGCAAAACTGAAAACTGCTTGAAGCAACCAAAGCTGCAGTTGAAATCTTTCTATCGAACGATCAAATATTAAAACAATAGTCAGTGACTTAAATTAAGCAGATTGGACTATTTTAACACCAGATTCATGATACTAGTCTGAATAAAAAAAATACAGTTGCCTATAATAACATAAAAATGATTTAACCTGAAAAAATTTTGCCAATTTTAATGAACGTATATTTTTCACATATTGTATTTAATAGTTAGCCAGTATGAATTCCGCAACATATAAAATTCAACGGAGTCACATCCAAAACAGCAAAAAAGAAACTATTGATAAAATTCTATTCATTAAAAACTTTTTGAACCATCTAGTTGTATAAATGTAAAACTAAAAGTTTGTTTACGTACGACCAAGCCTTTTCATGTGTCGAATAAAATATTTTATTTTGTAAAATAGTGGCCGTTGATTGTCTATAGATTAAACGCGGGGCTATTGTGGCGAGAAAAACAATAAAACAAATGTCCACAGAAACTTGTTTACTCGAGGTCGTATTGGAAAACATTTAGGGGTTAATCGTGAGGCATTGGACTGCAGAAGAAGTTTTAACAAAGATCGAATTTAATTAGAAGTCTTTGTGTAAACAAATCTCTGTGCAAAAAGAAGTTCTCATTTTTTACAGAGCACTAGTGTCTCGTTGTTTCTAGCCAATTGTCTCTTGTAGGAATGAGATCAGATTTTTTATGCAAATTGTGGCAAAGCCTGATGATAAGCGACTACGGTAACTTATGATTTTTTGCAGTACTAGGCGAACCGTCAAACATTACAAATCCTAGAGAAAAAGACACCAGATGGGATGTAAAGAATGCAATGAGAAAGGTAGCTATGAGTCGTTGGCAATCTTACTTTTGTAACGTAGTAACAGTGTGATATTACGTATATCCTTACACCAGTTTGCTGTAAGTTGGTTACCCCTACGAAAACCGGTCAAACTCGCATAAGGATTAAAATTTCTAAAGGCTATCTAACTCATTCAACCTGTCACCGAATAATTGGCTACAGTTGGCTCTTTCACTTAGTTGTTAAGTAAGTGTACAGCTTAGAAGACTATGAACCAGCAGCCCTTTCACGTTGCTTCTTCTATTACCATTACTCCTTTGCAAATTTGACGTAATTATGTAAATGGTCACGTAATCAATATCTTTATAATATAACGATATGTGTTATTCTAGGTCTCTGTGTTAAAAATAGTGATGCGTAATACCCGCTTATATTTTACTCGAATTTTTCGAATGTTCGAGTGCTGTGTATGTAATCGAATGATTGATTAAATTCATTCCTTGTTGATTGATTATTTATTTGCTGGCAATTTGTAACGAAATGTAGAGTTGAATATCAATTCGATTTTTTATGCCACGAAAATATCGTTCGCTTCTACGATCATATAAATATACGAAAAATAAATGTAAAGTGGAAATATTTCAATCTTTTTATTTTTAATGTAGGATCTTTAAAAAAAGTTATAATTGATCTATATTTTTCAACGACAACGATACGTTATGGTATCTAAACCTATTTGAATATTGTGTCCTTACTTAAAGCACACCTAAGTAAGCTGAACTTAAAATTATAATAACTAATACGTGCATGCGCACTAGCTATGAATAGCTTTCTGTAGTATCTTTTAATACTACACCTGCAATATTTGCTTAAATTTAAGTTAAAATGCGGTAACTGTGTAGATGAAAGCTAGAAGAGTTTAATTTGAATTAAACAATAGACTTGATACTGCAATGGTTTTCGTTCACGATGCGGGTCACATACAGAATTTATAAGTATACATGTAACAATAAAACAATCACATAAGTTATACAAAGCATAAGAAGAAGAAGCTTTGTAGAAAAAGTTACATCCAATTAGAAGCAAAAACTGCATGCACATAATAATAATTGATACCTATATTTTTTAAAGACCCCGCATTGGGAATATATAGTAATCTTGTGTCGCGGGAGACTTTACAAACATTCAAACAACGGGCACAAAGAACACCCAGACTTGAAACAACCATTTGTAGATCATACAAATTTTTGTCCCGTGCGGGATTCAAACTTACAACACTCAGCGTAATGGAAATGGCGAGGCGACCACTTAAACCACTACGCCAAATATGATTTTCAAATAAAGTTATTTTTGTTGTTTGATGGAAGTTGGTAAGAGATACTACGTAAATGTCTATGGAATCTCTATTGTGGTTAAACAGCTTACACAGTCCAGGAATAGGGGGAAGCTGTGTCTAAAACTATTCTAGTTGGTGGGTTAAGAGAATTTTATGATTTATGCATTTTACGCGTGACATCGACCGACGCTCACTTCTTTCGCATGTAACCCGTGCGAGTAGCGAAAGAAGTGAGCGTCGGTTGTTGTCGTCGGCTTGCGCATGTAAACCTTATCAGTTTAAATTATGTGTCACCTTAACGTCATTAGGTCATAGCACATACATATATCAACTTAGAAAGGGAACGTAACCGTATCGCCTTTGCCTCGCCGTCAACCAGGCGTCAACCTAACGTAAACACGTAACGAAAGCGGATCCGGTACGTCGACTCGGCTACGGCTAGGCGACGTGACGCCGCGCTTACGGCTCGCCGACCGCGAGGCGAAGCGATTACGTTACGTTTCCGATTAGTGTGCGTTGCAGTACGGAATTTCAGACCAAAAATTCTGCACGGCTCGAGTTGATACGGTGCCGATCCGTTTCCGAGTTAATATGTGTGCTGTGACCTATAAAATGAAGTGGTACGTATTAAGATTCTCAGTAAACAGTAATCAGCTGTTACTTGGAAGCTAAACATAATAATAAATGAAAAGCTACTTCGAAGAAGTTTCGAATACCTTTATGTTGAATATTAAATAAGACGTAGCGTTCAGCAGTAACACAGTACATTTTACATTTATTATTAACTAGCTTTTGCACGCAACTTTGCTTGCTCGGGCAGTTTATTTTTTTATTAATGATACCAATGTGCTACTTTGTACCCTTGACAACGTATTTGCAAAATTTCATGATGATCGGTTGAGTAGTTCATGCATAAAAAGGCTACAAACAAAAAAAAATTATCAAACAAACAAATTTACACTTGTATTTATAATATTAGTTAGGATTACTGCGCCGTATTCTCAGTTTTACAAATAAATCATCAGACAAAAACTAAATAAAGGTTTTTTCTTTTCGAATATTCATAATTTAGTTCTGTTTTAGCTTTATACATATATAATTCTATTGTACGTGTGAATGTCACTGAACTCCTCCTAAACGGCTGAACTGATTTTGATAAAATTTATTGTATGTGTTTATGTGGATTCGAGGATGGTTTAGACTTGGGTATGTATAACTTGGGATGGTTTAGTCTGTCGGGACAGCTAATATTTAAGATTTAAGTTAATTATATTATTATGAGTTATTATTCCTAACCAATATTAAAGTATTTTTATCTAGCTTCGTCTATGGTTATCTAAAGAAGCTTCAACTAGCCGCTCTCATCATAAAACCCTTATATCAAAAAGACTCGTAAAAAAAGACACAAAATCACAACACCCTTTTCGAACTAAATATCAATAAAACTCAATTCCATAATCCGTAACGTTTCACACTACATTGACGTGAAGACCTTCTCAATAGAAAATTCGACAGCCAAAGGAATGTTTACGGGTGATCCTTTGATGTTGGCAGCAAAATGTCGGCCGTAGTGTACGAGCCATAAATAAAATGGGGACGCGCCACTTAGCCCTGTTCCACGCTATTAGACAACGTTCTGGGTAAAATCAAGTGCCCCAGCCTCTGGATTAGTTGTTAGACATTTGTATTTTAAGCTCTTACAGTGACGAGCTTGTACTATGGAAGAGGGTCTATCCATTTACCCTTTTTTTTAAGAGATACCAAGAAATTGTGTGTTTCAAATACTTAGTATATTCTTGAAATCTCCACATAAGCTAGGCTTTTTATTGAAATTAAACTACTATATACAGATTTTATCGCGTTGTTTATTTGACACTTTATTACATAATCAAAACACTTTATTAAATAAATCCGTATATAGTAATTTAATTTCAATGAATAATATTCGCGTAAACAGAAGACAACATTATTTAGATTTTTTGATTTTTATGTCAGAAGTAGGTTTACGTCGGTAGTGTAATGAGTGGGATTCAAACCCGCGACCTCTCGATTGCAAGTCGAATGTCTAATCTACCGCCGCTTACTCTATCATCATATTATAAACCAGTAATGGAGATGCGTCTCTATAAAAAAATGCCATCAGTTATTTAGAAAAGAGTACGTGGAACAATGGCTTTCAGTATTTTCTTCATGTGTATCTGATTGTTACGCGTCATGTAGAACTGCTAAACGAATTTTAATGCATTTTGGAGGTTTTTTGTTTAGATGTTTAATTTAATTTGAAATCCTGGTTACTAGTTTCCTAGTTTCGTGTTCCAATCTTTTTGCTAGGTATATGGGCCTCGTATCAATTTCATAATATGTGATAGGCAATTATAGCAACGCTAATCCGCTACAGGTAAACATATTTCATACATCTTCAAGAGTATTATTCAGATCTTTTGTAGCCATTAAAGCTAACGATAATAAACTATTTAATACGCAATTATATTTTGTAAATTTAAAGGTATTGAGGTCGTTTTGAGACCATCTTCTCACCATGCTATCGTTGCTTCCTAACTCTAAAATGCTTAAAAATGAAGACATATATATGCATATCTACTCAGCCTTTTTACCAATCAACTACTACTTTTGAATTCAAAATAACCTTTCAAAAATCCTAACATAAGCCATCTACACCTTACAAAAACCTAGCTACAAAGAAAAAAGCATTTGCCGCACAAACTTAGAACGGCAAAGAAAGTATATCACTCTCGGAAGACAGAAATAAGTCCTTTCCGGTCTATTAGTTGGAGCTAGATAAATATGTGGGGCTATTATCTTAACTATGCTCGATGGGGAGTCTAGAATTCTAGTCTCAGTCCTCGCGGTTTTAAATCGTTATCATTATTCTTTGCTTTGTTTGTGAAGAAGGATTTTTCCATTGTTTCTTTGTTGTTTTGTGACGTGAGAGTTTGTTTATATAAGTTACTACTACACGTTTTTATAAAAGTAGATTTTACTTCTAAAACTTTAAATGTGGCAAAATCGCTTTAATTCAGTTTTGAAAACATAATCTTTACTTTCACTGATATTATTAATCAGAAAGTATGTTTGTTAGTATGTTGTTCGTTTTTTTTTTGCGTTAACTAATTGTTGTTATTTTTTACATACACATAGTTTATTGGCCGAAAAGAGACAAAGGTTAATTTTATTGCGATAAAATGCAGTCTCTGTAGTATTATACAAGGACAAAATGGATAGATATAATTAGAACCAAGGGTACGTAAATGCGGATAAAGGCTATATAAATATTTCTTAGTATGAAAATGGTTAGTGGTGGATTACCGCCACGCTGACTCAATGCAGGTTGGCAGACTGCACACATCTTCGAGAACATTATGTAGAGCTCACAGACATAAGCAAGCATGCTTATTTTCCTATAAATACTAACCACTCGTTAGTGAATGCGGCTGCTATGCATGAGGTCCCGAATTCAGGCAGAGATTTTTTTGGTTAGCGGCTTCGGTTCTTCTTCTATTTCGTGAGACTTAAAACCATAGACAGCAAGATGAGGGTGTAAAGAAAAAAAAAGCAGAGGTGCTTTCAGAGATATAGGCGTGATATATTAATCATGCTTATTTTCTGATGAGGTATTTACTGTTTATAATCCTAGTATATCCTCTATATAGTCAAAACTCAATTAGTTTTTGAAAAATATTTCTTATGTGCTGACTTACTCGTTTCAGTCTTCTAATAGTGGAGATAGGTGTATAATAAATATTACTTTACCTTTACTTTTTATTTTTATATTATAAAAGACATCTCACGCACTTAGAATAATTTCTGTATTGTGAAACGTACATACGAAGAACACCCAGACATGGAACAATGTTTGTGGATCCCACTTATTTTTATCCTGTGTGGGATTCTAAGCAACAATACTCGGTATAGTGATAATGGCGACGTGATCATATAAAGAATGAGATACGCAATAACGTTACAATCTTTAAAATACTCGCATAATCTTTTACCCGTTAAAGATATCTCCTGCGATTGATCACCACAAACTCTATTCAAGTACAGCCCCCTTCCAGCTTCTTCTTTAAATAGCCATACAATATCACTTTCAGATTTAGATTAAAAGCGGTATCTTCGTAAAATGCAATATTAGACCGCTGGCATAAACCGCGGCCGGACTTATAAATCATTTTCCCGACATTATGGCCGGGGTTTTGTATGGAGCGCAATTTCACGGGTGTCATTCAAAAATGGATATATAGGCGTTGCACCGTCTGGCCAAAGGAATTCCCATTGTTGGACAGTCAGCCTCATATAACTGGCAACTGTTAATATTTAAAAATAGAATTTCATATTCCGCTGCAGCATATTTTTCAATATTTTGTTTTCGTTTTGTGGCATCTTATTCAACTCTCGGCAAATATTTTTGATGTTTTCAGTTTTGGGTAATTCGGGGCATAAAAACAGAATAATATTTGAAATTCGGTATAATTCGCTGAACAGCTATATTTACAAATTAACCTATCTTTTGTGGTTTTAAATAAAAAAAACAGCTGTAACCATTTTTCTCTAAAATGCTTTATTCGCCGCACCAGAGTTATGTAAGACGTTATAATGTATCGTGCTATTAAATTTAAATTAATACCATGCAGTCTTGATCTGGATTCCATTGGTGACTCGATCTATATAACGTAAAACTTTTACATTGCTGGCTATATTTAATAATAATAATAATAAATTTTTATTGCCCAGGAAAAGTACATAGTTTAAAAAACAGCAAAGTTAACACAATATTAGGTGAAGACAATATTTGTTCGAACACTGATACCCAAAGTAAGATCTAACTTGTGTCATGGGTACCAGGCCCCTCTCAATTTATTTATTTAATAACATTATGATATTTTTATAATTCTTGCAATATACAAAATAGAAATAGAAGATGATTAGGGTGTATGTGTCATGTGTTTGATGGTGGGTGTATGTATGTGTGTGCGTGTGTGTATGTATGGATGTATGCTTTGTGCGTGCCTGACTTTTTGATTACAGAGTGGTTATTTAAATTAGATTTTCGGCGGTCTCTTCATAGTTTTTGCCCAAAAGCCATTCAGAAATTTGGGAGTCGTGCACCGATTTTATAACTATAAAGTTAATATTGTTCTCTTTCATGTGTAGATACATACATATATAGTGACACGCCTATAAATGCCTCGACGAGCTAGATAAAGGTTTATTACACACCCATGTATGATTTTTGTCTATTGCCGATTACCAGGCACAGTATCAGGCGCCGTAATGCTACTGGGAATTTCACTATCCAACACGGAAATCGAATCCGAGACCTAACGCCCAGCTGTAGCAATATATACATTTTTGGTGTATTGCTTTGGCTGCTTTGGTCTCTAGTTTTTGGAATTTAACTACAGTCATTGTTCAATTCTACTACTACTTCAAATATACAGTCGTATTCATGACCATGTCTAGTTATTTTTTACGGTTTATTGATCTCATTGTAGTGTACTTTAGATATAAAGATAACTTAAATCCTCAGAAAATAGGTTTCTTTAAAAAAACCTGTTATTTATTTGCTGTATCTGTATAAATATCATGACGATCCATTGCTCCATTGCTACGTAAACCGTACATAACAAGCACATTTTCGAATTTATAATAGTAGTAGCAATTTCTGCTGATGTTTGAAAACGTTTCCAAACAATCCGTTCAATTCTTCCATTTATGACAGCAACTGTACTTATTCCACACCGAATGTGATTGCATTTTCGAGAATGCAATCTTTCAAAGAATTTCCTAATATATTAAGACAAGCAAAGAATTTTTGCAATGTATCCTTCAATGTATTGCTTGTATACCTTTGGGGTTTAAAACACAAGGGCTGTTATAGATGAGGGGTAATGCAATGCTTATGCAACGTTTTCTGGTCTGCTGTTGACTTGAAATGAAACAAGATGTTTTGCACGGTTCAATATTTTGGTCTGCTTGATTTGTAGAATAAATGTCTATAATAATATCAGCCCAGTATTAAACTGTTCCACTACTGGGAACGGGCCTCTTCTCAGTGTGATAAGGTTAAGATCATAGTCCAGTACGCTGACCCAGTTGGCAGACTTTACATACCTTCGAGAACACTAAGATATGCAAGTGTTCTGACAATAATATTGTCTTCTGTTTACGCGAATGCTATTCATTGAAATTAAACTCCTATATACGGATTTTATCGCGTTGTTTATTTGGCACTTTTTTACATAATTTAGAAACGACTACTATTTAACTTTACTAATTTTAAGCTAATGAAATTATTAAGACTATTAAATATATTCATATTAAAGTTTACACTTACCCCGGCGTTTCGGTTGCTTTTCAGCACCCATGGTTACGGGGAGACTAAGATGGTTGTTGTCTCACGGGCACGCCACGATTGTGGCGGTAAGTCCCGTGTTTGAGGAGTGGCTGGAGAGGCGGCATGGCGCCCTCACCTTCCGGCTGACACAGGTAATGACTGGCCACGGTTGTTTTGGCCAGTTCCTGTGTCGTATACGCCGGCAAGAGACGCCCGGTTGTCACCACTGCGACGACTGCCGCGACGTTGTTGAGGACACGGCGCTGCACACTTTGGCGGTTTGCCCCGCCTGGGCATCGCAGCGCCGTGAGTTGATCGCGGCAGTCGGATTGGTTGCCCTCTCGCTCCCGGCCGTAGTTCAGTCTATGGTCCGGAGCGAGAGGTCGTAGAACGCCGTCGCCTCCTTTTGTGAGGAAGTAATTTCCATGAAGGAGACGGCGGAGCGGGAGAGGGAGCGTTTAAACCCTCTCCCCAACCGCAGAGCCAGGCGCCGGAGTGCGTGAGACGACCTTCAGCCACCCTGAGGTTTGACCTGGGGGTGGCGGGCTTTGTGGGCCTGCCCGCCATCCGTTCAGCACCAGGTCCGAGAGGCGGCGTGCGTGTTCCCACGCGCGCCTCTATGTCGAGTCCGTCTCCCCTCTAGGGGGGACAGTAGGGAGTGTTAGAAGTGCCAATAGGGTAAGTCTTTCGTGTAGTGGCCTGCCGTTTCATACGGCGGGCCGGAACCTCGGCGGGGTCGCGATCGCATGCGCAAGTGTTTCGCGCGGCCCCGTCGATAGTGGTTTTGTCGAGGAACACCGTGGTAGGTTTAGTCGGTATTCCGAGAGGTACGTTATCATCTTTACCATCTTCTTTTACCCCGGTGAGTCCGACATAACCCCTCCGCCCGCCCCCGCGTCATGCATTAACCCAAGTAGAAAAAAAAAATGGTTGTCTCAATGTTCCAGTGAAGTTATTTCAAAGAACCCGCATAATCTTACACCCCACATAATCAAAAAACATAAAATCCGTATATAGTAGTTTAATTTCAATGTTCTTACGATGTTCTTCACCGATAAAGCGAGTGCTAATATCTTCATACTGCATCAACTGCACAACAAACTAAGCAACTGCATAACTTCGAAAAGTCACACACTGCAATCGAAATGTCAAACTTGAAATAAAACAATATGTTTTGCATGGTTAACATTTTTGGTGTACATCATTTTCATAACGGCTTAAGAGGCAATGTAGTCATTATGAAATTTGAAGAAAAGGTTTTTGATAGATTTGCTGCTGTCGCGCCGGGCTCGAACAAAATATCAATCTACAAACAAAATAGCTACAGGTCGAATTGATTAAAGGTACCTCTAAAATTGACATCTTGTATCCCTGTGTATCCTCTTCCAAAACTGAACCAATTTTAGTATTTTTTTAGGGTCTTTTATTTACTGAATGTATGTATGTGTGCGCGTATCTTTGAAGGATCTTACCCGTACCATAATTAAATTACAAACCATGAAAACACAGGCAAGTCAACATTTCTGTGATTCAAAGTTATTCCAAGTTTGGGTGTTCTTTATTTCAATTTTTTTCCCACACAGGACGAACAGTTCTGTGATCCACAAATTATAGTTATTCCAAGCTTGGCTGTTCTTTATTTCAATTTTTTACCCACACAGGACGAACAGTTCTGTGATCCATAAATTATAGTTATTCCAAGCTTGGCGGTTCTTTATTTCAATTTTGTTCCCACACAGGACGAACAGTTCTGTGATCCACAAATTATAGTTATTCCAAGCTTGGCTGTTCTTTATTTTAATTTTTGCAATTTCTTCTGTGCTGCAGGAATTATTTCTAGTGTGGGAGCTGACATTCTAAAAGCTGCATTTTTAAAATTTAATCGATAACATTTATTGATTATTTTTAATATGATTTGTGACGGAACACGGTGTTAAGTTAGCGCGAACAAAAAAAACGTTAAAAACTGTTTTATTTATTAAAATACAATTCAATCATAACTGTTACAAGACTAACTTAAATTGAAAACAATAAAATGAAATTGATGCATCAATTAATTGAAATGACGCAAACTATCACGTAGGCTGCAACGTCGGCATAAAGGGTTTGTTATGCCGTCGTAACTACAGCCAAGAATAATTTACACTAGAAAAACAAAACGGATTGTAACCAAAAACGGCCAAACGAATAACAATAATTTAAGTTGACGTTTACGTACGACTGCGATCGAACACGGCCAAGTAATATAAATACGCCGTATTGCATTCGGCCAATATTTTGTGTTGTGTTGCCCTTTGAGTTTGGAACTCTAAGTGGTTCGTACGCGAATTGAATAATAAATACGTAAGGTGTTTGGCCGTTATTTATCGGAACTAAGTTTGCGATTCGAACCCCTTGTAATGGTCGGTCAAGGGTAGAAAACATTTGAAGCATTTTGTGGGGTTGTGCACCTATCAATCAATCGAAAGAGCCCTCTAAATCTATACTTATACGGCTCTTTATTGATGGATATTGCTTTAATGTACATGCTTCTCAGTGTAATGATGGATGTTCTTAGTCCCTATCATATATCTAAGGAGTGGTAAATATTGATATTTATGTGATACTATAGTAAAACAATTCAAAGGTCTAGGTGATATGATATTTATTATTTAATAGATTGTGCCCTCGGTTTAGCTCGGGAACAGTACTTATTTTCTGGACAAAAGATAAATTACATACTTTTTGTACCTCTAGCAAAGAGAACGCAAAAATTTCATAAAGATCGGTTAAGTAATTAAGGCGTGAAAGTGTATCAACCAACAATTTTCGAATTTATAATATTAAGTTAAGATTACTATGCTCTTTAACTTTGACTGTAGTTGATCCTATGATATAAATCTTCTCTATAGTCGCATAAGGCTACAGTTTAGATCGCCAGGTTGGGAAACCATGTTACTGGATTTTACTGTTACGCCATTGTAAGTACAGTAGCTGACAAAATGCTGATTTAATACATTATATTCACTGTAAAGTTCGTCAACTATGTTTTGTGTAAATTGTCTTAATCTTATACATATAATTGTACATTAATTTATACTGGTAAATGACATCGCCCCATATAAGTAGTCAAATAGTTAAGACAAAAATATAAATATCAACTTTAAATAAATCGATTAACTTTAATATGTAACATATTCAACATATTGAAATGATTAGAAAAATAAAGAGTAGAAAATCGCTGTTGTCTTATAACTTATTTTGCAACAGTCCGAATGACGTGACCCGTTCTGTAAGTACCACTCTATTTTAGGAAATCGAAGTCAGAGAAGTAACACCATAACTGCGTCGTTTATAAGTGAAATTGCCTGAGTTTACATACATATTTTCACATACCTTTCCTAGAATCTCAATTGACCTAGTGTCGGCAACATGTATTGTGTAGGTACCTCTGGTACTGCAAGTATTCATAGGCATAAGTAATGCCTGCCACCTGGGATCGAAGGCTACATTGCCAGCCATGAGTATGGACAAAAAAGCAAACTTAATCAATCAAAGCAAAAAATTCTATTCCAATCAACTCTTATTTACAGTCTTAGTATCTTGTAAAAAACAAATTATGTTTTCAGAGCAACTTTATATTGTATTTAGATAATTATACGCATATTCTCAAAACCTTAAAACTGTTTATTCTTCTTGACATATGAACAATACATCATCAAATCACTAAAAGAAAAAAATATTATTGATATCGTGGAAAAATCCTATAAAGGTTGAAAATATGAATAAACTTTTAGTAATTAAAACAAATATTCTAAGTTGGTGTAGAAAGGAAGATTTTTGAATGGAATATAATAAATAAGATTGCTTGATTCGGTCTGATCGGTTTCAAAGTAATTAGTTTTAATTATTATACAATGTGAAGAATTATATAAATTTGTTATCGCGGATGCTTAATGCATTTTAGTTACATTATTTGAAATGTAAATGGTATTATTATAAATTACAACATAATCAAAAATAATAAACTATGCTCTAAATGTCTATGTGGGCAATTTGCTACCAAAATTGTTCTAGATTATATAGATTCTAACCCCGCACATGACAATATACATAGATAGTATGTCTGTCTTGGTATTGTGGCAGTAGTGAATTCGAGTGCTTTGTATGAGGTTTTTGTTTCGATATCCGTGCTCGGCAAACCGCTCTTATTTGAAAAATGGTGTAATTATATGAGGCTGAAACTGTGTCTAATAAGCAGCAATAGCCATGCCCCGACTACGTAGGATAAATAAATAACGTTTATTTGAAACAAGTTAAGTTTACGTAAACTTTACAATAGAAACGTTGATAGCTGCAAAAAAGTTTTAAAAACTGTGGCACAGCTATCAGCGCCCAATTCCAGGAATGGTATACAAATTAAATCCTAAACTCCATTAAAAATAGACATTACGTAGGAGTTTAAACCTTGCTGGCAAAATATGTCTACCCCTTTGAAAATATGGATGTATATATACATACATAATTATGATTATGTCTTTATTCTCAAAGTGAAAAGCCTCCTGGCATCAGAGGCGTAGGTGGCAACTTTTGATTTTTTTTTATGCTACTGTACTGGCAATCTACACTAGTATCGTAGCATATGGCAATCATTGGTCCACTCGATATCTCTTTAGCATCACTTTCTTTTACCTCAGTCTTTATACACCAATTGGCTTACTAATATTCTGACCTTTCTAGCATGTTCCTGATCTGACCAGAGAAACGTCTCTAATCTACATGCCATGTTATTTGATCCCAGAGTTTGGCTTGACAACGCAACTATCTCCCACCCCTCCTTGTTCGATACTATTAGACACTCACTTTATAAGTTTGTTAATTTTTTCATTTTGGTTTCGTTCGTGAGTTTATTTTTATTTTTGTATACCTATTTCTTTTTATTTTGTATGTGTCAAATAAACAATTTTTCTTGATTTCTTTCTTCCTATTATGCCATCGTCACTATTGTTTCTGGCATCTCATTAAACACAACTCGTTTTGTCAACAAAGCGGTCTTTCAATTTAAACTGTTAGTTAAACTATTGCAGAAAGATCTAATTTGTCGAGCGGAATTGCGCTCCATTCATGGAATTAGCATAAATGTTGACATTATTGAACCAATTGCTTCACAATTTAGGCAATGAAGCTATGAAGAGTGTCGAGCTTTTAATGGACTTAAAGGAAAATTAATTTAAGGCCATGAAGTTATGTATTTGTACATAAGCCTGTAGCTCCTTCACGTTTGAATCGATATATAAAATTGTTATGAAGTAAAGTTTTACACTTCTGGCGCAGCGGCATTACATACTGTTGCAATGCACGAGGTCTCTCTGGCTCGATGCCCGGATTGGGCAAATTGTTATTCAGTTTTTTTATTAAGATATTTATATTAGCACGCAGTCTGGAACATCTTTTTTTTTCTGGTATAGGTGGCAAACGCGCAGACGGATCACCTGATGGTAAGCAATTACCGCCATCCATGGACACCCACAACACCAGAGGCGTCACAAGTGCATTGCCAGCCTTTTAAAATTGCCCTCCCCCTGTTTGGGCTTCCGTTACCCTCACTCACTCAACGAAACACAACTCAAGCGCTATTTCACGCCAGTTTTCTGTGAGGCCGTGGTATCACTCCAGCCGGCCCATTCGTGCCGAAGCGTGGTTCTCCCACGGTAGTCAGTAGATCTAAAATGAAACCTAAAATGGTATTTGGCGAAATGTGAGTCTATAATACCTCTGCCTGCCCCTTTGGGTTTTGGCCCTTTTTGATACATAGGTGTCAAACTATGTACCTAGACTCCAAATTGCTACTATGATTAAATCAAGAGAAAACCACTGTTACATTTGGTTAAAACCGATAACCAACTTAAAAAATACTTATCGACAATGAAGTAAAAAAATAAGCTATAAGTTGTTTTTAAATCACTATAATTATTTTGTTATGCCCTAAACAAAACAAGTTTTTGAAATAAAACCTATTTTGAGTACTGTGACGATGTCATAATGACCCTCGCTGCATGATTTACATCGCTGTTTGATGCGTGCTCTTTAGAGACACGTCTCATTGAAAGCGATTTGTATGGAGGTATTTTATATTTGAATTATATCTATAGTTTATATATACTAAAAGAGTAAGCATTAAATAGAAAAAATGTCTGCTGTGTGTGAACATGTGCAACCACCTACCTGAGATTTGACAAACCACAGATTCTCGCTAAAGAACACCGATTCCTACCAAGGATGTTTCGCGAGGCTATTGAAATAAAAAAACATCCTAATTTTAATAGAAAAGACGGTTGGAATGTACCACCATCTTGGGATCCAGTAATACAAATAGTCTTCTTGAGAAGCAAACCACAGCTAGACTTCATGATACTTTGAGCTCATTCTGCGTAAATAGAAACACCAATGATTAAATTATGATCGGGTACTTTGAAATCACTACACTGGAACATTGAGACAACTACCATCTTAGTCTCCCTGTGACCATGGCTGCTGAAAAGCAACCAAAACGTCGGGGAAAGTGTAAAATTAAATTAAATCTAAATAGTTTTAATAGTTTTAATAATAATTTACTTAGCTTAAAAATTACTAAAGTTTAATAGTAGTAGTAGTGTAACAGTTTAAATTATGTAATAAAGTGTCAAATAAACAACGCGATAAAAGCCGTATATAGTAGTTTAATTTCAATGAAATGAAGTGAAATTTATTAATCACAAATAAGTAAGTCACGGTAATTAATGAACACTGGTACCAAAGGTAAGATCCGACTTGTGTTATGGGTACCAGGCCCCACTTTCAGGTTTCTTAACAGTTTGGTATTAATTTAGGTACGTACATTGATGTTTTCAAATAAATTACAAAAAGAAAATATAAAATATTAATAAAAACAAAATCTAAGAAAAAGTAAATAAAAATTGGGTTGACACTTATGATTGTGCAGGTGTGTGTGTGTGTGTGTGTGTGTGTGTGTATGTGTGTGTGTATGTGTGTGTGTGTGTGTGTGTGTGTGTGTGTGTGTGTGTGTGTGTGTGTGTGTGTGTGTGTGTGTATTGTACTTTGTGCGTATCATAATATTGATATCTTTAGTAAACTTTCAGTTTCTTCATAACTTTTGCCTAACAGCCAATCCGTTACTTTTTTTCTACATTTAGGTCTTGTTAGTTCGTAAATGTTACATACTTTATTGACTGTATTGTATATATGACCCCCAAGAACGTTGAAGTGCCTTGCAGCTACAGAGCTCTTAAAGTTTTGGATATCACACACTTTATACCAACGCCGTTTTCTTGTAGTGTTTGGATTGTATTCAAGAGATGCATGCTTTCTAGTTATTATTTCTAGACGAAATAATTGCCTTACGGTAAGAACCTTACACTCATCGTATAACTGAGCAGTAGGGAACCTGTATGGTTTGCTTGCCATCACTTTTAAAACGGCGCTTTGGGCAGTAAATGAGTTTTAGCTGCACCACCCCGTGACATTGACTGCACACCCACACCCATGAGTAAGAATTATGTTTTAAGTGCCAGATAATGGACAAACTTATTGACTGGGCGTATTTTTAGACTTCGTGTGGAATGCGACCGTTGCTGAGAATATCCTAATAGAAATAACAGCTTGCCAGTCCTGGAAATCGAACTCTTATTGCCCTCCACATTCTCAAAGTCCTTTCAGTCGGCTACAAATATAAACGCAACTTTGTTTCAAGGGATAATTAAGTACTCTATGATCTACTGAGTGAGGCTCGATAAAACATATAAAACTGACCTGACTCTGATGAAATTTGGCATATCTGTAAGCTGAACGTATACATTCTATAAACATATATACATTTTATTTCAGAAAATGAAAACTACTACTTTTTTATTTCTGGCAAATCCATAAATACCATGATATGCAAAAACAATGCCACTAGATGGTCCTTGAGACCAGACCTTCGCAGAGGTGAAAGCTAGTCTTTACTAGTATTGCAAAGAGGAAAGCTTTGGTTTTTGTTTCTTTGTTTGTAACGATTTAAATCAAATACAATTTAACCAATTTAAAAAATTCTGTCGCCTTTTGAAAGTTTTCTTTTTTTTACGTGGGGGAATGCTTTGACGCATACCTCTCCGCGGGGCGACGGAGAGGTTATGTCAGGCTCACTGGCGAAAAGCTACCCCGCTAATACCGACTAAACCTACCACGGTGTTCCTCGACATAACCATAGACGGCGAGGCCGCGCGGATTGCTTTCACATGCAATCGCGA
This sequence comes from Catocala fraxini, assembly GCA_930367265.1. NCBI lineage: Eukaryota > Metazoa > Arthropoda > Insecta > Lepidoptera > Erebidae > Catocala > Catocala fraxini. The sequence continues at coordinate 12,197,264 of OV884046.1, forward strand.
CCCCGCTGTGTTTTTACAGAATCTAGCGTCGTTATCAACTTTTACTAGTTTAGTTTACTAGTTGTGCTTGTATAGTTAGCAAAAGTAGCTAAACCTAGAACTGTCTTTTTAATAGGACATATCCCGCGATAGATATAATTCTCGAGTTGAGGTAGAATTTACAAACATTCAAACAACAGACACCCAGACTCGGGTCCCGATTTTTTGTCCCGATGCAAACCCACAACACTCGGGGTAGTGGCAGTTAAACCACGTTCTTCAACCCGTTCAGTCACAGTTCACATTTTGCTAACAATTTCCTTTAGTACATAATATAAAGGTATCAGTGGCGAGGATTGCCATCTACCGAATTTTCTAAAAGATTGCTCGACCCAAAATATCAAACTTCACCCTTTACGGCTACAAACTTAAACAACAAAATAATACCATTAACTTTTAATGAATTGCATACTTTGCACTTCGGCGTACCATGACGTGTAAATCTACCATGTGATTGTTTACATAATGTGTAAACAAACATTCACACCTGTTCAATTGCCAATCTGATCATTAAAATTAATCAAATTACTTATGTAAAATAAAAGATATCATGTTGCCTGAATTCTTGCCTTCAAACTGCATGATTTACATTCGTCCTTCGAATACGTGTTATTTGAAGCTACGTCTTACTGTAAGCGATTAGCTGACATCTTAGTTTACAAGAACAGGCCCTTTTGAACTAATTATTTTGGTTTAATTGACAATTTTGATGCCAAATGTCTGTTACGAATGGCAAAGTCACAAACAAGTTTTATATTCTGAGGAGATTTGGAATTCGAAGTAATTTTTTTAGGCGTTAATTTCAATATATTTTTAATACACTCTAAAGATCCATGCATGGCATTGGCATGACTCAATCGTTACATGCTCGCACCTTATTGCCGCCTGTTAAAAGACTTCTCAGTACTTTCGTAAGACGGCCAAATAAATGCTCCCGCAACGCTTGTTTCATTCCAGCCTTGGAGATATTTAATGCCTGCGATATACTAGAGATCTAAGTTGTGTGGAATCTAAGAGTTGCACTCCAACAAATTCCATAATCTTGCCTCGCTTCACATGCATAACTGCACATTTGTCCACATCAAATTCTTGTGTTACTTTACTTACTTACCTGTATGCGTTTTTTGGTCTGCACATTATGTGCATTAAATAGTTATTTTGTTAAGAAATCTGGTTAATTATTTCAAAACCCTAATAATGCCTACATCTATTCTGAGAAACAGATATAATGGAATTAGCACTAATATGGTTAGATAATTTTGTTCTCAAAGTTTATAGACCGTTGGTAGACATGTAATTGGTCTATAGTTTTTTGGATCCAGGGTACTACCAAATTTATGAAGTAGGTGGGTGATGCCAGTTATTAAAAAATGTGGTAGCGATCCTGATTTTAAGGATGATTGGAATTGAGATGCCAAATGAGCATGTGAGCTATGGAGCCATTTTAGCCAAAAATTTTGCAGTCCGTCCGGACCCGCTGATTTCCAATTTGGTAACGAACGGACTGCACTGGCTACGTCATCTGTTGTTATTATAACTGGCATTTTTTTTTTTCTTTCTTTCTACATCCCGTATTCCGCCACCTTCTGTGTGGCAGATAGGTGTCGACCAGATACTATGCCAAAAGTACTAGTGGTATTATCATCCGGCCGACATCCATTATCCACGTCAGAATCAGATCGCTCCCACTTTCTATACACCCACTTTTCGTCCCTTTGGAATGTGCGGCTCTGGTGGTATCGATCCACCCGCTTTTTATAACGCCGGATACGGCTATATAAATCTATATATATATATATAAATCTTCTGTTTCAGGAAGTCAATGCGCTCTGTGACTTGAGACGTATAATCTGGCGTACTGATCCCAGTACCCGCAAATGCCCGAACCACATCGATATTCCGTAATGGCACACTCCAAAGCGCTCCTTAATTGGTTGTTGCACTGCGTACTTACATGGACAGCCTCTCCATTTGCCACTCCATCAGTAGGATTAAACTGTGGCTGTGGTGCAATTGTTATTGCCCGTGTCACAGTTTGCGACGAAGAAGCGATGGGAAGGCTACCCTGCATGTCGGAGCGCAACCTCTCAAGTACAGTGTCATCCAACAGGTGGCATCGTTGGATTGCCCGTACTTGATCCGACAGTCACTATCCCGAAACGTTGACAGCTGGCTCAAGAACCTGAAACAAAGGCAGCATGCGATCACGATACGCACTAAGGTCGGTTCCCCCCTCGGTAGCCACTAAATATGCCCGCAAGAAGTTCTCATTAATTGAGTTTGTCCATTTCATGCGGCGCACATTACCACCAATAGCGGGGACCCCTCTCGAGGTCGGTTGGCCTCTGGGTCCCAAGCAAGTCGGTGGCCGGCCTCTTCTCCGCCAACGTACAGGTGTTGGCGACGACGGCGGAGAGAAGTACTCGTCGCTGCTCGACGCCTCTGCAGTGTCCGGTGGCGCTGGTGTGTGTCCTGGTGACAGCGAGGCGGAGCTACGCGACGAGTCTGAGGATGGAAGACGTGCTGTAAGTGCTTTGGCCTTAGCCCTGCTCAACATCTTGATTTATTTGCTCATGTTATAACTGAATAAATTGCTCTTAAATTTTCTCTTGTGACATGCCTGTCACACATGTCATTTTGTAAAAATTCTATTAAATACTAGATATTTTATTAAAGAGTTTTTCAAATATGTAATTTTTACTGTGATCTTAGACGTTTTATACTTTAGTTAAATGAAATGTTGAAAATATACTTAAAAATTCGGGTCCCGAAAATAAATGAATGACTACGAAACAAATGAACGTCTACAACACAAATGACTATCAGAAAATGATCAGCTATCGATAAGGTCGAAAAGCACATGTACCTGTTTTTTGTAAGCACTATAGATGGCTGATCACTTTCTGATAGTCATTTGTTTTGTAGACGTTCATTTGTTTCGTAGACGTTTATTTGTTTTGTAGACGTTCATTTGTTTTGTAGACACGTTCATTTGTTATACACGACTTCTTTTCTAACTTATGTACCTATCCCCGTGGTACAATTAGTTGGACATAATTCCACCGTTGTACTACGGGTCATAATAATAAATAGCAAAAAAAATATTACAACATTTGAACCATGGGTAACTTTACTTCCCCGTGGTACAACCAGTTGAACATTGCAGTTGTACCACGGGTCTGGAGCGGTTATTTTTATTAATATGAAAGCAAAATATTTTATTTGTTTTATATTTTTTTTGAATTAATCGATAACTTCGGTTCACACTAGCATAGTGGGTGGAGGGGTAATCGTGAATTATACCCACCAGTGGTAAAGTCCAGTGGGTGGACGGGTCGGGATCCAAAAATTCATTTAATAAATAACTTGATTTTTTGATGTTGTTTGTTAGGGTTGCCAGTTGTTATTATTATATTATTACTGTGTGTATATGTAGTTATAATAAATATTTATTTCAAGCAAATAACTCATAGAATTAAAATACTGCAACTTTAAATATAAACTGAGTACTAACTAATATTATAAATGTAATTGTGAGTTGGTTTATTACGCTTTTACACCTTAACTACTCGACCTATCATTTAAAGGTTGGCATGTATGTACGTTGTCAGGGGTACAGACAAGGACATACGGTACCTCTCACACAGAAAACTTACATTGTCAAAATTTAGAAAATATTATAAATCCCATTGTGAGTTTGTTTGTTATGCTTTCACGCCAAACTAGTTGACAGATTATCGTGAAAGTTCACGTATACGTTGTCAGGGGTACATAGTGTAACCTTCTGATGGAAAAATCTATGCTCAAGCGAAGCCGTGGGCAAAATATAGTAAAAAACAAAACCAATGAATGTATGTCTTCACCGCTTACATTGGCACCTCGCTTGTCTCTTGAGCGCGCCATCTTGAAAATGCGTGCTCTTTAATTAAACTTCAAAGGTATTACGTTTGGCTGTTTAGAGTTTTCCGTGCAAAGACGGTATTAAGTAAAACTCGATAATTACGTTCGACACTTAATTGTTGCTTAAATTACGTAGGTTAAAATAATTCCAAACGAAAAATACGATAAGTGAGTCCGATAGTAAATTAGAAATTGTTTGTTTGTTTTGTTTACGTAAAACAATATTCAAGTTAAAAGTCAACTTTGATTTTTGTATCCAAGGGTGCGACGATACCCTATTACCAAGTCTACGCCGTCTACTTACCTGTCAAACCTTTACTATAGTAATATCATAATTATTATAATATCAGCCCTGTATTAAACTGTCTTACTGTTGGGCATGGGCCTTCTCAGTGTGAGAAGGCCACTTTAGGCTATAGTCCACCACGCTGGTCCAGTACGGGTTGGCACACTTTATATATCTTCGAGAATATTATGGATAACTTTCAGGTTTCCTTACGATGTTTTCCTTCATCGCATATTTGATACGCACACTACTTCGAAAAGTTAGTGATACGCGCCTTGGGATTGAGCTTCAGACCTACCGTGGCAGTACAACGTTCTCCCACTAGAGTATCACTGTAGTAATATACTATTTTGCTATAACCTATTCTGACCTTTTCTTGGACAAAGGTTTGCTCAACATTTCTGCAATTATATTCAGAGCGGTATTCGGTCTGCAAATTGTTAAAAATTCTGTCCAGATCATTGCGCCAGAAAGAGAAGCCTTCGTTGGGGTTGGCTTACTCTAATGACGGCGTCTATGTGGTGTCCATCTAGTTTGCATTTTTTGCTTTTTTTTTATACAACATATATGGCAAACAAGCATACGGCCCACCTGATGGTAAATGGTCACCGTAGTCTATGGATTTCTGCAACACCAAAGGCATCACTTGCGTCTTGCCGATCCTTTATGAAAGGAAGAAGAGAAAAAAGAAGTGGGAAGAAAAAGGAGCGGTAAGGGGACAGAGGGTGATTGGGCCTCCGGCACCCTTACTCACTGAACAAAACACAACGGTAGGAATACTGCTATTTAGCGTCGATATTCTGTGATATTGTAGTCCTTCCGCGGTCGAGCCGACCCATTCATGCTGAAATCAGCGAGGCTCTACTACTCAGAAATATATCATTCTGCAGATATATGACCTGTCTAGTCCCACTTTAACCTTGCCGCCGTAGTGCCACTATCGGTAATACCTGTTTTGGAGCGTATTTCTATAATGCGGATTGGAACCGTTAATTTGAGTCTAATACGCTCCGTTCTATCGCTCGTGACAATCGTTGAGCTTGGCATTCTGTGACTGGATTTATGAACATGTTTGAGCCACATAAGTTAGAACGGGCCAGATACACATTAATAATCTGCTATTATCCATTCAAAATTCAAACAATTTAAATTTTTATGATCTAAAATTATTCAATTCAATACATTCATCGTTTACATTGATTGAAAGTTGGATCACGTATTGGCAATACGTTTAAACGAATTGTACGATTCTATCAAACACGACATTTCGGCGTAGAGGTCACCGTGTTGTCTACGAGGGATGAAGACATATAATATTAAAGATTCAAAACTGAATATCGAAAAATAAATCCGTTGCCATCGTCGGCCTGGTATGAGAAAAATATTTGTTTTTGATTTGAATAATAATTGATGACAATTAATTGAACGACATTTGATTGTGTTTTAATAGCATATCACTATTTTATCTCTATCGTGTAGGTAATCAGCTGATTTTGTTCAGTATATTGTGGATTGTATGAGATACAGCAAAAACCTACAAAAAAATTTTTTTTATTCCCCTGACAACACGAATGTGAAATTTTATTATTGATAATATGATTGGCCAAGTAATTAACACGTGAAAGCGTAACAAACGAACGAACTTCATTCACATTTATAATATTAGTTAGGTTTATTTATACTATCGGGCATGTCATTTAAATAATTCAAATATAAAATTCCGGTTTAACAAATCCAAGTATTTCTTACACTAAAAACGTAAGTAAACACTACATTTCCTTTATCCAAAGTCTAGTGGCTCATACAAAACAATAAATTAGGCAGACATCAAGTAAATAGACAGGCGAGTTCCAGAAGAGCGAGCGCGTCTCGAAGGTGTAATTTATCTCAATAATTGGGCCCCCGTCACGACTACCATGGCTATCTGTTTGAAACGAGCTTCTACTGAATTTGTTTGGATCCGAGAGAGAGTTTGTTTTGATCGGATTAAATGAAATGTTTGGGATTTACTGTGATATAACGTTGAAATAAAATTTCATTGGATGTATGCGTGTAGTTGTTTGTAAGCCTCGGACGTAGATTCATTTAAAATATTATTCTTTTATCTATACTAGTCTAATGTTTTGTATTTGATTTTTTGTTCGTTTGTAAGGATTTAACTAAAAACTGGAAAGAAAGAATGAAAATAAATTATTTTATTTGTACCACATTCTTTTAACGGGCAACACAACCAATATAAAAGTCAGCGTCTGCGTCAGCTATGTTGCAATATACCCACAATGCTTGTTCCTATTCTTGCAGAGCCTGAATGTTTTGTCGCTCCATGTAGGTAATAATATACTGACGTACATGCCAAATTTAAAAAGAAATTACTCACTACTACTCAACAGATTTCAAAATTCTTTCACCGTTAGGAAGTTACATTATCACTGAGTAACATAATCTAGATTTTATTTAAAAAAATATAGTATTGTTACTAACATAACTTAACCTAATTTTGCGCGAGCGAAGCCGCGGGCTAAATCTAGTTTATTATATTCACATATTGTCGAAGAGTCCGACAGACGAGGGATTGAAAGATTTTTTGCCATTACTATAGCGATATACATAAATGTTGTAGGGTCAATCCCGTACGAAATTAATCATTTGAAGATTCACACAGATATGAGTCTATTATCTATGTCTGAAGCATGCTCATGCAGGTGGAGGCACTTGCACGAGTTATAAGCACTGTATAATGAGCTATATACTAATTATATGTATCTGTACAAAATTATGTAGTTTTTCAAAATAAACAACGCAATAAAATCCGTATAAAGTTGTTTAATTTCAATGTACAACATTCGCGGCAACGTAAAACCATATTGTCTATGTATTTATTCTGCATACATAAAACAGCAAACACACGCCTGCCATTACTTCTTCTCTTTTCAATAAATTTACCTAAAGCTTTCAAAACGAATCACTTCTACGAATTCAAAGCATTAAAATAGCACCAACAGGAATCCTTATTCCAATTTTGGATTGCCAGTTATATTTTGTGAGTGAGGTATTTCACAATGAGTGGAAAGCCCCGCTAGCATTCTTTATCAATTTAAAATATGCTTTGACGCATACATTTTAGAGTATAATTTCTAATGGCAGGCTAATGGTCTTTTACCTAACAAAGGTTTGATAGTAGAATTTGAATGATAAAAATCTTGAATACAGGTTTTATTTCCTTTATACTTATGAGATGAAATGCAAATTTTATTAAGTGCTTCTATTATGGAAATCAGCGTTGTAGAACGGGTGCTTAATTTTATTATATTAAGATATTTAAAGTTTCTTTGTGCAAATAGCTCGCTAAACTTGCTTTAGTTTTTTGTTATACAATTATGACAGCAAACAAGAATACGGTGCGTCTGGTCCTTACAGAAGCTTAAAGTTACTACAATTGTTAGCCATAGGCAATGCTTGTTCGTTGGATTCTTTTCAATGAGAACATTATATATAAATTGATAAATCCTTATTTGCTCCAAGTAGAGACTAGAGGCAAATAAGGATTTATCTCCACTGAAAGATCTCTTTCTTTCAGTGGAGGTATCTAAAGCAATAAAAAGGTGTACTAAGTACTATGTATAATTATGTATGTAATAGATGCTGAGAATTCTCTATATGTATGTACTATGTAACTCGAGAAAATATACATTTATACACTATCGACGTTATCCATACAGAGGTAGTAGTGCACATATACCCACACTTCGCTAGCTATATCTTTAGGTCCCTCGAAAAAGAGGCCAAGTCTTATAAAATTTTTAGGCGCGAAGCTGATAATCAGTTTTTTTATTTTGGAAAATCTCTATAGCTTTTCTCGATCCAGAAATCAAGCCTCAAAATTATGCACAGCAGTGGTATCCACTACTGGACAAGAAAGTCTAATGCCTTCGTAAAGCAGCGGTAGTAAACGTGACTCATCAATTAAAAATAAAACGTAACGACAAGGATAACAGAATTTCATTGGGAAATAAGAGTATTGCGTGTCTACTTATATCTCAAACTTTGCGCCCACAAACAAAGAAGAAAGCCATTTCAATACTTTTCTTTTTTTTATAGATTTTACTATATTTATATGTCGGATCGACGAGAATATAATCATTGGAATGTAATTTATATCTGTATTTGGAATTGAATAAAGCGCCATCTATTGATTTGTTTCGGAACGTCAAGCTTGAGTGAGGTCGCCATAGAGCCAATGTGTCAGTTGGAGTGACAGATAACTGTCAGTGTCATATTAACGTTATATAAGCGCCGGAGACTCGTGCGCGGACACATTCGGGTGACTAAATCGCTTCGTTACGGATCAAATCAGAGATAATCACAGTCAACTTTTATTGTTTTATTTCTCTTGTATTTGCCTATCATTAGTATACATACGAAGTATAATACCACGCCTATATTTTGTTGCTCCGACGTATACAATATTTATTTCCTACGAAAATTTATCTAAGTGATTCGCTAAACGATACAAACAACTTACGCTCGTACAGCTACAACTTCTTAGCAGCAGAACCTAAGCATGATGCATGGCCTTTGGGGAGCACAAACTGCACTGCAGTTCCCGCATGTCAGACTTTGTAAGCTCGGTTTATACTGTTAGAAATCGTGTAGTATTTCTTTGGTATTTTCGGCACTCAATTTATGTGGCTGGCAGTGTAAGATTGTTAGAAGATTGGAGAATTTTCTGTTTTTTGTCTCATGTTTGAAACTTCGGTTGAGAATAGTGACTCAGGATGAAAGCTAGAGGTGATTGGTACTGGTAATTTCGATTTACTTGAAAATTTATATGTTCTTAGCTAAGCGTCGGTAAAACTTCAGTAGCACTTATTTTTGGGGTAGATTTATCTTGTCATTGTATACATTCCACAGTTTGTTTAGATGCGTTGACTCATCTCTATTTATATTACGTTCCTAAACTGCCCGATGAAAAGTCTAAAGAAAATATTCTTCCATCGGCGTACACACACTGGCGTCTAGATAGGTATAATACTTTTATCATTAATGTCTCGATATGTTTAACTGTTAGTTACAAGTCCATTTTCATGTATATATAATGTTAGTATGGGTTTTATATTATTAATTTAGTATGTCGATTAATCATTTATAGACTCAACAAATCCACTTATCTTTTTACTAGAACCGAAAAGAAGTGATTTTGCACTTACTAGGAATATTAAGCATTGCTTCGCAAGGGACTTTAAAAACATTTAGGTAGGAGTAGGTAAACACTTATATGTATTTGATACAAATATTTGCGGATCGCACATTTTTTCTTCTTGTGTGTGGATAAAACAGTTCACACTGCACCGAGTGTATCAACACTCGGTACAGTGTGCAATGACCTCTTAAAACACTCATCCATTTCAATTTAAAACCTTTGCATTAAGAGACCTACTGACGCTGCTTAAAGCTACTTTTGTTCTAATTTTAGTTGCATCATAAAAATCTCTAATTCCGATGTACTTCTAGTTCTTCTACTATTAGGTAAAAGTAGCGATAGCTCAGTGGGGAGACCAACAGACTGCAATGCAGAGGGTCTCGGCTTCGAACCCACGTCACGCACCTCTGACTTTCGGAAGTTATATGAGGGAGTGAGAGTGAGCTTGAGTGGAGTGAAAGAAATAAACTGTGCTTCAATAACTCTAAGTGTAAAACTATAACCTTTACCAGGGCACGAACTCCAACTAATACTACCTACAAACTTGGAGGATCCTCACTCGAGCGTGTGACCACAATAAAAGATCTTGGACTAATATTTGATAGCCAAATGACATTTCATGAGCACATCATGCACGTATCTAAAAGCGGTAATAAATCTCTAGGATTCGTAATAAGAACCTCGTATGAATTTAGTAACATCGCAGTCATCAAAATGTTGTATAACGCGTACGTTCGAAGTAAATTGGAGTATAATGCTGCCATATGGAACCCACACGAAAAGCTTTATACTCTTATGGTAGAAAGAGTCCAGCGCAAATTTGCACGGTTTTTATACAAAAGGACTTATGGATACTATCCATTTTTGTATCCTTCCATGTTTGTGTCAGGGATGGTTGGTCTTGATACTTTGCAGCTGAGACGTGACTACATGCATATTTTGCACTATTGTTTACTGCTGGTAAATAGGGTTGACAATCCCTCGGTACGGGAATCTTTGCACTTTTACGTACCCGATAGTTATATACGTGGTGCTGGACGGAGACAACATTCACTACTTACTTGCCCACCATCATGGCGATTAAATTTGTGTAGTAATAGTCCAACGGCTAGAGCAATTCAATTAATTAATAAGTTTTTACAAGCTGTTCCTAATGCTGACATATTTTATGATAAATTAGGTGAATTATCCAATTCAATATTTCTATTCCTAAACATGACATCTAAATAATTAATAATTAATATAATTGTGTAATGTCCTGTATAATTTGTAATCTGTTTTAAATGTTCAAATTCTATTTTGTATTTTCTAAGATAGTTTTAGAATTGTATAGCTTCACTTAACATATAAGCGATTTGGTTTGTAACTGTAAGCTTATATTGTTCTATACAATAAATAAATATGACTTTTCGAAATTATGTGCGTATTGATTGACAATTATCGCCTGCTCCGTGCCTCGGAGAGCACGTAAAGCCGTCGGTCCTGGCTGCCATGAACATCTATGGCAGTCGTTATTGGGAGAGTGTCGACACAAAAGATCCCACTGGGTCGAAGTGTCGCCGGTCTGCACTGACTGGCCCCCACATAAGATACATACATTAGGTAATAAAGTAATAATATGCTCTCAAATCGAGAAAATTACATACTCTACACATATAATAACATTGGAACTGGTCGATGTGCGTACATAGGAGGTATTCAAGAAAAATCTTCTCTGGTTATAAGAGTTAGACAAGCCAAAGCGTATGTTTGTACGCGCATCACGCAAAAACAACAAAACGAAATTAAATGTAATTTTCACAGTTGTATTGATTGCGGTCTAACTTAAAATATAGTGCATGTATCATCATGATACGCCGCCTAGAAGTATTAATAATAAGGAATTTTTGATATGCTGCCTAAAAGACGTAACAACAAGAATCATCCTCTACTTCTAAATCAAAATCTCACGCGTACGAAGTCGCCGACAAAAGCTTGTAATACATTAAATTGCATAACCATTATTTTTTTAAATAGAAAAAGTAAGTGGTTCTCTAGTAATAATTTCTGTGTCGCGGGGAACTTAACAAACATTCAAACAACGGACACAAAGAACACTCAGAATCGGAACAACCATTTGTGGATTACACAAAGTTTTATTCCGTGTAGGATTCAAACCCACAACATTCGGCGCAGTGGCAGTCAAGAGGTGGCCACTTAAACCACTACGCCATCCGTGCAGTCATAAGTTACTCTCACGACACACGAAACTAATGTAAATCAGCCACAATTTATAGATATATGGAGATCGAAGTAGAAGTATCCACAAAAGCGTCGTGTAAATGCCCTCGCAAGGTAAACGCCCCGCAAGACAGGACATATCGGAAGGTTGTATACCTTCGTTGTATAATGAAATCTTCATTTTGTAGCGTTCTGCGGGTTTGGCTTTCCAATAAACAAATATAAGAAACTAGGTTTTGTCCGCGGTGTCGCTCGCGTAAATGTAGGTTATGTCTTTTTATCTGGGAGAACTGATTGCCATTATACAGCTCACGCTAGTTTGGGAATCAGGGCTAACACTTTAATTGTATATAACTTTTTGCTACAATAATTTTTTATTTTTTTATTTATCAACCGGGAATTGTACTATTTCTGGATGAAAGGTATCGCTGTCCTTTTCTGTACCCTGGCAGTAGTAGTACTTAAGGCGTAGACCTGAGTAGTTAAGGTATGAAAGCGTAACAAACAAACAAACTCACATTCGCATTTACAATATTAGTTAGGATGTGTGCTTGTAAGTTCTGTTAGGTTAGGTTATTATAAAGGATTGTATTGCTATAATAAATGCGACTGCTGTGCACGGAGTCTCAGTTTTGTTGCCCGGGTGAAGCATTGTAATACTTATTAGACTTATATATAGGCGGCATCGATGGCGTAGTGGATAGTGTAACCAACTGCCACGCCTGAGGTCACGGGTTCGATTCCCTCACAAGTCAAACATTTGTGTGCATGATCATGGATGTTTGTCTTGGTCTGGGTGTTTCTATGTATAATACGTATTTACAAAAAAAAAAGTATACATGTATGTTTATCCATTGTCTGTTATATAGCTCTGCTTAGTTTGGGCTAGATAATGTTTTGTGTGTATGTCATAGAATATTCATTGAAATTAAACTGCTATATACGGATTTTATCGCGTTGTTTATATTTAGTAGTGTAAAAATTTTCAAAATTTTGTAATAAAGTGTCAAATAAACAACGCGATAAAATCCGTATATAGCAGTTTAATTTCAATGAATAATATTCGCGTAAATAGAAGACAATATCATAGAATATTATTATTATTTATCTGTCAAGAAATTCATTCTCAGCAGCGCCATGGAGGTAGAATACGTTGTCAGTCGAGGACAGTAAGTTTGCCTTCTATAACGCTTGACCTAAGCCCATCGCTGGTGAAATATAGGTTTACTACACCCCTACTTAACCTTTGGGAGATATAAACAAGAGGATACGTATATTTAAACATTAAGCTTAAATCAGATGTCAGAATATTTGAAACTGCAGAATACATATTAACGCTTATATTCATGACAGCCGAATCCGATGACTTCGTGTGTGCTCCTGCGCCAAAGACAACTCCCGCATGTCGCGGGGTACTTTATAAATATTCAAACAACGGACACAAATAACTTCCAAACGCGGAACAACTATTTGTGGATCATAATTTTTTTTGTCTTATACGGGATTGGAACCCACAACACTCAGCGTCATGGCAGTGGTTAGGCGACAACTTTTAAACCAATCTGTCATCAGTGCAGTCGAATGTGATAACGTATCCGGTTATCCATCTATGAGCTAATGCCGGTGGACCTTCGTGAACCCATCAATCTTCGAGTTTACAGATACTACTTCATTACTTACAACTTTTCTTTAGGACAATAGTTTTTCTAAATAAACACCAATAAAGTTTATAAAAATAGCTTTATTCAAATACATATACAGACATTTTATTCACATATTGAATCCGGTATGTCCATTTGCCTGGAGCGACTACTAAATCGAATTCCCATATATGAAAAATGCTAACCAGTATTCAACTACAATTTTGCGAGGGAAGAAAAATGTTTGTTTTTTTATAGAAGAGCGTAATGGCGTGAGGATAATATTATTGGTTTTATTTTTAAATTCGCTAGTGCCGCGGTGCTAAATTTTATTAGGCATTTCTATCAACATTTTTTCAGTAGCTTGAAGTGTGGTACTTTTTTTTTATTTATTTAATGCACAAAACAAGTTACAATTTTTAAAGTATTAAACATTTTTCAGTTTATAGCTAGCGTAAGCTAGATCTAAATTTAATTTTCAGTTTATAGCTAGCTTAGATATAAATTACAACTCAACAACGTTTTTGTCTTCTTTTTTCTGGAACCTAGATATCCCCAGGGATCTCACAAAATTCAAATCTTCTCCTTAGCCTTTATTATGCCCAAGTCACTTGGGGTCGGCTTTTCTGGTCTAACCGGATTTGACTGGATATCGGTTTTTAACCTCCGCAACCCGATGGCTAACGATACCCTAAGGCTAGACCAGTGTCAGGATATTATAGGGTACTGACTTCACAATAACGACTGCCATAGATGTGAGATAGACCAACAGACTGCAATGCAGAGAATTTCGGGTTCGAACCCACAACGCGCACCGCTGACTTTCGGAAGTTATATGACTTTTCGAAATTATGTGCATATTGATTGACAATTATCGCCTGCTCCGTGCCTCGGAGAGCACGTTAAGCCGTCGGTCCCGGCTGCCATGAACATCTATGGCAGTCGTTATTAGGTGAGTATCGACACAAAAGATCCTAATGGGTCGAAGTGTCGCCGGTCTGCACTGACTGGCCCCCACATAAGATACATAAGATACTATCCATTTATTTACTGCCTATACTATATGGCTATAAAGTATGGGTGGTAAATAAATGCTGAAGTTCTAGTCTATCTAAGCTAGGCTATCGGTTCTGCAAGCATAGGACACAATGCTTGCAGACCCGATGTCCGTTGGCGTAGAAAAGTTTTTGAGTGAAGGCCACGCATCGAAAGAAGTATCAGGGATAGGCCTTCCACAAGGTGGACCGACGACCTGGTAAGGTTCACGGTAAGCAGTTAGAAATGGGTAGCCCAAGACCGGCCTGTGTGGAAAACTTTGGGAGAGGCCTATGTCCAGCAGTGGAAGTTTTTCTGCTGAGATGATGATGATACTATACAACCATGTGGTAAAATAATAATGTTTATAAAAATGATACCCAAGGTAACGAAGTTATACTAAAGCTACTGAATTAACAAGGCACATCTATACTTATATTATAAAGAGGAAAGATTTGATTCTTTTGTTTGTTTGTAAGGTTTTAAATCAAAAACTACTCAACCTATTTACTACCGATTAGATTTTGATTTAATGTTTTATTTTAATTTAATTGACCATTAAAAAGCTATATTATCACCGAGTAACATAGGGTATATTTTAGTTTTAAAAAAGTACTGTTATCATAACCTATCCTACTATTACTGGAGCAAAGCCGTGGGCAAAATCTAGTACTACCATAAAGTCAGAAAAGCCTTTTCTATATTAGCTACCGTTGAATTACAGCCAATTGACGGTTTACTAAATGATGTGGAAAGGGTCAACCAATCAATTTGGTTTGTCCCGTAAGTTGAACAACCGATGGAGTTCATATTAACATAATTATGCAATGATCGTTTTAATCTAGCTAATAAATATTCGAACGTTAGTTTCAATCATAATATGTGGCTTTAAGCTGTGAACAGTTATCGGTTTGCTTATAACTATTAGTCCATACCCATACTAATAATAGTGGATTACTAAAAAACGTGTAACGTGTTTATTAAAATAATATTGATAAAATATTTTCATTAATATTCTTTTAATTTGATCTTTCCATGAATTGTATGTATGCATGTGCTTGTATTTAGGCCACTATAATTTGTCTTACATTGATAAAGCGATCAACCATTATGTAATTAAGCAACTATACGTGAAAAACATACATAGAAGTCGAATTGGCAAATCAATAAATATTGATGAAATAGTAAGAAAACCACACGTAACCTATTTTCTTCATACAAAGCGGCAACTTCATAATTATATTTAAATCCATATTATCTGAACATGTTCGCACACGACGCGGCGATGTTGCAGAATCGTCTACTATATGTTTCGTCGTGAATGCATACAATATGTAAAAGACGAATCCTTTTTTTTATTGAAGCCCACATAATATCGTTCTTGTATATACTCAAAACATATATTTACTATATTAAAGTGCCTCGCCATTTTATTTCCAACTATATTTTACCCATGGCTTCGCTTCCATTAATCGAGATTTTGGCATTAAATTTCTATACATCGGCAACAGAACTCTTTTCTGGATGAAAGATACCCTGTGTCCATTTCTGCACCCTTGACATATGTATGCGAAATGTCATGATGATTAGCCGAGTAGTTAAGGCGTTAAGCCGTTGGTCCCGGCTGCCATGAACATCTATGGCAGTCGTTATTGGGAGAGTGTCGACACAAAAGATCCCACTGGATCGAAGTGTCGCCGGTCTGCACTGACTGGCCCCCACATAAGATACATATAAAAGGCGTGAAAGCGTAACAAATAAACAAATTCTCATTCGCATTTATAATATTAGCTAGGATAGCCACAGCAGTTTAACTTACTGACTTTAATCCTATGACATTACGACAACTATATTCCTAAACCGATTGAATTAGACCCATTTGCGATAGAAACGTTTCAAATTAAAGTAGTTTGAACTTTGACTATAGCTAGCAATTCATGAAATGACCCAAAGTTTACAGGCAAACAACTGTAAAACTCAATGGTGATTGCATTGTAATTGGTTTTATTTTAAAATGGTTCTATACTGAAAGCTAACACATATGCTGCACTTAGCAAACTTTCGTAGAATCTATTGGAGCTATTAATTTGAAACTATTCTGTAGAAACGAACAAATTGTAGAATTTATCTCTATTATTTGAATAATGTTGGAATTCTTGTTAGAATTCTCAATTAAATAATGATTTTATAGCTTTATTTGTTCCCGTATTTACACTGAATAGTAAGTATTTGGTTTTTGGAACGAGTGAAGGGTTTTGGGTTTTGTGTTAGGAAATTTCCAGTAGCATAAACTTTAAAAAAGTAAATATGTATATACTTATAGATCACAGTATTTATAGTCTTTCCGCTCTAGTCATGTGAATAGACCTTTGGCCATATGGAAAATATAAAATCTACCTGTGCCTAACTTTTACGCACGCGTAATTTTTTTATGTATTTTGTCCACTAGATTTAGTTAATATAGATTTTGCCAATAGACTATTACTAGTACTATTTCTGAATTAAGGGTGCCATGTGTACTTTTCTGTACCCCTGACTGTGTATGCGGAATTTCATGACAATCCGTCAAATATTTAAGGCATGGAAGCATAACAAACTCACATTCGCATTTATAATATTAGTAAGAAGCTTCGCGAAAACTCGGAGTTCTGAACAGGGTGAGGCGGTTCTTCGCGCCTGGGTAGCTGTGCCTATTGTATAAGGCGCAAGTGCGCCCTTGCGTGGAGTACTGTTCTCATCTTTGGGACGGTTTCGCGCAGTACTTGCTGGACGCTCTCGATAGGTTACAGCAGCGGGCTGTCCATATCGTCGGAGATCCAGAGGTCACGAGTTCACTGGAACCTCTGCAACTTCGTAGGGACATTGCCCCATTGGCATGTTTCTACAGAATATACCACGGGGAGTGCTCTGAAGAGTTATTCCACCTTATCCCGCCCTCCACCCTTTCCTACCCAGGACAACGCGTGCTGGGCTCAGATGCCATCCTTACACGGTAGAGTCGATTAGACAACCAACAAGTTTGGGTTCTCATACCTCTGCCGAACGATCAAGGCTTGAATTCTCTGCCAAGGCACACGTTTCTTCTTCCTTCAATCCTGGATCCTATAAGCGGGGCGTGAAAAAGCACCTGCTATGGCCGTCAAAGTAGAGACCTTAACATCACCTCAGCTGCTATGAGGATGGTGTGGAGGCCACTGCTCTTAGACCACATGACTGCTTACCATCAGGCAGAGTGTGGTCATTTTGACGAGCAATATAAATAAATAAAAATTAAGAAGTTAGGATATAGCCATAGGTCTATGCGTTATTGCGTTTTTTGATAGATAGGAGTCATTCTTTGTTTTCATTTTCCGTATAGGTATAGGTCTACTGACATGACCTGAATGAATATTCTAATGATTTAAGTAGACTCCCCACTATTAGTGTCTGCAGTGGTAAAAGTTCGATCCTCACAAGGAATTAAAATGTCGTAGTTATAACAAAATACAACCTTTCTTAAATCCAAGTGGCTGCATAAAAACACATTGATAGCTAGATGCCGCCCACGGTTTCGCTCATATGGAATGTGCTTAAAACATACCCTATGTTACTTAGGGATAATGTTAGCTTGGGAGGAGCAGCGCCGGTCGTTAACCGGGGCACTGGGTGTCCAAATCCTCTCGCTGCCGGCAATGGTACTGTCCATGGTCCGGAGCGAGGGTGCATGGGAGGCCGCCGTCACCTTCTGCGAGGCAGTGATGTCCGCGAAGGAGGCGGCGGAACGGGAGAGGGAGCTGGTCTCTCCCCACCCAAACCGCAGGAGACGTCCAGGGCGCCGCCGTAGGGCGCGCGCAGACCTCCAGCCACCCTAGGGGGCGGCCTGCGGGCGGTGGACTTGGGCAGTCTGCCGCCCGAGCAGCACAGGCCCGAGAGAGGGGCATAGGTGTTCCGCGCGCCCCCCTCAGTGGAGGGGAGGGCTGTACCATCTGGTCCTCCCCCAAACAGCTGGGGCCCGCCTATTCACGTGGCGGGCCAAGACCTGTCGGTGTCGCGGTGAATGCTAGCGCGAATCCCGTAGCACCGACACTAGGTACCGGAGAAACGTCGTCAGGGGTTTAGTGGGTATGGGGCCGGCTTTTCTGGCTCGAGTCCCACACACTCGCGCCCTGCCCGGGCGCGGAAGGTGCGTAAAAGCATTCCCCTGACGTTAAAAAAAAAAAAAAAAAAAAAAAAAAAAAAAAAAAGGCTTGTATTAGTGAGGGTCGCGATTGCACGTGAAAGCGATTCGCGTGGCCTCGCCGTCTATGGTTATGTCGAGGAACACCGTGGTAGGTTTAGTCGGTATTACCGGAGTATCTTTTCCCCGGTGAGCCCGACATAACCTCTCCGTCGCCCCGCGGAGAGGTATGCGTCAAAGCATACCCCGAAGAAAAAAAAAAAAGGCTTGTATTAGTGAAACTCTATAGAATCGATTCAGTTAGTCCTAAGATTACCCTCTTTACAAACAAACACAATTTGCTTCATCACCATATTAGCCTTAAAACTAACCCTTTATCAAACTTAGGAATCACGGATTTAAATTTTTTATAGATTGTGTAACATGATACACTTCTTTTTATTTGTAAAATCTTGTCATATTTTTTTAACTAGTTATGGTATCGGCATAGCATATAGCGGCGGGTTTGACGGCTTCGCTTTTTGAATTTTTTACCATTGTAGCGTGATCTTACACTGCCTATAAATGTCATCAATACTGGTGTATTGATTACCTGATACCAAACTTACCTGATAGTAAGATTGTGCTGGATAGCTTGCTGGAACCATCCAGCAAGCTACCTAGCACAAACTTACTATCAGGTTGAAATGATTCAGCTTTATAATTTTAGTATGAAGTACCTATCCTGTAATGAAGCCTAATCTAATCACAGTGTCGTAAATATCACATATAGTTCTACAAATTTTTATTAAACGCCAAATGTAAACATACCTAATTAAATCTCTATTTTGAAGAGTTTTCATAACGACAATTAGAATATTTTGTCGGCTCAACAAAGCACTAAATCGGAATTTCATTTTGAACAGTTTTTATCACGAGAATTGGCGCTCAGATCGATTCTGTCGGCTTAAATAGTAAACTAAAAATCCAATATACAGCCAAAAAATAATCTCTTTGTTACAAACTAAATTATTAATGATGATTTCACCTGCAGTAATCTCGGACAATGACAAACAAGCGCCGGATCAGACCTCACACATTATTCAATCGACATCATCAATAATTTGTGTTAGCCCAAAAGCGATGTTGGTCCGAAAATATTTTATTCCCAAGGTTCAGTTGGAAACTCAATTTCTGTATCGAGCTCCTCCCTGAGTCGAATTCGTAATGTTTCCATACGTCTGTTAGGAGCGAGAGACGGATATTGCGATAAATCTAATCATGTTAGGGCAAGACAGATTGCATTTGCAGTCGCTGTAAGAGATCTAAGATTGTTGAAATTGGTTGAAAAACGAGGTGAGGAAGGAGAGAAATGTGACGCGTTGATGTTTGGTGATCACATTAGTTTAAAGATCGATCTTGTAAGTAAAGAATGATTGACTGTTTGAAAATAGTGAGCTATTTTGATAGTACTGATGTTTATGATGTAGTCAATTTTGGTAAAAGCTACACCATTCAAGTAAACATATTTGCAATTATAATATTGTAGGAGATAGAACTATCTATCTACTACAATATTATAATATAAATAACATTTTAATATTAGTTGGATATTATAAAATTGTATTTTATAATATCCTACTAGTATTAAAATGTTAACATTTGTGAAGATTTTAAAGGTCTTGCTATGAGTGTTTGCTATTCATTCTGGCGCGTATGAAAAACATGTGAATGAAATGTAAAACGAAGGTATTCTGCATTATTTAGTACACAGGAAACTTTTTATCCTGCCATACCTTTTTGCGGGATTTACGTGGATGAAGCCATGCGTGGAAGCTATTTCTACGTTAAAATCTGTCCTAAGCCCCTAATGTCATGTAATAGCAATAGCCATTTTCTGATAAGTACATTAATTTGGTTACCTATTATTATTAGGACTGTCACTAATTGGCTAGTTATGATGAAGATAAATATCAATTTTAGGCCAATGACCTATCGCATTAACATTACACGAGTACTCGACGCTATTAATAGACTTAAACTTAAAGGTATATTTCGAAACCCATTCCAATCACTTGGCTGTCTCGCTTTCAGATACATTTTCTTTGTCATGGCGGTTTTCTTATCCTTAAACATAGTCTATGTAATAAAAGGAATATTTTTAATACCGAATTTACAATTTTATTAGCTCTATAAGCCAAAGCAGGAGCTTTGAAGCATGTCTAACAACCGTTACTTTATTCGGTAAACTACATCTCCTATGAGAACATTGCAAAAAATCCACAAACGAAATGTGCAATAGTTTATCGTTGGACTTAAAAACTAATAATACCTAACTCATTGCAAATATTACAATCACAGTTATTCTAATACCTTTCATATTAAAATCTAAAACTTTGATATTATTAGGTTATTAATTCTGAAATTATAATTTGTTCATAATGATATTTTAGCTTTAAGCAGCGATAGCTCAGTGGGGAGACCAATAGACTACAATGCAGAGGGTCTCGGGTTCGAACCCACGTCACGCACCTCTGACTTTCGGAAGTTATATGACTTTTCGAAATTATGTGCGTATTAATTGACAATTATCGCCTGCTCCGTGCCTCGGAGAGCACGGTAAGCCGTCGCTCCCGGCTGCCATGAACATCTATGGCAGTCGTTATTGGGAAAGTCAATACCCTCTAATATCCTGATACTGGTCTACCCTTAAGGTATCATTAGCCTTCGGGTTGCGAAGGTCAGGTGGCAGCCGCTCCGTGTAAAAACTGACATCCAGTCAAATCCGGCTAGACCAGAAAAAGCCGACCCCAAGTGAATTGGGAATAATAAAGGCTAGGGAGCAGGAATGATATTTTAGCTTTAACTGTCATTGCCTGATGACATTTTAACGAACACTCGTTTCATTAGTAAAGTTATTATGTTTGTTGTTTGTTTCTATAGTAAAAGTTTATTTCAGTAGTTTAGTCCTATTCAATTTTAGCATATATTTGAGATTAACTTGTTCTCTTTGAAAATTGAAAATCCAGTCTTCTAAATAAAGAAATAACGTCTCACATTCAAATTCTTGTAGCTTGGTAAAGACAATGGTAATCTATTGTTATATGTACATATGTGGTTTGTGGGCATGGAACCTGTTAAGAATCGTAAGTGTTCAATGAAGTGTGTGTATATGTTTTCTTTTGGTACATAGATGCGTTGAAAATTTAATTCTTCTTATTCCAATTTACCCAAAGGTGGGTTTTCAGTAATTTACTTATAATAATTGATTCTTTGAATAACCTCTTTGGTTTAGGATTCTCTTAACTATACTTTCAACGTTTTCAGATAACAACGGAGAACATTTTTTATGGTTTTGAGTACACAATTATTCCTATAAACTAGGTTATACAATTCTGGAATCTCTACAGAATGCAAGCCAAATACGACATTCTCAAAAAATGAAACATGAACCCCAGCAACCAAATAAAAGAAATCGTATCAAAACCAATTCAACAGTTTTTACTGATATACATACAGACAATTAGACAAGAATGACAAAAATTTAAAACTATTGTTCTGAGCAATTAAAATACACATGTGCAGATGTAATGTTGGTTTAAGTTTTATAAAAATGCAGCTCAATAGATACTAAATAATATAATATTTATGGAAAAATGTAATTATTGTTTTAATCATCTGTTATGTACGTAACGTGAATTACGTCCGCAAAGTTTCATTAAAATTGTAATTACTTACCATGAGGTTTAATAAAATGTATTTACTTTAGGTGATGCATACATGATGCATTATTTTATTTATTTAAACTAACTTTGTACTTAAATGTTTATACCTATGATAAATGAATAATAGTTAAATATAAAAGACTGTAAGTTATTTTAGTTGGACTACGACATTCATTTCCTTTTATTTTGCTTTAATTTATTAATTCTCCTTCTTTCTTCTTCTTCCTATGAATTCATAGTTATAAAATATATTTTGTATTTAATTTGTAAGTGGTGTTTGAAGTTTTCAACGAGTCAATCAACTCCATCCTGAGTTCTTTAAGCGGTACATGAAAAGTATCGTAACTAATATTATAAATGCGAATGTGAGTTTGTTTGTTTGTTACGCTTTCACGCCTTCACTGCTCCACTGATCACCATGAGATTTTGCATACACGTTAACAGGGATACTAAAACGGACATAGGATAACTATCATAGTAGTTTCGTAGTTAAAATTTAAATGAACTATGCGAACTCAATTTACGGTACGTAAATAATAGGTAATTAAAATAATAATTAAAATATTATATTCAGTATATATTCATCTGCAGTTTTATAAAACTGAAAAAGCGCACGAGTATACATAAGAGGCATTATTGACCTTTAAACCCAGAACAATGGTTTCAGTTTTTTTGTCTGTTTGTTTTTCAGTCTTATTATATACTAGCTTTTTCCCGCGGCTTCGCTCGCGTAAAAGTAGTTATATTATACTATTTTAGTAAAGGTATCTTTTAAAATAAAATATAGCCTATGTTACTCGGTTATAATATAGCATTCTAATAGCGATAGAATTTTAAAAATCGGTTGATTAGTTTTGTAATTTAATTCTTACAAATAAACAAACAAAAAGTCCAATCTTTCTTTGTAATATTAGTATAGTTAACAGCATAAAATGAAAACTGATGATTTGGTTTTGATGCGATTACTTCTATTTGGTTGCTGGGAGCTCAACTTTCTTAACTTTCTTTAAGAACGTCGTATTTGGCTTGCGTTCTGTAAAGCGTTCAGAATTGTATAACCTAATTAATAGGAATAATCAAAACCACAACGAATGTTCTTCGCCCTAATTACATACACTCTGAAAACGATAAGAATATTGTTGAGACTGCGCCGAGCGTAAGACAGATAGTGACAGAGCTCGTGCGGCGCATATTCAAATCGGCGCGCAGCCGCCATAGTAAAATTGTATGTAGGATTTGAAGTGTTTTTTTAATAAATATGTATCTTTATTGTCAACCAATAACTTTAATATTTGGGACGGACAAATCGTAATATAACTATTTGTTTCGTTTAAGCCGTAAAATAGGATAGATTTCTACTGTTATAATCTAAAAATCACGTAACACGAGCTTACGTTTTTGCATTTTTAGTGCAAACTTACGTAATGTTGTAGGCGAAAATATTAATTATTTTAAGTTTTTTACACGGTCTTATTGTAAACACATTCATTGTTATGGTAAATGTATATTTTATATTTGTATTAAACTAAAAGTGTTGATTTTATTCACATTTCGCTCGGCGCAGTCTTAAGAGAATCATAAACAAACGAGGTTATTCGAAGAATAAGTTATTAAAATATGTGTGTGGATGTGAGCACTGATGACTGTGTTATCCAATATGTACACATATAAATATTGTAAGGTACAAAATATGCGAATTTATAAGGTAATCATAGCACGCTTTATAAATCTCACCGTCAGTAAATCTGTGTATCTTTTTTTAAACCCTGCGACCTAGGCTGGAACTTTTCGTTTCGGTCAGATTTATTTAGACATTGTTCGGCCAACCTTGAAGACTTTTGGAACGGCTGCATAGAGACCGATTCTCGTGCACGAGGGCTTAGGACTATAGCTTAAGCATTTCTTCACCAACATAAGGCTCGTGCTTTGTAGTGGGAAAATACATAAAAAGGTTAACAACCTACTGAAATTATAAATGTGACAGTTTGTAAGGACAACGCCCGCAGTACGAATTATTTCTGTTTTGCGGAGGCCTTTTTAAATATTAACAAATAATTTTAATAATTCAACATAATCATTATCTTATCAAATTACGGACACAGAGAACACCCAAACTTGGAACATTATTTGTGGACCAAAATTTTTTGTCTCGTTTCGGAATCGAACCCACATCACTCAGGGTAGTAGCAGTGTTAAGGCGTCCACATAAACCACCACGCCATCTGTGCATTTTTTCCGTGCATTGATCGGATTTGGATGAATCCGGTTCACAGGTAAACCATGTTCTTAATTTATATATAAGGTACTTATTATCCCGGTAAGAGATCTTGTGTAGCAACTATCCTAACTAATATTATAAATGCGAATGTAAGTTTATTTGTTTGTTACGCTTTCACCCCTTAACTACTCGACCGATCATCACGAAATTTTGCATACACGTTGTCAGAAGTACAGAAAAGGAGATATAGATAGAGCTTTTATCCAGAATAAAAACCCTTTTCTGGAGAGATAGCTATTTATTACAAAATCTAGTCTAACACGAGCGACGTCGCGGCTTAAATCTAGTCTATACAATTATAAATATTAAATAATATTATTAAGATTTTTTGTTTGTTTGTTTGTTTGTAAGGATTTTACTCAAAAACTATTGAACTGATTCAAAAAAATATTTCACCATTAAAAAGCTATGTTATCACCAAGTAACATAGACAATACTTTATTTTTAAAAAAGGTACTGTTGCACATAACCTAACCTTCTTTTACGCGAGTGAAGTCGCGTAAAATTTAATAAAAAAATATTGTTCGTTTAAAAAGAAATATCAGCGCTTATAAATTACACCAAGCAAGTGTAGGTGCAGTTGTAAAGCCTTTGGGTGATACAAAATATATTTTACGTGATATTTCTTGCTCTAATACCGTTCTATTATTTGCCTCCACTGTCGACAAACTGAACTCTCGGTACATTTTGCTTAGATATATGATAAAATCTCGTTGCGGAGTACTTTTGTGTGTTTATTTTGACTCTATTTTTATTGAGGCTATGAGATATAATATGTAACTTGCAGTTATTATTCAGAATTGGAGTTGTTACTTGGTGACAATACAAAATCTCGCTATTTTATTTCAAAACAAGTATTATCAGTATAAGAGTTAGAATTTATACATATTTAAGATAATATAGGACTTCCCGGATGACTTAATTGGTAAAGCGATCGCTTCACTACTGCCGCGGCGCTAAGGGTTGTCGGTTCGAATCTCACGCGGGATAACAATTTGTATGATCCTTGTTCCGAGTCTGCGTGCTCTTTGTCTTAGATAGTTCGAATGTTTGTAAAATACGCGCGACAAGAATTGTTTGTAGCACGAGAGTCGAGTTTCATTAACACATTCAACGCTGTGCCGTGCCAGCTACATGGCATTTAAAGTGTAAAAGAATAAAAAAAACGCTAACTAATAGCCTTTTCCAACTTGTTAGTAATAATAACAACAAATATGGAGCAGGTCATAATGCAAAATGTTTGTCACTAATTAATTACGGTGCAACACGTGCCGCGCTTAATTAATAGATACAAAAGCCCATCGCACTAACCATAATGCTTTTCAGAAATAACATGAAGTAACTAAAACTATGTTCTGAATTTGCTGAAATATGCCATAGAGCAGTAGTAGCCTAATTATTAATACGTGTGATAGTAATATCTCGAAATGATAATTCTGTCGCTTTATCATCGTTAAAGTAATAGCAACTTTTCTTTTCTACGAAAGGAATACATATATATGTTGGCGAGAGCGATGGCTAAGCGATAGTACTGTCTACATTTGAGAATGTGGTACAGGGTCCATTGCGTAGGTGGCGAAGAATAATAATCAATGTACACTTCGTATAACCTCACTTTATTCTCTTTAAACACAATTCAAAATCAAACAGGGTAAACCGACAGTTTCGTTGTGGAGAAGTGACCTGGTCGACGTCCCAAACTGTAATGAGCCGTTGCAATCCGCCAGTCTCCAACACGACTCTGTCCACGTGCCGCCATTACAATAACAAGTGACGTCACGGTGCTTACTCCTTCTCTAGTACTATGATAATCAAATGAGCAAGTTAATATTAAGCGATATCACTTTCTGCGACATATATATAAATCCGACAATCCAGTCAGGAAAGATATTTGGGTCTGATACTAGACAAAAAGTTAACGCGGAACCCCATATAGAACACCTTAAATCAAAAATCTCACCATTAGTTGGAGCATTATACCAAATTAGAAACTGTATCCCACAATTCGTCCACTTATATATAACTTGCTTGTAAAAACTCACTAAGAATATTATTTAGTTGAGGTCTGGGTAAGTGCAGCCAAAACAAATCTACATAAAATAATAATAATAATATTCTACTACATACACACAACACCATCTAGCCCAAACTAAGCAGAGTTTGTACTACGGGTACTAGATAATGGATAAACATAAATATACATATACTTATATACTTTTTTTTTGTAAATATATACATATTATACATAGAAACACCCAGACCAAGACAACATCTATGTTAATGCACACAAATGTTTGACTTGTGCGGGAATCGAACCCGCGACCTCAGGCGTGGCAGTCGGTTACACTAACCACTACGCCATCGAGGCCGACAATTATAACAAAAACATAAATACAAGTTATACAAAATAAACTAATTAAAATACTATACAACTATGACTATTTAACATCTACCAGTAAAATATACAAATATATAAAACTACTAAATATTAAACCATTATACACTTACAAAACATGCATACTGATCAAGAAAATAATCACAGAAACTATACACTCTCAACTAGAATTCAATACAAAATCACACACATACCACACATGACACGACGACGACACAAACTACAACTACCAACACCCAGAACTGACTATGGAAAAAGAACATATTACACGAAGGGGCACAACTGTACAACAAATTACTAAATGAAATAACAAACACTAAAACCTTTAGTTTTAGTTTTTTAGTTTGAAGTGTTTGTTATTTAATCATATAAATAATAATCGATATTCGATATTCGAATTAAAGAGTAATCGAATCGATTTGACGACTCGATGGCGTAGTGGTTAGTGTAACCGACTGCCACGCCTGAGGTCGCGGGTTCGATTCCCGCACAAGTCAAACATTTGTGTGCATGAACATGGATGTTTGTCTTGGTCTGGGTGTTTCTATATATAATATGTATGCATTTACAAAAAAAAAAGTATATATGTTTATCCATTGTCTAGTACTCATAGTACAAGCTCTGCTTAGTTTGGGCTAGATGGTGTTGTCTGTATGTGATAGAATATTATTAAAAAAAAAAATTCATTGTTGTTAGAAACGGCAATGAATTGCCGTAAATCTTAGAGTTCGAGGCAATGGTTCAAGTAGAAAATCTTTTGTAGTAAAGGTTTCATGAAAAATTTAATTATATACAAATAATTATATACAAACTAATATATAAAATCTAAATGAATTGACGATTGATGATTGATAAATGATGATTTAATCAGAAATTATCCTTCTAGAAAAAAAAGAAACATTCATTGTATAATGAGAATGCATAAGTTGTATTACTACTTACAATTTATTATTATCCCAACGATGCGACTCTTTTAATTTAGTCCTCTTTTTTATGAAACCAATTTTATTTTTAAGTTCCTATTGCCCGAATTCATATTCAATATCTTGATTATCCTGCTCTTTATTATCGTGTTCCTCAATTTCGGATGGTTATGATCAGGTTGTTGAGTCACTCGATTAACAAGGAAGGCCGAGTAGGGTGTCATATGACTCCTTATAAATTTATCTTTACATAGACATCTCATTTATATACATAGATCTTATAATAGTGGAGTTATTGCGGCAATTATGCAAAGATCACGTGATACCACGTTGAGGTCAGGGCTCATAGTCATATCGGGGGTATATTGACTTTGCTGAGTCGAATGGCGTTAACCGCGAGTCTCTAGCTCTTACGGTTCTTGAGTTGAAAGTTGTATAACAGACAGACGGACGGACAAAGAACTCACTTTTAGAACTAAAATCGCTTACTAGATTATGTCAGAAAATATTATTAATTTACCATATCTCACCTTAACATAACTTAGACTGTATTTTATATAACATATTTAAATTATATAGAATCTCAATATAAGTGATCAGTATCTGTTCTTTTTCAGAATAAATAAATCTAACCCAATATAGTCTCACGCCTATCACTCTGAGGGAGTAGGCAAAGGTCACGCAGAGGCAGTGAATACCACACAATGCTGTGTATAAGTGCCCGGTTTCTGGGAACTCTCGGTTTCTGGAATCTCTCGGTTTCGGCTCTCTCGGCTGCGAGAAAATTGTTTTAGGGCCAATCTGTCAATTCTCAGTTGTAGCACGGTATCCGAAACTGTGCCCGGTAGACAGCAATATGTTTTCTTCATCTATTAAGTGGCATGTGGCTCGATGGCGTAGTGGTCAGTGGAACCGACTGCCACGTCTGAGGTTACGGGTTTGATTCCCACAGAAGTCAAACATTTGTATGTATAGACACCTATGTTTGTCTTGGTCTGGGTGTTTCTATGTATAATATGTATATATTTACAAAAATAAAAGTATATTTGTATGTTTATCCGTTGTCTAGTACCCATAGTACAAGCTCTGCTTAGTTTGGGCTAGATGGTGTTGTGTGTATGTGATAGAATATTGTTATTATTATTATTACTTAACGAAATGTAGGTGCATTGTACCACTGCCTACTCCTTCAGAGATATAAGCATGATAGTCCTACGTGTACGCCACGATGGACATACAATACCACCATGTATGTAATATGAACACTGATTTTGGATTACATTCCTTTTTTATTGCGACGACCAATCAGCTCTTAAGATAGATGCTAAATAACATCTTCTATAACTGCAACAGGTCTTATGACGTTGTAAAATCAACGTTGACGTGTTTACAAAGATAAAACTGTTATTCATTCGATTACATCAAAAGGAGGATCGTTTTGTCACTGAAACACTCGAACTAACATTATTAAATCTCTCCGCATGGTAACACGAATAAATATCCAACGAGAACATTTTTCTCAATAAACTGCTAGTGACAGTGAATGTAATAACGACTAGGGCCATATATTGTTCGCCTCTAAGAATAACAAGAAAATAGTAATGCGAAATGATGAAACTTCCACCCAATTTGTCTTAGTTGTTCAGCAAGCTATAAAAACATTAATGATACGGAAGCAAAGATAATTTTATAACACAAAACTGGCTCAACTATGAATATTTTCAGTTGATTAAAACTTGCGTATACTTGAGCTATAGTTATTGTGTTCATAATTAAGACTGCGCCGAGCGTAAGACAGATAATGACAGAGCACGTATGGCGCATTTTCAAATCGGCGCGCGACCGCTATACTAAAATTGTATTTGAAGTGCTTTTTTGATAAATATGTACCTTTATTGTCAACCAATAACTTAAATATTTGGGATGGACAAATTGTAATATAACTATTTATGTTTCGTTTAAGCTGTAAAAAAGCATAGATTTCTACTGTTATAATCTAAAAATCACGTAACACGAGCTTACGCTTTTGCATTTTTCGTGCAAGTTTACGTAATTTTGTAGGCGAATTATTAATTATTTTAAGTTTTTTAAACGGAATAATTGTAAAAACATTCATTTTTATGGTAAATTTATATTTTATATTTGTATTAAACAAAAACTGTTAATTTTATTCACTTAACTGTGACCGCCTGTTTTGGCACATTTTGCTCGGCGCAGTCTTAATGAAGTCCTGTGTTAAAAATGTCCGACTTCAGACCTTTTCTCAGTGTGAGAAGGGTTAGGTCTAAGACCGGGAAGGTAGACTTCACACACCTTCAAGAGCTAAGGATAGGTCTCGAAAGTGCTCACTTGGTGTTCAAATGCAGATTTCCGCACGATGTCTGCCCTCACCGTTATGGCGAGCAATCATTAACTATTTAATTAGCCTTGCGATCGAACTAGAGATAACTTAGTTATTTATTAAAGATAATGAATTCAATACTGCCTCGTTGGTGCAGTGATAATTAATGTGATTGTTGCATATGGAGGCAAGATGTTATTGCGTTTTTAGAGTTCGAAAAAACTCTTATACAACAGCTTTGTCCGTCCGTCTGTCTGTCCGTTATACAACTTTCAACTCAAAAACCGTAAGAGCTAGCGACTCGCGGTTAACGATATTCGAATCAGCATAGTCCATATACCCCCGAAATGACTGTGACCTTTGACTTCTGACCTCAAGGACACGTAATACCATCTTTCAGCTCAAGAACTGTAAGAGTTAGACACTCGCGGTCAACGCCATTCGACTCAGTATAGTCGATATACCCCCGAAATGACTATGACCTTTGACCTCTGACCATAACGTAGGTATAAAACGCATCTGCTCTTCCTTTTGTGTTATACAACGTGAGACTCTGTATGCATCAATGAGGTGAGTATATGATATATAATAATTCAACATCACTACTATACTATGTCACACTTTCCAATGTGAACAATTTCAATGTACTATCAGTCGCCTAGTGCTCGAAATTCGACCAAAGTTTACCTGTAAGATATTGCTGATATTATATGTCATTATCCATATATTGATAAATGTAACCATAGCTAAGCGCTTCGACTGCGTGTGTCAAATGCATGGTTGTGTGCGTGTAGTATTTTTTCATTAATTTTATGTATTTCTAATGCATATTTTATATAAATATTAGGATTCGCCCCTCCTTCTCCATATTAACTTTAACTGTGTCAAATTTCATACTCCTCCGCCTGCGCAATTTTCGTAAAAAGGGTCACAAAGTTTTGCCTTCACGTATTAATATATAGATTATTTTTGGTTTTGGTCCTTTATAATGAGCACATTTATATTTTTCGCTAAAACAGTCAATTAAATGTTAAAATTTATTTGTAATTTAGGACAGTCTATCAATCATATCGTCAATCAAGTTAACGTAATGAATAGGAAATCAATCACAATGGAATTTATTGTGTCTCATTATTATTGATTAGTAGATATGATACGATAGATAATAATATATACAAGGTATAAGGTTAAGAATATTCTCACGACTTGAGTTAGCAATTTAAATATATATCAGAATAATCATAATATGTATACGTATCTCGTACTCTCGTGTAGTAGGTTTATACATGTACATATCGCACTCTTAATAAAACATAGACTTATCTCAGTATTTTGGATTAAACAAATTTGAACTCTATTGCAATGATTTAACACAAATATAATATTAGAATTTAACATATACAATTAGAGTACAAATTGCCTTACTTTCAAATTTCGAGTTAAGTCGCTGTTTTATTAAGAGCGCGATATATTATTTGCGGAGTGTTTTTCTTTACATGTTTAACGATTACTCCTCTAGATTCATTTCTGTGCACAAGTGTGTGTTCCACTAACGATCCTTCTGAATCTAGATGTTCTTTTTGTCATTTGAATGTTTGTAAAGTCTCGGTATAAAAAATCCTGGTATGGAAGTTATCTTATCAAACAAAAAATATAAAGAAGTCCGTATAAAATAGTTTAATTTCTAAGCAAACTTAACTCATCTACTATCAACAGGCAAACATAACAGAGAAACAATTGTTCTTTTAACTCCTTCTATTCAGATACGTAGAATACCCTTTTTAAAACTTTTACATATAAAACTGAAACTTTAGAAAGATCTTTTTGAAATGTTTGCAAAACGATGCCATCAGTCTAAAGTCCCACTAACTCAGTTACTCGGACACATTTCAACGAGTTAACATAAAGCATTGTGAACGTTTCCGGAACTTTGTCCCAAAGTCCGTACATACAAAGATAGTCAATGGAGTGGTCTGTGCCTTTTGTGTATATTTTATTTACTTGTTAGCTACAAGGACATTGACCTTTTACACGTTAATTGTATTTATAATAACTTTCTTTGACGAGTCTGCTATTGATAGAATGTTGATTAGAATATATAACAACTTGATTGGAGTATACGGAGATTAATAGCGTTGTTTATTTGGATAATAAATATAATATTCTGGCAAGACATAGATGAAAATGATTTACATGTATTTTAGTAGAAAACTTTAATGTTTCTGTGTTATATTTAGATATAATTGGCAATGACTACTACTATCTAGATGAGTTTAAAAACAAGTATATTTAGAATTTTTTATCTATTTCTTTCTATTACTCAAATATTACTCAACAACTTTAGATGTGATTTTTACAGTTTGATATCTTGGGTTTTAAATCAATATTTAAGTTTCGTTGTCAATATTAATTATTAAATCTAGTAAAACGAGAGAATAGATATGGCGCACAGTGTGTTAATTTAAACTACCACGGTTGTTTTTCCTGTGTCGCATAGGCCGGCAGGAGACTCCCGGATGTGATCACTGCGGCGACTGCCGCGATGTTGTTGTGGACACGGCGCTGCAAACTTTGGCGGATTGCCCTGCCTGGGCATCGCGGCGCCGTGAGTTACTCGCGGCAGTTGGATTGGTTGCCCTTTCTCTTCCGGCCGTGGTTCAGGCTATGGTCTGGAGCGAGAGGTTGTGGAACGCCGTCACCTCCTTCCGTGAGGAAGTAATTTCCATTAAGGAGTCGGCGGAGCGGGAGAGGGAGCGCTTGAACTCTCTCCCCAACCACAAAACCGGGCGCCAGAGGGTGCGAGAAGACCTTCAGCCACCATGTAAGGTTTTACCTAGGGAACTGCCCGCCACCCAGTCAGCACCAGGTCCGAGAAGCTGCGTGCGTGTTCCCACGCGCGCCTCTGTGTCGTTTTGTCTTCGTCCCCCACAAGGGGACAGTAGGATTATGAATATATATATATATATATATTTATATTTTAATTAGGGAAGGTATATTCGAAACCTCGGTGGGGTCGCCATTGCACGTGAAAGCGATTCGCGCGGCCGCGCCTTCTCTGGTTATGTGTCGAGGAAAACCGTGGTAGCTTTAGTCGGTATTTCCGGGATGTTGCTAGTCACCATCTTTCCCCTGGCGAGTCCGACATAACCTCTCCGTCGCCCCGTGGAGAAGTACGCGTCAAAGCATTATCTACGTAAAAAAAAAACGCAGTGCACAATGTAATCGTAGGCAAGTTCTTGTAGTATATTAAAATCTAGAAATTAATATAGCATAAAATAGCAACCTTAATAATAATAATAAAATTTGTACAGATGTTTGTTAGTCAAATAAGCGTAAATCACTAATATGCTACTGCTTATGAACATTGCCACTTTTTAAAGCATTGCTTGCTTCGCCTCGGTCAGCAATAGTATATAATAAAAATGTGTTTAATGTATGTATTTTATGCGTATGAAATCGCAAATACAGCTAGCATAAAATATTCTGTATACATGAATGTAAATTTATAGAAACGCATTGTAAGATAATTTCGAATATGTTAATGCTATCCCCTAGCCATTTACCAAACAATGAACGCTTTACCCTTGTTTAATGCCGCAGTCTACCGAAATCAGAATATTCAGATAATCGTCTGAGTTCAATGGCAAGGTCGACTTATGAACATTACAGTTTTGTGGTCGCAATGGTAGAGGCTGAGGTAAGCAAGTGGGAAAACTTTATACTGTTTATTACCTGTAGTTATAAGCTCTTTATTTACAGCATATACATTGAATATGTAGATATATATTGATATACATAACTAGCTGTTGTTCGCAATGTCGTATGATAAAATTTGGAAGCAGGTACCTATATATATTTTGCTTTCTCTTTATGTAAGTTAAAGCTGATAAAGAAACAAAACATTTAACTTTTCGGCGTCGTGTCAATATAAAACATGCATCAGATTTTAAGCTAGACCTCGAGCAATATAACCGTGAACTTCTTTCATACAGCAGCTTTTGCGTAATGCGCGTATATACAAATAGACAAAGAATCTAGAAAGTTCCAATAACAGTTGTTTTGGCCGCGATAGCTCCTATAAAGAAATCTCATATGATTTTTCTTTTATATCTCCTATGTGCAGACGTTGACCAGTTACAATTTTAATAAATGTGTGTTTAATTAATAGATTTCTAGTTTGCTTTGACTCGATGGTGTAGTCGCAGTGGTGATTATGAATGCTGTGCATAATGATTATGGTTTAAGTCGAGTAGTGTAATTGGATTTTTCTGTAAATAAATTCTCAATTCTCGGGCTCTCAAACCATACCTAGCTGAATATGAATCAATATATTTCTATAAAAAATAATGAGTAAAGAAAATAGCAAAGTTTCTGTTTCAAATGACTGTCGTTGGGTTTCAATTCAATAATGATGACAGAAAATTAAATGTACGTCGTCGCACGGGACTAATAGTAGAACAAGGCTATAAAAATGGGCTTAAATGCAGCATAAGAGTACGTGAAGATCTCATCAACTATGCTTTCATGTGCTTTTAAACCCAATTACGCAGATATTTGACGTATTGTTAGATCACCTGCAACTCGCAGTGGCATTTGTCTATGACATTTGTAATTTGATTGCTATTAACAGACTTGACCACATAACGCCGTAGTTGCCTAGTTAAGAATACTTTCTATCATTTCACTGACAACTGACGGAATCTAAACATCGAAGACATACGCAGTGGAGTAAATCTACAAAATAGGTTCGATTGCATCATATTATTATAGACTACGCAGAGTTGTCTGGTCAATCATGCATTAATTTCATTATTTGGTATAATTCAAAACTGCTGACCACTAACCAAATCTTCAATGAGTTAACCAAGTCTGTAAAAACGGAATTGAATGTATCATAACGCTACGCATAGTACCTTGTCAAGCATGGTTTCGTTTGGTTTGTATCCAGTACCAGCATCAACAGACAGAATCTAAGATGCGACCAGAGACAAGCAGTGCAAAAAATCTATAAAATACGCTCGGTTGCAATATACGATTTAACAAAATTTTCTGTCTATATAGCGTTATGATTTGTCTTATTAAGCATAGTTTCATTTGGTTTGTATCCAGTACTGCTGACAACTCACCGAATATAAAATTTCACCCAAAACTAGTAGCGAAACAAGTCTATAAAAACCAACCTGATTGATCATCAAGCTACGCTCAAGACACTTCCAGACCATATTTAGGACACCCCTAATATAGACAGCATTGAATCGTAAAAATAAGTGAACGATAATTGGAGATTCCTATGCGACCGGTTGTCGCCAAATTTTATACGGACATCAAACGCAGGACGTTGGCGCTAAGGATATAAACGTGCACTATACTCGTTACGGATGATCTTTGTTCTAGATTTAGGATTCATTTGCTTTTGTCATAAAAGTTCCTGGGAAATGAATAAGCTATTTAATAGTGTATTGCTAGACTGATAAAATTTAAAGTTCATATTAGAAATTTGTGAAAGGTTATTAATAAGAAAAGCCCAACATTACTGAATAGTCAGTGACATCATTATGATGTTTATTGTTTGTTATGTTGTCGAAAATTAAATACAGAAATATATTATGAAGTGCTTCTAGTACACGCTGCAACAATTGCTGCAACAGCTGTGTATTTTTGAAGAGGTCTTAAGAAGACGGTGTGCTGTAAGCAAAGAAACTAGTGAACAGTATCACTAAGCACACCTTGGAAAACTGCGTCACTACTTAGTGCAAAGGACTATCATTGTCACTGCTTACAGTGACGCATTATTTTCAGCTTCGGCAATACGAAAGTGATATCCATGCTGTAGTAGATATAAGAACTTTTTCAAAAGCTTGTCATAACCTATAGTAATTAATGATGACTAATATCCAACCAAAACTGCATGGACCAATCTTACCAATAAAATAAGAAATAAAAAGCATTTTAAAGTGACTACTAATTGCTTATTCCACACCGGATTCAGATATCTGTATTACTTCTAAAGTCAATTTAGTAATTAGAGGTGCCTTGTTATTATATCTAGTATTTTCTTCTCACTCCGATTATTATTGCAAGATTATTTAATCTTGCAATAATAATCGGAGTCATCAGTCATGCATATTTATGCATGACTTTTGACTTACCTTTTAACATCAAAATCTCAAAATAAAATCTTAAACATTTCAAATGAAATTTATATAAAGTAAAAATATTACATTTAATTACATTCGACATTCATCAAATAATCCGTCCATTGGTCTACATTCAAAATTGAATACCAAAAGCCAAATGGACTTTTTCATGAACACGTCATAATAAAATCAGTTTTGTTCCATTTTTAAGGTTCCGTGTGCCTAAAGGAATAAAGGAACCCATTATTCATTAGTACAAGCTTATCTTTTGCCTTTGGACGACTTAGCTGGTAATTGGAATGCCAATACCGATGAAGCCAATTTCCTTTAATATAGTGATCTTTAAAGGTACTTACTCATAGTTAGTTATAATTATTAATTTCATTAAGAATTGAAGTTCTATACAGTGTGTATAGAAAACCCTGTCCGATCCATTAAGGGCTTATTTCTCTCTTAACAAACATGCTAAGAAAAATAAAAATAAAATCTATATCATCGTAAAACACCTACATAATTTTATTAAGTACAGTATTGAAAAGCATTTTTATTCTTATGTTAGCGAAATTTCGCACAGACTAGCAACACTCCACTAAACCTCGGCTTCTTTAATGTATTTATTTTTCTATTATAATTTGTCGGTTTTTCTGTCAAAGGTGCCGCGCCGCGATTCGCCTCCTCGCTCGCTGTATTTGAACCTAGACAACTGCACAGGGTTAGCGATGTGACTATCGATTAAATAAAAATATCGCTGTATGAAATTTTAAGGATGAAAGTTAAATTATTTGTAAAATACAATAAAGACTCTTGCGTACAAAACTCAAACTTTATGTAATTATAGGTTTTCTTTAGAATAAAATATAAAAATAATATATACATAGACTCACGACTGTATCCCCGAAGGGTTGGGCATAGATGTATTATTGCATCACGTTTTACCTGCTAAGTTTTTACACGAGTTTACCGTAGACATTTTACAACTCCGTAACCACGTTGTTGCCGAGAAATACGAAATAAACAAAAACAAATAACATTTTGCACGATCCCTTTAACCTGAGACCCTGAGACCTCTCGATCGCACGCGCCAATTTATTCAATTTAATTCAATTTTATCACTGACTGACGATTTTAATCGAAAATATCGATAAAATTAAAGTCCTTGCTTGCATCCCTACCTATTATTATTGTAACCTTTACCGCGTGCCACAATTTCGTTCTCAGTCTTGCGTTAATGTTACTTTCGTTCGGACGCCATTGAGTGTTTTCTCTATTAGCTATGTCGTATTCAAACGCTGAATACTTTATCATGTTCATGTGTAGGTAAGAGTGAAGGGAATTATGCAGCTGCGCGTAGGGAGCACGAGGAATTGTTCTCTAGACCACGAGGTTTAGCAGTCTCGTCGGATCACACCTTCGCACACGCGTGTGCAATACGGGCATAGTGTTCGTGCTAATTTATGAAAATGGTACCGAATGTGTTACGTTGGAGGTGGATATGTAGAGTACGACCAACGCAGCTTACAACAAGTTAATATTTTAAGTTATTAGAAACTTTGATATGATAAGTTAAATTAGAATACTCTGTGACGTCTTAAGAAGTTCGAGGTTACTATGCTATGACATCAGCACGTGCAATGAGGCGAGCGGATTATATCAAAGAATTTGACCGACCTTGCCGGCAAACTTTTGTGCCCGCATATACCAAAACTGCGGCGTGGCGCGCGGTGGCGTCGGTGAACCTCAATGGACTTTAGTGATACCTAGTTATTATGATTTATGAATTGTCGGTGTTGCCATGGGTAATCAATAAATATATTATTTTAAATAAATAAAAATTATCTGGGTAATTTATTTCATATGTTTTATAAAACGATGACACCTACGTGCTCATAATAAGCTACTGCATAACACTTTTAACGATCGGACGGGATTTATTATACACTGTATAGAGAAATCTTTTTTTGGCTTTTGAATAACAATTGTAGTCCTAATATTATAAATGTGAATATGAGTTTGTTTGTATGTTTGTTATGCTTTCACGCCTTAACTACTTGACCGCTTATCATAAAATTTCGCGTACACATTGTCAGGGGAACAGAGAAGGACATAGGCTCGAGTAAATGTAGGTTAGGTTAGTAACAGTCGGCGGGGTTGCGATTGCATATGAAAGTGATTCGCGCGGCCCCGCCGATTGCGTTATGTCTAGGAACACCGTGGTAGTTTTAGTCAGTATTACCGGGATGTCGCTCACCATCTTTCCCCGGCGAATCCGACATAACCTCTCTGTTGCCCCGCAGCGAGGTGTGCGTCAATGCATTCCCCCACGTAAGAGAAAAAAAGTTTAGTAAAAGCACTTTTTTCTTGATAAAAGGTAGCCAACGTCCTTTTCATGATGATCGGTCTTATTAAGGGTATGAAATCGTAACAAATAAACTCACATTCGCATTTATAATGTTGGCTTCAGGATATGACGAATATACCAAATTATTATGAAACGAGTATTATGAAAATATAATAAATATAGCCTACGAAACAGTCAAACCTTTATCAAAAATCGTCCTGTCACACACTCTTTTTTGGGTTTAAGTTTGAAAGCATTTACGCAATCAGCTTGAATTTCCGACGCGGATATGAAATTCCTGGCCAGCACCACTTTTGCTTATATCCCTGTGCTCGCTTTCTGCTTTAGAGCTATATGTTCCCATATTTGTTTGTTTGAATGTATTTGCAAAGTCCAGCTATTAGATTTTCTCTGAATTGTTACAATTTGGTAAATATTCTAGGACACTGATGACGTGTGTAATTTCTATATTCTGCGTATAACAGAAAGGTATATATGAGGTATTTAGTTATGAGTTTGCCGTTTATATTCTACATCTAATTTCGTGGTTACATAATGCAATGGTTATTTTATAAATTCTGTTAATATTTAGAGAATAGAATATATTATGTATATTAATATATAGATAATATATTTTTTACTGCCCCAAATCAAAACCCAGTAAGGGACATTTTTCCAGAAATCAATTTTTTTGCATATTTCGTACTTTCATAGTAAATCACGTTGAATTGTGAAGATACCTGCTAAAATCTTACAAATAACAGATATTTCGACAGCTTGAAACCTAGTAAGTGCACTATACACTCTCAAAAAACCAGATCAAAAACCTAGTAACTCGCCTTTACCACGTCAAAACCTAGCAAGTCATATGCACTTACTTAGGTTTTGTTACGGTGAATGCGGCTAGGTACTAGGTTTTTGAAATGGAACGCGACACGTGAGTGGAGTTTGGATTACCGCTTGCCGCTCGCGCCGATGCACCCACGGCTCGTTTCCGCCACATACGTCGTTATAACGTAATTTTTTTCATTGGGGTCATTACATAAATCGAAGTGTCACTGTGTGTTTGTTTTTGTAACTATCACTAAAATGAGCCGGCCTTACCAATTTTATCGTGCAAAAAGAATATTATTTAACGTGCTGAACGATGACAGGTCCCAACAAGCCTCCGTCGAGGATGACGTGGTTTAAGTAAATAATAATAATAATAATTAATTTAAAAATGAAATTACATTGTAGTTATACACACAGTCTTATTGCTATACACGATGACAGTATACATTAACTAGAGCAGCGATAGCTCAGTGTGGAGACCAACAGACTGCAATGCAGAGGGTCTCGAGTTCGAACCCACGTCACGCACCTCTGACTTTCGGAAGTTATGTGACTTTTCGAAATTATGTGCGTATTGATTGACAATTATCGCCTGCTCCGTGCCTCGGAGAGCACGTTAAGCCGTCGGTCCCGGCTGCCATGAACATCTATGGCAGTCGTTATTGGGAGAGTGTCGACACAAAAGATCCCACTGGGTCGAAGTGTCGCCGGTCTGCACTAACTGGCCGCCACATAAGATACATGATACATACATTAACTACAATAATGGTGGGTGGACTCCTGTTCTCCTAGATAGGCTACTGAGCAGCTTGTGTTAATATAAATTGAATTGTTATATCTAGCTTTGATGGTCTATTTTCAGAGAGTTTTTAATAAACTCTCTGAGAATAGACCATCAAAGCTATATAGACTGCTTTGATTCTGTGGGGTTTTTGAAACTGCTATGTGACTTATTGGTTAACCGTATACGATTATATTATACCTAATTAAAGTTTGCGTATTTCATCACATGATTTTTACACTTTCAACTTTCGGGTTGCATGATATTTATATAAAGAACTTTATATAAATGGGAAATCATAAATTATTTGTACGGTCAGTGTGACTTTGTTTGAACGTTAAGCAAGTGTGAAGGAAATAATGCATAGATCACAACTTTTGTAAGCGTAGGTAAGCTTGGTATGGTTATGTGGTGGTGTTGTAATAGCATGTATTTTGCTCAGATTTGCTTCAGATTACCCGCAAATGATTGCACGTTACCTAAACCTTCCACTTCGTCTCATACTAACACTGGGAATAGCTGTACTAATAATACTAGACGACATAGAACTAATTACTCCTAGCGATTTGGACGATTCTCTTGCAGACCCTGATTACTTATTTCCGTCATTCCGATTCGGACGTCAATACTATCAGATTTTAAAATTTTCTTACGAGCGCGCCATATGAGGATTTGAATCGAAATGAAATTTCTAATAGCAACCCAAAAACTACATTTGCGGCGGCATATCCCAGTCCAATTTTTACAAGCGACGACCAAGTAGAAAATTTTATGCCTTAAAGCGAATCACCGTCTATAATTAATGGTCACCTACCTTTACTTAGCGCCTCTAATCACACCTCTACTAATAAATATTTAAAGCAAAAAGCCAAGCACTCTATTATATTAAGCAGTTGCAATTGGAAATGCAAAAGAAAATGTAGTCAATTTACACTTGCAGACCGAAAGATTATTTAGGAAGAATACTGGAATTAAAACATTATACATGTATGAAGTTAAACTAATTACCACTTTGTTGCAGATTTGAGGAGACGTGCATAGAGCGGGATTTTAATAAGAAAAATTGTTACATGCCTACCAAGTCTTATAATAAATCCAAGAGCAATAAATAATAATATAATAATAATAATATTCTATTACATACACACAACACCATCTAGCCCAAACTAAGCAGAGCTTCTTGTACTATGGGTACTAGACAATGGATAAACATACATATATACTTTTTCTTGTAAATACATACTTATTATACATAGAAACACCCAGACCAAGACAAACATCCATGTTCATGCACACAAATGTTTGACTTGTGCGGGAATCGAACCCGCGACCTCAGGCGTGGCAGTCAGTTACACTAACCATTACGCCATCGAGGCCGACAAAAAATGACAAAAATGCAACAAAAAAGGAAGAAATTATTAATAAACTCGTGTCTGTTATGCCTGAATCACGTAAGGCATTCTGGTTGAATCTACCAACAAACAATTCGTCAGTTGATCTAATAAGTGGAGGTGAAATGCTAGCAGAAGCTATGTAATGATAATTAATTAATGAATAAATTAATTATATTCTAATCTTTTTATTTAATTTAATCTGTTTAATAATAATATATATAAACAAAATAAATTATACAAAAATCATTTTTATTATTTTGGCTCCAAGAAACCTGCATATAATTGATTAGAATACATGGCACTATATTCACAATCCCCATTTCAAAACACAGCAACTGCTTATACTAGGTTTTGAAATGGGTCAAGATAGAGACAAAAAATGAGATTGTTCATTTTCAAAGTTAGTAAGGGGTATAAAACATGCAATATATGTACATAACTATTGAAATATTTTACTCATTATGTAATCAGTGGTTACTACATATATCCAATAAATACCAATTTTTTACTTTAACACAAAACATTT
Source organism: Catocala fraxini (assembly GCA_930367265.1). Taxonomy (NCBI): domain Eukaryota; kingdom Metazoa; phylum Arthropoda; class Insecta; order Lepidoptera; family Erebidae; genus Catocala; species Catocala fraxini. The sequence continues at coordinate 12,239,391 of OV884046.1, forward strand.
GTTAAGACTTGTCTGTTTTATGTTTTTGCGCTCTCCAGTAGAATTAGTTAAAAAGCACTTACTGGGTTTTGATTTGGGACAGCCGTAATACGTGAAGCAAAAATTTTGTACCCCCTTTTACGAAAATTGCGCGGACGGAAGAGTATGAAATTTGGCACAGTTATAATTTATATGGAGGGGTGAATGTTAATATTTTTATAAAATATGCATTAAAATATATTAAATTAATGGAAAAACACGACACGCACACAACCATTTATTTGACACACGCAGTCGAATCGCGTTCGTAGTATGTCAGCATTGTTCGTCTGACGTCGTGCAATTCTTCGTAACTATGGTTACATATACCTTATTTATATGTAATAAAGAAAAAAGAAAACAAAGTAGCAAGCTTAGGAATATCGTCAACGAAAGAGTATAGCTAAGTAAATAATAATTTGTTTGAAAAAGATGGGTAAATTAACTTGTATAGTCTTGGCGAAATGTAAATGAAATGTGATTATAAGGGTAAAGTTATAGACAGTAAAACTTTAATAACGATCAAACTTAAAATTTAAATCAATTATGGTCAAATTTTGACCACTAGGCGATCGCTAGTATTATTAATAACACGTATTATTAATAATAAATATCAGTAACCTTTTATACAACTTGTATTTAATGTTATAGCGCTTAGAGTATGCCTGGATACGAATACAGGCAGACCCTAAGCGCTACAACTTTTTCAATTCGGCTTATAATTACGACGAATCGAAATATCCATACACGACCTTTAAACAACTACCATTATGTAATCACGATGGTTGTTGTTCAAGGGTTGTATATGGACTCATTAATGTTTTTGATGGTCCTAACTTACAAAAATTATATCTTAACTTAAAATTCATAGTGCCATATGCTTTTATTCTGATATATATTTATTATGTTATGTGTAACATAGACATAGACATATATTTATTGCATAAAACTATGTGTAAAATGGTGTTACATAATATTAGAATCAACAGTTATCCATTCGGGTATTGGATCTTTGCATTTGTTATTTCTAGTAAACATCAAGAAATACTAAAGACTATACATATTATTAATTATCAAAAAATTCCCTTAGACTATAGAAGGCATTATTAATAAGCCATTTATTTAATGCATTTTTAAACATATTGCCATTTAATTGTTTTATGTATACATGATTAAACACAAGCGCAAACTAAATATAAGCGCTTTTATAATAGATTAGATGTTTCCGCGGTTTCACCCGTACCAAACAAACAAATAATCTCTTCAGCTTTATAATATTAAGTATAGATATCATTGTTTATAATAGAGAGGTTAATATTATATTCATATTTACTGCGAATATTTAATTTAGGGTCCACCTTAAAATAAAAAAAATCGATATTAAATTTTACAAATAGGCAGAACTGCAGTATGTAATACTCGTCGATGTTAGAAACCCTTTGTCTTTGGCTTAATGTGTGTGTTTTGCATGTTGTATATAATGCGCAAACATTTAACAACACAGATAGATCAGCAGTTAACGGTAGTTTTCATTCTGATATGTTACGTTAGGTATTGGTTAAATGAAGTAATTTTGATATTATCAAATCGCATTCTTAAATAGCGAGCACCAAGTGATCGCCTCGCCACTGCCAAGTGTTGTGTGTTCAATCTCAAGTGGGACTAATATTTGTGTGTTCTTTGTATCCATTGTTTAAATGTTTATAAAGTACCCGTGATTCAGAAATTGTTATTACTGCTGAATTTGTCTTTTGTCAAAACCAAATTATTAATGGTATTAATGACGGTAAGGTAATTTTAGAATTTCTATAAAGTCGGTAAATTCCGTATGTTAAATGGTTTACTAACGCAAGTTTGTTAGCGAAAAATAAAACACGCAAATAATTTATACAGCGACTTTAGCATGAATGTCATGCAGTAAAATTGATATATGTAATTGACACCATAAAAAAACAAGTTGATTGATCTCTTATTTATTAAGTAGGACAGAAACTGTTGGACTCTCTCTCGTGAACTCGTGAATACAAAGACTATCGCATCAATAATACACCTTAGCTACAAATAAGTACCTACTGTGTGCTTGTTAAATTATAAAAATAGCAAATTATCTATCTTTCCATACGCATTCAATTTTCTCTTTATTGGATACAGAAAATGTTTTCCTTCTACATGGCTTATAAATAAACATGTATGCAAATGTACTCAGTATTTGACTTTATCAAGGGCCTACTCAGCTGAATTAACTTTGGTAACATACTCTTTTAATTTTTCTGCTTCATACTTACGGGCTGCCAGAAGAGTATTTATGATAATATCAGCCCTATATATAAACTTTTTTACTGCTGGGCATGGATCCACCACGTTAGCCCAGTTTTTGCAGAGAAAAAGATTAGTGACTAACGTAAGTGCACATTCAGTAACGACAGCAAACTCACTAACTACTCAAGTTTGAGATTCAGTGTTACTTTATCTCCTGAATAAAAAATAACGATTTTTAATTTGAATTAACATCTGCTCCAATTATGTGTAACTTTTGCTCATAAATTGTCATTTTTGTTGCTATAGTAACATAAGTGTGGATAAATGTCGAATTAATGCCACGTTGTGTGCAATTGTCGGATTGGGCTAAACCATTAGTGCCCAAAGTGGTCCAGGTGGACTTCCAGGGGTCCACGGGAGACTCGACGGGGGTCTACGTTGGGGTGACAAAAAAATGGGGGACCGCAATATATATATATAAATACGAATGGCCAAGGAATATGTTAGAAATGTAGCTGCAGGGGGTCCACCGGAACCTGCTAAATTTTGAAAGTGGTCTATGAGAAAAAAGGTCTGGGACCCTCTGGGCTAAACAATCTAAAGCTATGAGAGTGGATGAATCATGGCGCATAATGTTAGTGAATAAGCAAGAGAGATCTGCCAGGATCGTTGCAAATTGAAATCCGTAGCTACGGCCACCCTCATTAAAAAACATGTAAGAAAATCTGAACAGGACTACAGTAAGTACACGAAATATTGAGCGCAGCTGCTAATAATAGTAGGTATTCTTGTTGAGTGACAGTGCTGAAAGCAAACAAACCGTCAGTTCGACAATATCAGTTTGACTCTTATTACACCAATTGACCAATTTGTATCACGTATGAAGGTAACTGACTTATTTGGATTGTAAGGAAACAAGTCTTTGCGACGAACGCAAGCGTTAGGTACCGTCAGTTCGAGAATATAAATGTCATGATTCTTTTGCCCTTTTAGTTGACTGACTCGCTTAGATCGTTAAGAATATAAAAACTCTTCAGTGGAAAACTAGCATGTCCCTTATGCTGAGAACAGAACGGCGACAGCACGTATACCTGCTAAAGAGTAGTTGATTTTCTGTTCCATAGAATCTAAATGTTTATTACATTTAGCTTCATCATATATATCAGCCCTGTATTAAGCTGTCCCACTGCTAGCACAGGCCTCTTCTCAATGTGACAAGTATAAGGCCGTAGTCCACTGCAAGTTCGCAGACCTCACATATCTTCGAAAACATTATGAAGAAGTTTCAGACAGGTTTCCTCACAATGTTTTCCTTCACCATTAGAGCAAACGATAATAATATAATATACATATGCCTTCGAAATGTCAGAGATGCGCGCCTTGCGATCTTATTCGAGGCTTCTGCGTGACAGTCCAACGGTCTCCCACTAGGCTATTCCTACGATTATTATATTTAACGGAGGACAGAGGGTAGCTTCGTTATCATTCTCCATAGCTAGGTGCAGCTAAATATCGTAGGCGTATGTGGGAATGTGTCGGATCAAATAATAAAGCCAATGTAGGGTAGATACAGATTAATTTTATAATTAGCAAGGAATCACAATCAGCTATCACTTCACAATATCTTTTTATATTACCACGGACCGCGAGACAGTCTCTATGCACACACAGCACTACTGCTCCTAAAACGATGTTATTCGTACGACGGCTCGCAACGAACTGAACTGTCTGTCCGCCGACTGTCAAATCATCCCCTCCCCTGGCGGCCGCAATGTGTAGCATAGATTCTGTCGAACACCAATAGATGGCGTTGGCGTTCCGATTTAAAGTCGATACCGGAAGCGCTATTAGAAAAGCTTACCATACAAAAAAATGCATGAAGGTTTCTAATCTTTTCGATTACAGTAGATCGGTTTTCTGACCTGCTTAGGAAGGTGCTATTTTGACACCAAGAATTTCAGTCGTTTTTATTTTTTAGTTTTACAGGACGACAATTTCTCACACGAGACTGAATCTAAATATAGCTAGTTTAATATAACAGTGATATACGTTTACTTAAGCGTCGTGTTAAATTACAATATGTTCATCGATCAGACGGCGCTACTATTTACTGTGACACTATTGTGTGTTAGTCGAATGGACAATGGGGTTAAACGCGCACGCATTGTACACAGAGCGCACTGACTGAGATTGACGTTTGTGTCAGTTCAAATCACTGTGGAAACAGAAAATTCTAAGCGGGCAAGCCGGGTTAAGTGACACGTATAGTTTTGCGCTTATATTTGTAGCCAGATCTGAAACTTGGGTCAGAAAATGTATTACTGGGCCTGTCAGTTTATCCTAACTAATATTATAAATGCAAACGTGAGTTTATTTGTTAAGCTTCACCACCATAACTACTCGACCGATCATCATAAAATTTTACAGACACGTTGCTAGGAGTACAGGAATGGTCAAAAGGGACCTTTCATCTAGTAAGAAGTACTGTTTCCGAGGGCTAGAAATTTATTGAAAATACTTTTAAGACTACGAGCGTAGCCGTAGGCAAAATTTAGTACAAAATATCTATATTATATTGTATTAGTACAAAAGTGCCTCCGTGCCTCGGAGAGCACGTTAATCCGTCGGTCCCGGCTGCCATGAACATCTATAATGACAGTCGTTATTGGGAAAGTCAGTCAACCCTCTAATATCCTGACACTGGTCTAGCCTTAGGGTATTGTTAGCCTTCGGGTTGCGGAGGTCAGGTGGCAGCCGCTCCGTGTAAAAACTGATATCCAGTCAAATTCGGTTAGACCAGAAAAGCCGACCCCAAGTGACTTGGAAATAATAAAGGCTAAGAGAGAAGATTGTATTAGTACAAAATATTTATATACCTACATACTAGTAAATATTTTTCTTTCAACTTACCTTATATTAGAAGGAAAGGCAACCAAAATCAAGATTAACAACACTGTAGACGTAGTTTCAATAATTTAATAATCCATACAAAGCTAGAACATAGATTGTCGTGTCCGACAAAAAAACCACCTCTAACAAAATAAGAACCGCAGAAAAAAAGAACACAATATTGCAATGTAATCCTTCGGTTGCGTGTACAACTTCTAATGGAAAAACTAAGCGAACTCTGATTTTGTTTCACTATGTTCCGCAGGATCATTTTTCCTGTTTTTACGAAGGTTTACTTCATTCCTTTTTTGTTTATAAGTGTAGCATTCCGTTGAGGTGTTCGTGTATTAACGTGCGTGCGTTTTCAACATATGTTAGGGTGTTTACATACCGGGCGTATTTTCGGAGCGTATGAGTTCGTAGGAAGTTCGCATTTCATTACAACCGAACGCGTCTATTCAAGCATATTCGCATGAGCCAGTTTGGGTCAGTCAATATTAATTTGAATTCCAATGAAGAATTCAAGCGGATACACGCTCTTTTATTCTTTCTGTAACACCTGTGCGACCAGGTAAGGCAATGTCGCTCTAGGAGTAATTTCTGTATTGCGGGGACTTCACAAATATTTAAACAACGGACCTAAAACCTTCATGTTTTTTTTATGGAGATAGAACCTATAACACTCACCATACTTGCTTTTACTATGATACCTTTTTAATTACTGTGTTATTTGCTTATATCATGTGTTGAATCCTCTGCTAGGCCAGCTTTATTTAAAGAGCCAGAGAGAAACAGTCAATTTGTATAACGCAAGAAGCTGATTCGGGTTACATGTGCAAGCTACTCATGCGGAATACCTACTAGCAGGGTTGACTCGCGTCGGCGTTTTGACGGTGCAACTTTGGCGGGAATAGTTAAAGCTACTAATCGATCTGATAGACGCTTATAGATAGAATAGGTTAGCGCTCAATCTATTTTACTAATAGTACAACGATCAAAGTATATATATATATTTTTTTTTATTGAGCAGCGATATCTCAGTGTGGGGATGAATAGCTCAATGCAGAGGGTCTCGGATTCGAACCCACGGCGCGCACACTTTCAGAAGTTATATGACTTTTCGAAATTATGTGCGTATTGATTGACAATTATCGGCTGCTCCGTGCCTCGGAGAGCACGTTAAGCCGTCGGTCCCGGCTGCCATGAACATCTATGGCAGTCGTTATTGGGAGAGTATCGACACAAAAGATCCCACTGGGTCGAAGTATCGCCGGTCTGCACTGACTGGCTCACACATAAGATACAAGATACCCTAAATTATTGAATAAATCAATATTTAATCAATAATTTGTTAATAGCTGCCCAGATGCTGATATATTCTCAGGAAAAATTACCGAACTTATTTCGAGTTTAATAAAGAACAGTGATTCAACTATGTAATACGCTGCCTGTAGAATAACTATACAGAATTTTATTTGTCTTGTATTTTCTGACATTGTGTGGGCATTTTGGTGTGTACACTATAAGTTTATACTATAGTTAAAAATAAATAGTCAATCGATTCATAATATACTATCTGATCGAAATATCTCCATACTCCAATATCCAGCCAAGTGAAGCGGCCGTTAAATAAAGCACTAGCTATCACGTAAGGTATACGTATCAGAAAAATACAATCAAGATAAGAACCCTCCAACCGCTGATTCAAACCTCAAAAAAATCATTCTATCGAATTTCACGAAAAACCCGTCCAAAGGAGGTAACTAGGTACATAGCTACATAGGGAAAAATCCCACTCGAATCCATTGTAGTGTAGCATTCGGGGTCTTCAAGCGCCGCCCGATAATTCCCTGTCACCGATCCATTGTGGCCGCTCCGAAAGGGTTTTTGCACGGCACTCGGACCGAAGTTCAATGTTTCCCGGGGAAAATTGAAATTCGATATTTTGTGGCCACTATATACGTGATTATGGATGCCTTAAATGTGAAGGTTAAAAAGGTGAACAGACGGGTTGAATGTGTTTGTGGAAATGAAATGATATGATTTCTTTTTATATGATACCAGCTTTTGTCTGTGGTTTTATCCGCATGAATCTCAGGGAAAGGTGTAAAGGGATAACAAGTTTCTTTGTACACCGAAAGGTTTTCTGTTAATTATGTCTGGTATTCCAAAAATTTACATTCTAATGTACAAAACAATTATAAAGATACAAGATATAAAACTGATCTAATTCTAAATAGCAACTCAAAATGATATGCATGTATGCTACATAAGGTCTATTATACGGGCGGCTTAAACAACTCTTGACAACAGGTTGGCCACTAACCACACGAAAAGAAAGAAAGAAGAAGGTTGATGCCATTAAAAATAATTGATAATTAATTAATTTAAAAGGTCACATGAACAAATAATGAAATTATTTGTGCCACAATACGATGGTCACTTTAAACGTATTTTATTAATTTAGAAACACTATTTATAAAAATATGATAAACCAAATTTATAACATAGACGGTAGGGCAAAAGGTAATAAAGCTCGAGAATGTTAATAAAACGCTCCGTATAAATCTGTGTAATGTAAATACATTATTTTAATCATAAACATAAGGAATGAAGATGCTATGTTCCGATTCATGTATCTTCATTAGATAAATATCAAAATAATATCCTATCATTCTATTACATACACACAACACTATCTAGCCCAAACTAAGCAGAGCTTGTACTATGAGTACTAGAAAATGGATAAACATACATGTATATGTACTTTTTTTTGTAAATACCTACATATTATACATAGAAACACTCAGATCAAGACAAACATTCATGTTCATGCACAGAAATGTTTGACTTGAGCGAGAATCGAACCCGCGACTTCAGGCGTGGCGGTCGGTTACACTGACCGCTACGCCATCGAGGCCGACAAATGTCAAAATTAAATCATAATTAAAAAAGAAATACATATGTATATAATTGCATAGCATGATATCATTATCTCTTGAGCTTACACGAGAACATATTCGATATACTAGATTTATACCAGACACCCTCAGTGTCGTAGCGGTAGGGAAAGCGCCTGCTGTGGTGTGATGAGGCCTCGGGATCCAGAGATAGTAAGTGTCATTGTGTATTTTTTTAATCTTATTAAATGGACGGTGTCTTGCCTTGTTACCTATAGACGACAAAACGCTCGCCTTGTGTTACATAGGAACTAACCTAACCATACTTACTTACATAGAGTTACGCCCATATCCCAAGGGTACGTAGATGTATATTTATTACTCTTCGCATACTATAATTTTATATCGCACATAGTAAAGCCCTAACATAAAGCTGACAAAATGCAAGTGTCATATACCTTTGCCTAGTTAAGGTGTCTATGGCCCATGTTCATCTACATGTTTTTTTTATACAACTAAGGTGGCAAACAAACATACGGCTCACCTGATGATGGTCATCGTAGCCTATAGACGCCTGCAATACCAGAGGCAATACTTGCGCGTTGCTGATCCTTTAGGAAAGGAAGAAGAGAAAAAGGAAGTGGGAAGGTGAAAGAGCGGGAAGGGGAAAAGAAGGTAATTGGGCTTCCGGCACTCTCACTTACCGAACGAAACACAACAGTAGAAATACTGCTATTTCACGTCGATATTCTGTGAGAGGGTAGTCCTTCCCTGGTCGAGCCGGCCCATTCATGCTGAAATCAGCGAGGCTCTCTTTAATTTTTTGTATATAAGATAAAGCTAATCAACACACATAATGCTTGACTTCAAGGCAGCAAATCATGATAAAACACGCACCGAATTTCAAGTTAGACTGTCAGTAATACAACTGTATAAACCGCATTCAATTTTGTTAAGTATTTTTCCGTGATGCGCCTACAAACATACAGCCAGGCAGACACAAATTCAAAAAATAATTGCATTGGCTTCGATAGCTCCTATGTTCATCAGAGCTATAGAAGCCTCCTTACATATTTATTCTTAAGCATCTCCTATGTAAAGACATCGACTAGTTACAATTATATGTATAGACAACTGATTATGAATCAAAAAATCGCAACGAGTGAACCACCTTTTTTAATTCTCATTATATTCACCCATAACCACAATTTACGTAGTCATTACTGCCAACACAAATTCTTCAAAAGGAGCTAATTAAGCCTGTGTATATTTTTACTTCAAACGCTGATTGAAAAGGCCTAATTGGGAACACCACAGAGGCTCGGCAATCAATGACGTTCAGTGTAAACCGTACCGTCGAAAAGCTTGACGTCCTCAATAGAGGATTTAGTGATAATTAAGGCACCTATGATGTGCTTATATTGGTTGTACGTTCGTGTATTGAAAGTATGATGTTTTCAGGTTGAGTTGAAACATAAATGAAATGCGTTCAAGGCATGTAAAATGCTTTTCTGCGTGTGGGTGTCGAGTAATTAGCGAAATTATTCCTTTCAATAATATGTTTTTTCAGTAGTGCCGCGTAGGTTTTCATAGAATTCTGTTGCGAATGTGTTATGAAAATGGCTTCTTAATTCTGTTATTATTTGTATAAGTAAGCGTTTACAGCCTCCGTAGCGCAATGTTTATCGACTGCGACTAAAGTATACTTCGTTTTTTCAGACAACTCTCACTTCAAGAGTAATTTCTACAGAAATGACATGTGATACATCATAGGGACCTTTGAAACAAACAACGGTCATAAAAAAAGGGATTGAACCTACAACACTTGGCGCAGATCGCAGTTGACTAAATCCACTACGCCATCGTTATTCGGTTGTCATTATAAGTCTAAGCATATACTGCCTTCATAAAATCTCGGGCAAAACATTATGGATTTTGCTGTTAGGCAATTCTTAGTCAGCCATCATGGAGTCTGGAAATGAGTCTAGCACAGCAATATCAAAATTAAATGAAAATGAAAATCTTTATTTGTTTTTAAATAGTTACATTCGTTATAAATGAGACATCCCCAGTAAATAATTGATAATACTTGTGTTGGGGTTCACTCTTACTACGCTCTAAAAACATAACTGGCGAAATATCGGTGTAATACACCTTCTGCGTGACAGACTTACGTTTCTACATACCAAAGTATGTAAAAAAGAAACAAAGTGTGTATGATATTGAACGCTTTTTCAGTAGTAATCTTTGTTAAAATTAATTATTTAACCAATAAATATAGCGTTTGAAATTTTAAATGTTTAATATGTTGATTACTGAATCAGGCCTAAACTACTAAATGAGTTTTAATGAACCTAAACAGAGATTGTTGTGATCTCACAACAATCTCTGTTTAGGCCTCATAATGATTACTTTTACGATTATACTCATGGTCTCATTTGATTCAAAGAAATGATTTAAAATAATGGCCATGAGTTTCTTTCTTACAGGTTTCTCCTCATAGGCTCTACTCTTTGCCTGAACCTAACAACTAACCTAAATGTAGCTTCAGTAACTTAGTAAACTCACTTAATAGACTTTGAGACCTACAATAATAAATGATTTTGGACTTTGACTATGACTAGAACGAAGTCAGACCTCGTTTTAAGTTTAACTTTTCTTAAACCGTAATGGACACACATAGTTTTGAATTTTTGATAAAACGATTGATTAATAGAGGCAGTAGTGCTGACAATATACACACATGCTATGAGAAACCAAATTGCAAAAAATAATTAAGAAATGAATATGGCGTTGTTGCGGAAATATTGATAATTGTTTGCAGAAACCCTTTGGCAGCTATATTATAGACGCCAACACATTCAATTAATGTTCAATAATGCGGAATACTAGATTAATTATTAAACGCCTGTGGGAACTTATTAAATCCCTACTAATATATCTAACCTAGATTTTGCCCACAGTTTCACTCGCGTACATGCAGATTTTGCCAAAAATATTATATCCCTCGGCAGCACGAACTTTTTTGGATAAAAGGTACCTTATCTCCATTTCTGTATCCTTAACAACGTGTTTATGAAATTTAATGATAATAAGTCGAGAAGTCAAGGCGTGAAAGTGTAACAAACAAACTCACATTATATTGATAAAACACACCTTAAATATTATCTAGGATCGAAACGCAAAAGAGACTATTGGTCTTAAGAAATGTTGTCTGATTATCTGTTGTTTGTTTAAGCATCATATAGAAACCACAGAACAGATTTTGCTGACTTATATACAGTTAAGACTGCACTGACTGAGCAGCGATAGCTCAGTGGGGAGACCTCAGACTGCAATGCAGAAGGTCTCGGGTTCGAACCCACGTCGCGCACCTCTGACTTTCGGAAGTTATATGACTTTTCGAAATAATGTGCGTATTGATTGACAATTATCGCCTGCTCCGTGCCTCGGAGAGCACGTTAATCCGTCGGTCCCGGCTGCCATGAACATCTATAATGACAGTCGTTATTGGGAAAGTCAGTACCCTCTAATATCCTGACACTGGTCTAGCCTTAGGGTATCGTTAGCCTTCGGGCTGCGGAGGTCAGGTGGCAGCCGCTCCGTGTAAAAACTGATATCCAGTCAAATCCGGTTAGACCAGAAAAGCCGACCCCAAGTAACTTGGGAATAATAAAGGCTAAGAGAGAAGATATACAGTTAAGACTGCGCCGAGCGAAAACAGCCAAAACAGGCTGTTACAGTTAAGTTGATAAAATCAACACTTTTTGTTTAATACAAATATAAAATATACATTTACCATAACAATGAATGTGTTTACAATTACTCCGTGTAAAAAACTTAAATTAATTAATATTTTCGCCTACAAAATTACGTAAATTTGTACGAATAATGCAAAACGTAAGCTCGTGTTACGTGATGTTTAGATTATAACAGTAGAAATCTATCCTATTTTACAGCTTAAACGAAACATAAATAGTTATATTACAATTTGTCCGTCCCAAATATTAAAGTTATTGGTTGACAATAAAGATACATATTTATCAAAATACCACTTCAAATCCTCCATACAATTTTAATATATTGTATATGAATATTAATATATATGAATATCGAGCTCTGTCATTCAGTCCAACCACGTCTTACGCTCGGCGCAGTCTTCTTCTTATTACTTAAGAGACATCATCCACTTTATTTTACTCAAACATCTCCAAGACCTCTAGATCTTATTCTTACAGTAGTGTTAATGCGTCTCCACAATTATACTGAGCTAATTGCATACTATCCAAGCTTGCCAGAAGTTTTATTGTTCCTTTGAATTATTTGCGAAGTTTAGATAAACTGCAGTTGACTTTAATAGACACATGAAAATAAGTGCTGCAGTGGAATCCAAGCTTAAATTGAATTGGATTAAGTTTGGTGTGACAATAATGGTTTATGGCATCTCGCCAGTTATACAAGTGTAACATGAGAAAATAAATGTGTTATTGACTGATTGACGTATAGTTCTTGCAACTCACGAAGGCGAGCGGGCTTTGTTTATAGTAAACACGTAGTTGAACGTGTACATGCACAGTGCGGTAGTATGCGTGTTTGACAGAGCGCGCGCGCGGTCAGTTGTGAGCGACATTTACACACACACATACATATACGCATTTACCACAAATGAAGCTCGCCTCGCTCGCCTTCGTTAGTTGCAAGAACTATATCAATGCACTACTTACTTTCTACTTACTTTCTACTTACTTTACTTTTACTTTCTTACAGTTTTATCTTAAATAAGAAAGAATTTTAATATTTATCTTCTTAGGCTGTGAGTATATCTTTATATATATAATTCTACTGTACGTGTGTATGTCACTGAACTCCTCCTAAAGGGCTGGACCGATTTTGATAAAAAAAATTGTGTGTTCATGTGGATTCGAGGATGGTTTAGATTTGGGTATTTTGTTTTTTTTTTCGTTTGTACAGGACGACGTCTTTCGGAACAGCTAGTATAGTATATATTAGAGTTGCAATGATTTTATAGAGACAAATATAGGATTGCTCTAATAAGTCGAAGAATTTTACAGGGTTAGTAGCAAATCCACAGTTGAGATGCGGTAGAATTAATTGTAGGTAGTTTTACATCAAAATTTCACCAGCCGTATATTAGGTTTTACATAATAGTGCAGCATTAGTGCAGCTAATGAAAATTCCCTAACAAACAAAGTTAGTAACACTTACACTCGGGTTCTATAATTTTGCCCAACAAAGCTCGCTAGACGAGTTTCATCGAGCGTCAACAGAATTTATGAAGTATATATATATATTAGTTTATTATAGCTTATTAGACTCTTAATGTATTGATTTTGCTGGAGCCTTGTAAAGTGAAAGGCTACTGTAAAGTATACTTTTTGTACATGAGATAATAAGTACTCATCATTTTGTTTCTGTATGTAGATTGAACATTTGAAGAACCTAGGGGTCTATTTAAGTCACTGCAGCATTCTAAACTCTGGTATGGTGTGAATATCTTGACTGCCAAGGTGGTGTAGTGCTTTAAGTGTTTCCTTGTCACTGCTACTGCGCTAAGTGTTATGAATTCATCCCCACATGAAACCAACATTTGTGTAATCCACAAATAGTAACGACGAGTCTGGGTGTTGTTGTGGTCTGTTGTTTATAAATTTCTAAAGTCGCCCACCATAATGGATAATTCCATTATGGCGGGCGACTTCGTTTGAAACTTTGTTTGATGCAAGAGGGGTTTTAGAATATATGTATTTTGACTGCACGGTTGCTGTATTTCACTAGCTATATTCTATTCTGCACGGATGGCTTAGTGGTTAAGGTGGTCGCCTCGCCACTACCGTTGCACCGACTGTTGTGGGTTCGAATCCCACACGGGACAAAACTTTGTGTGATCCACAAATGGTTGTTCCGAGTCTGGATGTTCTTTGTATGAATGTTTGTAATTCTTCCGCTATACAGGACTTACGCTCGAAGCAGGAGGGGCTTTAAAAATACATTTATAAGTTTATCCAACCATGGCTAGAACCTATTAATTTTGTATACTAATCAACAGTCAACCCCACCTACAATAGCTTGTTAAAACTCACGTCACATAAATCCGCCGTCAATTCAGCACTGAAGGCATCTAATTCAATCAATGTCAATCAGCGACTGTTAATTAAAATATGTGACAAGCCTGTCATGTGGCGGGTTATTATAAAACGCGACGTGTGAATAAGATATTAATAAATGAGCGGACATTTTAAGCAATTATTTTTATTCAGCATGCTTGTTAATTGCCTAGCCATATCTATCTAGCCATATCATAGCCTAGTGCTCTCCGAGGCACGGAGCAGGCGATAATTGTCAATCAATACGCACATAATTTCGAAAAGTCATATAACTTCCGAAAGTCAGAGGTGCGCGACGTGGTGGGTTCAAACCGGAGACCCTCTGCATTGCAGTCTGTTGGTCTCCCCACTGAGCTATTAATTATCGATTAAATCGAATGTTAGAAGATCGATATAAAGCAAGATGTGTAGCTTTAAAGTACTGCCGCGACGATCTATCCCATTGAGACATTATGAAAATAAGGCAACAATAAGGCAACGAAGGTATGAACTGTAAATACTTACGTAAATAAGTATTTTAATCATTTCATACACAAGGTAGGTATTTTACTCGGCATATATTAATATATGCCGAGTAAAATACGACGACTCGATGGCGTAGTGGTCAGTGTAACCGACTGCCACGCCTGAGGTCGTGGGTTCGATTCCCACACAAATCAAACATTTGTGTGCATGAACATGGATGTTTGTCTTGGTCTGGGTGTTTCTATGTATAATATGTATATATTTACAAAAAAAAAAGTATATATGTATGTTTATCCATTGTCTAGTACCCATAGTACAAGCTCTGCTTAATTTGGGCTAGATGGTGTTGTGTGTATGTGATAGAATATTATTATTATTATATGCGTTCTGAACAAAGGGCATAACAGACTCTCCTATTTTACAGTCACCCACGATAGACAACGGTTTTTCAAAAGCAGTAGAACTTACACATGCCTATGAGTAGCTGTTAATACCTACCCTTCAGGTGTAGTATAACGCACTCTTAATAAAACAGAGACTTCAGATCAGATCTCAGTATTTTGGATTAAACAAATTTGAACTCTACTGCAATGATTTAACACAAATATAATATTAAAATTTAACATAGGCAATACAGAGTTCAAATTGCCTTGCTTTCAAATTTCGAGTTAAGTCGCTGTTTTATTAAGAGTGCGATAATTGTTTTTAACTTTATCATATTTTAAAGATAAGTTCTTGCACTATGCATATTAATGTATTGCGGAGAATTTAACAAACATTCAAACAACTGTCACAAAGAATACCCAAAATCGGAACAACCATTTGTAAATGACACAAACTTTTATACCGTGTGCGATTCGAACCCATAACACTCGACGCAGTGGCAGTCGCGAGACGACCACTAAAACCACTATGTCATCCTGTTGTGCAGTCAAGTTTCTTTAGATAGGAAAGTAAAGAAAATTTCTAGGTTACACTCATACATATTCCCGAGAAACCTAAAAATTTAACCAAGTATAATTTTAGCTCCCACGTAATACGGCCTCCTAATTGCCGTCTCGAAGCACAGTTCAAATTAATACAACTCAGAATAACCAAATAACACTTTTTCATTCAGTATAACAGTTTATTATAAGGGCTTATAGCAGGCTTCGTTTATAGACTGTTGTTCAACTCGTGTAGTTAATTCTACTCCAGTTTACGTCATAAACTCCTTACCCAATAAAACAAAATCCTTGTAAAATGCACACGTGCAGATTTTTACGAGCCCCTTATTTCAAGGAAAACATACTACACATTAGGCACCCTAAATATTAACCGAAGCGTCAAAATCGTATAATTTCAGTGCCCTAACATGCCAATAAAGTGTTCCTCCCTTTAAAATAATTCACTTTAAAAACATAGCAGACCCTTTTCAAACTAACCGTCTTTTGAGACGAAAATACCATACAAGACAATAATTCATATTCAAATTTAGACGTTATTCACTTAAACATAAAGATGATATTTCTTTAGTGGTGAACTGGCAACTTGGCTAAGATCCCAGATGGGTGCCTGTAATGAAAGAAAGACCGCATGCGGCGTAGCAAATTGCTTTCAGACGACACATTGCATTAGGAGAAGTAAGTACATACTGTTAGGTTATCTAACGCGATTACATATGTACAAAGAACGTGATGCTATGGTAGAAAAGGCTTAAGAGATTGGATTACCAAATCAGATAAGTTTCTTCGGAAAGTGAAACTGGAGATCGTTTGAATTGCTAGAGCGGGTACAATCTTTATTGATCTTAAGGCTAGGTTAAGTTAGGCTTCGAGGGATATTTGAGGTTTAAAATCCGATCAGGCTGGATAGATTTATAATTTATACTAGTCTTGTATTGTTCTATTAGATTCATGTGTAATCACCCAGAGCACGACATAATATGGCGCGTCGAGTATTCGCAGATTACTGTTCGGCGATTGTTGATGAAAATCAAGCAACTCGAGGTATTCAAAACTACATATGATAAATAATATACTTATAAGGATGATATTATACACTCCGTGACAGCGATTCGATTAACAGTCGGATGCTCATAAAGGTTTCGACGTACGAATTTTCTTTTTCATAGCAGTTGCACATCGTTAATTGGCACAGTTACTATAGTAACATATATATTAATGGCGCTGCGCTTTTACTTGAGACGAAAACAAAATTACATTGGTACGTTGCCGATAGATTGGTGTCGAACGCAAGCAGTACCTTCTCTTTGACAGTAAAACAGTCATATTTGGATCGCCTATGTAATTGTCACTGATTCGCTTAGTTGAATTATAAAGAGTTTTAGCGGACCCAACAGATGTCGTCCTACCCGCAAAAAATATCCTAGAATCCAATCACAGCGCCATCTACTGGATCTAGTTGATCCCACCCAAACACACACTATTTATTTCATCTAAATCGATCCAGTTGCTTAGAAGCAGTTCAGTGACATACACATGTACAGAAGAACTATTTACATAAAGACTAGACTTTGCCTGCTGCTTCGCTTATGTAAATGTAGGTTATGTTAATTTGCTATCCCTCGGTAACAGTACTATTTTATGGATAAATTCCCTATTAAAGGACATAGAGAATAGGGACCTATTCTCTATGTCCTTTTTTGTACCCCTGACAACGTGTATGTGGAATTTCATGGTGATCGGTCCAGTGGTTAAGGCGTGAAAGCGTAAAAAAAAACAAACATTCAAACTCATATTCGTTAGGATGATATTAGTTAGGATGATAAGCGGTTGTTTCTAGTTAGAAACTAGAATGTGCCTTGCTCTGTGCTTAATCATAATATTCTGTTACTTCTTCACCTCGCAATTCTTTAGGGATCGGCTTTTTATACTAACTTGAGACAACTATTAATATCCAAAGACTGACTGACATATGACTACTTTAATCCAAAGACTTAAAAATAATTAAATGTTAGACCAGATGTTATAATATTGGAGTACTAAACTACCGAAGTTTACTGTAGATGTTGATAGCTTTATATTTAAACATGTCATCTGACTCTATTTAATTTTAGTAGGTACCTTAGGCTTTTCTAAGCTATGAACTTATTAATCACAAACTTATTAATAACCAAACGCTTTAACTGTGCAAGAAATCTTGTTGCAAATCTGGAAACTTCACCATAATGTTCTTGAACAAGTCTGGAGCCATCCTGGTGGCGAATGGCTAGCCATACTGGACATGGATCTTATGTCAAAAGCCTTTAAAGACTTTGACATAAAATACATGTCCAGTAGCGGAATAATTTATACATATAGCTTATATATTAGACAATTATAGAACGCCACAGCGCATACTTAAACCTATAAGCACCAAGGCTGAAGAAATAATGGCATCCAATAAAAATTCCAACCCATGTTTCTAAAGTGACTAGAATTTTCCAAGCTTATTAAGAACAATGCAAATAGGTTAACAAGTGAAGCGACTTATGTGACATTCATGCAGATAGTCTGACAACATTCTCTCAGAGTACTTATAACTGTACGTTTGATCGTGTTAGATTAGACTTTATTTGAAATAGTCTGTTATCCATATTTGTATATACTTAGGCTATAACACGCGTATTAAGAAAATAATAATAAGTGATAATTGCATTTGATTTAGTCACTTAGCAACTTGTGTAGTATCAGCATATTTGTAAGCAAATTTATCATACACAGTTAACACAATCACTGGAAGACATAAATAAATATATCATTTGTTCTGTCAGTAGAGTAGTAGTGTTACACTAGTGTCTCAAATGTCCACATAAAAATTTTACTTTAGTAATATAAAAAAAGCATAATAGATCACTCTCCTCACTGTCGTCTCCGTACAAAATATAAGTCTAAAACATTAAATTAAGCAGCATTACGGTGGATTAACTTACAAAACAACAAACCCCTTTTGGCATAAAAGCATTATTCAAATACCAACACATCCAAAAATCCTGCATGGACTAGGTATGGAAACTGCAAAAAAATGGTCGAAAACTCGCAGTTTATAGTTTAGTGAACCGATAACAAAAATGTCACAGCTCAGAGCGGCGCGGTTCGTGTGTTCCCGTGTCGTGGCGACCGAAAGCACTTTAGAACTATGTCACACTGGTGCCATTTTGAATGACAGTTTGATATGGCAGAAAGTGCAAGTGAATATTTATCAATAATTGCTTTTTGTGACAAGTAAAATTTGTGTTGGATGATTCATTCCTTGTTTTTTCATTTAGTCTGTGTTAATGTGATGCATAATTGGACATTTAAAACGTTCGTATGAGAGTAAATAAAGGCTTATTGTGCTTTTTTTTAATTATTAGTGTAGTTCTATGTTTTTACAAACCGCTTACCATAGTCTTTGATCGTTTGCAACACTAGGATAACCAAAGCAAGGAGTGTCGCTATGGTACTATTCATATTACATTTATATCACAGTGCCTACTCATGGAGTGTGAAGACCTATAGCCAAGTAAATTAAATGAAACAATTGAATCTAAAGGAATACAGACCTTGATTTTTTTATTCAAAATAATAAACGCTTTCGCCTACTTATCTTTGTTCCAGTCTTCAGAATATAAGCAATAACGGCAAATACATGTCTTCTATTAAATATTCTAGCTACTTAATCCATGAACTATTAACAATAAAATCAAAATCTTCTAGTTTCAAGTTGCAACCTGTCACAATATATCTTGTACGTATTGCGACAGCGTTTGCATCCAACAATACAAATGCGTGCCCTATGTGACCATGTTATCTGGAAACTGATTTATAACCGATCTTGGAATGTGAGAAGTGCGATTCGAATAACATTGATAGGGAGTGAACTCTAGGAATCCAAGGTATGCACGACTTAAATGTTGCCGATCGAAGAATTTGGAATGTATGGGTTTTTGTTGAATATTCTGCTGTGAATCTTTTACATTTTACAGTATCGTACACACACAGTATTTTTATATACTAGCTTTTGTCCGCACCATCAGCCGCTTTTTTCTGGTTAAACGGTATCCTATGTACTTTTCTGTCCCCCTACAATGTGTATGTAAAATTTCATGATGATCGGTCAAGTAGTTAAAGCATGAAAGCGTAACAAACAACCAAACTCACAGTCGCATTTATAATATTAGTTAGGAGTTAGGATTTGCGTCTGCCAAGCAATTTTCTAAGTCTTATACTGCTACTGTTGATCTTCAAATAAAACCTTATAAACACTTCGCCTGACCCGGTAATACTGTCTGATTTATGATACCACGGCGAATTTTAATACGTAGGTCCTGGTCGTAAACACTTGTCCCCTGCGAGAACATTGTAATATTATCTAGGAATAATAGTGACTTTTGTGGAGGCGCACAACAGCTGTTCCAGTGCTATATATATTAAAAAAATAATAACGTGATCAATGCTATATAGTCTTTTATTTTTTATACCAGTTGCAAACAGACAAGTGTTATAGGTTTAACGTGAGTGTCTTTTTGTGACATCGTAGATCGCAAACGGATGAACCGATTTTAATATAGTTTTTGGTTGTATAAAACGTGACTTGATCGAGAGTGTTCCTAGCTCAAAATTTAAGAACTCCGTTCAACTGCTTAAATATCATCAGCTCTTTTCTAGTGGTAACGGAAGGTGAGCCAAACCGAATTTCGAATCCATCAGATCTGTGGATCATGGTAACCTTGATCTACAGGTATTATATGATGTTAGTAAAATTAAAACACCCATGCTTTTAAAATTTAACTAACCGTTAGATTACCACAGAAAGGTCTCAAGTTTGATTCTAAGGTATGCACCTCTGACTTTTCAAAGTTATAAGGTAGTCAATAATCTCGAATTAATAATAATAATAATCTTTATTTCAGACAGACAGACTTCACATATCTTCGAGAATATTATGGAGAACTCTCAAACATGCAAATTTCCTCACGCTGTTTTCCTTCATTGCTGATATTATTATTAAGTAATTATTGATTTATGTACTAAAACTTCCAAATGTCTCTTCCCATGGTCATGTATGTGGCCCCGCCCTTACCGCTATATCGCTGAATCGTTAACAATATGAAGCACACGTGCAGATATTAACGCTCGATACGCCTGGACAATGCGGTTTTTGTCGATTCATACAGTCGCTTATATTGCACTGCAGGAAGTTTGGCACGAGGTGTCATATTGTATGCCTACTATTATGTGTTAGATAATGGTATATGTATTTTCCCTTGTAGTTTATTAGAAATATCTAAATCCCGGTTTCAGAATGGCTAACTAATGATGTGTCGAAATAAAAATTATTTCAGTGGCTATTGCTAGTTCAGTCAGTCAATTACAACAGTTGACCGTCTGTTTACTAATGTTAATGCTGATCTGCCTGTCTTAATCTGCTTAATCATTTGACATGCGTTTGATCATTTATTTAATGTTTTTATTGGTCTGCCAATTAAGAGGCAAAATCTGTATATTTATTATTATATTAAAATGTTTCATCATTCACATAAGAAATATGATATAATTAGATAAAAATTACTGAGCTGAAACAGTTCACAACTTGTGGTAGTCTCTTAAAAATACTGACATTCTTGTATTATAAGTTATGACAGTACTTATATAACAAATAAATCGCGTTATGGCTAACTTAAAGAGTACATTACAAAGTTTGACTAGTGGATATTAGACCTAAAATACGAAAGAAAGCATTAGATTTCGTTGGAATACAAAATGCATCCATACAAAATTTCTATATACAACAAATTCTTACAAAAACAAAATCTCTTATTAAATCCCAAATTCAAATAAACAGACTCGTACAAAAACATCAGACAAGTTCTTAAGACAGTTAAACACTCAGTTTCATTTTGCCCGTCAGATTATGAAGAACGCTCAGTACAAGTAAGTACCACGAAATTAGACTATTTACTATTCTAGTTATAGTTTAAGCTCTTATTCTGTATCATTATATGTTTCCATATCTTTTTATCCATCCGCAACTATATCGATTGATAGCAGCTCAAGGGCTTGCTTTTTTGCCTATCATCGAGATTTTCAACAATTCTTGTCCTTACCTCATAAACGACAACCGAACTACCAAACCAATACCAATCTTCTATCAAGCACATATTATTAACGAAATTTGGGATTAAAGCGTATACATGGATAGCCGTGTCCACAACAACTTTGCGACAGTCGCCACAGTGATGACACAGTGATGTCTCCTGCCAGCCTATACAACTGGCCAAAACAACCGTGTCTAGTCATTACCTATGGCAACCAGAAGATTAGAGCGCCAAGCCGCCTCTCCAGCTACTCCTCTAACACAGGACTTACCGCCACGATTGTGGCGTGCCCGTCGCTGGACTGCAAACGTAACCTAACCTAACTTACTATTACGCGGGCGAAGCTGCTGACAAAAGCTAGTTAATAATAAATATAAACCTTGTTGAAAATTCAAAATATATTTTTCCATAAACTCAAGACAATACCAAGGAAATTTTAATTTGTTTATTCCAAAACAGAATGAGCAATGTTACTGAATGATACCCAACCTATACAACTTTTGTGTTATAGGTAACTTATCACGCATAACGACTCTCTTGCTAAAATTAATGGGGTGATTTGAATCGGTTTCCCCCATAGATCAAACTACACAAAGTAAACAAAAGCTTTCTGTTCTGGTATCAATATTATCGGCCTTAGTTTTCCTGTTTTTAATAAAGCACCGAGCAAAAGTTCTCGGTGTATTTTCTTGTCGATATTTATACTAACGAAGGTCAGCCAAACTACCCAATTGAAGAACTTTTTGTTTGAAATGGAAGGGACTCAGAGGTATCTTAGCACTTAAGCGAAATAAGGAACCTTCAACATGGTCGCTATCTTATATTGGTGATAAGTAACAGCACCATTGACTGTTTTCATTAAACATAGTCGGAAATAAAGTACTTAAAACAAATTTTATAGAATATTTTATAAAATATAAAATTTTTTATATTGTTAAACTATTTTAGAACAAAGAATATTTGAACATTTTCCGTCATACTAACGTGTAAAGTTAATTCAAAGTACTCTAACATTATTTAAGTGCTGATTCTAATTAATATAGACGGTAATTAGTGATTTCAAAGAGAACAAATAATTCACTTAAGCGCTAGACAATAAACACTGGCATTAAACATCTAATAATAAGTTAACAAACATATAATCATAAACAAAGTTCGCCGCCGCGCCGCGTATGTCTGTTCGCGATAAACTCAAAAACTACTAAACGGATTTCCATGCGGTTTTCACCAATAGACAGAGTGATTCATGGTCAAGACGTAAGTTCATTTTTAAGGTTTTGTGCTACCCTCGCAAAGCCGGGGTCGCTATATATAATTTACCAAAAAAAACGTAATAAAGTTAATATTAATAATTAAAGGTTACAATTAAACTAGATAACATGTCGTTAAACATGTGAGAGTGCATCAAAGAGTGCATGCTCTCTATCTTATTTAGTCTGAGTCATGCGGTTACTCCATTGACACGATTAAGTGCAAAAGTAACGTTTTCAAAATATTCCACTATGTGTATTGCTTATTTCGTTTTGCACATAAATGTGTCATGGATAAGGTTAGCAACTCTTATCTCACAATATATTCGTGACATTTAATGTCATACTGTCATCGTCACTTTGTGTACTTTGAGGTAGATCAACTAGTTTCGGGTCCAGTAGGGTTCTTGTTTATTATATATACCTTATTACGAATATGGGTCCCCGTTGGGTGCGAAACTTGTCGGGCCTTGCTGAACTATATTGTGCGGCCTCAAAATACTTGCTCCAACTTTTAAAGTATGTGGAATATCCGGGTACATGCTCATACAAAATGTAGCCCAAAATATGATTAAATTTATTTATTCAAAGGGATTTAAATTACATCGAGTAAGTTTACACAATATATTTAAAAAATTATAACTAAGTTATTTTAACGTTAAAATAAATAAATCATAACAATATTAATCCTGCATATAAACTGCCCATTGCTGGGCACGGGCCTCTTCCCAGTGTGAGAAGGGTTAGGTCATAGTCGACCACGCTAGCAATGTAAGTTGGTAGACTTTACATATCAAGAACATTATGCAGAACTCTCAGACACAAAGGTTTCCACACAATAATTTCCTTCACGTTTAAAGCGAGTGATAATGAACTATTTAATATGCACGCAACTTATACGACTTAAGCATGGAATGCAACCGGATTTTTATGAATATTATTTTCGAAATAGTACTTTTGTCTTGGTACGAGTTTCCGTGGGTATCACCTAGACGAAGCCAAAAATAGAAAGTAGTAACAAATAAGTGAATCTTTCTTTCTTTCCTTGAAATGTTGTAAATTTATTTACTACACTCGCTACCGATATCACCACAGCAACTTATAGTAAATGATACTCAAACATTTATTATGCAACGGTTTACTAAGGATTTCTACTTTTGAATAATGCTTGTAACGACACAACTAGTGTTCTAGAGATTTCGTGTGTTTATAATGAAAATGTAAATTAGATTGGGGACTTAAGAAACCTCGACATGCGTGCAGATTAATTAGTTTGTGTTCCTAGAAAGAAAATTATGTAAGGACGGTGATAAAGCAATCTTATTACTTTACGTTGCTTTGAATTATTTTATGCTCGTATCTTGAACAGCAGTACCTTTTAAACGAATAATATCAGCTTTGTTTGGAACATCCATAATGTACAAGAGACCCATGTACAACTGCGAAGGAACAGTTGTTTCTGTAAAGAAACAACTGTTACTGTTACAACTGTAAAGTTGTGCATGGGTCGTGCTATGGCACGCTTGCGCCTGAGTATCCACAAACTGATGCGTCAGCTGTGTCTCCATATTTCTGTAAGCGTCATTTTTGTCTCATTATATCCGTCTGGTTCACTGTGCCTCGGAGAGCACGTTAAGCCGTCGGTCCCGGCTGCCATGAACATCTATGGCAGTCGTTATTGGGAAAGTCAGTACTCTCTAATATCCTGACACTGGTCTAGCCTTAGGGTATCGTTAGCCTTCGGGTTGCGGACGTCAGGTGGCAGCCGCTCCGTGTAAAAACTGATATCCAGTCAAATCCGGTTAGGCCAGAAACGCCGACCCCAAGTGACTTGGGAATAATAAAGGCTAAGAGAGAAGAAGATATCCGTCTGGTTCACCATCGTTGCTGCTTACCGCTATTGTGTGGATACGCCCGATCATAGCTCGTCCAACCCATTTCCATTTTAATTTATTCGCTGAATGGCGATTGCTTAGTGGACGACTGTTGTACTGCCACGTAGTAGTAGCTCTGATTTTTCGAAGTTATATGCTAAGTTTATTAACTTCATTATCGTTTCCCTTAATGGTGAAGGAAAACATTGCGAGGAAACCTGCATGTCTGAAGGTTCTCCATTATGTTCTCAAAGGCTTATTAGCCTTCACAAATCTTTGAGCCATACATTTGCTGCAAGAGTTTCATGCCCAGTAGTGGGACAGTTTATAAGCAGGTCTGCTATTAGTCTTAACCAATTTAATCTTATTACATTTAGTTTACTTTTACTATTTGCACACTTAAGCCGCGCAGTAGGTAACCGCAGAGCGCTCGGCTCCTATGCTAAGTGCGTTCCACGAAGGACAAATGTTTATGTGACCTGCCTACCTATTTGTTCAGCCTTCCGTATGTGACTTGAATGTGCCATGAATTAGATGTAGATTTAACTTACACGTGCTAAAGAAGATATTTGTTTATTGAAATTGGTTTGATCTATCGGTGAATGGATTTCTGCTTACCGTTTCAAGTTAGCTAGTGCTTTTTTTTATTTCTAGTCTTTCCAGCCATGCTTCTCTGTAGTTTAGGCTTATATTTTAATTGCCTGTTCCCTTGGGCATCTTGGAATTAAAGTATGTAAAAGCTATGTTATATAGAATTGCAACGTTCAAATTTCAAGGCAATCCATCAACTAATTTTCGAGAATTTCTATTTGCAAATTGCAGTCAGAAACATACGACAACTGAATTTTCTTAACTAATATCATAAAGAAGCAAGATTTGATTATTTCAAGTCGATTTACTCTGAAAACACTGAACCGATTGTAATAATTTTTTCATCATTATAAAGTTATTTTATTCAGAAGTATCATAAGACCTTATCTTATCTTATGTGGGGGCTAGGCCGTCAGTGCAGACCGGCGACACTTCGACCCAGTGGGATCTTTTGTGTCGACACTCTCCCAATAACGACTGCCACAGATGTTTATGGCAGCCGGGACCGACGGCTTAACGTGCTCTCCGAGGCACGGAGCAGGCGATAATTGTCAATCAATACGCACATAATTTCGAAAAGTCATATAACTTCCGAAAGTCAGAGGTGCGCGACGTGGGTTCGAACCCGAGACCCTCTGCTTTGCAGCCTGTTGGTCTCCCCACTGAGCTATCGCTGCTCTCATCATAAGATACTTAAGTATATATTGTAAGCCACGGCAGCAAAGCTTTAATCATCAATGTGGGTGAAATCGCGGGAGATAGTTAGTTAGGTATATATAAATATAGTGACATGCACGATATGAAGTGGGCTAGCTTGCTTTTGCCAAATATTTAATCCATGAACTCTGGTAATCTTGCACTCAATTATGAGGTTCAGTTCAATGGCTACCAGAGATTTCTACTTGCAGCTTGCTGCCAAGCATAAACATATTTTTAGCCACAGGAAGGACATAGACTAAAAATGATATAGACTCTGAAATGCACGAGCAGAGAAGCGAGTAACTCCTATCAGCACATAATTACTATCTTAAGATAATCAGCTATGACAATCGGCATTGCATAATTATTATTGGAAATTATTGTTATTGTTTCAAACGGATTACAATTTGCAGATAGTATTAATAATATCTGGACTGCAATTGAGGTGTTGTGCATATCAGAATATGATTGATATAAATTGACGCATAACTGGATATCTGAGTTATTCGTGCTATATTTGTTTAATTGTCAATCAAGCAGTTAGTAATATTGTTACATTAATTCCTGCTAATACAATAAAATATGTGAGATCTTGATATTTGGTATACAGATAGACCATAATATTTAGGTTTAACACATAGGGTACTTTTTACCTGTTAAATAATAACCAGTATCGCCTTTCGTTTATACTATAGCGTCCATGTATACCTACTCAACAAATATTTCCAAAGCGAGTAAAAATAAAATATATAAACCTTCAAAAATTTCAGATATTGAACAGAGACTTTAAAAACAAGTTAGAAATGGCCATGAATTGTCGTAAATTTTAGAGTTCGAAAAAATGGTATCATGTGAGATCTTAAGGTCAGAGGTCAAAGGTCATAGTCATTTCGGGAGTATATTGACTATGCTGAGTCGAATGGCGTTGACCGCGATTCTCTAGCTCTTACGGTTCTTGAGTTGAAAGTTGTATAACAGACAGACGGACGGACGGACAAAGCTGTTCTATAAGAGTTTTTTCGAACTCTAAAACTCTCTTTACTTTCAATAGCGTAAATGCTTTAACTACTTATACTCCCTTACTACGTAACTTACAGGACAAGTACACGTCACTGCTTTGGTTGGCAATACGGTTTTAGAATTTTTTACGTAAAATACATTTTCATGTATGGATTTTTATACTAGCTTTTGCCTAAAGCTTAGCTCGCGTAAAAGTAGGTTAGGTTATGTATTTTAGTAACAGAACATTTTTTTAATAAAATATTTCCTATGTTGCTCGCTGATAATATAGTTGACTAATCGTGGAAGAATTTTAAAATCGGTTGAGTAGTTTTTGTGTTTAATCTTTACAAACAAATAAAATATCAAATCTTTCCCTCACTCTTATAATATTAATATAAATTTTCTCTAACGGACACTAAGTGCACGTTTATCATTACTAAAAATACTGTTAAAATAAACATAAAGAAAATACACTTAAAAAGAAACAAATCAGCCAGACACAAACCATCCCGCAAACAAATCTTTTAAACCGTAATCACCAAATCTCTCTTCGTCCAGAATTAAAATGGAAAGAATAACGTCTTAATAGTACCGCTAATTGTTCGTCAACACCCTATAGAAAGCACCCGGCGGCGCCACTTTGAACTTTTCACACTCCAATTTATATAATTGAAACTTTATCTTGTTTCGTGTCACTCCCTAACTCCATCGCTTCTCTTATTTAATCCGTTCGTAATCAAATACTTGGATTTCTTGAAGACAGTGGCAATTTTAGACTCTGAAGCTATGCTACAGGTAAAATTTTACCGGATACTCTCATTAAAGAAATCAATTGAACAATTCGTAATTAAATTTAAATAATACAAAATAGTGATGCATATAGGTGACCATAGTATGGTAGCTGTCTGACTATTTTGTTTTATTTAAATTTAAGAAAATTAAACTGCAAAAAATGTTAAACCTGGCTCAAAAGGAAATAAGATACAAGAGTTTCGACTGAAACCACTATTTAATACAGCTTTCCGAGGGACTTAGGATGATATTCCCACTATTCTTATATTGAAAATATTAATCACTCCCTAATTTAATAATAAATTTTGGAACAGTTACAAAAAAAGTAGTTTAAATTACTTTTCTCCCTGTATCAAAATAATGTACTAAACTAAGGATAGAAAACTACCCAAATCGTTCTTGGAATATAATATGATATAGAGCTAAGTGAGGCAAAGTTTGAGTCTAAAGCACTCAGTTCGCTTATGAGCCAGACTAATTGAACGCATTGCGATTACCATGTACTATATAATTTTAGTACCTACATATAAAGAAATTGCCAGGTTTTAATTTTTGCGTCGTAAGCAGCATCAATTGTAGCTTGAGACGCGTGTCATTTGTCATTCATTTTGCATGCGTCTTACACACCGCGGAGGACTGCGTTAATCCGTTTTATAAATTATGCTACTGCTCGACAGAAATATTCTCTGCATGAAAAGGTTTATGCCATATTCCATTATGTTCTTAGGAGAACAACAACCTAGTGCGGGTTGGCAGTATTCACTGGTATCGAAAACATTTTTGGAGAACTCTAAAGTATGCATCTCCTCTTCGCGAAGTTTTTACTTACCGTTAAATCTAGCAATAATTTAATATGCACATGGCTTGCAAAAGATAAAGACTCAGAGATGCGTTCTTTACGGTCCAATTTAAAATCACTGCGTGGAAATTCATGGTAAACAGTTGATGAAGTGGGAAACAAAAACAAAAACTTTCTCCCAGTTTGAGCTCAGTGTAAAAACAAAAATCCATTGAATTGTATTTTAATATGCTTTCAACAGCATTACAGCTTAGAGTTCAACTGAAAATCTAAGTCACCACCTTTCTGTATCTGTTTTGTAGAAACAGAGATAATTATGAAGCATAGTCTGGTCTATGCAAATGAAATCGCGGGCGAACCGTAGCTTACGAGGACGAATTAAGCAAAAATACGTATGTTAGTTTTTAGTATGACCTTCTTTCTCGCAGCAATAGAGTCACGGATGGACATGATTTTTGCACTGATACAGTTAGTCTTTGGCTTTAAGAGTAGAACAGACTACATTTTATCAAAAAATAATTGTGTAAGAGAGTGATCTTTATAGCCATGGGCTAAAACCGCGAATAAAAGCTGGTCTAAGATTATAAAATAGCAGTAATAATACAATACATTTAACGGGTATGAAATAGCGATGTGCCATTCCTACGTAAATTGAAATTTCAATATTCAAAAAGTATTTCGATCGATAAGTTGACACTCCTTCCAATTCAAATGATAATCGAATATTAGATACTTGATTTTAAGATACACAAATTTGCTTCAAGTGATGTTTAGTATAACCTCGAAAGACAGTGATGATAACCTTTTTTACCTCATCACTTAATATTAGTGCCAAGTCCAATGTCCTCTGTGTGAATATAATCGAAGCACGCGAATATTTAAATATCGAATATATCGGGTTATTTGGGTCATCGAATAATTCAATTTTTATTCGACTATCGTTAAAAAATATGGTAGGTACTAAAATACCGTTAGGAGAAGATAGCATAGCGTTTTACATAACACAATTATATTGTGTAGTAGTGTAACAGTTTCTAAATTATGTAATAAAGTGTAAAATAAACAACGCGATAAAATCCGTATATAGTAGTTTAATTTCAATGAATAACATTCACGTAAACAGAAGGCAATATTATATAATTATATTATGTACATTCCATACATTAACCAAATTGATAACATCCTCCTAAAGTTAAGTGCGAACCATGGTACGTACAACCGATGTGCATGCATTAAAAGTTAACTATGTATGTAACGTTAAGTGATAAGTTTCAATGTTATTTGGAGTATTACGGAACAAGGGAATATGATAACATGTTTGGCACATCACAGATTGCAACATACACTCGCGGTTGTACATTCCCGAAGGGGACGGCAGAATTGGATGCAGGCACAAATAGCCAGCTATATTTTAGATTCCATGTAGTTCAGTGAGCCTATTGACATGCAGATTGATTAACTCCGAGTTACTACTACCGAGAAGTATTCCATAACTCTTCGCCTGATTTGAAAATTTACTGTGGGACGTTATGATTAACCGCAAATATAAGTGCAATTTTATGTCACAGGCCCAACGAAGCAGACACTGAATCGCATAATTAAAAGGACTAAGTATAAACCGACAAATACATACAGTCTCACGGCTATATTCCAGAAAGGGTAAGCAGAAGTGTATCATACCCACTTTTTGCCAGCAATTATGGCGCCGAGCCTATTACCGTCTAGCGGACAAAGTTCTAGACTCCGTGCCGCTACTGGTAAGTTCTTGACAGAAAAACTTTGCCCGAACAACTCCACATACGCCCTTTAGCAGGCAATGTTTTTATTTGAAATAACTTTGATACCACAGATCGTAGCTATTTTTGTTCTCTCAATGTATTGTAAGAAGGTATACCTTCCAAGTTGACATCAAACCTACACAGACCGATTCTTGTACTGCCAACCCTTCGACAAAATTAACTGCTCGCATTCCAATGTGTGCCTATGTAAAGTGGGCACATTCCAAATTACGCGTCAATCGTGGTCCTGTATCAACAGTAATTTTATTCACATCAGGCTTACATAACGAGTTCACGAAGTAATTCGTACATACGAAAATTATTCTCGATTCAGCCTTGCATATTATGTCGATTCAACGTTTGATGTTCTGAAACTTTTAAAGAGAATTCAAATTAAAATGGAGCTAAATAGAACGTTTGACTTATTTCAAATTTCGAAGCCTTGTTTTTTTTTCGTTTTCTGTTTTGTGTCTATAATTTATTTTGTTGTCAGCCGTTTATTGTGTTTGGTTTCAACAGGTTGATTAACTTTTATATTTAATTTTGGGAGGATGTTTGTTAATTACTTATTTTTAACCTTAGGCAATTTAAATAATGAATTTATTTTTTGATTGACCTTGAAACATACACGCTTCGTCAGCTACTGTTGTTTATTTCAATGCAAATTTAGAAGACTTTCTTAAACATTTATTACTAGTGTAGGGGTATGTATGTATGTGTGCGTCGAATGTATGTGTGCGCAAGCGTGGTGTATGCAAGGCGAGTCGTGCAGTTGCTGTGCACCGGCCCGACAGAACGCTAGGTCTTTGTAATATGTAATTAGAATTAGTTATATAAAATATATTGTGATTTTTACCTATATATGTATTACCAGTGTGTGTGTTCATAATAAACAAATTATATATTATTAAAAGGTGTTATCTGTCGGACCAGTGCCGGTAATTCCCTTGTAGCGTTTTAGGAAGTCTCGCATTATTGCATATCGTGGACACACGAGTAAAATAAATAGTAGATGCGGGTTCGATTCCCGTGGAATTTATAAGTTAAATAAAATAGGTATACAGGCACTAGATCGCCCCAACACTAGTTTAGCGGTCCAATAAAAAGGTGTGAGTTCATGTATATTTCTATCATAGTCATGTAGTCAATTGCTTGTTCATTTATACATTTATACTTTTCGTCGAAGTTAAGCTTCTATTTAGATGGTAGGGTCCGAAACATATAATGAGTAAATATAATCTATGAAGTTAAATTACGCAACGACTTTTACAGAAGGAAGTTTCGCAAGAAACGGTTTTGGCTTCCATTTTCTATCGTACGGAAATACTTCTCTTATTGGGCTGTTGGGAAGTGAAAGATGTCTTAGTGACAATGATACAAGTTATTATTTTAAAATAAAAGGGCCTGTTATGTAACTGCCCGGTAAACTACCTACTGTCATGTGGAAAAATAATAGCTGAGCTAATGTGGGTATAATACCCACTATCATCAGGGATTTATCACGTAGACTCCTACGGGGTCTCTGGGTCACCAAACTTGGCCAAGTAATACCCCTGCCTACCTTTTCGGGGATAAAGACGTGAGTTTATGTATTTATGTATGTATTAATTAACTTGGACAAACAAAATTAGTAACTATTATAGCAGAAACAAAATCCTCTTACATCGCCATGAATTCTTAAGAAATGCCCGACAAAAATGCTACTATGCTTTTTATTCGCTACATAGACCCGAAAGTGATTTCTCAAAACATAAATCAAGGACACGACCCTTTGAACAGATTTATGATATGTATAGCTGTACTTCATCATTATGTGATATAGTAACAGTAAAATTTATTTGACTGTACATTTATACTGAATTTATGCTTTTTTGAGCACTGTATTCTGGCAATAGGCTCATCTTCTGGGCTAGACTGAGCCATCAGCACCAAGGAAATTATAATTATACCCTCCTTGATCCCGTAACTTAAGTTCGCGAGCAATTGTAATGTTTCATGTTCGATTCTCTGTCACGCAAAGTTATTAAGACTTTGCATGACAGGGTTCTTCTATCAGGAAATTCTGAATAGCAGCACATAACCTGATGTACGGCAATATGACGGATATACGGAATATACGAAAGAATATACGGAGCTGTCTAAGTTTGAGCTTAATCTCAGTTGGAGATTCTAATGTATAATTAATAGCAAGTGGTAAGGTATGTAGTAATGTTAATTAACAGATTTATTTACAAGAGTGGATTGTAAGAGGCTGATTGATTGATTAACGGTCTACACTTTTGCAATTCGCTATAAGTTGATTAACTTATAAGACTTAATTTTTACATAATATTATTTCGATGGCGATTATGTCGTAACCACAGAATATAGAATAGTAACGTTATTGGTGGCGTCTGCTGAGCATGAAAAGAAACAAAGTGTTAATGTGTTTTTCGGTTAATAAATTCGTAGTAGCAATGCGTAGTTTGTAACCGTGCCCGGTAGATTGCCTTGTGCCTATGACGGACCTAACACCATAGCTGACAAGGTGTGCGTCTATTAAATTCCTACCTTTTTGTTTTTACTGTAACTTTATAGTTAGTCTAACCCTCTTTAGAGGCGTGGTTGACCTGGGAATAAATTAAGTGGAGATAATTAAAAATTATACT
Organism: Catocala fraxini; assembly: GCA_930367265.1. Lineage (NCBI taxonomy): Eukaryota > Metazoa > Arthropoda > Insecta > Lepidoptera > Erebidae > Catocala > Catocala fraxini. The sequence goes on from OV884046.1 coordinate 12,272,540, forward strand.
ACACAATTTAAAGGTTGTATTTCAGATAACAACTTGTACAGATAAAACAGAATTATATAAAATAATATTAGACTAGACTTTAAGCAAAAGATCAGGGCGTGGTTCCTAGAAGGCTAGCTACGTGGTCTTAATAGAAAGACCACTTAACTTCATTGGCAGCACGGCAGATAAAAGGCTGAAAAAAAGTGCCAGCCTTCTATCTGCCGTGCTGCTAATGAATGAGCGCAGAGGGCTCACAACCCTTTTTTTGTGTGTGTGTTAGTTGTTAGCCTCAGATGGCTTTTACAACTTTACACGGACTGTGGGTGAGCGCAGGGGGCTCCCAATCCGTTGGCTCCCAACCCAGGCGCGGTCGCGGTCGCGTTTATATAGTGGCAGGAGGGAGAGAGGGGCGCCATCCACCACTTCGGCTCGCGCGCAGCCGTTATGGCGCGAGTGGTCCGCGTGACACTACCTCTTTGGGGATATAGATGTAAGACTAATTACGTATATTTTTATTATTACCCTGCATTTAATTTCGTTAATTTTGAATTCATTTATATCAAATCAATCAACCAATTTAAGAGCCTTGCTCCTGTCGGTGAGCCCTCTTCCATGTCTCTCTATGCTCTGCTATTACTAAGAGCTCTTGGTACAACATAATTTTCGCTTTTTCATTCAACTGACCTATGTAACTTCTCTTTGGTCAACCCCTTCTCTTCTTCCTTCTATTTTCTCAATCTGATCTTTAAAAAGTTATTATGTCGTATCAAGTGTCCCAACATATTTCACTAAAATAATTTTTGTTTCCCATAACATTTTTCTTTTTCTATATTGAGAACTTCTTCGTTTGTTTTTCTTTCCATCAAACTAAGTCACTCCATAATACGCCAGCACTATATATGCTTCATTTACTATTACTATTACTCACATCAAACAGAACACAAACATATTGCATCATACACGTACTTTACTTAATAAAATAAAAAAGCGTCGACGATGATAGCAGGCCTTAATTATATTTATGTTACTACTTAGAATTTGACCTCCAGACGATCAAAGGGTATACATATTTTATGTATAGAAGAAGAGGATTATAAGCTAGCAATTATACTAGCTTGTTTATCAAGTTGTGTTACCGTAAACGTTAACATACACGACATTGTAAGGTTTTTATACAAGAAAGTAACAATATTGTCTATCTGATGGTAATGGTGGCCTATGATTGCTTGCCACATCAGAGGTATCACTCGCGCCTTTACTACCAATACGATATATGAAAGGTGACAACATGTACACGGTCCACCATAGACCTGATGGTAACGGTCGCCTATTTCTTTTTATTTAAATTTTTATACTACTAAGGTGGCAAACAAGCATACGGCCTGATGGTAAGTGGTCACCGTAGCCAATGGACGCATGCAACACCAGAGGCATCATTTACGCGTTGCCGACCCTTTAGGAAGGGAAGTGGGAAGGAGAAGGAGCGGGAAGGGGGAAAGAGGGTGATTGGGCCTCCGATACTCTTACTCACCGAACGAAACACAACAGTAGGAATAATGCTATTTCACGTCGTTATGTGAGAGGGTAGTCCTTCCCCGGTCGAACCGGCCCATTCATGCTGAAATCAGCGAGGCTCTATTACTCTCATCCACCAGATGCCCACATCATCGTTGGAGGGGTCCGCATCGGGGTGGAGCCGAGTATGAAATACTTGGGGCTCCACCTCGACGGCCGCTGGAACTTTCGCGTCCATTTTAGCCGCCCGGCTGATGTCGGCGGCAGGAGCGCTCAGCTCTCTGCTGCCGAATATCGGGGGGCCGAGTGTCGTCTGCCGCCGCCTCTATTTGGGGGTGGTGCGGTCGATGGCCCTCTACGGAGCGCCCATTTGGGCCGACGCCCTCGGTCGCCATAACGTCGCCCTCCTGAGGAGACCGCAGAGGGCGATGGCGATCAGGGTGTCGCGGGCGTACCGCACCGTCTCCTTTGAGGTGGCGTGCGTTTTGGCGGCATCGCCGCCTTGGGATTTGGAGGCGGAGGTCCAGGCGTCGGTGTATTACTGGCGCGCGGACCTCCGGCTCCATGGCGAGGAACCCATGCATTGTGAGGTGGAGACGCGAAGGTCCCAGGCTCGACTGGTCCTTGAGGAGAAGTGGGAAGATAGACTGGCCCAGCCCCGCTACGGGGTGAGGACCGTCGAGGCTGTCCGTCGCAGAAGGAGGCGGCGGAACGGGGGCGTGAGGATGATCCTTACGCCCCGGAAGTCCGCCGCCGGAGGAAAGGGCGCAGGAGACGCGCTTTTGTTGCTCTCCTGCCCCCCACCTAAGGGTTCCGGGTGGCAAGGCCTCAGGGGACCCTGCCACCCGCAAATTAGGAACCCCGAGAGGGCGCGCGCGCTGTTCCCGCGCGCCTTCTGACGTCGAAAGGGGAGAGCGGTGAGGCTCTCCCCTGGGGACGAGAGGTGGCCGGGTCCGTTTGACCCGGCCCACACCCACATGGGGGGGCCTGCTATGGATGAATCCTCCAAGAGCTCCCAACTGGCCCCCCCTATTGGATGAGAGAGGGAACACCCCAGGTTTTTTAGTGGGTATACCAGCGCGTCTCGCTGGGAGTCCCACACTCCCCCGCCGGTGCCGTCCCCTAGCCGGCGGGCAGTGCATGAAGCATTTTTCCTGGGTAAAAAAAAAAAAAACAAAAAAAAAAGGTTAACTAAGATCACAGGATTAGGATGTTGGGACTGGAGGTGGCGCTGGATAAGTCCGAGGTTCTATTATTTCACGGGCCTCGGCGGGCGCCGCCACCAGATGCCCACATCATCGTTGGAGGGGTCCGCATCGGGGTGGAGCCGAGTATGAAATACTTGGGGCTCCACCTCGACGGCCGCTGGAACCTTCGCGTCCATTTTAGCCGTCTGGCCCCCCGGCTGATGTCGGCGGCAGGAGCGCTTAGCTCTTTGCTGCCGAATATCGGGGGGGCCGAGTGTCGCCTGCCGCCGCCTCTACTTGGGGGTGGTGCGGTCGATGGCCCTCTACGGAGCGCCCATTTGGGCTGATGCCCTCGATCGCCAAAACGTCGCCCTCCTTAGGAAGCAAAAAAAAAAGAGGTTATCTAAGATCAACCAGCCTGGTCGGAGGATCCTCCCAATGTGGAGGAACAGGGTGTGATGTCCCTCCAACACAAAGGGAGGATCCTCAGACCAGGCTGGTTGAGCGTGCCTGGCGAGCCGCGGCCCGACGGTTGATGTCGGGTGCTTGAACATATGTATATTTAGTCGCTGAGTAAACTCCACTTGTGCAATGCAGAATAGTATGACGTCATGTTAAGCGCGATTGTATCGCCATCTGTTAAATGTAGGCGGAACTTCTTCGTCTGTGCGGAGTCGCTACAACCTAACCTAGGGTGCTTTTTATCTAGAAAGATGTACTGCTACTAACCTTAGTAACAGTACAATTTTCTAGATTAAAGATATGTCCTTTTTTGTATCCCTGACAACTAAAAAATAATATAGTTAACCCGTGAAAACGTAATAAACAAACATTCAAGCAAACAAACTCACATTCGCATTTATAATATTAGTTAGGACGTATGTATATTTATACCAAAATACACACCTATTCAATAATATTAAAAATATTTTATTTTTGTTAATATAATTGGAATTTGAATTAACCTTTTTTCCCGTCGACGAATGCCATTATTAGCTCGTTTTAATTCTATTTCTATATAATTGTATATTTTTAGGTAATTCTGCGTAATGCTTCAAATAGATATTACATCCAGTATGTGAACAAAAGTAATTATTCAGTCGACGTCAGTTTTCTTTAGCGACACAGCCATATATATGCCGCGTATGATTATTCCTTATGTCAAAAGATTAAAACACTTTATATAACACTCCATTTTGCCCGCGGCTTCGGTCGCGTAATTTTAGGTTAGGTTAGGTAAGTTTCGTAACAGTACTACTTTTTTCTGGATGAAGGGTATCCTACGTCTTTTTGTTGTTCCCCCGACAACGTGTAAGCGAAATTTCACGATGATCGGTCGAGTAGTTCAGGCGTGAAAGCGTAACAAACAATCTCACATTCGCATTAAAAGTATTAGTTAGGATAGAAAAAAGGAAATGGTTCTAAATTGTGCTTTTCACAATCAAAGCACACAGCAAAAAAAAATCTGTGTGCTTTCATTGTGTTTAATGAAAGCACACAGCTTTTTGATGTCTATTGTTTATTACTTTGACATTATTTGTTTTAAAACTATAAACCTTTTATGAATACAGTATGATATGACGTCACGATTTTAATGTGCTTTGATATAAAACTTCTATTGAACGTGTTATAAAACAGTAGCAGTGCCGCACAATAATACGAAATTAACCCATTAAGTCGCAGCGGCACACCGGTGGCCAGGCACAATATATTTTTAATTATGTCTGGTATTCTAAGCCATTTTTTTTTTTTTTTTTTTTTTTTTTTTACATGGGGGAATGCTTGATGCATACCCCTCCGCGGGGGCGGGCGGAGGGGTTATGTCGGACTCGCCGGGGTAAAAGAAAGATGTTAAGAAGAAAATGTACCTCCCGGAATACCGACTAAACCTACCACGGTGTTCCTCGACAAAACCACTATCGACGGGGCCGCGCGAATCACTTTCGCATGCGGTCGCGACCCCGCCGAGGTTTCGGCCCGCCGTATGAAACGGCAGGCCACTACACAAAAGACCTACCCAAAGGCACTCCTCACAAATTATCCCTACTGTCCCCCCTAGAGGGGAGACGGACTCGAAACAGAGGCGCGCGTGGGAACACGCACGCCGCCTCTCGGACCTGGTGCTGAACGGATGGTGGGCAGGCCCACAAAGCCCGCCACCCCCAGGTCAATGGTATTCTAAGCCATGACAGATTAAGAATTATATACTAGTACTAAATGTATCCCGCTACTTCGAACGCGTGAAATTTAGAAGTAGGTTTAGGTTTTTTATTATTTCATGTATTATTATAATAATATAATATACTATCACATACACACAACACCATCTAGCCCAAACTAAGTAGAGCTTGTACTATGGGTACTAGACAATGGATAAACATACATATATACTTTTTTTTTTTGTAAATATATACATATTATACATAGAAACACCCAGACCAAGACAAACATCCATGTTCACGCACACAAATGTTTGACTTGTGCGGGAATCGAACCCGCGACCTCAGGCGTGGCAGTCGGTTACACTAACCACTACGCCATCGAGTCGTCAATTATGATATACAATTATGTATTATGATATACAATTTAATTTAAAGTTATATTTGTTAATATAATAATAATATAATATTCTATCACATACACACAACACCGTCTAGCCCAAACTAAGCAGAGCTTGTACTTTGGGTAGGTACTAGACAATGGATAAACATATGTACATATATACTTTTTTTTGTAAATACACACATATTATACATAGAAACACCCAGACCAAGACAAACATCCATGTTCATGCACACAAATGTTTGACTTGTGCGGGAATCGAACCCGCGACCTCAGGCGTGGCAGTCGGTTACACTAACCACTACGTCACCGAGGCCGACTAGATTAATTAAACAACTGAACTAATTCCGTCCAAATCCCTAAACTCTTATATTTTTATACACATACTAGCGATCCGTCCCGGCTTCGTAAAACCTTAACAAATTATACACCTAAACCTTCCACATGAATGATTCATCTATTGGTGAAAGCCGCATGAAAATCCGTTCAGTCTTTTTTGAAGTTTTTGTTAACAGACAGACAAAAGACGCGGCGGGGGCTTTGTTTTATAATATGTAGTGATGTAGTGATTTACACTCTTCGCTTATGAGTCTCTTTCCGAATTTGCAACTATTTCTTGTTATTATAGCGTTAAAAATACCAGCTATCTGGCATAGTCTTTTTTTCTGGATGAAAGGTAACTTATGTCCTTTTTTGTAGCCCTGACATATGTATACATTATTAATGCGTTAAAGCGTAACAAACAAACTCATGTTTTACATTTACGCTACCTTAACTATAATATACGGATTATATCGCAGATATAATATTGATTCAAAAATCTTTTATTTCGATTTATTTTCCAGTACTAGTGGTAGACAAGGATACAGTCCCTGTTAGGTCCCTACCTCACCGAGAAGCAATGGCGAAGTCACCGGCTAGGTATGGTTACCCTTGGCTACCTTCGGTAGCCAGGAGACGTAGCCCGGAGTAGCCATACCACGCCCTCATAGTAAATTATTACCGTAGCTTACGGATACTTGTTACGCTGCCACCTTACAAACCATAATCGATTCATAAGACTACTTATTTTTCCAATAACCTCAATACATAAAGCATAAGTATAATGTAGGTCGTCCATACGAAGTTCTTGAAGATTTATGAGCCCATCAACTTATTGAGGCTAATTTAAAAATGCAAATAAACAAAGTTTTTTTATAACTGAAACGTTTTATCGATAAAGTTAATGTAGGAGCCGAGAGTTTTACGACTTTAAGAGGTTCTTGATCATAATAAACTTTATTATTTATCTTGAATAAAATGCTTATTTAAATTTATGTGGAGCAGTAAATACTTTTGTATTATTCTGTTAGTGTGTTGAGGAAGACATGTCTAATCTAAATATTTTTTTTAATGACTAGTTACTGCTTGCAATTACGTTCATGACACGATAGACTTGCGGACACTATCACCAGACTTAAACAATTGTATGTGGTTAATACATGACAACCTCGGTAGCGCAGCGTCAGTGAATGCGACTGCTGTAAGTGACATATTAGTTAAGATTTATTTATGATTTAGAGCATAGTATTATTGGAGTTTCGTGCCAAGTATTTGTCAATAGCATCATGGAGTCTGGAACTGTGTCTGGTAAACGTCAATAGGCTCGATATTTCACGTTCCAACCTAAAACAATAGCTGGTTAAATGTGTAATGCACCTCCGCTTTCCTCTTAAGGATGCATGCGTGCAATTATCTATGTAATGTACAAACAAAATTTGGTTCACATGTTGTTTGTCCTGTATCCAAAACAGTCTATTTTCAAAACACTTTTAATGTAGTTTAAACTGAATCTTTTTCAAATATGTATAACGAGCAAGCATACAAGTCCAGTGCAAGCCTTTGTTAAATGGACCTTGACAAAAAGTAATAGAAAAGGACCTTTGAAAAATTTTATTGCTAACGAAAGAGGACAGTATGCTACACTGAAAAAGTAAACAGTAGAGAGAAAAAGAGGTAGATATACTGAAATTATTACATCGATATTACGTTGCAGAATTTTGGCAATCGGAATTTCAAAGCTGCAACCAATTTTCACAGTATTGACTTTGGTATGATTATGTGTGATGATTCACTTTTAAAGATTAATTGCTCTTATTCACAACGGGTTACATAATATGCAAGTGAAGGTACGCATTGTTTGCGTCATCTAAATAACGTGAGCTGCCCACGCAAGTCCCGCATTTAGGCTGCTCGAGTAATTTCTGCATATAGCCCACGCCAGTTAATTTCGTCGTGTAAAAATAACATCCATTTTCAGAATAGTAAACTCCGTAACACTTTGATTGGTGTACACGTATTGTCACTTTGAGAACTCGGTGATATCTGCCATATGCACAAAACTTTACACAACCTTTAATATGGATGACGGTAGGCGTTGATTGCCTTTCCTTAGAATTGCTTCTGTGATGCATTGAAAGTACAGCCATGTCCATGAACGACAGCTACGGCTCATAGTGAGGTGAACCAATGACTCGTCTGCTACCAGCAATGATATAAAAATACAATATTTTACGTATAAGATAGCAAACATGTATATACATCGCTTAATGGTAAGATATCGTCGTAGCCTAAAGACCTCTTCAATACCAGGACTGCATATTTAATAGTAGTAGGTGTGAACTCTAAAACTGTGTCTAGTAAATAGCAATAGGACGTCATAATCTTATGTATACATTCCTGCTAAACCATAGATTTCGTAGAACAACAAGCAATTTTCTAAACATTCACATTCTAAAATCTTAATTCATAATTGGCTAATAGTTATCTACACATAGCATCTTTTATAAGAAAACAAAGTATATTTTATTATTATTGTTAAAAATTATTTTGTAAACAACTTGCAATTGCAAATTGTGTTAATGACTGCCTACTTCTGCTTTTAAGAGTGGTTTTTCTGGAACAGTCAACTTACTCCAAAATTTAAATTTAAAATTTATTTTTTTGTCTCCTCTCGAATGAGAAGTCCTCATACATTTTCATAAATCTTCAAACTTGACCTAATAACATCTTAGAATACCCAACAAAGAAAAGGTAATAATTCCAAAATAACACGATAAAGCAAATTCTGTTTGTTCTGATTAAGCTTACACATGTACAAGCGTTGGGTATTTGATCGCAGTCAATCAAATTAGAAGAACACGTGGAATGTACGTGGGCAACAGCTTTGATATCTGAACTACAATTACTCTTACTTGAAATGAGATCCCTTAAAATATTATCTTATATTTAATATAAATGTTACAAGAAACTGTCTGCCTTTACAACTATTGTGATGGTAATAAAATTAAATTAAAGTTCTTTTGACTTTTTTGTAAGAGTACCTCTCGATCATCTAATTATACTTTATTTTTAACACAAAACAAAAACAAGAGATAACTTTTAGCTTACTTTTTGTAGTAATCCCAAGATCGTAATTTAATTACCACACGTTAGCTCAATGTAAGTGGTCGTTTATTACTGACAGAAGTAAAGCAGATCGAAACATGCATATAGTGTGATAGTTAATTATTATCTTTCTTTTATCACAAGTATTTTCTAACATATTATATCAGAAAAATACCTAATCCTTTGGGAGGCTTACACGGAGACAACGTAAAGAGGCCCTTCGAGAGTTTTAATCAAAGGTAGGATGGAACACCTACAGTGGCACTAGCCGCAGCAGGCGTAGGACTATTGCTAAGTATGTATTCCAATATATGGGCTATAGGTATGGGTGTTTGGTGGACCGGTATATTACTAACTATGGATGAAAAACGGCGTCTGCCCTGAATACTGTAATAGAATCAATGCAATGGACAAACGGTGACTCGCCAACTCACTAGATGGGCCTTCTGAATAGCCACCATAGGCATACAAGCCAGCAGCAGCGGGCAACACCAGTGCGAGTGGCTAGGGGTGTTGAGCGGTGCAGTGCCGGTTTCACCATTACGGTTCTCGTGACAATGGAGGCTGTGACACCGGAGCTGGTTTCCCCGTAGCCTATAGCTCTAGCGGTCTCCTTTTGACCGGCCGACCAAGTCAAGCCAGAGTTGAGAATCCTGCGGGCGCTCTTGAAGTTCCACCCCAGCCAACCAGAAACGGCAAATCGGGAACGAGGCTCAAGCCGACTCTCTGAGGCATTCAGGACCGCAGTGTCACCACTCATATTCAGCTCGCCACAAGCTGTCCTGCGGTTTGTGCGCTTTTATTTAACCTGGTGATACATTTTTCATTTATATCAAAAGGCGGGTGATAGTTTAAAAGCTAGTGTACTGTGCCCTCCAATATCGCGTTAGTCTCATGATGAGATAACGACTATCCCAGAGGGGTTAATATAATTATTATTATTTGATTTATTTGATTAAACCACTTACATATAATCAAAATTAAAAATATGTTTATTCTTGTAGGTCACGAAGTAATATTTATAAACGTCAAAGTTATACTTATTAATGTGAAAGTACATTTCAACGTTGACAAGTTCAGCAACGCAAGAGCATCAAATAAATCAAAAATCATATTATGTATGACACCCACATTCCACTAGCTATGTTTAAATCACATAGCAGTGGGCAAGCCCATTGTCGTTTACTGGACATATCGCACGGTATACGGCATCACCCATTTATATTAAAATCAAAATGTAATTACTCGCTCAAAGTAAGATAAATCTCAATTCAAATGGTAGTCAAAATGAACATAATTAATAGGAGTTAAATATATTGTTGTAAAATCAAGGAGCTTATTAGGGTTGTGTGATTACACAACCGTTACGACCCCTATAATCTTCCATCACGGATTCTAAGCTTCACAACAATCAATCAAATAATAAATTAAATGATCTAGATATCGGCATACATTCACTAAGTCTGGTTTAATCCCTCGATGACGTAGTTAGAAACTATTGAACTCCCAACACGCTATTCAGTCATACACAACTTAAAGCTATCGATTTATTATGTTAAACGTATGGTGCTCTTGGGATTGACGAAGAGTTGAGATTAAAGGTATTAGAGATACTAGACTGCAGTACTGTCTGGGTGGAACATCGAATGTTCAGTATTGGCCTGGTTTGTTTATAATCTCTGATATATGTATGTATATTGCTTACGATAGAACATATTACAGATGTGGTCATATTTAAAAGTACTTACACATAAAAATAATTAAGATTAAACAATAACAATAATTCTTTTCTCTTAGCCTTTATTATTCCCAAGTCACTTGGGATCGGCTTTTTTTCTGGTCTAACCGGATTTGACTGGATATCAGTTTATACACGGAGCGGCTGCCACCTGACCTCCGCAACCCGAAGGCTAACGATACCCTAAGGCTAGACCAGTGTCAGGATATTAGAGGGTACTGACTTTCCCAATAACGACTGCCATAGATGTTCATGGCAGCCGGGAACGACGGCTTAACGTGCTCTCCGAGGCACGGAGCAGGCGATAATTGTCAATCAATACGCACATAATTTCGAAAAGTCATATATCTTCCGAAAGTCAGAGGTGCGCGACATGGGTTCGAACCCGAGACCTTCTGCATTGCAGTCTGTTGGTCTCCCCACTGAGCTATCGCTAATAATAACCTTTTTATTTCGATGAACATAGGTTTAGCTTTTGTAGCTTTTGTTACTTATAAAGAAGTGAAAATTTTGCAACAGCGTATACATAGTCAAGTGTACTCGTACAACTATTTTGGATTCTCTTTAACTTTTATTTGTTGGTAGCATGAATATATATAAATCTAAAAAATCGCGATGGGTATAACATGCCTCTGCCTACCAGTTCCAGTAATAATAAGACGTGAGTTTATGTATACAGTTAATTATGTTCTCGAACATTCTCCTGATAAAATTCGCGTCAGTTGAGTTTGAAAAAGAAATCGGACACGGTCAATTCGCATCATAATTTATAAAATACTAGTAGTTTTCTCGCGGTTTCACCCGCGTAAGTCTCGTTCCCGTGTGAATATCGGGTTTCACCCCTTTCACCCCCATCAGGGTGGAATTTCCAAAAATCCTCTCTTAGTGCTCCCCTACACTCTCCAAGGAACATACATGCCAAATTTCAGCTTCTTGCGTTCAGTAGTTTCGGTTGTGCGTTGTCTGTCAGTCAATCAGTAACGGAAGAGTTTTATATATATATAGATTGTGAGCAAATTTTGAACTTTCATATATCATACATTAAAATATTTAATAATATTAATGTTTCTTCAACCATGCACCAATTAAGCATTCCATATTCAATATTAAGAGTACCCCCTCTGCTTTAATTTATGAAATTAAATCTTCTAATACAAAATTTTGGTAACATACATTAGTTCCATCATTAGTTTGAAATAATCCAATAGCAATAAGTAATTAAAACTTGATTAAAAATTAATTTCAAATTGCAATAAGCTTGAATTGAAACGAAGAAATTGCAAGGGTAGGTACAATATAAGTTTTGACTCGCTTTTAACTTAGTTATTTTAGTATCGTAATAAAAATCCCGTTAAAAATATATCGCATCCATAACGCAAACTCACTTAATACGATTATAGAATTATTGGTATATTCTCATAGCTTATAAATCGAGCTTAGCATTCAATGCAAAGCAAAAATAAATTAAAAGTGCCCACGAGTATACGTTATACGTTAAATATTTGGCGTAGAACAAAATTATGTTTATGGAATATAATATGACGTACCTCCTGTGATACTGCTTAAATCATTCGATAGATGGCTCTAGATTCAGCCTAAGCTAACAGAAAATTTCTGCTTACTTGTTTTTTTGGCCGTCATAGTTTGAGATGAAGTAAGAGTGAAATATTATTATATTATGTTTACTATTAAATCATTTTAAAACGTAAAAAGCTTGTTGCATACAAATGTTACATCTTAATACAAACAAAAAACCAGGAGACCAAGACATTACACTGATTAAAGAAGAGAAATAATGTCTAACACAGGTGAAAAAAGTCGATAGAAATTCTGGTCACGTTCACACATACGATTCTGGAGTCTGCATTGGCGTACATCGAATTAAGTGAATTAGAGGCCCAAACTACAAATATAAAAGGTTCTCGACTGTATTTTAAAGAAGACCGCATCGGCAACTTGTGAATTTTTAAATTTGTTGTTGCGACTTTGCGGTCTGCTAAACTTGTATTTACTGTTCGTAACACTGCTTTATTGTTCCTCAGTATTTGATAAGATACAATGAAAATGAATAATCGAGTTTGCCAACTACTTACGTTGGAAATAAATTGCGGGAAACTTTAGATCAAGAACGAAAAATGGCGTCCTTTACTTCGGTTTCATTCGTCATGTGTCTGTTTAAAGTGTCTTTTTATGTAGATTTAAGTGCACTTTTATTTTGTTTACTGTTTTTGGTATAGTACTTGGAGGTAAAAGTGAGAACTTAGATTGAAATATATTTTATTTGAGTTGCCTTCGAACTATGCACATAGTCTGGTTGGATAAAAATTCTCTTATAGAGAATTGCATCAGAATAGCATATAATCTTTATTCGATTATCACATGGTATACTTTAATTTTTATTTGTATATCACATGGTATATTTCTAAGGTGAAAAATATTATGAAAATTGCCACCATATATCGGTGCCAAGGTGTATGCGTATATTTTACATATGTCACAAAAAAATCCAACAATACCATTAAGGAAAGCATTATTTTATAATATGGAAAATGGGTATTAACACAGTCATAGTTAGCATTACCATACTTTTTTATGAGGCTTGAGGTTTCGCCCATTATTATCACAAAACTATATTTTTAATTTTTCTGCACAAATTGGAGACTTTTTGGAGAACAGCCAGGCATTTTAAATCGACGTGGTAACTTAAAAAATGTGATGAACTATGAATAAAATAAGAAAGATAAAAAAAGATCAACTAAGATTTTGGGACGTGGTAATTCATATTTTCTGCATATGCTTACCAGCACTATGCGTAAACATATTAGAAAGTACCACTCATCTTAGAAAGTATCAAAGAAATATTGACAGCTTGCTTGCATATCACAAGTCTCGCTTAAAATATGCGAATAAGTGCGGTTTTGCCTAAAAGTTGAATGAGGTAATTAAAAAGTAATCCGATGACGAGCAAATTTTACTAACACTTCGGTTCCTCGAAAATAGATCAACACAAAAATAATAGACGGCCAAATGCATGGTAATGGTCCTGATTAACTAATTAAATTACCATGCAATTGGTTTTAAGCCTATATTTTTTACCACTTGTAAATTAATTATTGTAACTATATAGCTAATAAATAAACATTTGCAACAGCCAATCAAATCACTTGACACGAGTTTAATTTTATACGTCGTGTCGCTGATAAGCCTTACTGGAACCGGGCGTTAGACGTTTTAGTTATTGAGTTTTCTTACTGTTTAGCTTGGGTCGCTGTATGAATATCAACAAGCGTAAATTATTAGGCGACAAACTAGTACAGTAGAGCGACAATGTGAACAGTCAGCAACTAAATATAAGTTATATCATATGATCGTTTCTGAAGCGAGGAAATACTTTATCGCCAGTAGTTTACTGGTCAGCGGTGGGGTAAGTCTTTTGATCCGTCAAATTCTGTAAAAGTTTCCACCTCGAACTGAAATGGTTTTTTTATAGTGTAGTAATAGGGCAGCTGCCTATATTTGATTTTGTAATTTATTTGACGCACAAGAGCAAATAGAAATCAAAAAAAATGTTGTTGAGCGAACAGCATCAAAATTAGTAGCAAAATAAAGGAGTCATTTTTGTTTTAGAATTGGATATAAATGGGAATGGAAATAAATGGGAGTGCAATAGAAATCTCGCTATCTCTCTCGAACTGATGCATTCAAATGGTGCTTACGTTATTTAACAATTACCCTAACTACCTGATTTAATAACGCTTGTATCTGACTTATTTATATTTTAAGAATTCTTGATATGTTCGGGTAATGGTAACGTAATTATTTGACGTACATAATAAAAAAATAATATCAACTACTCTACTATAGAATTTCAACGCGGTTTCAAAAGGTACAGAATAGCGTTACAGATTTATTCATAGATAAAAATCCTACAATCTTATGAATACCGCGTCACTGAATTTACTGTCAAAACCATCACGGCCTATCATCATTCAGTTAATTGTTACTCTAGTTGGAAATCTAACAGAGGCTTTAACGGTAGTAATAAAAGCGATTTATAATCCCAATCTAGTGGTTCGACTTGAATAAGTTATGACAACATCAAATTTTATTGTTTATTACAATGTGGAGTGAGCTGACGGTTTCACATACATTGTTCGGTATTAGAATAGTGTGTTTTTTGTCGCTATTGTGAGTGTGCTTACGAGTTTTATGTACACTCAAATCATATAATCTTGGCTTTCAATTCAGTATCGCTGGTGAAGTCGTAAAATGTGTCATAATTTTGAGATCGCTGTAGGTTATTAAATAGTAAAAGCGCTTTTCGAATTATTGAAAAGTTACAGCGATTGGTGTATTTATGGTGTATTTTAGACTTCATGTTTAATTTTAATGGTGCTTACATAAGTATGACTATCATACAAAAATATATATTAGGATCTTATCTTATCTTGTTACGGGGGCCAGTCAGTGTAGACCGGCGACACTTCGACCCAGTGGGATCTTTTGTGTCGGCCCCGAGATTTATCCCTTAGCTATCACCCTATGAATGTACTGCATTAGTTGCAGCGTACACTTCAGAGGGAGAAGCCTGAAGTCTTCAGTGTTCGGATATGCCAATCCCATCAGACCCATCCTTAGTCCAGCCAACGCGTCACATTCACCATATATTAGGATATACATATATTCTAATATTAAATGTTGACTTTATAATCATCTTGACGTTAAAACTATAATATGTAGATAGTTTTAACGTCAACATTATTATAATCAATACAGAAAATACATATAAAGTTTATTAAAAATGCGAACTAACTTCCAAGAGATAATTTTAAAATTAAATGCATTTTATTTGACGCGCAAAATTATGTAATCGAACTATAATATAACTATTTTGTCACTTCAACCAACGTCCATTTAATTGTGAAACACTTGACAGAGACAATAAAGTCATCGAGATACGCGAATTGGAACAGCCTACGTCAGTAACAAGCGTTAATCAATTACCAGATTTGATGTACAAATTAAATAAAAATGGCGTCCCTGCTAGAGTTCACACACTCCCACATCGAATGCAAATGTCGTTCCCGACAGCCCGAATAAGCAATGACTACAATCGGTTATCGCAGGATGAATGGTTTTAAAAGAACATGATTGACGTTTTTGATTCGAAATTATTGAATTATCTTTATTGGCTTTCGATATGACGGCTGGAGGAGTTAAATCGATAATCGTTTTGATTCGATTCTCTTGCGGAGGCTGACGCGAAACCCGAATCATTTTGTGTATTGTTTTCCATGTAGAATATTGTTTAAACATTTTTATCAGCATGTTTATCGTAATCACACTTATGAGGGCTTCAAATAATCCTATTAACACTACAATTATTTAATGAAAACCTCCTAACTGCGAACTTGCCAAAGGTTGTGAATTTGATACCTTATTGTGCAAAAGAAATGTATACTAATCGGTTATAAATTGATTTTGTTTCGAAATCTCGAATGACTTGTTCAATTTCATTAAATAGTAAATACGAAAAATCTGAAAGAAAAACGTTAACTTAATAGGATTGCGTTCTACGTGGTCTAATTTCAACATTTTGCTTTACATACCCATACATAATATAATATACTAGTAGTTTTCCCGCGGTTTCACCCGCGTAAGTCCCGTTCCCGTGTGAATATCGGGTTTCACCCCTTTCACCCCCTTCAGGCTGGAATTTCCAAAAATCCTCTTTTAGTGCCCCCCTACACTCTCCAAGGAACATACATGCCAAATTTCAGCTTCTTGCGTTCAGTAGTTTCGACTGTGCATTGTCTGTCAGTCACTCAGTAACGGAAGAGTTTTATATATATATATATATATATATATATATATATATATATATATATATAGATTAGCTTCACTTACAGCTGATAAAGAACTTTAAAGAAAGAAACAAACAAATGCGTTATGTAAATAAATCTTGGAAACCGATCCGAACTTACTTTTTATGTAATCGTCAGAAAAATTTAGTATAACAAAAGAAAAGAAAATTTAAGGTCTAAAAGTAGTAATCCATATTATAATACACTGATTTGGTACTTACTATCGAACTAGATAGATGATAAAAGTAGATAGTGGCGATATTTAAAGGCTTTCAGGGTTTTTTACCAATTTCATTTATTTCAACATTTTTTGTACTTTAAAATTTGAGATGAGGGTCCAGACTACTTATATTTTAAACCACTATATGTTTATTAATAGTTTTGCTATTGTAACCGAATATTTTTGTATTCGAAATTTAATTTACAATAGAATTCAAATACAAAAAGTATAAATACAAATTTCAGTAACACGTTAATAAAAAATAAAAGCGACTGTATTCAAAATCCGATTTAAGCTAAAAGGAAAAAAAGTTAAAATAAATGTTTAATTTGTACGTGTTAAATAGCCTGCGAAAGCCTTTCACAATTCAAAAAGAAAATTCGAGGCTGGGTTAGTCAGTGAAACGGGTTAACCAAACTTTTAACAGAATACAAACGTTGGAGTGGAATTTTAAGAGTACTATTGTATTAATTCCACTGGAAACCTATTACAAGTTCAAGTTGACAAAATAATGAAACTTTGCATTAGCAGGATACAATTTTCATTTTCTGGGTATCAGAGTGGCTTCAAAGTCTTAGAAGGCGATTATAATAATATACTTTGACGTAAAACGGGAAGTAATTTTCATTTTAGGAGTATAAGCATTTACATCAATATAAGGAACTTTTGGCTTTGTGAACATATTATCTAAACATTAAAGCGCTTGGTTCTTTTATGCGTCATACAGCGCGTTAGAAATGCGGACGAAAATACAAACGGACTCCATATGCTGTGTCTACATGCTCTGACGGTTGTTTCACGCAGCGTTCAACACAAAATCCAAAGCATAATTTGCATGATATGTAATAAGATAATCCTTACTATTATTATAAATTGAAAAGTAATTCTGTCTGTCTATCCGTTACTTTTTCATGGCTAAAGCATTCAATCGATTTGAATGAAATTTGGTACAAAGACATTTTAAAACCTGGGGAAGGACATAGGCTACTTTTTATTGATGTAGGTACCACGTGGGCGGAGCCGCGCGCAAAAGCTAGTTAAATATAAAGCGTAATCGATTTGAGTGCTTAACATTTTACTAATGCATTGTTTCTCAAATGTGTGAAGTGGTACTATGTTAAGCTACGTATATCATGCGAATGTAGGTTTGTTTGTTTGTTACGCTTCCACGCCTTGACTATTCGACCGACCATCATGAGTTTTTGGATACACGATGTCGTGGGTGTTTAATGTCTGTTCCCGAGCAACGGAAGCCGTGGGCAAAAGCGACTATGGAATAATATGATCACCAACAAAAAGCTTGCTATTTTTGTTTCAATTTACTAAGAATTTAGACGACAACTAATCCGGTGGTAAGCGATATAGTATACCTACATACAACGATGATACTACACTTACCTATCTTAATTTTCATTCACCTGGTTAATTGAAAATAATAATTTATGTCAGTGCACCACTTACAGGTTTGAATTTCAATCCATTTTTTTGGGCTTAAATTTGTGAGTTAAATTTTACACGGCTAGCAATATTCCAAAATGTTAATGGAATTATTTTAAATATAGATTTAAGAGGACTATTGACGCTACATTCATGTTTAGGCTCCTGTTTAAGCGTAAATGAAACAAGAACACATAATTTCAAATATATATTAGTGCCTTAAATACATATTAAATTCTGCGTAAATAGAAACACCAATTATTAAGTTATGTTCGGGTACTTTGAAATAACGACACTGGAACATTGAGACAACTACCATCTTAGTCTCCCCGTGACGATGGCTGCTGAAAAGCAACCGAAACGTCGGGGAAAGTGTAAAATTAAATTAAATCTAAATAGTTTTAATAATAATTAAATTAGCTTAAAAATTTGTAAAGTTCAATTGTATCTAGTAGTAGTGTGACAGTTTCAAAATTTTGTAATAAAGTGTAAAATAAATAACGCGATAAAATCCGTATATAGTAGTTTAATTTCAAGGAATAACATTCGCGTAAACAGAAGACAATATTACATATTAAATGTTTATAAATTAAACTTTATATGCAGTAAAATGTGAGCAGCTTTAAAAAGCTATTATTTTATGTTATTTTATACCTATATTAAACTATACAATATTAATACATTTCGATGAAACTCTGCAAGCAGATTAAAATATTTATTAATTGGAAGTGTATGTGGGAGGTTTACCTATATGAAATTGTTTGACCAGCCTTTAGACTACAAACAATGTTCAATTTAGTCTTAATGGGGTAAAGATACATGGCACAATCTTGTCAGCTTAAGATTTTCCACAAGTAGCTCTCTAAAGTCAATCGATACAACAAAGTGCTTATACCAGCCAGTTACAATAACTGAACTTCAAAAATTCTAAAAAGAAAATGACATCAAATCTGATCGCTTTCCACGTTATGGTTTAATTTACATAACATTTTGAGACAACGTGGCATTAACCCATTTTCATTATATATCGGAAGTACTCGGATTTTTAAAATTTGGGTTGCTTGCTATATGCACGTACAACGCCTTAAGACACGCATAGCCACAAAATACTTTTTACTACACTTACACGCAGATTTTAAGCAAAGTCTACACAATATACAAAAACGAAATTGATTCAAATATGACTAACACCCCCAGTTCCGTTGTGTAGTATGTCGTTTAGCCGTAGCCTATGTTATTCAGAGATAATTTTTTTTTGTATACGATGCAAATCAATGGCACAGACTACATGCGCAAGCTATTTTTGCGAGCTACATGCGCAAGATAACCAGGTGGGTTATTTTCGCATGTTGATCGCATGAGTTGTTCCATTGTCTATGTCATTTAGACATAGCCTTCGGTAATCAGGGATAATATAGCTTAGTACATGATGCAAGTCAATGGCGTAGGCTACATGCGCAAGCCATACACCCACGTAAGTTTATATTTTTTACGTGGTGGAATGCATTGACGCTTACCTCTACGCGGGGCGGATGTTGGAGTCAACCGGGCATGTCCCGGTCCTATCGACTAAACCTACCAGAGAGGCGGGGAGCCTACATAAGTGCCTCAACTTACGCATGTTACCTGCATTATATACTCTACCTAAACTAATTAACATCTACTAACGGACTGATTCCTGTTAGAAGAGGTCGTATTCAATATAAAGCTGATCGGGTATAATAAGACTTACGCGTGAACATTACTCAGTGGCATTATGCTTACCTACAGGAAACATGGCCGATAAAGGGCTGCATGCTCGATTGCTCACCCCTTATCACGTTGTGTTATACGACTCTATTTATATTGTAATTTATTATCTTCTCTCTATTCTATTTATAGCAGCACCATTAATTAACTGAGAAATCTATGAGTCTTACTTCTTCAACGTGAGTTTTTAAACGTTTTTTTATAAAGCGAGGAGGCGTACTTGTAATTTGAATAATATGCAATTATTATAGCCAGTTGCACTCACTGATCGGTAAATGATTAGCGAGGTTAAGCAACGTTGGTTGCGGTCAGTCTATAGACGGGTGACCGCTTAGTGGTATTTCATCTGAGCGTCTCCGTGTTGCGGAGGGCACGTAAAAAGTCGGTCCCGGCTGTTGCCAAATTGACAGCAGTCGTTAAGCCATGTCCTCTGACATAGCTTAACGACTGCTGTCAATTTGGCTGTCAGAGGCCTACGGGCGGCTTGAACAACTCTTGACAACAGGTTGGCCACTAACCACACGAAAAAGAAAAGAATCAATTGTGTGCTTTGCTTATATGTGTACCTCATGTAGTTCGGTTTCCTTCTCAGTCGAAGATAGATATTTTCTGTTGGGATCTCTACTTACAAAAAATATATGCCAAGTAATATTAGTTTAGGTCAATGTGCATAAACTTAAAATAAAATATGTATATTGATACAATAAAAATACTTAAATAATAATTGCACAGCAAAATATGCTTACTAAAATATAATTTATAATATATATATATAATTAAAAATAAAATTCTAAAATATATCATAACGAGCACCTGCTCGTTATGATATATTTTAGAATTTTATTTTTAATTTTTAAATATTTTTTTTAATGAAGTGATTTAAGGCGTATAGGTATACGCCTTAAATCACTTCATTCCGTCTCAGAAGGGTCAGGTTATGTTAGGTTTCTTCTTAAACCCACCCAAAAATAGGAGCCCCACTTCACGGGGCTCCATCGACTTAGTTTGATCTCTTTAAAATATTTTAGTAAGCATATTTTGCTGTGCAATTGGTGTTTTTGGTGGAACAAAGGCAAAAAATTGAGGAACAGTTAAATACTACCCTTGTTAGACAATTCACGTTAGTAGCTCAAATTTTAACAATATTTGGTAATGGATTAAGCTCGCTTCCCATGATGTTGGTTCTATAATACAACTGGTAACATTTGGATGTGGCACCTATGCCTATTCTATGTATGTATGACGTGAGTTTATCCTAACTAATTAATAAAGTGAATGTCAGTTTGTTTGTTACGATTTCACGCCTTAATTACTCGACCAATCATCTTGAAATCGCATACACGTTGTTAGATGTACAGTTTTTTTTTTTTTTTTATTATTTATTTAGGTAAACAAACAATGACACAATATCTTGTTTTCAGTAGTTTGTACAAAATAAATATAGCATAATTGTGACACCAGTGACATTTACCACATATTAAATACAATACATTCATGGGATACAATGAGAGCCAGTAGACATGTGCAATATTTAGTAAACACAAGTATTAAGAATATTCACTTATTTTTGGTTTTGTTTTATCAATCAAATAAGATCATAATAAGGATAAAGCACTAAGTAACAATTTTTTAAATATGCTAGGGCGTGTTGCAAATAAATCAATACTATTGAAATTATTGGTAAAGGATTCAACTAAGCGATACATAGGTGCTCGTTTGCCTGCATTTGTACGACAACGAGCAGTAGCAAAAAATTTACATGGATTACGGCTATGAGTTCGAATAGGTATTCGGTAACATATTTTGTTTGTCAGTTGAATGCAATCATATTTATTGTGACAAAGGTCGTACAGTAACATTGCTTCCAAATATAGTCGTCTGTGTTCCAATGTTATGCATTTATATTTCACAAGTATACACATACACAGATAATATACCTTTCATCAAGAATAAGTATTGTTCCCATGAGATAGAAATGTATTGACAAAATCTACATTAACACAAGCGAAGGCACGTGTAAAGTGCAGTCAAAGTATAAATCATAATAAATTATTTAAAATTCTCTCATTTCGTATCACCCAAAAGTTTCCTCCACGCCATTAGTGAAAGAAAATAAAAAAGCCCATTAAATTTTCACGACTCTCAAAAACCTTTACAAATTCAATTAAAAACAATGCTCCCAAATGTATAACTTTAAATTAGATGCGAAATTCTATTAGCACATCAAATTTTAATCTTAATGGCGTTACCGTCGATGTCAGGCCAACCGTTAATATCCACGATCAAACTGTAGCCGAATCGTTAACTTGAATTGAAAGGAGCTTATGGGATTAACACATGCAAATTTCTACTCCACCTGAACCCACATTTGAAGGTGCTACCATGTTAACGCCTTTCCCTTTGTTTGCGGGTGCTATATCACATTTTTTAGGATTAAAAAATTTCAAAAATGTCTTGTTTGCTGTGGTGTTTTGGATTGATGAATCAAGTTGAGAGCTTTTTCATTTGACTATTGCGTAGCCTAGTATGAGGCGTCTGTGACGCAGTGAAGACCGTGCAGACAGTATTTCACATTGTGAACCAAAATTTACGTCGTCTGGCTCATACGGGCACGAGCCAATCCTCAAGATAAGAAGGGTTAGCAGACTTCACATATCTTCGAGAACATTATGGAGGGCTCTTAGCCATGCAGGCATCCTCATGATGTTTTCCTTCACCGTTGAAGCGAGCGATAATTGATTACCTAATACGCTCATAACTTCGAAAAGTCAAAGGTGTGTGTGCCTTGGGATTGAACTCGAGACATCAGCGTGGCAGTCCAATGGTCTCCCACTAAACTATCGCGATGTGTATAAATAATTAAAATACGTGTCTGTATATATATACAGACACATATTTTAATAAAAATTATTTATATATAGAAATATTTCAATTATTAAATTTAGTGAATATATGACGGAGGAGTATGAAATTTGGCACAGTTAAAGTTTATATGGAGAAGGAGGGGCGAATTCTAATGTTTATATAAAATATGCATTAGAAATACATTAAATTACAGCACACACACGCAGTCGAAGCGCGTAACTATGGTTACATACATCAATATATAATGACACATATCAGCAATATCTTACAGGCAAACTTTGGTCGAATTTCGAGCACAAGGCGACCGCTAGTAATAATAAAAATATTTGCAATATATTGTACAGATTTTTCCATTTCATATAAACCGCTTTATGAGAATTCTCGACCTAAAAGCCTTTTGATATATTCTAAGCATAACTGCGCTCCATACTAATATCGCTTGAAATTCACACCCCATAAGAAGAATAGTGGGACATAAACGTGCCTTCCCAACTTTCATACAGGAAAGTTTAAAAAAAATTCCAAAAGTGGTGTCAACACTGCGAGCTTGCGTGAGCTAAAAGACAATAGGCAGCTATGGAGAGTGCGTATACTGTCTTATTCTTTTGGTTACTTAAAGATTTCAAGTAGTTTTATCCATAGTATTTAGCATTCAAATAAATAAATCTTTTTGAATCTGATACTATTTCTTTCATATCTACTTGTGAGTTGTTTAGTTAAGCTTTACGCAATTCACACTATAATTCTTACAGTTTAATTAAATTTTCATAGCTTGGTATTTTAGATTCAACTTGTGTGTTTATTTGTTTATATGTTCATTTGTTTGTTTGTTATGATGAATCATCATCATCAATCTGATCATCATAAAATTTTGCATACACGCTGTCAGGGATACAAAAAAGGATATAGGGTTACCTTTTATCCAAAAAAATACTGTTACTAACGTAACATACATTTACCATTCATAGGGTACCTTTCATCCAGGAAAAATTGTTCCCGAAGTATAGAAAATTGACACAACCTACATTTATGCGAGCAAAGCCGCGAGCAAAATCTAGTCTACTGTATTTTATTGAATTATGTTAATTTGGTTCGTCTCCAAACCAACTTAACATAACATTACACAATATAGCTCTATGGTGTGCAATGTAACACGTCAATAAGGCTTCACGCGCTTGTCTATATTTTGTATGTATGCACTTTATGCCACAAATGCGTTTTCTTAAACACGCTCCCTCGTACTACACGAATAGTCACGCAGTACGATATTTACTCATCGGTCACATTTGTGGTTAATCGTAGTTTGTCATAATCGCTGCTCATCATTTAAGCGGTTTATTACATACGCAGTTTGTCATGTACCCTATTTAACATGAATTTATCGGACTAATTGAAAATTACTCAAAACGTTCTTCGTCCTCATTTGAATATTACCGATACTTTTGTTAGTAACTCATTAGAGTGGCGCGTCCAGTACACCACAGGGTCTCAAAACAAAATGTCTTTGACCAGTGTGTTTTGCCAGTGATGACAAAGGATTGGAGACGTGGTCGCTCACTATGAGCCTTATCAGAAGGCTCAAGGTCACTCAGAGGATGATGGAGGGAGCTATGCTCGGAGTTTCCTTGCGTGAACGAATCAGAAATGATGATTCGGAGGCAAACTATATTGCTAACATAGCTCTCCGGATATCCATCTGATGATAATAGGGTTTTAGAATATCCACCTACTAAAGTCAAATTCGTTATCTTCAGCACAACAGATCACGTTTGTGACAAACTGCCTATGTAATAAACGCCGTCTATGATAAATGGCGCCTCATGATCTTCTGCAAATGACGAAATGCATCTATGTTATTTAGCGTTTAATATATTCGACTGTTTTAGAAATCGATTACTAGACTATTGTACGATCGGACAAATATTTTATGTTGACGTATTCATGACAGCCGGGGCTGACGTCTTTAAGGATTCTTAGAAACTCGTAAATTATCTTAATACTATTCAGATTATCTCGGTAGGTAATTCAGTCATACATTACTTAACCGAAAATTTTAACTTTCGTGTTAAAATTTTCATTTAACTAATGTATGACTAAACACAAAGAGTATAACACCAAAAGTTTATTAAATCCAAATTTCGCCATCTATGGTTTTAAATCCCACGTAGAGTTAGTACCAGACACCGTGTTTCTACTGAGAATTTATTATATACATTCTCAGTAGCATTTATTTATAAAGAAAAAGTCGGGTAAAGACCCGACTTGGAGATCTCCAGAAGTATCTACATTGTCGTTGCACCACCAAGACACTCTCCAGATACAAGAACTGCATAATTAACACATACTTAAGCCACTACACAATTAAAGTCAAACATCGATAACCTAAAAACAAAAACACGAGTTGAAATTCAAACAGCAAACCAAATGAAATTTATTTAGTGACAACAATAACTATTCGTTTTAAACTGTGTACGATAATTTGTCAGCACCGGCCGACCACGCGAATTGGTTAATTCGAATCATTGTCATACATACGTGGACATTTCGATAAATTTTATCGATATGTTAATCACGTGCTCCGGAATCAGTAATGTATGTTTCCATTTGTTTGATTGGTACAAAATTATTTATGGAAATATACTTGGCTTTATGCGCGTTTCGTATTTAAATTGAATCATTTACAATTTCGTTTTTGGTTTTATACTCAGATATGCTTATGTGTGTGTATGTGGATGTTTGTGTGTTAGTTATATGACTAATCTGACTGATACAGTGCATTCTGTTAGTTGAATAATTACTTAGTTAAGTAATTACATACGTATTCTTACACTTATATACAAAAAAGGATTACATTCACATTTTGCCATCTGGAGTGATAAGTGGTTAAAACGTATCCAAAATTAATCTAGAGCTATCATAGCTTAAATAAGACGATTGTTTTACTGCTTTCGTACATACATAATCTCATGCCAAAGAGGGTAGGCAGAGATGTAACATGCCCACATCATACCCAACTATGGTATAGGTCCTAAGTAAGAGGGGCGAGCCTGTCTTTTACCGGTGACAAACTCCGACTCCGTGCTATTAAGTACTGAAAATTTCGAGGCAAAAGAAACGACTAACTCATAAATCGAACCCGAGACCACGCATATATCACCGTTGCTAAGTAATTAAGAGCAGCTGCAGCCTTGTCACGAGACCGTTGGACTTCCACACAAAAATCAATTTTACGGCTCGTAATTTTGACTTTTAGTAGTTATGTGCATATTCAATTGCTTATTATCGCTTTAACGGTAATTCCCCTTTTTTATAAGACAACCCGCCCGCTTTAAGAATGAATTCTGTGTCACGGAGAACATTACCAACATTCAAAAAAGGACACAAAAAACACGCATTTGTAGATCACACCAATAGTTGTTTTTTTTTATTTACTACTAAAGTGGCAAACAAGCATACGGCCCATCTGATCATAAGTGGTCACCGTAGCTTGTAGATGCCTGCAACACCAGAGGCATCGCTTGCGCGTTGCCGACCGTTTAGGAATGGAAGAAGAGAAGAAGGAAATGGGAAGGAGAAGGAGCGGAAAGGGTGAAAGAGGGTGATTGGGCGTCCGGCACTCTCACTCACCGAACGAAACACAACAGTAGTAATACTGCTATTTCACGTCGATATTCTATGAGAGGGTAGTCCTTCCCCGGTCGAGCCGGCCCATTTACGCAGATTTCAGCATTTATCCTATGTGGGACTCGAATGTACAACTCTTAGAGTAGCGGCAATGGCGAGGCGACAACTTAATAGACTACACCATCCGTGCAGTCAATATATTTATTTTTGGGAAAGGTGCATGACTATGAGTACTTTATAAAGTTCTGCAAGATTTATGAAGTCTGCCAACCTGTAGTAAGCCGGTATGGTAAATTATGGCCTAACCTTTCCATATTGACAGCAAACCCGTGCCAAAAAACTTACTACGTTTTGCCACAATTTGTTGAAATAAGTCTTTTTTTCAGATGGCACGCCTGGCAATTTATAGCCTCTTTATATTTTAGAAGCTAACCGAATCAGAAATAATATTCATATGAACCCTTAATTAAATTGTGGATTGTATTTATTATAAATAAAACCTAGAAATTCGCACGCAGTGCCTAAATTTCGTGGCGATGTTTTGTACCAGTAAGGTATCTTAAATCTTCTCCCTTAGCCTTTATTATTCCCAAGTGACTTGGGGTCGGCTTTTCTAGTCTAACCGAATTTGACTGGATATCAGTTTTTACACGGAGCGGCTGCCACCTGACCTCCGCAACCCGAAGGCTAACGATACCCTAAGGCTAGACCAGTGTCAGGATATTAGAGGGTACTGACTTTCCCAATAACGACTGACATAGATGTTCATGGCAGCCGGGACCGACGGGTTAACGTGCTCTCCGAGGCACGGAGCAGGCGATAATTGTCAATCATACATACATACATAGATTCACGCCTGTTTCCCAGAGGGGTAGGCAGAGACTACGGATTTCCATTTGCTACGATCTTGACACACTTCTCTGGCTTCGTTCACTTTAATCACATTCCTCATAAACGCCCGTCGGTTCAAGGTGCTCTTAACCTGGCCTTTGTCCAGAACGCCTCCGATCTGATCAAGAAACGTTCGCCTAGGTCTTCCTCTTGCGACTGTTCCATTCACACTAGCCTTATAAACTTTCTTAGTTAGTCTTTCCTCGTCCATTCTTTCTACATGCCCAAACCAGCTTAACATATCCTTTTCTATTTTTGTCAATCAATACGCACATAATTTCGAAAAGTCATATAGCTTCCGAAAATCAGAGGTGCGCGACGTGGGTTCGAACCCGAGACCCTCTGCATTGCAGTCTGTTGGTCTCCCCACTGAGCCATCGCTGCTTTTTTTAAATATTAGTTTCTGATTAACTTTCTGTTTTACGCTAAAACTCTTAGCTTGCACTTATTTAAATTTAATAGTTTTTGGTTAGAAGTTCTTATTTCATTCATCACTTTATTTTGTTTGTATTAATATTGTGGAGTGTTTATTCACATTCATTGTTTTATCATAACTTTTTTGTATATTCCTATTTTTTATGGCGGAAATCTGTTTGATTATAAAATATTCATATACAATGTTATATTACGGTCTTAGTAATAGGTAATTTAAACCTTTGTATTTTTGTGGGAAATCAATTTAACAATATTACTATTATATATTATTACTTCAAAGCCTTGTTATTATTCCATGTCTCATCGCCAACATGTGACTGTCCACTGAATATCTACTTATTTCAAAGCAAACTTAATTCGTAAGGTAATGAAAACTGCCCATCGGATATGTTAATTTTTAACCGGAAAAATGTAAAAGACATCTCTATTATACACGTTCTTAAGGTTAAAATAAAATGACTCGTTGGCTCGCAGAGAGGTAACATCAAAAGGGAAGGAACCATTACAGTTTCTTTACTTCGAATTCTCTGAGATTGCATCTAATGATTGCCCCATATTTACTTCCGTACTTCAAATTCGTACATTATTTGTTGAAAAACGCCCCGTGCGACTCATTCCCGGGATTTACGAGCCCTTAAATTCTTGCAGACTAAAGAGATTTTTAGCACTTGTCTTTGCATTTCTTCCTGAGGGGTAAATAAAATTGTTTAATGGATCTTGAAGAGTCAATGGTACTATTATGGCTAAGTACTTAAGCTACGGTTGAAAAATGTAAGTAATAGTGCTTGTACATGCTGCAAATAGAATGTTCGGGGAGCATGCGTAGCCTAAAAAAATGGCGTTGCTAAATGTGCAGTCTCTATACCTTTATTTCTCATAGCCTTATGGAACGGCAAACAAATCAGATTGCAGCAAAAGTAACAGGACAAATGAACTTGCGTGCTTTCTAAAACACAGAGGTGAGTAACACCGAATTCCAAATAAGAGTCACACACACAAAACCGTCTAGTCGCATTTACCACTACTGAGCCACCAAGTACTAGTTAGTTATATAGATTACTTGTGTGTGATTAGTCGATGCATGCAACTCACGCAAGACTCAACTTGCGCTTGTTACCCACGTCGTGTATAGAGAAGAACCATAACCACCTATGCTAATATTATAAAGAAGAAAGATTAGTTTTTTTTTACATGGGGTTATGCATGACGCATACCCCTCCGCGCGGGCGGAGGGGCTATGTCGGACTCGCTGGGGTAAAAAAAGGTGTTAAAAAGATAAAGGACCTCCCGGAATACCGACTAAACATACCACGGTGTTCCTCGACAAAACCACTATCGACGGGGCCGCGCGAATCACTTGCACATGCGGTCGTGACCCCGCCGAGGTTTCGGCCCGCAGTATGAAACGGCAGGCCACTACACGAAGAGGCCTAGCTTTCAGGCAAAACTCCCTCCCTAAACTCTACTGTCTCCTCCCTAGAGGGGAGACGGATTCGAAACAAAGGCGCGCGTGGGAACACGCACGCCGCCTCTCGGACCTGGTGCTGAATGGATGGCGGGCAGGCCCACAAAGCCCACCACCCTCAAGTCAAACCTCAAGGTGGCTGGAGATCGTCTCGCGACCGTTAGAAAGCTATATTATCACCGAGTAACATAGGCAATATTTTATTTAAAAAGAAAGTATTTTACTAACACAACCTAACCAGACCTTTTTTTTTTTTTATCTGGGTGAATGCTTTGACGCATACCTCTCCACAGGGTGACGGAGAGGTTATGTCAGGCTCATCGGGGGAGAGATACCCTCGTAATACCGACTAAACCTACCACGGTGTTCCTCGACATGACCATAGACGCGCGAATCGCTTTCACATGCAATCGCGACCCCGCCGAGATGAAACGGCAGGCCACTACATAAAAAGACCCTTTGCTGTCCCCTTGTAGGGGGACAAAAACACGACTCAGAGGCGCGCGTGGTAACACCCACGCCGCCTCTCGGACCTGGTGCTGATCGGGTGGTGGGCAGGCCCACGCAGCTCACCAACCCCAGGTCAAACCTCAGGGTGGCTGGAGGTCATCTCGCGCCCTCCGGCGCCCGGTTCTGCGGTTGGGGAGAGGATTTAAGCGATCCCTCTCTCGCTCCGGACCATAGATTGAACCACGGCCGGGAGCGAGAGGGCAACCATACCAACTGCCGCGACCAACTCACGGCGCTGCGATGCCCAGGCGGGGTAATCCGCCCAAGTGTGCAGCGCCGTATCCACAACAACATCGCGGCAGTCACCGCAGTGATGACAGCCGGGCGTCTCCTGCAGGCCTATGCGACACAACCTTTTTTTTTTTTTTTTTTTTTTTTTTTTTTTTTTTTTTTTTTTTGACCCAGGAAAATCCTTTATGGATACCCCCCTCCCCCGGGGGGGAAGGGTGGTTATGTGAGACTCTCCGCCCCTGAAGGGGGTCGGTATACACACTAAAAACCTGGGGTGAGCAGTCCCTCCGCCGACGGAGTGGGGCGGGATGGGGTCGCGTTAGCAATCACCATCCCGCCCCGGCGGTTGGCCCGGCTGATGGTGACCGGGCCTCAGCACCTGTGGAGGGAAGGCCTTGCTCACCAAGGCCATCCCTCAGACGTGTGGGGCCGTGCAAGCCGGTAGAGAGTCCCCCGACTCTGTACCAGTGACCCCACTATACAGGAGCGAAAAGGCGGGCAAATCGCCTCCTTCTCGCTCCCGTCCGTCTGCGCCGGAGAGGGTCAGCGAGGAGGTTGTTCTCCCTGACCCTCTCCGCGGTCTCCTTCTGCGCCATGACAGCTTCGCAGAAGGAGACCACTGCCTGCCACGACCTCTCGCCGCCGAGCATGGCGTTGATCACGCTCGGCAGGGAGAGATCTCCGCCTATTATGGCCGAAAGCGTGTGCCGCTGCGGCCCCCACGCGGCACACGCCTCCAGCGTGTGGAGCGCCGTGTCTTCCGACGCCCCACACTCGTGGCAGGCAGGGGTCGCCTCCCGTCTCGCGATCTGGTGCAAATACTTTCCGAAGCATCCGTGCCCGGAAAGCACCTGCACCAGTCGGAAGGTCAGCGACCCGAATCGCCGCCCTATCCACCCCCGGAGGACCGGGCGAATGGCCTCCACCGTCCACTGGCCCGGGGCCGGTGGAGCCAGGTCCTCCGTCCACCGCCTCAATAGGGCGGCCCGCGCCTGTCGCCGCATGCGTGCAACCTCCTCCCAACCCGGGGGCTCCCCGCGGGACCTCCTCGCCGCCACGAAGTGGTACACTTCGGCGAGGATCTCCGCTTGTAGCTCCCAGGGGGGGTCACTGGCCAGCACGCACGCCGCCGTCCAGGACACCGTCCGGTAACCGCGTATGGCCCTCGTCGCGACGACCCGTTGCGGACGTCGCAGCAGGGTCTTATTGTCGCGACTAAGGGCGTCCGCCCAGACCGGTGCCCCGTAAAGGGCCATACTCCGGATCACTCCGGAGTACAGTCGGCGACAGGTGGCACTCGGGCCACCCACGTTGGGCAGCAGCCTCCCCAGGGCGGCCGCCGCTACCAGGACTCTTGGGGCCAGCTGGGTGAAGTGTGCCCCAAAAGTCCACCTCCCGTCCAGGATGAGACCCAAGTACCTCATTTGGGTCCCAACCCGGACCAGGACCCCGTCCAGTGCCACTCGCGTACCTGGAGGAGGTCCTCCCCGAGGTCCATGGAACAATAGGGCCTCGGTCTTGGAGAGGGCAACCTCCAATCCCAAGGCGCGGATACGGTCGACCACTAGGGCAGCTCCCACCGCGGCCAACCGCACCGCCTCCCCGAGATCCCTCCCCTTGACTACGACCAGGGTGTCATCGGCATAGCACGCCACCCGCATACTCGCGGGAAGCGTGCCCCGAAGCACCCAGTCGTAGCCAACGTTCCACAGGAGCGGTCCCAGCACCGACCCCTGTGGAACCCCGCAGGATACGTGACGGCGCCTCAAACCGTCGCGTCCCTCCACCAGGACCTCGCGGTCCTGGAGGTAGTCGGCCAACAGCCTCCGCAAATACAGGGGCACTCCGTGATACCGGAGCGCCTCCTGTACTGTTCCATGCGGGAGGCTGTTGAAGGCGTTGGCAATGTCCAGCGAGACAGCCAACGCCTTGTTCCCCCCACCGACCGCTTCCTGCGTCCAGTCTTTGAGCCAGAGCAGGGCGTCTATCGTAGACCGCCCCGCTCTGAACCCATACTGGGCCTGCGATAGCGCCGGCCCAGTCCCCTCCAAGTGCTGGATGACACGGGCAGCCACCACTCTCTCTAGCAGCTTACCCGTGTCATCCAGCAACACGATTGGCCTGTATGCGGAAGGCGAGGTTGTGTCTCGCCCTTCCTTCCGCAACAGGCACAATCGGCCGTCCTTCCACAACTTAGGGAACTGTCCAGACGTGAGGCATGCGTCGAACAGCTCCCGAAGCGGATCGCCCATCTCTCTGAGAGCGATCCGCAGGACCCGCCCCGGGATCCCGTCAGGACCCGGTGCCGTCCTCTTGCCCCGTAAGCGGCTGACGGCCGCCTCCATCTCCGCCTGCGATACAAGCGGGATGGAGGCCGGGCCCAATTCCTCCGGGAAGGACGGCGCCATCGTCGGAGGGGTGTGGTGGGGGTTCCGTTCGGGAAAGAGCCCCACCAGCACCCTGCCCAGGAGCTCCGGCTCTAGGGACGCCGCGACGGGGGGCGTCGGGCCCCGGAACTTGTTCCGGGCAGCCCTGTACGGACGCCCCCATGGGTCCCTATCCAGGCCTTCCAGGGCCTCACCCCAGGCTCGAGACTTGGCCTGGCCGACGGCCAGCTGCAGCTCCTTTTTGGCTGCACGGTACTCACCGTACAGCCGGAGCTCGGCCTGCAGTTCTTCGGCCGACAGCTGGTCGTTCGTCCGGCCATGCCGCCGCCGCCTACACCGCGTGTAGGGCCGCCGCGCCGCCGAGCAGGCGGCTCGGAGATCTGCGATCTCCGAGCTCCACCAGTACACTTCTCGGCGGCCGGGGCGGCGGCGGGCCCTCGGCATGGCCGCGTCGCAGACGGCCGTGACCGCTTCGCGGAAACGGCCGGCCGCGACGTCTACCTCCACCGGGTGCGTGGGGGCGGCAAGCCACGCCCGGACGATGGCCGCCTCTTCCGCCAGTTCAGCGTCGAGGCGACTCACCGACCAGCGCGGAAAATCCGCCCGTACCACGCGCCGGGACCCCCCCTGACTGTCGGAGGCGGAGATCTCGAACCTTATGTATTTGTGGTCCGAGAGCGTCTCCACCTCCGACATCACCCTCCAGGCCCGGGCACGTGCCGCGACAGCGGGGCTGGTGAACGTTAGGTCCACCACGGACCCCCCACACCATCGCACGCACGTGTGGACCGACCCTCTATTGAGGAGAGTCAGTCCTGTGGCAACCGCCCACTCCCTGACTATCTCCCCTCGAGTGTCAGTGGAGCGGTTGCCCCATTCCCGGGCCTTGGCGTTCAGATCCCCCATTAGGAGGACCTGATGTGGCGCCTGCCTTCTCACCACCGCGGCCAGGAGGTCCATGAAGACCTCCAGCTCCGCGGCGGTTCTGTTGGGGGAGAAGTATGCGCCGACGATCGCATACCTCTCCCACCTGGCCACCACGTACCCCGCCCCTCTCTCTTTGATATGCGACACAACCTAATCTGACCTACTTTAACTGGAACGAAGCCGCGGGCAAGAGCTAGTAGTATATAAAAATAACCAACACATATAATGATATCCGTAATAATGACAACAGTAAGCTGTCATTGCCAGTAATTATATTTCGACTGTAGATTCATATTGAATTTACACACGATTACCTACATGATAAGAACATGCGAATGAACACGCAATGAGGCGAAACACGTGTTGACGCATATTTAGTGCTCGAAGTAGTATACTGCAAGTTGGAGTACGCCCGAACCCCACGACCCGGCTGTCTCTTATCAGACGAGTTCGGTATTGTCAAGCCTTTTCTATTGCAACTGTTAGGGTGGGCAACTCGAGGGTGAGTGGTGGGATTTTTTCTACCCAATAATTTTATAAGAACATATCATAAAATACGATATGTCTGTAATCTCAAAGAGCGAGGTACCAGTGTCACATTGTAATTTTGCTAACTATTCCAGCACATTAAACATAGGACAAGTGCCGGTCTCCGTGTTATAATAAAAACTTGCATAATCTCAACCATATATCTTCAAAGTTGTAGGCAGAGGTATTTTACATCCAACAAGATATATTTAAGGTCTCACGTTATAGGGGCGAGCCTATAGCCCTCTACGGGCCTGACTCCGTGCTGATACTGAGAATCTTAGAAGTTCAGACCATTAAAACTAAAACACACTTATAATTTCACTGAGTCTAGAATTCAAAGCCTGATTTAAAACCTAAAACTTAACGATTAGCATGCTTTGAATTAAGGAAACATACTTATTCCCGATAATCCTACTTAAAGTAAAAGTATGCACGCTTTAATTGTTAATAACTTAACTCAGTACACAGGTAGAAAATGTCCTGGATTACCACTTTGGATACTTTTTTATCCAGGTATGCATTTTATTGGGATTCCTTGCCATGTAACAACTCATTATAAATATCTGAAGCTTATAATAGGTCACATTATCACTACATATTATAAAACAAAGGCCCCGACTTTTCACTAATAGACAGTGATTGATGAGGCAGGTGTATGTAAATTATTTGTTAAGTTTTTGTGTAAATAAGTTGAAATGTGACGAAATTTATTGAAAATTTCGGTAAATGAGAAGCTGTCTGTGAGCTTTTATCGAAAACGCTGCCTGATTCCTTTGAGATATAACAAAACATACCCGTGCGAAGTCGGGGCGGGTCGCTTGTAAGTATATTTATTCTTTTTCTTACCTTAAAATATGTAATTTTTTAAGTAAACTTTTCGACCGAGCAAACATGTAAACGCATTGTAAATAGTCAAAGGTACCCACAGTCCAGACTGGCCTAGGGTGAAGCCAAAGGATATTACGTAAATAATGTATGTTTTATTCTGGTAATAAAAGTAATTTTTTTATCAGTCTCCTTGCATATCAATCATTAGAACTTTATTATACTCGCGAATTCATATGCGCAGTGTACAGTTTTCACCTAAATAATTAACGTGGACCATACTATGCATTACAACTTCTACTAAACGAAATTAGACGTAACGCGGCTTAGATTTTCAGGTGTACCCCAAGCTACTGAACTATGCAAATTGGATCCAAACCTGTTCAGCTGTTTTGCGATTAATCGTTTCTGAATCCGATTTTGGTTTATTTTAAATATCCTTAGGCTGAATCGGTGGCATAGCAGTAGTGAATTTGACTGATGGAGATATTAGGTTGGAAAAAAAACAATTATATTTTACCCTACTCAGGTAGGGTAAAATATTATTGTTCTTTTTTTGTCAAGTATTTCTAAGTCACCCTAAGCTGGTTACAATTGCAGAGTTATTACTTTGATTACCTTGTCGGAGATATATGGGTGAGACTGTGTATCTAGCTTTATAATATTATAAATCGATGTGACAAATTTATTACGTAACAGTCAAACCAATTAACAGTTCCTGATAAAATGTTATATGGAGATCATTTAACCGATGAAGGTTAAAACTGGTATATTCTTCTTCCTTTTCTTGAAGAAATGCAACAACCTGAACTAGAAATAATTCCTGTATACAGGGGACACAAAAATCAGCCAGACACAAAACAACATTGTGAGGATCTCGCTAATTTCATCGCGTGGTATTCGAACCCACAATACTTCGCATAGTGACAATCACGAGTCGACCACTTTAACCAATATTCATGCAATAACAAATTACAACTAGTACTTGATATTTTTTTATAGACGCTCAATTGGCCACAGGTGCATCATAATCCAATTCTCCCACAAACTTTCTACTATATAAAAAACGCACCTAAGCTCTTCGTCCAATCCTGGGACAATATAAAGCCGAGTTAATATCCTGGTTTGACACGACGAGCCTAAATCTCTAGGGATCATAAAATATTTAACAATCACGCGGCGAAGGCGTAAACGTTTTATTTCTTTTTCGCCATTCGCCGCAATGCGGTTCCAGTTTAGGATTTGGATGCCGTGAGTTGTTTCTATGTTTGATCTAAGGCGGATAAAGGTAGATCCATGTGTTTCTTTTGTGACATCATATCTTCTAAGCCGTGTAGTACCATGCTTATAAATCATTTTGTTTGAATTGTTTGCTGTTTTGTTTGAGTGTGTAGCTTAAGTGTAGGAGTACATGGAACTGCTGAATGTGTGATGTCGGATTCGATTTTGGAAAGTGCAAAATGTGTACGTGTTTTTATTTTCATACTGATTGATTCACGCCTATATCGTCGAAAGGACAGGTAGATATATTACATCACCATTTCTCTACTTTTAAGCTTATTGGCCTCTACTAGGCGCAGATCCCAAACCTGACTATTGCTAAAACTTTCTTGACAGAAAATCCCTATACAGTATGCCCGAATCGGAAATCTTTCTCTAGAATACATGCACAGATGCGCCTCTGAAGCAGTGATTAATTGAAAGAATTAATTTACGTAATTAACGTGGGACTCAAATATAGGTATATATGATTTCAATCCTGGCCTAAATATGCAAGTATAATAAGTTTACGACTGACTGATTACTTTAATCAACAAATTATAACATAAATTAGCAAATATTTTATTCAAAAGTTTTGTTTACATATCGAAAATAAAATTATTTTCATAATGTCCGTTACATTCATTTAAAAACTTTTTACATTATTTTGCGTTGCCAGTTTGAATTATGTTTTTACTATTTTCTCTGAACTTTGTAAACAGACTTACTTATTTTATTTTAAGCCGTGTGCTGAGGGCTGGACAGGGATTATTGAACTTAAGAACACTTAAAGCTTTGTAGGCAATAACGGTGAAAGACATCGTCTTAATAATTAATGCAACTTCACTTTAAAACGCTTCATAATTTATCTAATTATATCTAGTAAGTGCAAAAAGTAATTATTGTATATAAAAGCTATAAAAAAATTACAATTAAAATGTCTCGAATATTTTGAATATATCTTTATTTTTACTCTCAAAGAATTACATCCTCATATTCATACGCGAGTTGCCATACTAATAATAAATAAAAGTATTGCTAGCGGGGAAAAATAATCTTTTTTTTTTCAAATATGCTAATTTTAGCTTTGTACCACATATTATATGTAGACTCACGCCCGTATCCTAACTTATATTATAAATATGAATATAAGTTAATTTGTTAAACTTTCACGCCTTAACTACTTGACCGATCATAATTAAATTTTGCATACACTGTCAGGGGTACAGACAATAACATAGAGTAACTCACATCCAAAAAAAAGTACTGTTTCGGAGGTATAGCAATTGACAAAATGACTGATATGACAAAACAAGCAGCAATGTATGGCTGATATACACTTACTTTTTTTTTTTAACTATTCTGGCAATCAAGCATGCGACCCACCTAATGGTAAGTGGTCACCGTAGCTTATGCACGCCTGCAACACCTAACTAACTTCGTTCTCTTACCCTATGCATTAAGGCCACGAGCAAAATCTATTATACTTATAAAGGTTTATTACATACATTTTTTAAGTTATTTAGGTGTCACGTATTAGTTAGTCATAGTTTGAGCAAAGATCTAGAATTTTAGAGATTCTTTGAAATTAAACTGCTATATACGGATTTTATCGCGTTGTTTATTTAACACTTTATTACAAAATTTTGAAAATTGTTTCTCTACTACTACTATTAAACTTTACTAGGTAATTTTTAAGCTTATATAAGGAGACTAAAATGGCAGTTGTCTCAAATTGAGAACAAAAATTGAAACAACTGCCATCTTAGTCTCCCCGTGACCATGGCTGCTGAAAAGCAACCGAAACGTCGGGCAAAATGTAAAAATAAATTAAATCTAAATAGTTTAATAATAATTTAATAAGCTTAAAAATTACATAGTAAAGTTTAATAGTAGTAGTAGTGTAACAATTTTCAAAATTTTGTAATAAAGTGTAATAATAATATAATAATAAGAGTTTACTGTTTTTCCCTCACATAGAAAAGTTACATATGGTGGTGAAAAAATAACAATTGTGCCAACACATGTAATAAGACAATTAGACAAATAAGACAAATAAGACAAATAGGGGACCGCTCTACAAGCCCCAACGGGCCCCAGGTAGACGACCCCAGTGCACTCCCACCGTTCGCAGTATAAGAACGGTAGATGTAGTCTCCAAAAACCAATTTGGAGATTGCAAAACGGACCCCTACACTGTGTACAATACATAACATTAAATCTATGTGAGAGACTAGTTTCTGTACTAGGAGACCTGTATGACAGATAACCAGCCTCTCCAGACTCCGGAAGTGGACAATGGTAAGTACATCAGGTAAGTACAACATTAGTTAAGTTAAGTTAGGTGTATTGTGTCTGTTATAAGGTTTATAATTAGGGGTGTGAGGATATATGTTTGCGTGTGTGTGTGTGTGTGTGCGTGTGTGTGTGTGTGTATGTGTGTGTGTGCGTGCGTGCGTGCGTGCGTGCGTGCGTGCGTGCGTGCGTGCGTGCGTGCGTGCGCGCGTGCGCGTGCGCGTGCGCGTGCGCGAGCGCGTGCGCGTGCTTGTGCGTGTGCGTGTGTGTGTGTGTGTGAGTGTGTGTGAAGGTGAGGGTCTGTGTGTGTGTGTGTGTGTGTGTGTGAGGGAGTGTGTGTATGTATGCGCGTGAGGGTGTGTGTGTATGTATGCGCCTATGCATATGAGTGTGAATGTACATGCTTGAGTGTGTATGTATGTCAGCTAATTAGGAAGGGACCTTAAGTAGATTCTCGGTCTCCTCATAATTCAGGGATTTTAGCCAGGACGTTTTTACCCGTTTACAATTTGCTTTTGTGAGAGAGTAGACTGTTAGATTCTTGTTTATTTTATTATACAAGTAGTACCCTAGAAATTCAAAGAATTTGTGTGAGAAGGCTGTATTTCTTTTAGCAAGTGGTTGGCATACTCTGTGTTTAATTCTTTTGTTGATATTTAGTGTTGGATCAAACCCTATTAATGAATGTTGCCTTAGAGCTGTGCACAGAATGTATAGTTGGCGTACTGTCAACACGTCCGAAAGCGAATAGAGATCTTTAGTTGAAAAGAAAAATGGCAACGATAGGCTAACTTTTATAACTGCTCTTTGGGCTCTTTCTAGCTTTATCGAGCCAGTCTTGCTAGTGCCACTCCATACAGTAATACAATAGCTGAGTATGGATTGGCACATGGCCATGTATACCATTTTAATAACATTTTTATCAGCTATATGGCGTAGGTTTTTGAAAATATAGATTAGTTTCCAAGTTCTGGAGGATAGTAAGTCTATGTGTTTGTTAAAGCTCAGTGAGCTGTCAATCATAACTCCAAGATATTTTATGCTGGAAGCTACTTCCAAATAGTTACAGGAACATGCAGGATCGGATGGACAATAATGAACTTTTATGGAATAATTTTTGTGAAATGATGTTGAAATGTTTTTGATGGAGAACGGTATATATTTAGTTTTGTTAACATTGAGTGTGAGGCCATTGTCATTAAGCCATGAGATTATTATGTTGAGTCCTGTTTGTGCAAAGCCATAAACATCATCCCAGGTGTCACCATGGAAGACTAGAGCCGTGTCATCCGCAAATGTTACGATTTTCCCATTTATTAGTTGGAGGTTACACAGGTCGTTGATGAAGACGAGGAAAAAAGTAGGGCACATCACGCTGCCCTGCGGCACACCGTAAGATATCGAATAAACCGTAAGGTGTCAAATAAACAACGCGATAAAATCCGTATATAGCAGTTTAATTTCAATGAATAATATTCGCGTAAATAGAAGACAATTTTAGAGATTCTATTAGTATTGGTTTTCGCAATTTTCCATTATACGGATGATATAGTAGTTTAAGTGGTCGTCTCGCCATTGCTACTGCCGTAAGTGTTGTGGAGTCGATCCCCACACAGGATAAACATTTGTGTAGTCCACAAACACATAGTTGTTCCGAGTCTGGGTGTTCTTTGTGCCCGTTGTTTGAATATACTTTATAATACTTTTTTTTTGTAAATACATACATATTATACATATAAACACCCAGACCAAGACAAAGATCTATGGTCATTGTTCATGCACACAAATGTTTGACTTGTGCAGGAACCGAACCCGCGACCGCAGGAATGTTTGTAATGGCAGCTCTGGTGGCGCAACATGCACTGGCATGCTACTGCTGTGCATAAGGTCTCGGATTCCATCTAAGACAGTGCTATTGGGATATTTTGTCAAGATAAACGACACTTGGCTCGCGCTGATGGTCTATGTAATAACATATACATTTAACCATAGTTGTCAAAATATAGGTACTATGGTACTGGCTGATCTCTCTTGCTTTAGCGTCTCCCACCACATTATAACATTTTTGGTGTAAGCCCGTTACATCTTAGTAAACAATGTATAAATATCTAGTTTTAATATAACCTCTCAGCTTTACCATAGTTAAAAAGACAACTTCTGCACCAGAAATAATTCCTGTGTCGCGG
Organism: Catocala fraxini; assembly: GCA_930367265.1. Taxonomy (NCBI): domain Eukaryota; kingdom Metazoa; phylum Arthropoda; class Insecta; order Lepidoptera; family Erebidae; genus Catocala; species Catocala fraxini. The sequence continues at coordinate 12,312,652 of OV884046.1, forward strand.
GGGACTTTACAAACATTCGGACGGACACAAAGCACACCCAGATTCGGAACAATAATTTGTGGATTACACAAAGTTTTGTCCCGTGTGGGATTTGAACACACAACACTCGGCGCACAGGCACGTCATTCGTGCAGTCAAACATGGACCTATAATCATAGCAGGTAAAATATAGGTATTGCTTCAATGTTTCCTATCACATTCTTGATTCATGTCCGTTGCGTCTTAAAACGATGTATAAATATTTAGTTAAAACTTGTCAGCTTTACTAAATCGAGATATAATGATGTTTAATAAGTTAACAATGAAAACTTCCATCCAAATATTTCTCTTCAAAACAGTCAATACTAAACTTACTTCCAATAATTTACTCGACACTTGACTATAACTTAGTTATTTGCAAGCAATTACTTTAAGCGATCCCAATTGGTATTCTAGCAATATTAAAATTGAATTTACGCCTTAGTACAGTGAGTTCGCGAAAGTTTCAGCGCGAGAATGGATCCCGATAAATCGACGTGAGAACTGGATCGACTAAGTTTCGATATATTTAGCGGGAGCGCCTCGAGACTTCGGTTTTCGTAGAATTACGAAAGGTGTGTTGGGTTGAATGATATTACTTTATAGAACATCATTTCTGAAGTCAAAGTTTTAGTTTTACCTATACCTATATTTTTTAAGCTCACCACACTGAGACAGGCGGATCGATACCGGTGGCGAATTTTTGTATTGTTTGAATTAGTAATAAGAATTGGACATAAGATCGCTCCGGATCATGTGTGTAATGTTCCACAAGTATCGCTCCGCCTCCACTATCTGTGTGGTGGGATTAAAGGTTACCAGAATTTAAAATTACAAGTTACTAGGCTTTTCATCCATTCTAGCTAAGCTAGAGTGCTTGTGTTATGGTCTGATTCACCACAGTAATGAAATTATTGGTATTTGAACACGACTTCTCAATCGCAATTCCCATGCCTTATCTATTGGAATATTGCAATATTTTAATTGTAATTTTCGGCTTAGTTAAGGATCCATAATTTACTTTATATTTTTATGACATCGAAGGCTTTTTCGTATTATATTTTAAATATCTTTCACAAATTAACTATATTTTTGATTTAGTGTCCTCCCCAGTACCAACAATAACAGCTCTCGTACGAGTTATGCCAAAGTAGTATTTGGCCTTAAGTTAAACAATGTACTGATAATAGCAATATTCAGGTACATTATCAAAAGTTATATCAGACAATCTATCAAATTTGGTCTTGAATGATGTCCACGTGTAGTATCTATATTGACTGCCTCGGTGGAAACTGCTGTTAGTGCTCAGTTCAAACCAAGATCGAACAAAGTATTACAGGCATTTTCTCTCAAGAATTCTACAGTACCAGCATGGTGTCTAGAACTATGTCATGTAGATAGCAAATGATTCGGCCTCTTAACATGGCTTGTGAAAGCTAGACGTAATACACCTCTGCCTATTCTTTTGGGCACAAAGGCACGAGACTACATCCGTATGTAAGTCATAAAACAATAATACTCGTTGTCATCACAAATTAGAGCTGTATCAATAACTAGAATCTTTAAACTCCCTCGAGCTTGTTGCGATTAAAAAATATATACTTTTACCTGTTGCTTTAAAAGTCAATGCATTACAGCGCAGAGATCCTTTAATTTACAATCTCTGTAGCATTTCCCCTGAGATAATTTTTATTTCTCTCCAAAGGAAGCAAAAAGGAAAATTAACGTAAAATTTATCATCTAGATTATTTGATTATCGAATTAAAAGTTAAGAATAAAAATATTATAACAGAACATTTCGTAATCATCTCTTTCGACTTATTCACGGCTGAATCTTAATCTTTTTCTGGACAAAATATATCCTATGCCCTTTTCTGTATTCTTGACAACGAGTATGGGACATTTAATGATAATCAGTTAAGTAGCTAAGACATAAAACCGTAACAAACAAAACACACTGACATACATTTGCATTTATAATATTATGCAGCGATCTGCCTGTGCTTCGCACGGATAGTACAACCTTAACAAATTATAAACCTAAACCTTCCTCCGAATTACTCTGTCTATTAGTGAAAACCTTTTAGTAATTTTTGAGTTTATCACGAACAGACAGACGTGGTCGGAAACTTAGTTTTTTTAATATGTAGTGAAGTTAGCATATCGTCTATTGCTTTAGCATATACAAAATTTACCACAATTATGGATAAAAAACACAGTGATTTCGCTCAACCTGGAATATTTCACTTTTTTTTTTTTTTACGTGGTGGAATGCATGACGCATACCCCTCCGCGGGGGCGGGCGGAGGGGTTATGTCGGACTCGCCGGGGTAAAATAAAGATGTTGAAAAGATGAAGTACCTCCCGGAATACCGACTAAACCTACCACGGTTTTCCTCGACAAAACCACTATCGACGGGGCCGCACGAATCACTTTCGCATGCGGTCGCGACCCCGCCGAGGTTTCGGCCCGCCGTATGAAACGGCAGGCCACTACACAAAAGACCTACCCAAAGGCACTCCTCACAAATTATCCCTACTGTCCCCCCTAGAGGGGAGACGGACTCGACATAGAGGCGCGCGTGGGAACACGCACGCCGCCTCTTGGAGGAATATTTCACCTAGAACTGAAACAAGGAAACTGCCAAAGTACATTCAACCTATTTATTAATTTATTCATCCTACAGAAAAATTTTACAATTTAGCCTTGTGTTATGATGACTGCCTCGATGGTGCAGCGGTATTGTATGCGACTGCTGTGGAAGAGGTCTTGGGATTGATTTCAAAGCGAGATAAAGTCTTATTGGGTTTTTCGGCCTAGTTAAGCGGTTCGAAGGCTATAAGCTCTCTTCTTATTGAGTGGGACTTAAAACCGTATTTGGTGGAATTGGCTTTTCGACTGTGAGAATATAAGACTATGTATGTATGAAGAAGGTATACTTATCTAAAACTGCCGTATTAGTTAATTTGATTTTTAATCATTAATTGGCAACCAAAATAATAAAGAAAGTAAAAATATAATAACATAATTCTCAGAGATATCTCAAAGAAGTAAATTAATCACCACGCATTGCATTTACACGGCATTTTCCTAAAAAGAAAGTCAACATAAAACATAGTTATAAAAGATATTATAACTTACAAAGTATCTGCAACACATATATTTAGATGATATATTACAGTCATAAACTTCGCCATCATTTTTAATATTTTAGAACTATCCGTAGCATGAAACTAGAAAGCGTCTTAGCAATATTTCTCACTCAATACTTGCACAAAATTATTTCTTTCATTCAAGGCAACTTTTAAAACTAAGCCAGTACTGTCTACTACTTTCTTAACTCTGCACCGCGTATATCGTGTACCAGCTGAATTATCGTTCACGACTTTCAACGCAGTTTCTTACATCATTTCTTTTTGCATTCATACAATTATAGACTCTGCACTCAAAGCTATAGAGACAAAAGTCCTTTGGATGTATTTGACAGTATCAAGCATTATCGCTACCGATCGTACCGTCTCCTCTGCTGAAGTTTATAAGTCGATAATGTTAAATTTCTGTTGCGTATAATGCATTTTGCTTGGCGCGCCAGTCTTTCTAACTTAGCACCCTAATATTTTCTAGTACAATTTAAGTTTTAAAATAAAATTATGGAGCAGTTCTGTAAAGTAAGTTATTGCACCTCTGCTGAATATAAAACTGAATTCAAAAATATGTAAGTTTAGTAGTTGATATACATCCATGCTTATGCTATGCTATTTTATATGTCAGTGTAACTTTTTTGTTTGTAAAGTTTTCACGGGTAAGCTGAATTTAATTAAAATCAGTATGGAATTAGAAAAAAAGCATCGGAAAGTACGTTAAACAGTGGGTCACGGCTGTCATGAACATCTATGGCAGTCGTTATTGGCAAGTCAGCGCCTGACCAGTCATATCCTGACGACTGGTCTAACTATAGAATGATGCTATCCTCCTGGGTTACAGAGGTCAGATGGCAGTTGCTCCGTGTAAAAGTTGATATTCAGCTAAATCTCGTTAGACCAGAAATAAGCGGATCTTGGCATAAGCTGGGATTAATAATGGCTAGGAGGAAGAAGAAGAAGAAGAAGTATGGAATTAGCTTTAACCTGTTGAAACTTGGCATATTAGACATAAATAAAAACCTATGGTGTCCGGCAGCCGGTGTGCCACCGCAACTCAATTGGTTGATCAGTGGGCTGAGAAATCTCTTGTCCAGAAACCAACCTACATTTGCATTTATAATATTAGTTAGGATTACTATATTGTAAATGAGAACGTAGGTTTGTTTGTAACACTTTCACGCCTTAAATGCTCGATCGATCATCGTAACATTTCGCATACACGTTGACAAGGGTACAGAAAAGGACAAAAAATACCTTGCATCCTGAAAAGAGTACTTACTATTTCTGAGCGAGCGAAGGCGTGGGCAAAAGCTCGTAATATTAAAAAGTCAAAGTTCGTTGGATCGCGAAGTAACTATAAACAAGTAAGACACGGATTGAATTGCCGTAAACATCAGAGTTCGAAAAAATGGTATCACGTGACGTCAGAGGTCAAAGGTCATAGTCATTTCGGGGGTATATCGACTATGCTGAGTCAAATGGCGTTACCCGCGAGTCTCTAGCTCTTACGGTTCTTGAGTTGAAAGTTGTATAACATACGGACGGACAAAGCAGTTGTATAAGAGTTTTTCTAACTCTGAAAATCTATGTATCATTGATCATTGAAATATGTATGTTCTTATTGGTCACAGCAAGAAATACATATCTATTTGATATTAACACATGAAGTAATTACTTTTCTAGCTAAATTGAATAAATAGCAATTTTGAATTTTTGTCTGTAGTCAAATCGGGTTGTTTATTACCGTGACAAAAATATTTTTAACTAGCTTTTGCCTCTGGCTTCGCTTGGAAACAGTATTGTTTTTTGGATAGAAGATACCCTACGTCCTTTCCTTTATCCTCCAGAACGTGTATGCGAATTTTTATGATGATCAGTCGAATAGATAATAAACAAACAAATACACATCCGCATTCATAATATTAGTTACGATATCAACATAAACTGCATTTGCCCTAGATTTCAAGAGCTTAGCATATAAAAGTATCAGGTAAGCGACCACTATAAAACAGAAAGAAAAGCAATAACTCCAAACTACGAGAGATTTTCGCCTTTGCAAACTTCAGGAACTGAGCTAAAACTATAAGTACCAGACTTCAGTATTGCGGAGATAATACTGCAGGAATAAAAGTTGTCAGTCGTCTATAAGTAGTCATGCTTCATTGAATGGAATTATATGGATTAGCGGCGCTATTGAAAATCTTATGCCTTTTTGCACCGTCTTCTGGACTATTATCACTTCATATAATAAACCAAAGTCCGCATCTGTTCGCGATAAACTTAAAAACTACTGAACGGATTTAAATTCACCAATAGACAGAGTGATTCACGAGAAAAGATTAGGAGTATAATTTGTTAAGATTTTGTACTATCTGGTAAAGCCGGCGGGACGCTAGTAAAACATTTTTTTTTTTAAACCGGAATACAGCAAGTTAGAGTACGCCTCGATCCCATGATGCGGCTGACATTTACCAGAAATATCATAGACACGCTAAATAATATAATTAACAGAATCACTTCAAACTAGGTTGTAGCCCAAAGCGATGTTTACAGGTTACCATTAGGTAAAAACTGTAAGAGAGCAAGAAAAAGAGAGCAAGCATACATGTACGACAATTTAGTAAAATATATGAAACAGACATATAAACGCATTTAATATTATGTGGTGTTGTGAGCCATTGTATCGGCCTCGATGGCGTAGTGGTTAGTGTAACCGACTGCCACGCCTGAGGTCGCGGGTTCGATTCCCGCACAAGTCAAACATTTGTGTGCATGAACATGGATGTTTGTCTTGGTCTGGGTGTTTCTATGTATAATATGTACGTATTTACAAAAAAAAAGTATATATGTATGTTTATCCATTGTCTAGTACCCATAGTACAAGCTCTGCTTAGTTTGGGCTAGATGGTGTTGTGTGTATGTGGTAGAATATTATTATTATTATTATTATTTATTTTGCAATATTTAGGCTGGACACACCGAGGATGTGTCGCGGGTTCCTCTTTTCCTTGTTATTTTATTAATATAAAACCGTAAAGAACCTCAGTACTTAATAATTAATTGCATTCCATAATATTAACAGGTTTTCTGTCCGATGAATCACATATTATGATACATAACAATAGATTTTCTATTGTGTCTATCACGGGACAGCGAAAGGGTTTCAATGGTGAAACTATAAATAAATTAGATCATTAAGAATTCTGAAATTAGGATAGAGGTATAGAGAAATAAAGTAAAATAAAATGGTCATTTAAATTAATCACTATTTATACCAAGATAGTATAGAAGTATAAATAAATAAATTTATGTTAATATTTAAAACATCTAAATATATAAAAAATGCACTTAAATTAATGTAGAAATATATAATTTTTTTGTACTTTAGTATGTGTGTATTACTTTAAATATAGTTTAAAAATCAAATTCATTTTAACTAATCTTGGTGTGGAGGCTCTACTCGTGTTCTACACGACTGCATACCTTCAGGCGGAGGGTAGTAATTTATACTGGCAAAAATAAAATAAACTTATTAAGGGATTCTAATAACGAAACTGTGTTTTTTTCTAAACGCTGATATCACTATTCTAATATTGATTGGACTTTCATAATTTGACTTTTGACTCTAAATCGAAGTGATTATGGTGCATCATGTCTTCTTCTCTCTTAGCCTTTATTATTCCCAAGTCACTTGGGGTCGGCTTTTCTGGTCTAACCGGGTTTGACTGGATATCAGTTTTTACACATAGCGGCTGCCACCTAACCTCCGCAACCCGAAGGCTAACGATACCCTAAGGCTAGACCAGTGTCAGGATATTAGAGGGTACTGACTTTCCCAATAACGACTGCCATAGATGTTCATGGCAGCCGGGACCAACGCCTTAACGTGCTCTCCGAGGCACGGAGCAGGCGATAATTGTCAATTAATACGCACATAATTTCGAAAAGTCATAATTATAACTTCCGAAAGTCAGAGGTGCGCGACGTGGGTTCAAACCCGAAACCCTCTGCATTGCAGTCTGTTGGTCTCCCCACTGAGCTATCGCTCATTATGGTGCATCATGTAATCTTCATAAATTACGCTGCGGGCGAATTATGTCTACACAAACAAAGTCGCGAGCACTATCAAATTGTAAAATGTTATTATTATTTTAATATTCCAAAATTATAAGTTATACTATTATCAGAATTTCATAAATATACATAAAAATCCTAACAGCAAATCCGAATACCATTTTACCCAACCTGGGAATTCCACCCGAGACCTCACTATCGCAAATACATATACACATACACGCAACATTATGCCATGCGACCAAATACCTAGTCTAGCCTTAGTCTCAGAAAATTCATTCAACTAAATAATATATATGTATAAATCGAAAGACTTTATCTCAAACAATTTCAAATAACAGAAAAGACCAGTTCGTTTTTAAACAGAGAAAATTTTTCTAAACAAACACTATTCTAGCAGTACCGTTTAACTGATCCATCCGATTCAGAAAATAATGTGTGAACAACTAGTATTTTCAATTTCGTAGCACAATAAATAGAAGATAGGGGTTCTGCAGACAGCCAGGCCAATGCTGCACTGTATTTACGATGAGCTTTACGTGCAGGCTTAGAACTCACAGCGAAACATATTGGGGAATTATATAAAGCTATTTTCATATCAGTGTAGCTCAAAAGCAGACGTAGAGATAACTGTTTTGTTTTGTTAACTGTGATACGAATACGCTTGTTGCTTTCAATTGGTTTTATGGTTGAAAGATACAAAAGGAACTTTGTATGCTTGTGAAATGTTTCTGTCTAAAAGTAATAATAACCGAGACTAAAAATCGCTTAAAATAAGGTTATAAATTACAAATGCATCTTCTATACCCATATTCTTGCAGCCCAATAAGGGGAAACCAACATCATTGAAGATAAATCAGGCACAGGAAAATATGTAAGTCAATTATATAAAAAACAGCGTAATCTGTATAAGTATGTATGTATGTATCTTATGTGGGAGCCAGTCAGTGCAGACCGGCGACACTTCGACCCAGTGGGATCTTTTGTGTCGACACTCTCCCAATAACGACTGCCATAGATGTTCATGGCAGCCGGGACCGACGGCTTAACGTGCTCTCCGAGGCACGGAGCACGCGATAATTGTCAATCAATACGCACATAATTTCGAAAAGTCATATAACTTCCGAAAGTCAGAGGTGCGCGACGTGGGTTCGAACCCGAGACTCTCTGCATTGCAGTCTGTTGGTCTCCCCACTGAGCTATCACTGCTCAATATAATATAAATCTGTATAAGTATAAATTAATTGAGCATATTCATCCACGTCACAGAAAAATGCAAGTTGCACTTATATATCCACGATGAGTTAGGCCATTCTATGAAGTGTATTGTAATTGGATGTAACTTTTTGTCTAAAACCTCATGTACTTGCATATAATTGTGAAAATGTATTATTGTTACATTTGTTAGCAAACCAAAATAAATAAATAAATAAAGTTTATAATAACCATATTTCAGCCACTGTGCTAATCCCTTATGATAGAGAATGAGCTTATACCCAAGTATCGAGTTCAAAATGCGATACTGTTACCAAAAATTTACTTACGGTTAATCTATTAGTATGCCTGTCCGGCGAACTTAACCTAGATAATTAGAGTTAAAGTAAGCGCGAATTTATAATGTTAACCCACGAAGCTTCTAAGATAATTATATATCTGTAACAATAATAGCAGTAAAAACCATAGAAATTATAAAAATCTTATTCCATTGTAAATGAAGAATAATTAAAAAACACTCAGTACTTAACACAAAACTTACCATTTCAACCATAAAAATAACGATTAAAAGTGCATTTATGTAACATAACGAACAATCGGTATGACAAAACAGTAAGCAATCGAGAATGCATCGATTACGCAACTTAACGATCGATACGAGTGAGCGACGACGTCGCCTGCACTTGACAGTCACTAAGTCATAAGCGGTAGCGGAGAATAAGGCAAATATTTTATTGTCTTATTATCCATTAGTGAATGTGATATGCTGAAACGCAGGACATACACGACCTTTGTTTTGTATGTCACCTTTTTCTACCTTTGCCCGCAATAAATGGATTGGGTTTAAATTCAGTAACCTTCGTTACGGTCTGATTTAGATTTTTAATAATAAACGGCAGCTTTGATTAATTTTTATTACAAGCTTCTCTATAAAAGGTACTAATATCACAGGAACACGACATATAAACCACATAATACAAAGGTGAATAGAAAACAATGTATAAGACCCTTTAATAGCAACCTTCGATATAGGGCTTGCTACGGTTATTTGAGTAGATTTTTTTTTTTTGGTTTACGTATCCAAAGTTTAATGATAGAAAAAATAATCGACTCGGAAGAATCTATATCTCCGACCATACAAAATTTTTGTCCTTATAAATTTTTGTATTTTCTGCAATATGGCGTTATAAAAATCATATAACGAATATAATCATGAGTATTCATATATTTGGAAGAATATATTTAACTTAAAGCCAAGTAGGTATATATTGTTTCTTATGTAGAATTATGTTAATCCCGTTGGAAGACATACCGCGATAAGAATAACCTCTTTGCTAATCCAGGACATGTACTATTCTATCAATATACGAAGTTTTATCCAAATTCCTTGAATACTTTATCTTTGATTAAGAAACTAATATTGGAAAATCTTCACATGCTTTGACATTTAATAGTAGGTTTTCTCTGTATGTTATAAACATGTGTCTATGGTAAGATATTTACATAGCATTGCATATGTAACAAGAGTCTTCAAAACGAAAGCCAACCCTAGTATAGTATTGGGACACCACTAGATAAAACTTAAAATATAATTAGAGAATAATCAGGCCATATACATTTATTAAATTGATGAAAATGGTCAAACTGAAAATAGCTGTCGCGGGAATTCATTATTACTTTAGTAGTACGAGAATGGCGAGTGAACATGCAACATAATTTTTCAAAGCCCATTCCCTTACTCCATAATTGTAATTGGAAACCCTATGTCACGGGGGAACTATACAAACATTTGAGCAATGGACACAAAGTATGCCCAGACTTAGGATAAGAGCAGCGATAGCTCAGTGGGGAGACCAATAGACTGCAATGCAGAGGGTCTCGGGTTGGAACCCATGTCGCGCACCTCTGATTTTCGGAAGTTATATGACTTTTCGAAATTACGTGCGTATTGATTGACAATTATCGCCTGCTCCGTGCCTTGGAGAGCACGTTAAGACGTTGGTCCCGACTGCCATGAACATCTATGGCAGTCGTTATTGGGAGAGTGTCGATACAAAAGATACCACTGGGTCGAAGTGTCGCCGGTCTGCACTGACTGGCCCCCAGATAAGATACGTACATACCCAGACTTAGGACAATATTTTGTAGATCACGCAGATAATTGTACCTACCGGATTCGAACTTACAACAAGCAGAGCATCAGCGGTGACGCAGACCGCTTACCTGCTGTGTCATACTTGCAGACAAACATTCGATAAGCCCGATTAACGAGTATTATACAACATTGTGTGTATCATAGTAAGTTTACCTTCACTATTATGGAATTAAAAATGTTAGCATAATGAACACGCTCAAACCGTGTCGTCGCTTGGTCACCAAACTATTTATGGTCCTACGTTGGGGATTTAAAATCGCCTTTTCGTTTTGCATCTAAGGTGATGCTATGCGTAATATATCGTATAGTGCATGATAAATGCTTATACCTTTCGGAGGCTTACAGACGTAAGGTACTATTACAATAAATAAAATTAAAATCACCATCGCTATCACTTAATATTCAAACCATACACCTTCCTGCCCCCACTTTTACCACGTTGAACGCGCTATGAAGAGCGAATCGACTTAATTGCAGCACTTCCGATTTCATGGGCTGCTGCATTTCGTTCCTACCGATATATTACTTCGAAGCCTTTATTCTATGAAGAACTAGGCTAATGATAGCGTTTGTGTTAATAGTTGATGTAACAGGAATTTTAATTGAAGTTTGATACTTAATACTACTTAACTGGACGGATGACGTAGTGGTTTATGTGGTCGTCTCACCACTGCCAATATGCCGAGTGTTGTGGGTTCGGACAAAAATGTTTGTTCATCATTTGTGATCCAGAAGGAAATGGGAGTTCCAAGTCCGGGTGTTCTTTGAATATTTGTAAAGTTCTCCGTGACACAGAAATTATCCCTATTGCAGGATTTAGACTCCTTAAAATTTTCCTTAAAATTGGATTCCTTATAAAGCGAGGGAATCAAACAAGAAGTGGAAAATTTACCTTTTAGTTTTTAATTTCTATTAGATGTTTCCTTATATTTATGCACAATATTGGTTTGGAGTGGCAGCCACAATCTGGAAGACGCAGCTGGAATAGGACCCTTACAAGCTGTATCTACGACCTGAAAAGAGTCGCGGAAAGCAGTTGGGTGCGAGCGGCTCAAGATTGCTCTTTGTGGAAAACTTTGGGAATGGGCAATGTCCAGCAGTAGACGTTTTTTTATTAATTTCAACCGAAAGATGCCCATCATCGGATGATAATAATTGTTTAGAAGTATTTGATAGTTGACAAACGAATTCATTTATTTGTTTTGTAGTTAACTTTTACAAGTTGCAGTACCCTTGTGCCTTTGTAAATGTTAGCGTGAATGCCAAGGCTTTGTTTGCCGAGTCAGTCAATATGTTCATTAGTATTTATGTTTACGCAAATATTATAACATCCGTTACCAACAAAAGGATTACTTTCTTATATATCAATTTCTGAGCTAAACAAGCAGACATTAAATTCGAAGCAGCACTACCTCCGATTGTACCTGATTGACGTTGATAGAATCACCTCTTTCCTCATCTTGACCATCTAACTTATAAACAAGGCAAAGATCATTTTATGAAGCAGGACAATTTCGGTTTAAAAAAGATGATTCCGACACGACCTAGGAGTTCGTAATTTCTGTGTCGCGGGAGACTTTACAAACATTCAAATAACGTTTTCATTTTTTGTTTTTTTAGATTACAACTCCTGGTCTACCAATGTCTCCTGTATCGCGGTAGACTTAAAAAGCATTCAAAAAGCGACACGTAGAATACGCACACTCGGGACAACCATTTTTGTATTGCATTTACGCAGTATAGTTACAACCTTTAATGCCCGCACACCGTTTTACCCATTGAACCTCCAATTGGTCACCACAAACTCTATTCAAGTATAGTTTTTCTATAAATAGCCATACAATATATTGATATATATCAATATATTGTATGGCATTCAAATTACATTAAAACCGGTATCTTTACAAACATTTAAACAATAGACACAAAGAACAGCCAGATTCGCAACAACTATTTGAAGATCACACAATATTTTGTCCCATATGAGAATCGAACCCACAATACTTGGCGCAATAGCAATGGCTAGGCGACCGCTTCAACCACTACTTGATCCGTCCAAAGTAGATGATCTAGAGCTGATTTAAAAGTAATCTAGTAGTAAGCGGTTACAGTAGTCTATATCGCTTGCAATACCAAAGTCATTACTCACGAATAGCCGAATTCAAGATAAAGCACTAAAGAAATTTGTGATTTGTGTAGCTACGAAACTTTTTCTTCTGGGCGAAACGCCTGCTCGCAAACGAACTCCTCATCATTTTATGAGGATTACTACAAACCCATACTGGCCAGCTCTATACTGTAACCTAAATATTAGGAAGGACTCTGACGAGCCCTTTGACTCATCACTTAAGAATATAGGAATAACCAACCTATGATCATTCTACTGAAATTAACAGATAATCATAACGTGCCTAGAATATTATTAATAGCAATGTTCTATTGGTCGTTAACGCAAAAAAATACTCAAATATCAGTAGCTCCTTTCTATTAAAATAAAAATAAGATAATCAATGAGAGAGAATAAAAAACGTTGTTTTATAAATTTGAAAGGCCTCGCGTCAAAGGAGTGATAGTCATCTTTGACTATAGAATTGTTTGTTGAACACCTTATCATTTCATGAATAAAATTGTTTAGGTTACAAAACCTCAGACTTTGGCAACACTCTTTGTATCTTGTATCTTATGTGGGGGCCAGTCAGTGCAGACCGGCGATACTTCGATCCAGTGGGATCTTTTGTGTCGATACTCTCCCAATAACGACTGCCATAGATGTTCATGACAGCCGGGACCGACAGCTTAACGTGCTCTCCGAGGCACGGAGCAGGCGATAATTGTCAATCAATACGCACATAATTTTGAAAAGTCATATAACTTCCGAAAGATTGAGGTGCGCGACGTGGGTTCGAACCTGAGACCCTCTGCATTGCAGTCTGTTGGTCTCCCCACTGAGCAATCGCTGCTCTCATACACATTTTTTTTTTATATCTTTAGGCTCGTTACATTTATTTTTAGAGCATGCCAGTTTTGTACAGAAATATTAAATCATAGCATGACTATCTAATATCTTCTAAACAATATTTTTAGGTGATAGGTAAATGGTTATTAACAGCAGCGATAGCCTAGTGGGACACCGTTAGATTGCCACGCATAGGTCTCGAGTTCGATCGCATCTTTGACTTTAAAGTTATGTGCGTATTAAATAGTTAACTATCGCTTGCTTTAACGGTTAAGGAAAACATCATGAGGAATTTTGTATATTTGAGAGTTCTCCATAATGTTCTCGAACATATATAAATTCTGCCAACCTGCACTGGGGCAGCATGGTGGACTATTGTCTAACCCTTTTCTCACTTAGAAGATCCGTCCGTGGTCCGTGCCCAGGAGTTGGACAGTTTAATACAGGACTGATTTTATTTAAAGATTGTAATGGTAGCGATTTGATTGCTTCGGCTATTTCAAAAATAATTATTTGTATCAAGTTAATGACGTATGTTCTATAATATGACTGTTATTGCCAGCCAGCATATTGCAGCGATACATTGCCGTAAACATAATGCCTGTGCATGCATTTGGGACAACAATGTCTACAGATACACTTCAATATAATTTTATAGAGCATTGCGTAGATATAGAGTTGCAGAGTAAGCATAAAACAGAGTACATTCAACCCGTTCACGAGCGTCAACGTCTCGTGTCCCTTTAACAAGTTCTTGACCTTAATACAAACAAAAACTGACCCTTTGTCGTTCAAAACGATTATGACAAGCTAACCTTTACCCGGAAACTAACCCAGTGGAACTTCCAACAATTTTTATAACACTACCCTAATAAAGGCGCCATAATAACTAGTTAAGAGCCATTCACACGAATCTAATCATTTTTTATCACAGTTTCCCAAGAAAATTGTTATATCGTTGCACAACTCTCTATGTGGGTTACGATAACTATTGTAAGGAACTTGGAAAATACATTGTTTAACGATACTGTCTATACACCTGTGGGAATGATTAGTTGGTGTGAAGATTATCGAGTATGGTACCTGATTGACTGTCTAGATTTGATGAGACTTAATTGTATACTGCAATTATGCAGGCGTAACTTGGTAGCAGATAGTTTATTTCTATTTTTAATGTTTTTAAATGTAGATTTCACTAGTATAAGTAGTAATATGTTGTGCATGTGTATAGACTTGGATTTCGTTTATGACTGTGCTGTTATGCATGCTAACAGCGCATAACAGCGTACCATGCATAGCAATGCATGGTACGCTGTTATGCATGATATGCTGCTATACATGGTATGTTGTTATGCATGATATGCTGTCATACATGGTATGCTGTTATGCATGATATGCTGCTATACATGGTATGCTGTTATGCATGCCCTGCTGCTATGCAAGCTATGCTGTTATACATGCCCTGCTGCTATGCATGCTATGGTGTTATGCATGCTGAAACATTTCCTTACGATGTTTTCCTTCACCATTTAAGCAAGTTATGATGAACTATTAACTATGTAACTATGTATTCTTCGTATGTAACTATGAATAGTCAGAGCATCTCCGGCTATTCATAGTGAGTGGGTTAAAGTCACGACGGTTTGCCACTAGGCTATCGCAATTTTTTTATTTTTTTATTAAGGTAATAACTAAATCAATGAACTAAATTTAGATACAACGAAGAGAGAAGTCACCAATAATCTATATAGAACATAAACATTCAGCAGAAAGCTCTTTGTCTGCAGGTTGTAATAAAATTTACTACGATCGTTGCTAGGGCCAATTTTTACAACTTGTCGAGCCTACTTTTAATACAGGCTCACAATTATTGGTTTATAGAGGTCAGACGGTACTTAAAGCGCTGTAAATATTACAAATAAGTTATCATTTCTTGACACTAGTAAAACTGTAGTAAGACGTAGTATAATTATTCTTGGATTATGGACTAAACTGTGATGTCGTAAATGTGTAACGGTCTTGAGAGCTGTTTATCTTTGCTAGTTAATGTCGAAATAAAACTTAATCCGTATGGGTAAATGTTGTGAACGCCAGTTTCATGTCTATGGAGTTATTTGAAGTAGCAGGTTGTAGCAAATCAAGGGGTAGAGTTTATGACAGGGATCGTGATAGTAATCCGATGCTTAACAATAGCGCCAATTCTCGTAATTAAAACCGTTCAAAATAGAATACCGATCAATTTCGACCTAGTCTTATAAACGTTAAATATGAACTAAAATGCAAATTATATGCATACGTTCTAGCAACTCTTCGGGAACAGTACTTTTCTCTTGATAAAAAGTGCCATGTGGCCTGTACCCCTGACAACATGTATGCGAAATTACATGATGATCGGTCGAAAACTTAAGGTCTGAAAGCGTTGCAAACAAACAAACTCACATTCGCATTTATAATATTAGTTAGGATGTGACGTTTATATTGATTTAGTAGAATACCAGCCTAATTCTTACTTATATGTATCACTGTGAATGTGTGTTTGTTCGTTTATTTATTTATTTGTTACGCTTTCGCGAATTAACTACTCGACCGATCATCGTGAAATTTCGCATACACGTTGTTACGGCAACCGAAAAGGACATAGGTACCTTTCATCCAGAAAAAAGTATTGTGACTAGCCTAATCTAGATTTACGCGATGCCGGGGACAAAATCTAGTTTATGCTATTTATGACACTGAGATTCATGAACTTTATTTTCAACAGTTTTATTATGAGAATTGGTTCGCGGCTGGCAGTCCAGCGACAAAAACACTACATTTGAAATATTCTCGAGTGCCTTCGTCTAAGCTATCGTGATAAAGGTTTTATCGGCTTCTTACTAATTGGAATCGTCCACAACTCAATCAAATGAATCTTTACAGCATCGTCATTTGTCAGAACCTTATAAATACTAATTGATTCGGCTGTAACTTGATATTATTAATGCTCAAGCGAATCTTTCGCGATTATCCTAATAGTTTTGTATTGTTGAAACAAAATTGGTTACTCGAATAGTGAAACTTTAATTGACCTCGCGACTGTCAATACGGTGACTTTTGTGGTTTCAATCTATCAAATTTCAAAATTGTGTTATCTAGTTGTTTCGAATATAGATTCTTTATGTATAATTATTTGATTGTTTACAAGTAATCTGCAAATTATGCTTCGAAAAGGCTACTGTTATGTCTTAGTATACCGAACATAATTATAAATCTATTATATCTGGTCATCGGTGTGCCCCTTAAAATCAATAGATTAATATAACAATACTCGTTAATAGCTTTTTAAAACTACTATGTACAACTGTATTAAAATCACCGCACGCCGCGATTGCCTTACAAGTAAGTGAAAGAATATAAAGCATTCAAGAAAATTCTCTATGTTAGCTCTTAAGATGTTCATGTTGACTAAATCGTTGTTCACAACGCGGTCGGCCTTAGCTTTACCGTTATCATTCTACGACAAGATCAAGTTTCTTTACTTGGGATTGCGTCTAGCCCTTTCGTAGAAAGTGCTTTGAAAGTCAGTAATTGAAGTCAAGTATTTCGGTTTGTATGGACTCCAGAAACTTAGAATTTAGTAGGTATTTTGCTAATTGTGAATGAGAAAATACACACACAAGAGGATTGCTTTTGTTTATAATTTCCATTTTAATTTAGCATGGGCAATAATAAATATCTATACCGTTTATAGTAAACATTGTAAAATTACATAAACATGTGATAGCCCAAGGCCTGTCCAAACAATGATTTAAAAATAATAATAATTTCAATCAATCATTGACTACTTGTGAGTCTTGAGTCATGATTTTCATATATAATTTTAAGCACGAGTCTTAAGATTGCGCAGGGTCTCACTTGATTTCTTCAGCCACGAGTGTTCATAATACAACACATTCGGCTAAACCACCCGTTTTTATATCAAACTGTCAATTGGAATATTTATATAGCTATGATATATAAGTAGTATAGATATCAGAGCAGGTTCAAAAACATTCAATCGTAGAATATTCGCATTCCACTTCTTTAAAAGTTGTAGAGGGATATGTATACAACATCGACAAACGATTATATTCAACAAATTGCCCAATTCATGTCGTGGTGTAAGCAATAATTGGTATCATATTTCATGAAAATCCATAATGCTGTGATATACCGGTGCATCATGAAATTCTGTGTTCAGGTACCCGATCATATCAGTTTTAATTTTGGATCGGTAACACTTTTAATAATAAAAGTGGTTTCGCTTAAGTTACTGACTTCGTAGTTTAGCAGAGTAATTATTAGTAGAATTGTCAGTGCTAAAGACACTACAGGTTTCTTCAAAAATCAAAATCATTTTTATAAATATGTTCCTTTAAAAGACTATGCCCGTACCAGGGGCATGCCCTGTGTCAAGGGGCTTTAGAAACATACAATTAAGAGACACAAAGTATACCCAGATTCAGAAAAATAATTTATGGATGATACAATTACGTGAAACCAAAACCTTAGCTGTTGGGCGTTAAATTATGTATACATAATAAATATAACATAGGTGAATGCCATCAGGCGAGTCGTATGCTTATTTTCCACCTTGACATTATGAGGAAAATCTTTTTTATTATTTCTTTTATTATTATATACAAAACGGTTCATTATAAAGTATTGCGTGAGTGTAACCGATGTCATGGTCTCGCTCATTGTCAATTACGTCCAATGCGTTTGTATAATTGCCAACGCACGAAACCTTCAATGTAACACTTGCACGATACCGATACAAAGGCGCGTGGCCAAAATATAATATAATAAGCCTATATTTCATTATATTATGACGAGAAACGGTAGAAGGAAATAATAAAATTAAATATGCTTTAAGGCATAACCTCAATACGCTAGCATTTTTTGACTGACATATTATTTGTTTTAAGTCTCTTTCACTCTAGGGATAAAGTATAATGGTGGACTTTACAAATAAACAATAACAAGATACAAAGACTATCAACACACTACACACAGACTCGAAACAAACATATGTGGATCACATGAAACTGACCTGTAATGGATTCGAATTCACACCTTTAAATCACTACGCCATCCGTGCAATCAGATAAGATTTACTGAGATTTACACAGATGGTTTCTCCGTGTGCTAAGTTTTACTCAAATCCTTTGAACGGTTTATGTTTGATTGAGTAACAAGCATTTAAACATCCATAAATCATCACAAGCGCTCAAATATAAGTAGCAACCGCTTTCTCTAATAACACATAAAATATTTTAAAACATAATATTTTGTCAGTATATACCTATATTATAATACGTAACGGGTATTAACGCGATCATAAATAATGTTTACCTTTTTTATGCTTGACGTTTTGACCAGGTTACACCAGCCGTGGTCACAAGCGGACTCGGACTGAAATGAATTTGGAAAACCTATAAATAATTATAATTATAGGTTTGTCCAAATTAATTCCAACGCCAAACAAATATTAACAGGATAACAGAGCAAAGGGGATAATAAGAGCAGCACATTATAAGAAACAAAAACAAGAAATAAAAAAATTACGAATGAAATCACGTTCGATCAAACTTTGAAACTTGGTTTTCATATTTCCTCTGATAAAACAATCGCATATTTGCTTGCGTTTCCAACTAGGAGCTCATTAATAGAATGTAAACTTAAATTTTTTATTACTGTATAACCGATATCTGATTCATTTTTGCAACGCATTGGGTTATATTGATTGTTTGGTATTACTATTTTCATATAATTGATTATTGTATGAATGAAGATTGAATTAGCGCATTAACTACTGCACTGCACAGATGACGTAAAGGATCCCTCGCTGCTTCTTGCGAGTGGCATTTGTGGCGTTTCGGATCATAAAAAGAAAAATATTGTCAAATTGTCCCGCGTCGGGCTGTTCTTTATGTCCGTCGTTCTTATGTTTATAAAGCATCACATACATTATTTAGTAGTGCCGCTGATTACCGAACACAATGGCATGAAGATCTGGATGCCACGATCCTAACAGTGGTCAAGAGGTTAAAATTAACCTAAAATATATTTGCTGCAAATTTAAGTAACAATATTTATTAAAATTAGGCGATGAAAGGTGAGATATCAATATTAAATTCAATATAAAGTATTGATGTCATTAATAATGTCATGTCCTCCATACCGAATTTTGGTCACGACGGCCAGTCTTATCGCAGGAGATATTATAGTGCACAAGTGTGTGTACAAACACAATTGCACTCTCTGTTCCCTAACTCTCATGATCCGATGGGACGGTAATCAGTCACGAACGGAGAGAGATCAGGCGCAGGACAAACGGCTCTACGTGCTTTCCGAGGCACGGGGTGTCTAGCACCACCAACTTACTAACTCCGGGGTGCTATTAAGATTTCTTAACTGAAAAACCCAATAACTTTTACTTGGGCCGACCCGGGATCGAACCCGAGACCTCATGCTCAGCAATCGCATTCACTACCGCTGCACACGGAGTCATTATTGCTCTTTGAATTAATTGCACAATCCAACTGATCTTGTAATAAAATATTGTAGTGCATAAGATTAGCCTATCAATTATTATTATCAGTCTATATTAGTCCACTGATGGACACAGCCCTCTCCGAATTCACTTTACTGATCTCGATCCATGACCACTATTGTCCAACTCTTGCCATTGACCATTGCTCCATATAGCCTGAATCTAGCCAATTAATGCATTAGAATAAAAAAGTTTTATTATATATATCTTATTACACAACTGCACATTTTACAATTCACCACAATTTCACACTTCAGAATAACTTTTTCTCATAAAACAACACACATTACGCCGTCCATTCCTGTCCAACTGTGAGAATTAAAACCTCATTTCAACCACGCTCCACTCATACAACGACCAAATTATTCTGTTAATCAACATTTAATTTAAAATGCTCTATTTGTGAGCTTACTTTGTTAGTGCAGCGACTAATTAAAACGCAAAGTTTATTACGCGTCTGCGCAAAAACTGTGTTTGTTGGTATTACGTATCTTTTTTGAAGAGCTGCATTTTTTTGTGAGGCGTTTATTTTTGACTGCAGTTTCAGGTTTGCGTGAGGTTTCGCCATTAAACTGTAGACGGGGAGAACTTTTAACAACAAAGGATATATCGTTTAAACTACCGCTCAGAGCTGTGTTGCTTTTCCTAAAATTAAGCTGTATTTTTAAATGTCTATGTTTGCGGTTAAGACTGCGCCGAGCGAAATGTGCTATAACACGCGGTCACAATTAAGTGAATAAAAACAACACTTTTTGTTTAATACAAATATAAAATATACATTTACCATAACAATGAATGTATTTACAATTACTCCGTGTAAAAAGATTAAAATACTTAATATTTTCGCCTACAGAATTGCGTAAATTTGTACGAAAAATGCAAAAACGTAAGCTCGTGTTACATGATTTTTGATTATAACAGTAGAAATCTATCCTATTTTACAGCTTAAACGAAACATAAATAGTTATATTACAATTTGTCCGTCCTAAATATTTAAGCTATTGGTTGACAATAAAGATACATATTTATCAAAAAAACACTTCAAATCCTCCATACAATTTTACTATGGCGGCCGCGCGCCGATTTGAATATGCGCCACACGAGCTCTGTCATTATTTGTCTTACGCTCGGCGCAGTCTTAAGGAAATAATGATAGCATAAATAAGTATAAACTATTCGGCGATAGTGCCAGCAGACTCTTTATTTCAATATGAAGGAACCATAATATAACTATTGTGTTAATGCAATGAGAATTTTATTCAAAACTTCCTAAGTAGGATCTCAGCTATTAGTGGCCTTTGACCCTTGCTCGGGCAGCGCACTGGCTGCCTTTCTGGATCATGAGAGAAACATCACAAGTATCGCCGATGTCTTTACTTATATACAAATAATACAATAACTATTATATGTACTTTACGTGCCTCTTTAGTTTAATGAAAATACACCAGTGGTCACAATTGCATGCCTATCCTTATTACTTAGTTAGGATAAAACATGTATTTGGCACGAATTCTTTTTAAAAATAATACACAACTAAAATGGGCAATTATTAATTGTTGGTTGAAAATCAAACAAGTTGGATATAATATACTGTGAACTAATAGTTGTTCAGCAACATCCATTCGTGCGTCAAGAATACCGATGATTAAGAGAACTTATCTTTTTTTGATAGCATGTTCGGTAATTGGCACACGATAATTATAGCGATGCCTTACTAATTAATAGAACTATTAAGCAGGTTTTTTCACAGTCGCATATTAAGCTACACTGCTTGAAAAAGACAATTAAGAGATAAAATCTTTCAATTTTACAGTAAGATACGCAGATTCGCCGAACAATAAATATAAGATAACAATCAAACAGCATGTTGATACGAAATCGTAGCAAGTTGCCGAAAGAAAACAATAGTGTTTTGAACATTACCCAGAAGTTCTAGGGAATAGGTTAAATCCAACATATACGGTGCAATAATAGCCAACAATGTCCACAATTGCAAATCCCTGTCACTGTAAAGATTTACGAAGAAGTTTAGTCTAGAGCAATTTCATGTTGCGTTTATACAGTATATCTAAATCTTAATACATAGATTAGTGTTTAATAGCTTATCTATTGTGTTAAGAATATATTAATCTATATATTAATACGTGAAGCAAAAACTTTGTACACCTTTTTACAAAAATTGCGCGGACGGAGGAGTATGAAATTTGCCACAGTTAAAGTTTATATGGAGAAGGAGGGGCGAATCCTAATATTTATATAAAATATGTATTAGAAATACATTAAATTAATGGAAAAACACTACACGCACACAACCATGCATTTGACACACGCAGTCAAAGCGCGTAACTATGGTTACATACATCAATATATAATGACATATATCAGC
Organism: Catocala fraxini; assembly: GCA_930367265.1. Taxonomy (NCBI): domain Eukaryota; kingdom Metazoa; phylum Arthropoda; class Insecta; order Lepidoptera; family Erebidae; genus Catocala; species Catocala fraxini. The sequence continues at coordinate 12,335,174 of OV884046.1, forward strand.
AATATCTTACAGGCAAACTTTGGTCAAATTTCGAGCACTCGGCGGCCGTTAGTACAATTAAATATTTAAATAGCTATTGCAAATCAATTTTTTGGGCAATAAGTGACAACTTATCGCCCAAAAAAGTGACATAAAATGCCAACGTGGTATCAGCTGAATTAGAAATATAGTATTGTCACGCTCATACATATTGAAAATTGTATACTTCCGTTCTCTATCATATGAATGTAATGTGTGAACTCGCTCTTTTTAGTGTGAAATCTCGGTATAGTGAGGCATATTAATTATTTAAGTCTCTAATAATTATAACTGAACCAGAGGGCTACGATACATATAACCACTCTCACTTAGCAGATAAATTTAAATGCAATTTGTAGTAAATTGCATTTGGATTTATTGATATAATAAATCCACTGTCTTAAGGATCGCAGCAATTCCAAAGGAGATTTTTTAATTTGGCTTGTAGTTGCAGAAATTACCGCATTCAACAAAAAACAAACAATCTCTTCAGCTTTATGCAATTAGTAGATATCTTTTTAGACTATATGTCCACATGGTACAACAGCCCACCAGATCAAGCAAGTACAGGCATTAAAATTCACCTCCCATGTTCAACTATTCCCTCTTGACGTTCTAAAATATCACTGTTTAGTGTCCTAAGCTATACCAGCAGACATGCAATCTCATTCCGTTTGCGATTACATAAACACGTAATATCGTACATTGTAAAGGAAAATGGAGTCGGTACGGGTTAGTCGATAAAACGCGAATGCACCAATGTGGGACAGTCGCGTCATTTATAACAATGTGCAGACTATAATGGTATGCATTTGTGCTGGTGGGAATTTAGGAGCGGATTCTTGTAGTGCGATATAAGGTCCGTTGGTTTATATCAAGATTCATTTGTTGGTTGCTCAATATCGGACACACTATTCATATTCATATTATCGTATATATTCATATCGGCAATACACTGCCGACTCGGCAAAATAAATCTCCATATGTCTGCCAGCGCAAAAGATAATGATAACTGGACCCAAGTGTATAACACGTACATTCGGCTATCCTGTCCAAATCTTATGAAGATACAGAAATTTGATTAAACTAAGTATACTATCTACTACTCTACACTACTCATACACACTCACAGACACACACACGCACACACACACACACACACACACACTAACACACACACACACTAACACATACACACAGACTTGTGACAGTGGTGGACATATAATTAGAAACAGTACATAAAACTTAGGTAAACACAGAATAAACTATATGTCCACCACTGTATATATTATTTTTAAGAAACAATTCAGCACATGCATATTACACCTACGATACACTACACTTTGACATGAACTACTTGTTGCAATTAATTACGACAGCACTGGTACCCATACCACATGTTAAAGCTTACTTTGGGTACCAGTGGTCAACAAAATTATTGTACATGTTAAGTTTGTTATAACACTTATAACTCATGTGTTATTCTTTTGTATGTACCTCCTTGAGTCAATAAACTATTATTATTATTATTATCTATGATTTAAGGATCCATTTAATAGGAGCAAGCCTTTAAAATATTATAGGACATAGTTCCAGATTCTATGCAGCTACTGAAAGTTTCTTGACAGAAAAACTCAATTACGCTTTGCCATGGACACCCGTCCCATTTAATATCGATTCATGGATTAAAAGTTATCTTCCTTGTGTAATTCGAACCCAATACTCAACGTGCAAGCAGTGTCGAAGCGACAAGCTTAACAATTACCAATTTTTTTTTTCTCTCTTAGCCTTTATTATTCCCAAGTCACTTGGGGTCGGCTTTTCTGGTCTAACCGGATTTGACTGGATATCAGTTTTTACACGGAGCGGCTGTCACCTGACCTCCGCAACCCGAAGGCTAACGATACCCTAACGCTAGACCAGTGTCAGGATATTAGAGGGTACTGACTTTCCCAATAACGACTGCCATAGATGTTCATGGCAGCCGGGACCAACGGCTTAACGTGCTCTCCGAGGCACGGAGCAGGCGATAATTGTCAATCAATACGCACATAATTTCGAAAAGTCATATAACTTCTGAAAGTCATAGGTGCGCGACGTTGGTTCGAACCCGAGACCCTCTGCATTGCAGTCTGTTGGTCTCCCCACTGAGCTATCGCTGCTCTGCATTGCAATGAACAATTGCCAATAACACAGCAAAAAAAAAAACTTAGTACTACGCACGGTGTTGATATTATTCAGGCCACAATAAACGCAATTTGCATATCCACTATTGTATCACTGTCTGTCCCCACTACTATTTCTAACTGCAAATACGCCTACTAAATTATTCAAACGTTCCAGTACACCTTTTTACACCTAGATCAAATACAGTCAGTATTACTCATAAACCTAAGAACCTGTTAATATTAAACATCCCTTCACTTGTAAAAAGCATAATTAAATAGCTTAAACAGCAAGTGAGAAATAACCCATTTTTTTAAATTCACATATTTTTGTATAATTTGCGTGTTCAGTAAATTTGGTTCTATTATGTTCACCGATATTTGTAATATTAAGGTGATCACCGTATTATGCTACCAGAGCTGATCAGCTTTCGATGCTTAACGTGTTCACGATTTGTGTAGGATTGTAAGTGTTCATTGACTTTTGTAGCAGACTATATCTAGGCTACGTCCGCCCTTGGGCGGCTAAATTTGGGTGGGCCCAGTGTCAGTTGCCGGCAACTCTACGCGGGGGTTATACGGATTCCCTGACCGCTCAGTGCAGGATTCTCTTGCGGAGACTGCAGAGTAAGTAAATATATATATATATATTTTTAATAGATACGTACATTCACTTTATTATAACATAGAAAAACAAAAAGGTACATATATAATGAAAAATGAGGTTACCACTCAGGTTTGTTGTTGGTTTGTGATTTATACCTCAAACCAACCCTGATATTATACTCTTGTAATATTTTATAAACACAAAAATATACGTAATATGTATATAAATAAATTATAATTGATGAGTATATATATATGTAAATTAATAAAATAAATATATATTTAGGTAAATTAAAATAGGTATAAAATGTATAATAAATAAATTGGCGCAATAGCATAATGTATATAAATATAATAATAAATAATAACCTACGTGTCGGCCGACGCAGCTTGCGCGTTAGCTGGTAGACTCCCGTGGGATTTAGAGGCTGAAGTGCTTGCCGAAATGTTCAAAGTGAGTAAGGAAGTGCGGGAGGAGACGGATATTCGTCCCCTCCCGGCAGTCATAGCATGCGTACGTGATCGAGCCCACCAGGGCATAATTTTAAAATGGAAGGCGCGGATCGAGGTGCCCTCGGCCGGTTTCAGAACCGTTGGGGCCCTCCAGCCGGTGTTGCAGCGGTGGGGCGGCAGCATAGGACCCTTTCCTTCCAACTAGTGCAGGTATTGTCTGGGCACAATTGCTTTGGCAAGTACCTGCACAAGGTCGCTAGGAGGGCACCGAGTCCCATCTGCCACCACTGCGAGAGTGAGGAGGACACGGCGCAGCACACACTTGAGCAATGACCTGCTTGGGCGGTGCAGCGCCATGAACTTCAGGGCATTGTGGGAGAAGACCTGTCGCTGCCGGCCTTGATTAAAGCCATGGTCGATAGCGAGAGAAAGTGGGTAGCGTCTAGCGTATCCTTCTGCGAGGATGTCATCTCGCAGAAGGAGGCGGCAGAGCAAATCCGTGAAGAATGTATCCTTGCGGATCCGAGCCGCCGCCGTCGAACCGGGCAGCCAAGGCGCCCATATGCGTGCCTTATGCCGCCGTAGTAAAGGCCGTGGGTGGGAAAACGGAGATCTCCCGCCCGCCAGCCGTTGAGTCGGAGCGACGCTGGGGCGTCGCATCGTCCAGGAGTCGTCACCCGCGGATACTACATCTCTGCATTGGGCACTGCTGGGTGGGTCGCTGATGTAGTTTAAGTTCCAGTCACTCACCCATCATACAAAGCAGCGAGCTGGCACACCGTGGTGGTTTTAGTCGGTAGGCCGAAGTCTCGGGAGAGCCCAACATAACCCTCTCGCCTCCCCTTGTGGCGAGACGGAATGCATAAGGAGCACTTCTCCACGTTTAAAAATTAAAAAGACTATACCTAGGCAAGAAAACCTTTACAAACAGTGATTTAAAGACTTTATCTTGACTTGAGAAAACATTTTTGTACGTGTAATAAATATATTCTTATTTTGCTATCTCGTCTCGGAGGACATTTTCACCGTTTGAAATTATGAATTTATTCTAGTATTCTGTCGCTAGTTTCTTGTAGAAACGGTCTGGTGTAGCAATATGTTATTGAAGTGTAACAGTTGACGTTAATTTAGTTATTAATTGAAATAGTTTCACGTGTCTTTTGTAGTAGGTTTTTGTAAATATTTAACATCGCGACTGGTAAAACGAGGTTCGTATTGAAGGACATGATATATCTTGCTCTCATGTAAGAAATATAAATATATTTTCAAATAAAAAAAAATAACATAAAGTCAAGGACTTTAGGCTCTTGTTTCACTGCCGACGAGAAAGCGACTAGCCATCAACATTCCCGCTTATGAAACGTAGGAATATTGGCTATGACTAATAATAATATGAGCCCCATATAATTGTATAACTAGTCCCAGTGCCGGTCACTGGTCTCTTCTCAGTGTGAGAATAGTTAGGTCATAGTCCACCACGCTGGCCCAGTGCAGGTTGGCAGACTTCATATATTATCTTTGAGAACATTATGGAGAACTTACAGATATGCAGGTTTCCTTACGTTTTTTCCCTTAACTGTGGTAATTAACTACAAATAACTTTGATAAGTCAGAGAAGTTTGCCAAATTTGACATAGCTGCGTGGCAGTCCGACGGTGTCCCACTAGACTACCGCTGCAGATATTATGTGCTGGTATTATAGATAAGGAACAAAAGTATTTTAGCTACGTAGTCGGTCCTTGTAGCTCGCATACTCATTACTCAATGCGTTCCTCTGTAATCGACGCCGATGGCACAAGTGCATTAATTGGCCTTTGAGGGCAACATTGGGTTAATTACAAAGCAACCTAAAATAGCTTTTAATGATTAAATAAGTAGCATCAAAATAATTATATATCTCCTAAAGATCTTTAAATATACATGTATGTATGTATGTATCTTATGAGGGGGCCAGTCAGTGCAGACCGGCGACACTTCGACCCAGTGGGATCTTTTGTGTCGACACTCTCTCAATAACGACTGCCATAGATGTTCATGGCAGCCGGAACCGACGGCTTAACGTGCTCTCCGAAGCACGGAGCAGGCGATAATTGTCAATCAATACGCACATAATTTCGAAAAATCATATAACTTTCCGAAAGTCAGAGGTGTGCGACGTGGGTTCGAACCGACACCCTCTGCATTGCAGTCTGTTGGTCTCCCCACTGAGTTATCGCTGCTTTTAAATATACATACATATATGTGTGTATAAAAGGCTAATAATTAAAAGGTTTCTGCCTTAAAACTATTTTAAAACTATGAACCTCTCAAGCTCAAATCTATACATTATGTGATATGGTTGAGGGACTATGACGTTATTTTCAGCACAAAATATGGCGTAGTAATTTTATTGATCAACTCGGCTCTACCAGTGTAACGAGTGTAGCGGAATCGATGCCCGTATGGTTTAAAAATTGTAAGATCAACCAATGATTCCTTCAAAACTGGATGTTCTATATTTTCGTTCTTAAAATGATTTTAAGTGCCCAGCGATACAGAAATTATTTTTATTGCTCTCGCACCAGGAATAATTTCTGTGGCTATAGAAGATTACACAATACTACAACTTCGGAACAAGAACAATGATTGTAACATCTGATTAGTATAATGTAACAACAAAGTCTTACCATTATATCTAGTTTTTATGAATTCACGTAAAACCGGTAGTTTACTTTCGAAATGCAAGCGAGATTCATCACTCAACTCAACCTGTTGCCGCTTATTGCAACGAACGTGTTTTTATTATGAAAATTTATGCAGCCAGGTGTACAAACTTTCTTAAATGTTTATGTTTAAATAAAGCTTTGTTATTTTGTATGCATCTTACTAAACATTTTATGGATTTGGTGGGTTAAGTTGGTTTTAAAACAGTTATGTATATTAATTAAGTTTATTTTAAATACAATGTATTGCATTTAAGTTGACTGCGCATGTGACGCAGTGGTGGCGAATGTGACAGCTGTGCATGAAGTTTAATACACAGATTGGACAAATTGTAGTTTTTTTTTTTCATTGTATATCTTTATATGGATTTTATCGCGTTGTTCATCTTTTTATTTAAAACACTATTATTGCATAATTTTGAAACTTTAAGCTACTATTGTTAAACACTAGTACTAGTAAACTATTATAATTTTATTATAAAACTATTTAGGTTCAATTTTGCACTTTCCCCGACGGTAAATCTATTTATAATATTCTAATATTATAAAGCTGAAGAGTTTGTTTGTTTGTTGGGATGAACACGCTAATCTCGGGAACTACTGGTTCAAATTAGAAAATTATTTTAGTGTTGGATAGCCTTTTAATCAAGAAAGTTTATAGGTTATATAACATCACGCTACGACCCACGGAGGCGGCGCAATAACTTTAAACGTGGGTGAAACCGCGGGCACATCTTGTCCGTAATAAATTCCGTATTAAGTTGTTAAAAGGGCATGCCAAGACGCTATATTAATTCGGGCCCACAGTGCACACCTATAAAGGCTAATGATAATAATAGTAAGCAATGCCAATAATTAATTAGCAAAAGAAGTGATTAACAACAAACTTGGCATTTCAAAATTAACAAATCTTCTTACATCTACTATCATAAATTTTATTGATGACAATTTATATTAAATAGTAGTTTTCATGCGGTTTCACCCGCGTAAATCCCGTTCCCGTGTGAATATCGGGTTTCACCCCTTACACCCCCCTTAAGGGTGGAATTTCCAAAAATCCTCTTTTAGTGCTCCCCTACACTCTCCAAGGAACATACATGCCAAATTTCAGCTTCTTGCGTTCAGTAGTTTCGGCTGTGCGTTGTCTGTCAGTCACTCAGTAACGGAAGAGTTTTATATATATAGATATGTGCTATATCATTTTATACATTATTTTAATTTATTTATGAATTGATTGTCAATTAGGAATGAAATAAAACAGAATACATGGCAGGTTTATAGCTTATAGGTAAAACTCGTCGATATTAACCGCAATAAAAACAGTAACTGTCACAAACAAGCAATGATATTAACATTGTCAATTTCCGGCGTCTGACAAGTTAGAGTTGGTGGTGTTGCCATAATAAACACAAAACCTCGATACATCGATAATAGACATTACTTTAAGTTCATCAATGCAATCTTGCAAAGATAAAAATAATAATAATTATTAGCTTTTGTATTACTTTTGTATAAAAATGAAATAAACGATTCAAATAATAATTATATAATATATATAATAATAATAATAATACATTTTTATTGCCCAGAAAAGTACATAGTTTAAAAAACAGCAAAGTTAACACAATATTAGGTGAAGACAATATTTGTTCGAACACTGATACCCAAAGTAAGATCTAACTTGTGTCATGGGTACCAGGCCCCTCTCAATTTATTTATTTAATAACATTATGATATTTTTATAATTCTTGCAATATACAAAATAGAAATAGAAGATGATTAGGGTGTATGTGTCATGTGTTTGATGGTGGGTGTACATACACCCATACATTATACCATTACATATGTGTGTGCGTGTGTGTATGTATATCAATGATAAATTACTATTTTGATTAATTTCCTGTCAACATATTTTGTTTCAAGGCAACATTTTTACGTTAATCTACTTGCTTGCAAGTTCCATTACACAGTTTAGTCGTTTTCTCGTTTAATATTTTAGAAATATTACCGACTTGTACAGAATAATAAATACAAGGAAGAACTAGGATAAATATTAATCTATTTTTTAGTACAGCCAATTTCTTGTGCACCTCTGGGCCTAATACTGGCATGCCCCTTTCAATCTATAAAACAATCGCGTAAAAGTAAGACAATATTACGTTATAAATTTTCTCAAGGTATTCTGAGTAGCAACACAGAGACAAGAATTAAGCTCAGTATACAGCACTTAGTTCGCCGTCTATTATCAATGCGTACCCATTCTAGCACATAGGCGTAAAACTATACATTATGTGCACACGCCAAACAAAATGCAAATTTGTTCAGTCATTCAGCAAATGCATAAATAAATACAGAGATAAAAAGTCTATTCACGTTTTTATTATAGTTGAGTGAGTACGCTTCATAGAGATAAAAAGATACGGTTGCACCTTAAGCTTTCCTCAGTAACACCTGCCTTAGTAACACCCTCATCATTGGATGTCAAAGTAAGACGATATTTCGTTACAGTTCAAGTTTCTGTGAAGTTTGATTTTAAAGACTTCACACAAAATTTTCCAGAGAATATTTTATTGTTGCTATGCTATTGCTGTCCTTCGATAGGAGGAATAGCACGCAGGGATTAGTGCATACAAACGAATTTTGCGTTTTCATCTTAAATAATGGTATTAGACCAACAGGAAATTACCTACGTAAGATGTGACGTATTTCTACCACGGCCATGGTCCTATGTTTTACTTCTTTTCATAAATTAATAATTATAAGAAATATGAACATTCTTAAATTTAAAAAAAGCACGCTATATACCGACTATTATACTAATGTTTTCGGACATCCAGCAAACAAATTAAATGGAACTAATCAAAGAAATAAAAACCTTCAGACATAGACAAAACCTTTATTAAATTGTGCAATCGGTTTAGTTTTGGAAGAGGACACAGTTGCATAGTTATTATCTGAAATTATCTCTTTCGCACATTTATATGTCGCTCAGGCTTAGCGCGACGACGATAGATCTGTCATTTACCTTTACTTCTGGTCGGTAATCCTCATAACTAACCAGGTGATCTGAGGGCTAAGGAACATCAAGCCTTTCCTCCCGCAAATGCAATGCATCGTGAATTAATGACTGCCATTAACAAACTAAGAGGTCGATTAGTAAATTTAATCCTCCTTAAATCCTTAAGGTAGAGCAGTGACGTGATATATCCATGCTAAAGGATGTACTGTAAGGACATACCTGACATTTTCAGATGTACTACTTGATGATATTTCTATAAGGAGCAATGCAATCCTTTTAAATATGCTACCAAAAGCTGTTTTGCTACGATCTTCGTGGTAGAATATTATTATATTATTATTATTATTATTATTATCTTCTGTTGAATAGGTAAAAGTAGTCGAAAACAAAATGGATCATGGCTTAATTTTAATATCTATTTCAACTATAAAAGTACAGACAGTATCGCGAGTAGTACTAGTTAACTGGGTAGTACAGTATAAAATGCAATTATAATTAAAAATGTTTAATAAATACAGACGTCCAGTGTAGTGTAAAGATGAACTGAAATCACAAAGCAATTAGCTACATTACACCGTAATGAGTGGACTACATTAAAGACTATGCTCACTGAATGAGTGCTTCTAGTTGAATAACAAGTACCCGCGTTCAATTACAACTCAAAGCTTGGTGCAGGTGCCCAGCGGTAGTTGTGAGAGCTCCATAACATAAGATTAGAGCGTTGGATGAAAAAAGTTTAATGCATCAAGATCATTTTTTAATACACCTTCAGAAAACGACTTATCTGATGGTTTTTATGAAAAAGAATATAGATGGTACCTCTCTATATTTTCTTTCTTTACTTAAATTAAGAAGCTGGAATAAATCGGTAATTTTATATTTATATAACGTTGCAGGTACGGTCTCCTAACTTAGCTTTCCATCCATATATACAAGCTTATTAGCTATTCCAGTCATATCATGACTGCTTAAATATTTACTCGGACCGCCCGCTCCATTTGCAATTGAAAATGATAGACTACAATACCAAACTTCTCAGGATAGGGACAGCCGCGTCGTGGGATCCGGGAGTACACCAACTTCCAGTATTCTGCTTCGAACTATCTCAGAGATTCATTCGTCGTAAAACATTTTACATCAACGAGGTCAATTTCAAAATTTCCTCGTTGCTGCGGTGGATTATAGCTATCCTGTTAGCAAGGGCACCAGTAGTCTATCTTCTTATAGTTCCTTGTACTAAAGATGTATTTATTTCTATATTTCTAAGTTAGCAACATGCAAGGAGCCTTTCTGATATTGGAAGTATCACTTGGCTACATTCGTTGCTAACCATCAGGCAGATCATATGCATGGTTAACACCTTATTTGCATAAAAATGAATAATACGATCAACTTTGCAACACACTGCGTGTGTACGCATCCTTAAAGCCAGCCCATGGGTATGTCAGTATGCATGCACATCACTGCTTGAGGAAAAGTTATTTGTAAAGATTCGAGGAGCCATGATCTCGTCTACGACTACGACTCGAGTACTAACAGATCACCGTCAAGGGGGGTATATCAAAAAAATGTTCAAGTGCTTCGCGTATTCCTGTATTATGAGCCATTCCTCAGTCCAGTCCGCACCCATTAGTCGATGCATAGTATTGTTCACAGAAGTAACAAGTTTGCATTGAGGCAACCCCATTGTTCCGCTATATGACAATTAATCAGCGGAAAAAATACGAGTAAGCTATGTAGGAAACGTGAATGTGAACACAATCTGGGTAATGAAGTATGAATACGATAGAAATGAAAATGTTTTTGTAGTGATTACTTGGACTGGTGATGTGTGTTGTTGACCTTATAGTGTGGGAGGTAGTGGCGTTTTAGGTGTATCGTTGAATATCAATCCTATATAATAATATCATCCCTTCATTAAACTTTGTCACTGCTAGGCACGGGCCTCTTCTCACTGAGAAAAGGGTCACGCTATAGTCCACCACGCTTTCTCAGTGCGGGTTGGCAGACTTCACATATCTTCGACAACATTATGGAGAACTCACAGATATGCAGGGTTCCTTACGTTGTTTTCGTTCACCGTTGAAGCCAGTGATAATTAACTATTTAACACAAAAAGTTAAGAATGCGCGCCTTGGGATCAAACTTGAGACCTCTGCGGTGGCAGTTCAATGGTCCACCACTAAACTATCACTACTATCAATGAATAAATAAATATAGGTATAAATGCATCGAGCACTGCGTGTTTGGTTCCCTCACTTGAAAAATGTTTATGTGCCGCAAATGCCTTATTGGTGGATACAATGCTAGTCCAGTTCAAAGTCCTTTATATTAGTAGTTCCATACCATAGTTCCATACATCGACTAATACTTTTGTAGCCCAAGAGGTATAGAGGTATGCTTATTTCCTAGGCAATAAGGGCCTATTACCTTGTACGGTTAAAAACCGGTACGTTGTATGTAGTTATAGTTCCAATATTTGTAAAGTCCTTTTGTGTCCATAATTTTAATATTTGTAAAGATTCTTCGCGTCCATGGCTTCAATAATTGCGAGGTACTTTTGTGACCGTAGTTATATCCATACTTTAATATTTGTGTATATTCTTCTTCTTGTGTATAGGCTTCGGTATATAGTACATTTTATTTTGTAAATGTTTATTTTATTTAAAATAAACTACTATATTGCTTCGTGGTTTTTAGATGTATTTTGAAATAGTTTGAATATATCGCACTCTTTATAAAACAGCGACTTAGCACGAAATTTGGAAATTAGGCAATTTCAACTCTAATTGTGTATAAAAAAATGTAATAAATTCTAATAATATATTTCCGTAAAGAAGCAATATAGCTTATATTTTAAAATCCAAAATACTTAGATAAGTCTCTGTTTTATTAAAAGTGCGAAATATGTCTTAATATAAATTAAAATCATTTTAAACATGTCGACAACCTCCCTAGCTATGTGCTGTCCTAGATAGTTTTCGGGTGATTGATAGTGCCATATACTCGTATCTATAGTGTGATTATATTATTATAGTAGGACATTGACTTAGCCTTCGAATAAAAACCACCTCGTCCCTTTCTTTCACACACGTTATCATATACAGCAAGAAACGTGTAAGTAATACTCAAATAGATGATAATGGTTTTTCAGCTTTTGACATAATAAAATAACTTCTCAAAGTTGCTTATCCAACTTTTAGATTACCTACTGATAGCTTTTATATACGACGCGTTAATATGCGTAAAGTGTGGGTTTTGCGCGGGCTATTAGCGTCGTGTTAACAACCAACGCGGCCGATGCAAGTATCTCGTATATAAAACACACATATAGTCCACGCGCGTAGCTTGTGTATGCAGCTTGCGCTGTTTTTGTCAGTAAAAGTTCAGGTGGCAAGTTTTTTCCTACAGTAAGATGGTTTTGAATAACAAAAGATGGTTGTTTAATGTCAATCTTATTAGAAAAATGTACTTTCGTATGACTTAAAGCGCTGTTTATATTTTCATACAGCATGGGATGGGTGGCATGGGTTTCATTAAAAAGTCATAATCGCGCGCTTGTGGGTTAACGGCATTTTAGTTAAAGGACGGCAGCGTACCTATTCTAGCTTTTTAACGCGAACCAGTATAGGTCGGTCCCGTCAGTCAATACTAATCTGTATTCCAACGAAGAATTTGGACGCATACGAGCTTAAAAGTTCGTATGAGATAAGTATGTGTCACGAATGCGAGATTTTATACAATATATGCGCGAATGTTAACGGTCTTGAATGCGTCGAAAATATTGCTGGTATGTTACAAGCTCCTACTAAGAATGTTTGCATAACGTTCTATGTCCTAGTGCTAGCTAGTCGATAATGTGAAATGTTACCGCTTTTTATCCGACATGTGTATTGACAATGAACAATATGTGTGACAACATAGCTCCACGCATTAGGTGCCTTTGATTGCGATTATAACAATCGCCAGGTTTTTTGAAGTTAGGCTTATTATATATGTTAGGGACACTACTGACGCATTCTGGCGTTTCGTCAGGCGCAGTTAAGACTGCGCCGAGCGAAATGTGCCAAAACAGGCAGTCACAATTAAGTGAATAAAATCAACACTTTTGTTTCATATAAATTTTAATATAAAATATACATTTACCATAACAATGAATGTATTTACAATAACTCCGTGTAAAAAAATTAAAATAATTTATATATTCGCCTACAAAATTACATAAATTTGCATGAAAAATGCAAAAACATAGCTCGTGCTACGTGATTTTTAGATTATAATTTATAACAGTAGAAATCTATCATATTTTACAGCTTAAACGAAACATAAATAGTTATATCATAATTTATCAATCCCAAATATTTAAGTTATTGGTTGATAATAAAGATACATATTTATCAATAAAGCACTTCATATCCTCCATACAATTTTACTATGGCGGCCGCGCGCCGATTTGAATATCCGGCGCATGAGCTCTGTCGACTGTCATTATCTGTCTCACGCTCGGCAGCGCCGTGCGACAGTCATCTCCCCGCAACCACACAGTTAGGCAAAATAATGTTATTGTTGAATATTATTGTATTTTTATACTTTTTATAGGTAGAATATTTACATCTACTCTAATAGATATTGTAGAGGCAATGCTATTTGGTGTGGATGTGCAAATAAAATGCGTTATGGTAGGTGTGGATGTATATTTACTGGGACTATAAATATAGTCCTTAACTTAAGTAACTGAAAATAATTAATTACTTAAAATGAATATGTATTTATAAATTAGCTCAGAAACTAAAAAGCCAATTAATTAGCTAAATACAATTCGCACAAAAATCTGTTGAAGTAAAAATATATTTATTATGTAATTTAAATAAAGCTTTCGGTTTAGGGCCGCTATAAAAACCCGAATTGATGGATTGATGTCAGTAACCAAATTATACTAACAGCTAGTCAATTCTTTTCATTTTGCTAAGTAAGGAGCGATGACCCAGCGAATGTAAGAAAATTAAGGACTTTTTTATTGGTACTATTAGCAGACAAACTAGTACTCTCTACCTGGTAGTAAACGGTGACTGCCCACGTAATTAAGAAAAATCAAGAGAATACAAGAGTAGTTTATATAGCCAAACTACATACCATTATACGAGAAGTATATTTAAGCCTCGCTTGAAGAAGGACGAGTCATGGCGCTCATGGAACCAGTTAACTTACACGTACGTCGAAGAAATGTTCGCTAAAACGAACCATGCTAAAGAGAAACCTTGTCAAGTTAAAATCGTTAACCCTTCTGCGATGTCAAGCAATACTATGGTGATAACACGGAGAAACTCCAGCTCATTGCTTCTGATAAGCCTATAGGTACTTCGATAGCATTTACTATTGATATAGCAAACAAGGGACACAGCAACATGAGGTAAAGAACAGTTGAAACCCATTACAAATTAAGGAACAATATGCCTTATTTTGAAAGACAGTGAAGTCAATTTAAATACTTACAAATACAGCTGCAGAATCAACGGTGTCATTGTCAAGTCCTTAAATGACCACAAAGTCTTAATTACTTCGACAAATTAGTAATGTTTAGCCCAGGCTGTGGTACATATTTATTACACTAGAAAATCACTACCACTAAGTTGCTGAAAAGAAGAATAATCTAAACGAGTCAATCAAAGAATATATCTAAATGATAGCTCAACGGTATCTCCGTCTAACACGAAATCGCAACCGATTAACTTTATGCTGTATCTCCGCGGTAAGGAAGATTTCTAGGTACTGTAAGGAGGTGTTTTGTTACCGCTTTTGTCATAATAGTTACTTCTTTTTTTAAAAGGTTTGAAACGCTCGCATATCTTGGTTCTCTCTACTCGTCTTCAGATTACAGCGACCATATTGTCATTAGACGAATAGGCCATGTTTAATATTGAAATTAAACTACTATGTATATAGGGATTTTATCGCGTTGTTTATTTGACACTTTATTACATAATTTTGAAAATTGTTACACTACTACTACTATTGAACTTTACTAATTTTTAAGCTAATTAAATTATTATCAAAACTATTTAGATTTAATTTAATTTTACACTTTCCCCGACGTTTTGGTTGCTTTTCAGCAGCCATGGTCACGGGGAGAGTGTAAAATATAAGGAGAGTCTCCCCGTGACCATGGCTGCTGAAAAGCATATACATCCGTATATAGTAGTTTAATTTCAATGAATAATATTCGCGTAAACAGAAGACAATACCATGTTTAATAGCCTAAAAAAATGCTGGTGTCAAAATACTGTTTTGTAATTCATTACCCAAGGGCACTCCAAAATCCGCTTGTAGAAACATAACCCGATTAGAAATAAATATACCACTGTTTTCTAACTAAAATATACAATGAACATATTTCTAGAAGAAATAATTTACGAACTAAAGGTAGCGAAATATTTTTAATTTACATTTCCTTAATCCTTGCTCCTGAAGTATTACTCTTATAAAGGAGCTGGCTATATTAAAAATATAATTAAACTAAAAGGGGACCTAAAACCGGACCAAATCAAATTTGTTATTTTGATCAATTATATAAATATTTGTTGCTTATCCGAAAGGCATTTAATATTTCAAGGCAACAGTGTTTCGCTTTAATAAGAAATTTGGGAACCTAAAGAAATTGTTCATAAAACAAACGAGAAAATTTCTTTGGGATGTTTTGTTTATATTCCATTTAAACTGGGAATTGTTTAGGATTGAATAATAAATCATTTTAAGGCACAGTTCTTACAATACTATATTATTATTGAGTCTCTTGGGAGTTCTACAGTAAACTCAGCTCAGCTCCTTGCCTGTAAGCCCTGTAGAGACACGTTGTAGTGTATCACACTTACATTTTACAGCTATGTTTTACACAAAAAGGAGGTAATAGGCATGATGACTATAATAAAGGA
Organism: Catocala fraxini; assembly: GCA_930367265.1. Lineage (NCBI taxonomy): Eukaryota > Metazoa > Arthropoda > Insecta > Lepidoptera > Erebidae > Catocala > Catocala fraxini. Next base: position 12,351,066 of record OV884046.1, read on the forward strand.
TGTAGGCCGTCCCTTAGATACGTAACAAATATTGGACACGTATTTTCTTTTGTCCCACAAATTAATAACAACGAAGATACAACTCGTTTAAATTTCGTGTTATGTCATTATTAGGATGTAAATATACATATTTTACAAGTGTGACGTCACAAGTCCCCACTACCGAACTGTAGTGCGTTATATCATAGTAATTTTTTATTGTTTTGTTAAATCAAATATAGATGTCCACTATTTAATAAAAGGTGGACTAATCAGAATCACTTATTTTAACCCTGTTATCATGCATATTGCTTACCGTACAGATAGTTTATTTGCCAGCCTAAGTAGGTACATTAGTAAAATCACATTACTGTTTAAGATTTCCAATAGGATATTTTCTTTGTAAGGGTTTAATTTGGTTTCAAAATTTAATACATTAAGAAAAATAGAAGAATCATTTCTTTGACAGAAATATAAAAAAGCCTTCATTACTATTACAAAATATACAAAGTCACAAATCTTTTATGACTTAACGTTGCGATCAATGATGTTATATATATATCATAAGTATGTTTAATACATACAAAATGGCGCGCAAAAATCAGTTACGCTGTATGTACCCTATAAAACTTCACAACTTCTTTATGGTTCATCGATGTATACCTATCTCGTAAAAAAGAAGAAAAAAAATTACAAAGATAAAAATATAGCTACTTATATAAAAAGAGTTCCTTGTTCTTGGCGCTATGTTTTAGATTGATTGGCGCTATGTCAATACCCACGTGAAAAATACAAATAAACAACAAGATACTACAATTAAGTAAAATTTGGTTCTACTATTTGACGCGCGGAGCACATTATTATCTTTATCTTTATATATTATATAATACGTTGTACAAATATTCATAATAAAATATTATTATTATGATATAAAGTCCATTGACACTACATTCGATATGAATTCATATCATAACCGTTATGCAATTGTAAGGAAACTCCAGAATCAGTTCTCAGGCATTTATTTCCTTTAATAATTGTAATATAATTAGAATTTATATTAATAGTTTACATAGTTGTACAATATGCAATACCTTATTTAATTCAATGCATTATCCGCCACTTAATACATTTTTACTTCATAAACTTATCTGATTGCCACTCAATGCACGACTGCCCGTTATCGTCGTCAGTGGTTCTTCTCGTAGACCCCTACGGGGTCTCGGGGTAACCAGACCAGTCCGTGGGCCTGTCTTGGTGGTGTTCGTCGCCGCCTGGTAAAACCGGCGGGTCACTGGGGTGGGCCCGTGTGGGCCCGTTGGTCTGTCCGGATCGTCAGAGCCGGTGGGTAGCTCAGCTAGCGAGGTTCAGCCTGCAAGGGTGAGTCCCCGCGGGCGATCAACGTGCTAGCAGCGCTCGGGTCGTGTCCGATGAGTCCCTCCTGCACTTAGCGAGGTCGAGCTCCTCGGGAAAGGTTTCCAAGGGAGCGCCCGTCAGCCAGCATCAGGGAGGGGCATCACTTAGGTCCGGTAAGGGTTGCCACGGAGACGAGGTCTCGCGGCAGGGCCATCCTGTCCGGTAGTCGCCGATGGTAGGGCGCAAGCTTCCGCAGATGGCGAGCGTGCGATCCGTCGGCGCGCACGAACACGTTGGTTCTCAGGCGTCTCACGAAGTCGTCCAAGCTCTCCATGCACAGGTTCCTGGAGATCGTCCTGTTCCGCACGAAGCGAGGGGTGTCGGCGATAGTGCGGAGCGCAAGCGACTGCTGCGCCCGCAACCGGTGGCGGTTCGTCTCAGAGGTGTGAGCGAACCAAGCTGGGGCAGCGTAGGTGAGTCGGCAGCGGATGTACGCCTTGTACACGCCGAGCTTTGCACGGAGCGGCAGTCCGAACGATAACACGGGTCGCAGGAGGGCGCGCGCAGTGCGCGCTTGGACGACTACGTTGTTGACATTGGGCTTCATGGAGAGGGTGCGGTCGATGCTCACGCCGAGGTATTTCGCCGTCGATGTTTTCTCCCATGAGCTTCAACTGCGGCAGGGCTATGCTGCCCATGGAGATCGCCTGAGTCTTCGCCACGTTGAGCGTTAGTCTCCAGTCCTTCAGCCAGCTGGGAAGTGCGTCTAGAGTGCGCTGCATCTTGGTCCCCGCGTGGACACCGTTCATCGATGTCGCGATGTAGGCGGCGTCGTCGGCGTATAGCGCGAGCTTAACGCCGTCGGTGACGGGGATGTCGTTCGTGTACCAGGAGTAGCACACGGAAGATAGGCAACTTCCCTGGAGCACACCGGCGCGGATGGGCCGCTCTGTAGACAGGGCGCTTTCAACCGCCACTTGGAAGCGTCTGTCTTGCAGGCAGGTGGCCACGATCCTAACTACTCGACGTGGAGTAGTGGATGTGGATAGCTTGTACAGCAAGCCAGTGTGCCATACGCGATCGAACGCTTTCTCCATATCAAGGAATACTGCGACGGCACGCTCGCGTTTGTTGCGAGCAACCGCGATGTCGTGCAGTACCCTTGCGAGCTGGTGTGTCGTGGAGTGTTCGGCGCGGAAGCCGAACTGTGTGGCGCCATGTTGCCCGATATCGTTCCGCGCGTTAGTTTTTATACTATCAAGCATAGTGAGGCAATCGAGCAAAATCAGTGTTGCCAACAGATAATAACAGGTACAATTAAACATATTCAAATAATGCTTATACATCCCTACACTTTATTAAATATTTCTATAAAATAATCATATTCTACCTATAATCGCTAACACAATTAAAGCCGTCAATAATAAATGTTCTTGTATAATAATGTTCGCATTGCTAAGGCAAACATTTCTACTGATTTGCACTTCGAAGCAAAAGCACGCAACCTTGGTGTAGCCAATTGCTTAAAATCAATAAGGACTAAAATACCTATAATACGTCTAGTATTACAGGTATTTTAGTTCATACTCTATATAACCTAATAAGCCTATTTATTTGTTCAGGCCTCAGCCTGTTGCATATGTCAAAGGTTATATATAGCTGTATTTGTAAACAAATACAGCTATATATAACCTTCGTCGGCCTCTATGGCGTAGTGGTTAGTGGAACCGATTGCCACGCCTGAGGTCGCGGGTTCGATTCCCGCACCAGACAAACATTAGTGTGCATGAACATGGATGTTTGTCTTGGTCTGGGTGTTTCTATGTATAATATGTATGTATTTACAAAAAAAAAAGTATATATGTATGTTTATCCATTGTCTAGTACCCATAGTACAAGCTCTGCTTAGTTTGGGCTAGATGGTGTTGTGTGTATGTGGTAGAATAATATTTAACATACATCAAAACCTGTATATTGGGCTGTTTCCTTTTTTCAATACTTTTTATACAATAAATCTAGCATAAAAGCATATCTTGCAATATCCGGGTATAGCTTGCGCGTTGCCGAACCCAGGGCAAAGGAATTAAGAATGCGCCGAGCGAAATGTGCCGAAACAGGCGGTCACAGTTAAGTGAATAAAATCAACAGTTTTTGTTTAATACAAATATAAAATATACATTTACCATAACAATGAATGTGTTTACAATTACTCCGTGTAAAAAACTTAAAATAATTAATATTTTTGTGTACACAATATTTGTGCAATCGAACGCGAAGCGCAAAATTACGCTTCGGGATAATAGATTCAAACCAAGTTGTATTAAGTCCTTTTTCAAATTATTTTCTAATTTTATTGTAAATATTATAATACAACATAAGTACTTAAGTACAACAAATACGAAGTCATAAGGTTGCAGTAACAACCTTTACTTAATTTTAAATAAAACCAGTATAAAATAATTTAAACATTTTCTTATAAAATAATTATTCACAATTTTCTATTTCATTGCCGAGTAGATAGCAAACATCAAATATGGCGAAGGTAACTTAATTTTCTTTAGCAAATTCTCAAATCACGAGTTTGTAGCTTGTTCTCTTTGCGTTTAATAAAGGGTCCTACTTTACTAATAAAGTTAACTTACATCAAACAGTATGTTTTTATTTTTCACAATTATAATAAGTAAATACTTTATGAAATACAATGATCAGTTGAGTGAAAAATCGTCCAGTTCTTTTATCTCTCAACTGTAAAATTACAATGTTTTGTAGTTCAACATACTTAATTTAGCATTGTCACAGTAATTAAACAAATCACAGGCATGCATGACATTTAAATTACATTATATATTAAAGAGACTACATACTTATTATGTAGAATGTATTTATAATATCAGTCCTGTATTAAACTGTCACTCTGCTGGGCACGGGCCTCTTCTCAGTGTGAGAAGGGCTAGGCCATAGTCCACCACGCTGGCCCCGTGCGGGTTGCGGAAAAGCAAGCGATAATAAAACTAACTATTTAATGCGCAAATAACTTCGAAGAGCCAGAGATGCGTTCCTTGGTATGGAACTTATCTGTTATAAGATTTATTTTATTATTAATAAAATGTTATTATTACTCATATTACTATGAAATGCTAATAAGTCTTTATGAAAACGGTTTTTCCGTTTGGAAAACATCCATTTCCTAACACACTTTAAACATTATTCCTACATAGCAAAATCACGAACTGTACCCAGTAGACAACAATAGGACCTCCTCCCACGAATTGTGAAATCGAAACTTGTGATACAATATACATATATCCCTTTTGCCCTTTTCAGGATGTTTGTTACTATATACTAAAATTATTTGTGTCGACATTTCTGTCGTATAACGTCAGGCAAAGACAAGCATCTCGAAGTACACATCAACACATTCGGACGCTGTGATGTCATGCGTTACTTCGGACGCTATCGCTCGAACAACTTAGATTAAGTTAGTTGACGCATAAAAACGTTGTACAGTAACTTACGACTCTCTTGCTTTATTGTTTTGTTGTCCACACTATTGACTATTGTTCGGTATGAATGGATTTAATTAAACCTACTGTAATTGCTGCTTCTATGACCTAGTTGAGTGTTCCAATCACGTGGGGTAATTTATTGTGTGTAAAGTAGAGACTGCTTATTTTTCCATTTGATTGATTTAGAAAATTGTATAATTGATGTAATATTCAGTGCAATCAATAGCTGCATTTTATACTTATTTGCATTTTGTGGTGATTATGCAGATCGATCTGTCAGCAAGGTTCAGCAATATTGCCGAGGTTAAAACCTTGATGGATAATCATTTGCAAAAGTACTGGCATGCAAGTAAGGCTTCACTGTCATTTTGCCATGAATAACTCATTAAAATTTACAGATAAGTAGTCCATAACGACAGGTGACATAATACATACATTTGACGGCCTCGATGGCGTAGTGGTTGGTGTAACCGACTGCCACGCCTGAGGTCGCGGGTTCGATTCCCGCACAAGTCAAACATTTGTGTGCATGAACATGGATGTTTGTCTTGGTCTGGGTGTTTCTATGTATAATATGTATGTATTTACAAAAAAAAAAAGCATATAATAATATGTATGTTTATCCATTGTCTAGAACCCATAGTACAAGCTCTGCTTAGTTTGGGCTAGATGGTGTTGTGTGTACGTGGTAGAATATTATTATTAAATAAAATTATTATTATTAAACATATAACGAAATATGCTAATAAAAATAGGTGAAATATTAAAAAGAAATATGATTGTTCAAATAAACCACCTTAAAATCTGTGTATCGTAGTTCAATTTCAATGTATACAACATTCGCGTAAACGTATGACAATAATATCAACAAGAATCTAAAATCTCTTTTTTGAAAAGGATCGCAGGCTAATAACTTGTACTGTGATTCTACGAATAAGATTTTTAGATCTTTGTAAAGCAGATGACAGTTGGTTACATTAGTGACACGTTGCTCATTTTCCACTATTGTAGTTGCCAAAAAAATACAGCTTACATACAGAGGTAACTTCAAATATTCTGACAACTGGTCTAACCAAAAAGTTATGCACCACGTAATCCTAACTAATACAATAGCTCCGTGGCGTAGCGGTAGTGAATGCGACTGCTGTGCATGAGGTCTCGGGTTCGAATCCCGGGTCGGGCCAATAAAATGATATTGGATTTTTCTGTTTAGAAATCTCAATACGAGCCCGGAGTTTGGAAGTTGGTGGTGTTAGACATCCCCGTGCCTCGGATAGCACGTAAAACCGTTGGTCCTGCGCCTGATCTCTCTCCGGTTGCGTCGGATTACCGTCCCATCGGATCATGAGGGTTAGGGAACAGAGAGTGCACTTGTGTTTGCGCACATACTTGTGCACTATAATATCTCCTGCGCGGATGGCCAGTCTCCGTTAAGATTGGCCGCCGTGGCCGAAATTCGGTCTCGAGGACATTATTATTATTAGTTAGGATAACGTGATGCATAATTTTAAGCGTAACAAACAAACAAACTCACATTCGCAATAATAATTACGAATGTAAGTTTGTTTGTTACGCTTTCACGCATTAACTATTCAACCGATCATCATGAAATTTCTCAATCACAGTACACGTTGTCAGGTGTACAGAAAATGACATAGGGTACATTTCATCTAGAAAATAGTAGTTATTAACATAACCTAACATACATTTACGCGAGTAAAACCGCAGGCAAGATCTAGTCCAGATATATAACACAAAAAACATTGAGGGTAATTTAAAACACAGTTGTATATATGTATGTTTAAATCCCAAACATTTCGACCCAAAAATAAATCCATGCCGCAAGTACTTAAATCACTTAGGCACCTAAAATCTATGTTCAAATTTAAGGCAATATTAACAAAACACAGAGTTGGTCACATGTGCAGTACGCGAGCGTAATGCGAGCACATTTATCATTTTTACGACTACCACTCCCCTCCCTCCCTCCCTCTCCCGCTACCGCAACCCTACGCGGTGTCCTTACCGGTCTAGTTCATAATATCACCTTGTGCGGCCAGATTTTTTTATTTATCCTTTATTTATGAGGGGCCGTAGTTTCGTGTTAATGGTTCGTGTGATTTTTTGGTTTTGGATGGGTTTTTCAGTAAAGCTCATAATGACTATACAGCGAATAGCTTTAGATGGTCGCCGCGCCACGGTACACACCTAAAGTTTTGATCACACCGGTTAATTTGCATGATCTACAAATAATAATAATAATAATATTCTACCACAAATAGTTGTTCCGAATTAGAGTCTTCTTTGTGTTCGTTGTTTGAATGATTTTATTGTCGCCAGCGACACAACGGCGACGATTTATTCCTTAAGCGGGAATAGGGTAGTTGTGAAACAGTTACATCACCCAAACTACACTTTTTGAAACCTGCTCAATGATGCAACAAATTAGATACAAGCGTTTTAAATATGGCAGAAGGAGTAGTTATCAAATGACAGAACAAAGATGTATGATACAAACTGCGACGTAACCGCTGTTTAAATGCAGCTGTCTAAGGAAACTAGCCAGAGATATCTGGCTAAGTACTAGTAGTGGGGAAAACTTTTGGTTTTCCCCACTACTAGTACTCCGTAGTACTCCCACTTTCTTTTATATCCAAAGTTAAAATATAATATAATAATATTCTATCACATACACACAACACCATCTAGCCCAAACTAAGCAGAGCTTGTACTATGGGTACTAGACAATGGATAAACATACATATTATATACTACTTTTTTTTTGTTAATACTTACATATTATACATAGAAACACCCAGACCAAGACAAACATCTATGTTCATGCACACAAATGTCTGACTTGTGCGGGAATCGCACCCGCGACCTCAAGCGTGGCAGTCGGTTACACTAAACGCTATGCCATCGAGGCTGACACCGTGCTGCTAATAAGGATTTCATGACAAAAATACGCTATAACAATTTGCCTAAATCGAAATCTTTAACCAGAGAACTCATTCACTTTCCACACAAGACAAACATTTGTGTGCATGAACACGGATGTTTGTCTTGGTCTGGATGTTTCTATGTATAATATGTATGGATTTACAACAAAAAAAAGTATGTATGTATGTTTATCCATTGTCTAGTACCCATAATACAAGCTCTGCTTAGTTTGGGCTAAATGGTTTTGTGTGTATATGATAGAATATTATTATATTATTATTACAGCTGTGGCCGATAAATGGCAATCATTAACCGTTCCACGTTCGACACCGTGCTCGCCCGTATATGGGCCTTAACAACACAGACGCCTGTTTCCTCAGGAGTAGACAGTGACTACGGATGTCCACTTGCAACGATTCTGGCATATTTATTTTATTTACTGGGCTCTCATTAACTTTTTTATGCATTCTTATCGGTTTATACTCAAAATACCTTAACCTGGCCTTACTCCAGAACATCTCCAATCTAAAAAGAAATCGCTTGGTCTACCTCATCTGATATTCTGCCTGGACTAAAAAGTTAGGATAGTTGGTTTAAGTAGTTGTCTTGCCATTGCCACTACAGCGAATTTTAAGGCTTCGACTCCCACATAGGACAAATTTGTCCCGAGTCTGGATGTTGTTTGTATCTGCTCTTTTAATGTTTGTTAAGTCACACGAAACATGATTTATATTTAGGACTTATTAATGAAGTTGTCTGTTTTAAGAGCAAAAAAAACAGAAACAACATATTAAATCTATTTATTAATACGAGAAGTATAAACTTTGTATCCCGTTTTACAAAAATTGCGCGGACGGAGGTGTATGAAATTTGGCACAGTTAAAGTTTATATGGAGAAGGAGGGGCGGACCCTGATATTTTTATAAAATATGCATCAGAAATACATTAAATTAATGAAAAAACACTACACGCACACAACCATGCATTTGACACACGCAGTCGAATTGCGTTCATAGTATTTCGACATTGTTCGTCTGACGTCGTACATTTTACTATGGTTACCTATACCTTATTTATATGTTATAGCGAAATACAGAAAACTTGCTAAGATTGGGAATTTTGATCGAATTTTGACCACTAGGCGACCGCTAGTAATGTATTAATATATAACTTAGTCTAAACGATTACGTAGCTTCTGCTACTTCAGCTGGTGTTAGAAAAAAAGCCGAGTTTAGCAGGATTGTCTTCTGTCTTAGATCAGACAATGTATATACAAACCGTCTTAGTGCACATCGTTCAATCCTTATCACTTTGTATTTAATGTAATACATCAATCAAATATCTTATACAGCCAAAGACACTACCGCTTACACCCGTTGTCTTATAGAATTTCACGTACCATTGCCCGATATTCATTTTACAACCGATTGCATCTGTACGTCACCAGCGAACAATACACTCGCCTCACTCAGCAAATGTACCATAGACCAACATAACCAATCGGTTACTGTAATATAGCTTTGAATATTCATGATAGATTGCAGATTAGGATCGGCTATTCACAGGCATGTGCGTAGAGAATTGTGGACCCTCATATCCCTTGGAGTAAACAGTTGCCATATTTTGCTAATGGTGTACAGGGACTAAAACACACATGTTGTTTAGTGTTACAGTAAAATTGGGTATACGTATACCAGTTAAATAAAATATTTAGACTAGATTTGTTGTTTGAATTTGTTTCAAACTGTCAAATCCTCTAAGAGCAGCGACGGATAACATTGTGAAGAAACCAGCATGTCTTAGAGTTCTTTTCTCTTCTATAATGATCTCGAAAATATGTGAAATCTGCTAATCCGCAATGGGCCAGCCGTGGTGCTCTATGGCCTAATTCACACTCATCATCACATTCTTTTTTTTTATAAAGGCAACTCCCGCGCTATGAATTAATCCTGTGTTGCGGGGATCTTTACAAACATTTAAACAACAGACATAAAGAATACCCAGTCGCAGAAATTCTTCTTTTTATTGAAGAGCTTTGCTCTTGTCTGTGAAGTATATGCCATCTTTCTCGATTTTCGGCCGAGAATCGAAACAACTTCATCAAAAATAATACAACAGAAGTTATAATTCAAAAAACATTTTTTTACACTACTTTTGTAAATTTTACATTGTAAGTTTATAAATTGGAAGCGGCTCCTCGATTCGCCGTAAAACGCAACAAATAATTTGCCACGAAATATTGGCCCAGCAACCGTGTGTACTAACCTATGTAACTGTTTTAATTAATAATTACAATAATCTGATCACATACATTTACTCCAATACCAAATCTGATGGATGAAATTTTAAACATGTATTTTAATAATTAAAACTACGCATGCCGATCGAATCAGATACCAGCAGATTTTCATTAATTATTATTTTGTGCGGTTTTGATTGTAACTTATCATTTAACGACTAACCCTTATCTAGTAATAATAACTTATATGACTGGGTCAATAAGCGTAGCTACTGCAAAAACGTACTAGAATGCTTTGCTTTGAGGCGAAGAATACTTATTATAATATATAATGATACATACATATGTATATGATTTAGGTACCAAGTCGCTAGCGAAGGCGATTTATTATACATATGTCAGTAAAACCAGCCACGTAAATGAAATGGGGCCTTATTACAAACCCTTACTCTCAGGCAGTATACGGTGTAAAGTAAACTGTTTTGCAATTTCGTATTATAAACGGGCTAACTCCAACCAGTCAGCGGTCTCGTGACAGGTGATCAAGTATTGCCCGGCAAATACCGTATTACGAGCTTGCATTTGACATTTCGTTTAATATTGACTCGATGGCGTAGTGGTTAGTGTAACTGACTGCCACGCCTGAGGTCGTGGGTTCGATTCCCGCACAAGTCAAACATTTGTGTGCATGAACATGGATGTTTGTCTTAGTCTGGGTGTTTCGATGTATAATATGTATGTATTTACAAAAAAAAAGTATATATGTATATTTATCCATTGTCTAGTATCCATAGTACAAGCTCTGCTTAGTTTGGGCTAGATGGTGTTGCGTGTATGTGATAGAATATTATTATTATTATTATATTAAAATCGTCATACTGTAAACAAAACAAACCATTCAGTTTTCGCTAAGCTGGAGTGACTTTTTTTTGAATAGCTACATTTATTATTGTTTTCATTTTTATATAATATAGGTACCTAGTTTTTAGGTAATTTCTGAAATGTGTGACGATGAACTATTATTGTTTGAGTTTTTGGAAAGTGACGCTACTCAGCAAAACGCTGAAAAAAAAGTTAAGAGAAGACGGGTTCGTGACGAGTTGCTCTTGTTACGAACCCGTCTTCTCTTAGCTTTTTTTCTGTTTTCAATATGTCCGAACAAGAATTTATTGCACGATATCGTCTAAGCAAAGCATTAGTGCGAAATTTGTGGGAAGAATTAAGACCCCATATGTTGGAGCTAACATAAGCGACGGCTTTATCAATAGAGACAAAGGTTAGTTATGTACCTAATGAAAGAAGCAAGACTTGTTCTTATACATACATACATAGCTTCACGCCTGTTTCCCAGAGGAGTAGGCAGAGACTACGGATTTCCATTTGCTACGAACTTGTTCTTTTGTAACTATAATACCATAATTTCTTTATTAACTATTTTAACGAAAGCTATTCTGATTCTAGGTATTAGTAGCATTATCCTTTTATGCTACAGGGTCCTCTCAGCGCCCAACTGGTGATATTTCATCACATAGCATTGCTCAGCCCACAGTGTGTGTGATTGTTGTAAAACAAATAACACAATTATTAAATCATCCCCACATCCAGGCAAAATACAGGATGTCCGGTAATTAATGGATAACCTTGAAATGAAATGTCTTACAGTAGAACAGATGAGCGTTCAGATATTTTTTTTTAAATTACAATATCTAGTCATACTTTTAACTGTCTATCTATTAGCATATAATTATGCTAATACATAGACAGTCAAAAATATGCCTAGATATTGCACTTTTTATTATTAAACACTAATGTGTTTATTAAAAAAACAACAAAAAACCGATGGAATTCATTAATTTATGGTCGTAGTGTACAAGAAAGTTAAATATGGTAATTAAAAAAGAATCATATCTCAGGATAGAATTTTTTTCATATTTTTTCTAACGGCCATAAGTTTTACTATAAGACATTTCAAGGTTATCCATTAATTACCGGACACCCTGTATATTAAGTTCCTAAGAACATTTCAAGGACGCAGAACTAATGTTGGCAGATATAAAATGTTGAAATTGATATTTTAATGTATAATATGAATGATATAATGATAATATATTGATACCTATTGTATGTTAGCTTTCAAATACCATTCTTATTGCTTACAATTGCATAAAAGCCAACTATGCTTTTCAGGTTTTCCAGTAAATTTGTGATGATAGGCACATTAGGATGTATAGACTGCACTCATGTTGCAATAGTACGCCCCATTGAACACGAGGAAAGGTATTTCTGCAGGAAGCACTACCATTTATTAAATGTCCAATTGGTGAGTAATAATTATTGGTTTATTCATAACATCAAATTATCTTAAAATTATACAAACATAATATTAAATAATCTGAAACAAAAATATTTTAGATAAGTAATGCGGGTGAAAATAATAAGTGTCGATTCCAGTTACGGAGGTAGTACCCATAACTTATTCATTTGGTGAAACCATCCTCTGAAACAGCACTTAAAAGAAATTAGGCGACGCGTTAACTGCGCGAGAGAAACGCGTCGTCATCTTAAAATTTTCTCATCTACTAAGCCGTAAAGAATAAGATAACAGTCATAGTATTTATGATGATAATAATGTAATTAATAAAAAAACTTTAATACACATACGCCATAATTATTGTAAATGTTTTTAATACTTATAGAAGTATCTTGTATCTTGTATCTTATGTGGGGGCCAGTCAATGCAGACCGGCGACACTTCGACCCAGTGGGATCTTTTGTGTCGACACTCTCCCAATAACGACTGCCATAGATGTTCATGGCAGCCGGGACCGACGGCTTAACGTGCTCTCCGAGGCACAGAGCAGGGGATAATTATCAATCAATACGCACATAATTTCGAAAAGTCATATAACTTCTGAAAGCCAGAGGTGCGCGACGTGGGTTCGAACCCGAGACCTTCTGCATTGCAGTCTGTTGGTCTCCCCACTGAGCTATCGCTGCTCTTCTTATAGAAGTAACAAAGATTTTGTTTTCGAGAACCAGAAGAACCAGAAGAACTAGAATTAGATACACATTAATTTTAAGTAAGATATTTATCTTACTTAGTTACTTAACTAGGTACTTATGTAGTTATAAATTGCCAGCGCGTTTACAAAAACAGGCGAAGTTCTGAAACCGAATATTAGTTACTTATATATTTTGTTTAATGCTGCAAATATAATAATAAAAGTAATGATATGATAGCATAAAGATATATTTGTTTTATTTTTGCCTAAAAATTATAGTTTTAATTTATAGAAAATACGATAAAATTAAAACCGTTACTTACCGACAAATATATATGTCATATTGAAATTAAACTACTATATACGTATTTTATCGCGTTGTTTATTTGACACTTTATTACAAAATGTTGAAAACTGTTACACTATACTACTATTAAAAACAAATAAACAACGCGATAAAATCCGCATATAGTAGTTTAATTTCAATGAATAATATTCGCGTAAATAGAAGACAATATTATGTAAATGTATGTCATATTTTTGAACGATGCACTGTCAAGTCACAAATTGGTCAGCGACAAGCTAGCCAGCACTAAGACGATCAACTATTCACATGTCATAATGCGGAACAAAACCAGGCAGTTATTTGAATTGCCTGGAACTTGACGGGTTTTATAAAAGTTTGTAATAGAGCACCTGTACTGTACTAGTTAGGTCATAATCCACCACGCTGGCTCAGTGCAAGTTGACAGACTTCACATATCCAATTATTGGTTCTTTTTAGAGTACATTTATGGTGTTACAATATTGGATGCTCGAAAAATACCGTCTGCTATATGAGCCTCAAAATTCGTACGAGCATACTGATATGACAGCCAGGTATATTTATGTAAGTAGGTACTAAGGCTTCGCGGAAAAAAAATCCTGGCAGGTATAACGATTAGCGTCAAAATAAGTATATATCAAAATAATATCTTCTGATGTATTTGAGCATATAAGGAAAAAAACTTATTCCTCCTTAAAAGTGTATTGAACGGTAGATATGCGAATATGGAATATTTTTCTTTTAATATTATATTGGTTTTATTAACTCCCGTATTCACGAGGTATAATATCTGTATAGCGGGTATATATATACTTATATATTGTGCCGTATAGGCGCATTTGTTTGCTGGGTTGGTGGAGAATAAAAACCAGGAGAGATTCTTCCTTGTAGATCTTCTTTATTCGGAGTGTTCTTCCTATGGTTGCTGCCCGCTGACTGTGCCGATACCTCTTTTATAGCGAATTGGCCTAAAACATGTAGGCCCTGTGATTGGTCAACAATTATAGAACAAAACTTTTGACCAATGGGAGCAAAGCCTCGGAATCGGTACAGTTAGCTTAAGTACAACGGATCTTTACCATAACGAGAGCCGCGTAACAATTTTGCGGTTTTTTATTACAAATTCCAATAATAACATACTATAAATTATATATTTTTAGATTCTACACATCATAAACTATACAGAAAACATATAAAACATACAATAACAAGACATAAAATGTAACATCAAAACAGACATAAGTCGTACTGCTTACCTTAAAGTACTATGAATTCTATACAAACAAATCAGATAAGATCAAATCAAACATGAATCTTATGAGAACAAACATAAAACTATATAAAGAGGCGAATCTAACATCTAAGATTTATATACTCGTATTCTTACGAGTATATAAATCTTATATACATGTAAACATTATGTACTGTCTTATCAGTTCAGTATAATAATAATAATAATATTCTATCACACTATTCACTTAGATCACGATTAATTATTGTATATACACTATGATTCACTATTTACTTGTCCCGCACGTATATACCTAGTCATGCCATAAATATTGTTGACTAGATACATACCTATATAATTTATATTTCCAAACATTCAAACAACAGACACGAAGGACATCCATACTCGGAACAATAATTTCTTATTTTTTTTGGTTTTTAGGGAGTCAATCAATTTGTAGATCATACCATTTTTTTCAGCGTGAGATCCGAACCCACATCTCTCAGGTCAGTGGAAATGGCGATATGACCACTTTAACCTAGTGGTTTTTTGTCATTTATCAACGTGGCGTAGTCGTCATCCGTACAATCATATTTTTTCTTAGACTACTAGTATAGTATTATATAAGCAGCGATAGCTCAGTGGGGAGGGATTCGAACCCACATCGCGCACCTCTGACTTTCGAAAGTTATATGGCTTTTCGAAATTATGTGCGTATTGATTGACAATTATCGCCTGCTCCGTGCCTCGGAGAGCACGTTAAGCCGTCGGTCCCGGCTGCCATGAACATCTATGGCAGTCGTTATTGGGAGAGTGTCGACACAAAAGATCCCACTGGGTCGAAGTGTCGCTGGTCTGCACTGACTGGCCCCCACATAAGATATATAGTATTATATTATCTGTGACTTAGACTATCCTATTAGGCCAGTAGCGTCACGTGATAAGTATCGATCTTAAGGTGGATTTTTCTTAGGCTACCTCCTGTAACATCGAATCTATATTTTTCGAGTAGTAGAGCCACGCTGATTTCAGCATAAATGGGCCGGCTCGACCGGGGAAGGACTACCCACCCTCTCACAGAATATCGACGTGAAATAGCAGTATTCCTATTGTTGTGTTTCGTTCGGTGAGTAAGAGTGCCGGAGGCCCAATCATCCACTTTCCCCCTTCCCGCTTCTTCTCCTTCCCACTTTCTTTCTTAAGGGGTCGGCAACGCGCAAGTGATGCCTCTGGTATTGCAGGCGTCCATAGGCTACGGTGACCACTTACCATCAGGTAGGCCGTATGCTTGCTTGCCAACTTAGTTATATAAAAAAAAAACTACACATAGCGAAATAGTGTAATGTGCATTATTGTTCGATGACATAAAACATACTACAACCATTATCGGCGGCCTCAATGTCATAATGTCATTCGATTCCCACACAAGTCAAACATTTGTGTGCATGGACATGGATATTTGTCTTAGTACGGGTGTTTCTATATATAATATGTATGTATTTACAAAATAAAAGTATGTATGTATGTTTATCCATTGTCTAGTACCCATAGTACAAGCTTTGCCTAGTTTGGGCCAGATGGTGTTGAGTGTATGTGATAAAATATTATTATATTAGAATATTATTATACCTACTATGACCTAAAACATCTCAGAAGAATGTTTGCCAGTATAATATACATGACAATATAATCTGCTGAATTAAAAGGCAGAGTAGAGTTTCAAAAAAACTAATGATTTGAGCAATGTTATGTTATATTTCTTTTTGAAGCTGTTAAATTAGCTTTGCTGTCAATTATAAAGTACCAGTTTTGATTACTATGTCAGCAAAAGTGTTAAAGTACAGCACAGAACTAGAAAAATCTCATAACATATGCCTCGGTAGCGCAACGGAAATGTGTCTGCTTTGCATGTAGTTTCGAGTTTGATTCCGTGGACGGGCCAGTTTACCATGGATTTTCTATTACATGAAATCTGGTGCTGTGCCTAGTCGACCACAGTTGGCCATCTTATGTGTGTGACCTATAGTTGCAAACTATAGTAAGCGTAACATCGCTGTAATTCACCTCTATCTAAACTATATATAGGGCACCCTAATAAAGCCGTTGAAACAGTTGTAATACTGCTTACCATTTAGAAATATGTAAGCATGATGCTTCACTAACAATCTGCATTTTACTATTACAATATAATCGTTGCATCATCGGCCAAAGCTGCATTATTTCTCTCTCAAGAACTGAAATTACACGTCAGCAAGTTGTGACACACATTGTTCCTAGACGTGAATGTTCGCAGTGTGCCGCCATATTCGTGAATTTCTCATCTCAACACTTTTTGTTGTATATTCTATAAAGTTTATAGCATTTTTTGTTTAAAATAAGTGCTAGTGAACCGATTAATAGTTGTTTTAATTACATTTTATTATCAATATGGCCTTAAGTTTACATGTGATATACCTATACATTGAAAATAAAATACTTCATACGGATGTTATCGCGGTTCATTTTAACAACAGAGTTTTAGATACTTTTGAAACAATGCAACTACTTTAATTATTAAATTATTTGAATATTAAACTATTTAAATTTACACTTTGCTTAACGTTTTTGTTCCTTTCAGCAACTGTTTCTCAATTTTTTGCCTATGTTCCACCAAAAATACTAATTGTACAGCAAAATATATTTAAAGAGATCATACTAAGTCGACGGAGTATTTTTGGGTGGGTTTAAGAAGGAACATAACATAACCTAATCCTGCCGAGACGGAATGCAGTGATTTGAAGCGTATAGGTGCTCGTTATGATATATTTTAGTAAGCATATTTTGCTGTGCAATTAGTATTTTTGATAGTCATGATATTTAATCCCTTTACATTGGCATGGATATAGCAATTTAAATCGCTTAATAGTAACAAAATTATTTAAAATTTACAACGGTCTGCCAGTATCCTGCTTGTAGGTTTCTTCATACTGTGCGTCGTATGTCTGTACAATGTCAAACAAATACCCCAACAAATATATCGTACAGATAAAACAGTAATTTTATTTCAGTGATGGAAACTATCATAATCTTGCAGCTTTGTATTCAGATTTTCATAGAGATTCGAATAAAGTGAATAGGGATCAAACGGTCTCTAGCGAGTTTATATGCCGCGAAGCATTTTACATTTCCCACCTCTATAAAGAAAATACCCTACTTTCAATAAACGTTTTTGAATCCTTATTCCCATGTCCACGGGTGGGCATAACGGTGTGGATATTGAAACAACGTACCGTAGTGCGCATTTCACAAATAGAGATAATACAAAGTGGTTTCACGGACATTCGCTAAGGAGCCTTACTATTGTAATATAAGTGCTGTAAACATTTTGGAGTGATAAAAGTGTGAAAACATTAATTTTCAAATGAAGTTCTTAGTTAGTGAGAAGCTACATATATGTATGCTATAATAATGGAAGGCACCTTTATTAAATTGCCTTATAGTGGTAAGACACAGCAATATAATAAAGGAGAGAGAAGGCTGTTATTTAGAACAGAAACAATATAATTGTATTACTGTTAACCTATTAAATCGCAACGACATCGACACACCGGTGGCCAGACACAATATATTTTTAGTGATGTCTGGTATTCTACAACTTGACAGATTATTCGTTTCATATTTAGTTTATTTTTATTTAATTTGAATTGGCGATAGGCACAATTACATTAGAATAAGTCAAAAATCATTTATCCATTTAGGTATCAAACACTTATGAACGTCACAATCTATTGCTTAGTCAGTTTAGTAAGTTACTCAATACTGAAGCTACATTTAGGTGAGTTGCTAGGTTCTAGCATAAGATTAAGCCTATAAGAAGATACCTACAAGATGACTGCAGGGATGGCCTAGTATTTAAGTGACCGCCTCACTACTGCCATTGCGTCGAGTGTTGAGGGTTCGAATTCAACGGGACAAAACTTTGTGTGATGCACAAAAGGTTGTTCCGAGTCTGGGTGTTCTTTGAGTCCGTTGTTTGAATGTTTGTAAAGTCCCCCAGTGACACAGGATTTATTCCTAGAACGGGAGATGTCTTTAAAAAAAAATATATATATAAAAATAATTTCAGTATTAAATAACTCATATCAATGAGGTGTTGCAGCCAATATACCAAATATGGCTGACTATATAAATATGAAAAGATAACAATAATTACTTAACGATATCAAGAATATTGTATAATTTAAGTTTAGTAGTCTTATTTATTATTAAAATTATTAAGAGCAGCGATAGCTCAGTGGGGAGTCCAATAGACTGCAATGCAGAGGATCTCGGGTTCGAACCCACGTCGCGCACCTCTGACTTTCGGAAGTTATATGACTTTTCGAAATTATGTGCGTATTGATTGACAATTATCGCCTGCTCCGTGCCTCGGAGAGCACGTTAAGTCGTTGGTCCCGGCTGCCATAAACATCTATGGCAATCGTTATTGGGAAAGTCAGTACCCTCTAATATCCTGACACTGGTCTAGCCTTAGGGTATCGTTAGCCTTCGGGTTGCGGAGGTCAGGTGCCAGCCGCTCCGTGTAAAAACTGATATCCAGTCAAATCCGGTTAGACCAGAAAAGCCGACCCCAAGTGACTTGCGAATAATAAAGGCTGAGAGAGAAGAAGTCTTATTTATTATTTATTTATATTAGACAGTACGATGGCATCAGAGCGCACTGTGTGCGGGACACACACATAATTATGTGTGGAAGCTTTATCTTGCAATGTATCCTATTCAGTAAATTTTTATTCGAATATCGTTAATCTGGATAATTAAATGTAAAATATTATATTAACAAAATATTTCGTGACGCAGGGATACCTATAGCGGCTTTTAATTTAAGTTGTGTACATTTTTGAAATCTTAATCGCCATTTACATAATTTTAATTCAACGGAAAACAAAAATCTGTTTTAATCTCGGAGTAATTAACGCTAAGTTAAAAGCTTTTCAAAATAACCGGCAAAGCCTTCATCTGTATTATTTTATAATGGCCCTTTTAAAGACTCTTGTTGTTGATGTATACGCTGTAATGTAAAAACACGATGCAGATAGATTCTTGCAGATAAACATACAATTTATTGAATATAACTATTTTGGCCAGAGTTTGAGAGTTTACAGGAAATTATCTATCGATAATCATATTCGTTTATAACCGGAATATAAGACCGGTCTGTGTGGAAAACCTTGGGGGAGACCTATGTCCAGCAGTTGACGTCTTTCAGCTGAAATGATAACTTAGAAAATAGCTTTATAGATAAAGCTATTTTCTAAGTACGCTAATACTTTAAAGAGAAACGATTTATATGTTTAATTGACAATTATCGCCTACTCCGTGCCTCGGAGAGCACGTTAAGCCGTCGGTCCTGGCTGCCATAAACATCTATGGCAGTCGGTATTGGGAGAGTGTCGACACAAAAGATCCCACTGGGTCGAAGTGTCACTGGTCTGCACTGACTGGCCCTCACATAAGATACATACATATATGTTTAAAATATTGTATTTTGGTTATAGATAGTAAAGTTATATAATAAATTAATTTTATTATTTTGCCATTTGAAAGCTTATTTATCCAGAAGCAACATAGGTTACATAATATCACGCTGCGAGCCAAGGGAGGGGTAGCAATCGTGAACGTGAGTGAAACCTTGGGAGATAGCCTCATCTATCGATAAAGCAGTTTGTTTAAGTAATCTTAAATGCTTTATCTATAGATAAATCAATTTATTTAAGTAGATAAAGTTTTGGCTACTGTATTTATGGTATTTGCATGATGTCCTGTCTAAAGCTTATAATTGAATAGCACTTAAGAGCGAACGATGTCGTTATTGAATCACAAATATTTGCAGAGCTATGTATAGAAAGAGAGATCAGTGTTCGCGTGTCTGAGGTCATTGAATGGTGACTACGTCATTGAGTTGCAGATTTTAAAATAATTATAGAAAACAAATAATATTCTATACACCATCTTATTACATTTAAAAACCTTTTAGGGTGTTTGGCGTTCTCCTTTATTTCAGTAGGTAGGATCCCGTTAGGATCCACATGAATAGGATCTTTTTGAATATTATATTATGTGAGAGAATATTATATCTTCATAATCTATATTATTAATTGATCAATCCACATATCAATTTTATTATCCAGCCCTTCTTCAAGTGCTTTGCACTTGTCGATGTAGCAATTTTCATCTTTCTCGATCTGATGCCAGATTCTTCAATTCTCTATACCTAACTATAATATATTTGCCCTTCTAACCTACCACTATTATAATACTCCACTAATGTAAATATTTGTAAAGATGTTCATAATCACGCATAAACCTTAAAACGGATTAGAAACAAAACTTGGCACACTGATAGATCGTGTCTTGAATCATTCCATGGGATACTTTTTGTCCCAATGTGCAGTCTAGTGGAATTCACGCAGGCAAAGCCATGGGCAGTAACTAATAAAAGTAACTCATCTCTCTAGACTATTGAAGGTCAAATACCTTTAGATACCCGACGTTACGGTCGAATGGTACCGATATGATCCTACAATGTACAATTTCCCAAATTGGTGCAATTACCGACCGACAAAACTACCCGGATCATTAAGCGGCATCTGTATGGAATACCAAACTAATGTCACGTGTAAAGTATATGGCAATTGCTTATTCTACATTATTATATAAGTATATATACATAGCTATATATGTATCCCAACGAAACCTCTACGGAAAAAGGTGGGGAGTTCCTTCTCCTATTTTTCGTAGGGTTAGGCAGATACTAGGGCTTCTCACTAGCAAGAAACATGGCATAGCACATCGCTCTTGCTTCAGCTTCCAATCTTGCCCATAATCAACCAGGTTTTTTACATCATCTAAGTTAAATGTAAATGAAACAGTCAACTGTGCACATTTGCCTTATATGTCTATTTTATTGGTCAATCTTCTGTAATCTATTATTTCGTAACATATCTACGTATGACTTATTTAATAAAATGTTTTTGAATGAGTCTTATGTAATAATACGAGAACGATCCTTATTAAAATAAATGTAGCAAAAACATTACATCCAATAAAAGCCTTTCTCAATTCTAATTCATTTTATGATCGTAGGTATCTAAATAGTCGCTTTAGAAAGGAAAGGAATTCTGTTAGACCTAGCATAGTGTAATCTAGTGTTAGCCCAGTGTTCGACATTTGACCATAATCATTATAATTGAAAATATATAAAGTAAACAAACAGCGTTCGCCCGGTGAGCAGGAAACATACATATCATCGTCTCCCATTACTTTCCTTTCATGCCCTTTGCCTTAGGTTCGGTAATGCTTAAGTAATACCTTACGCTTTGCTACGATGTTTTCAAGACATTGAGACAACCAACATCTTGGTTTCTCCGTGAACATAGCTGCTAAAAAGCAACCGAAACGTTGAGGAAAGTGTAAAATTAAAATTATATCTAAACATTTTATAATTTAAATAGCTTAGATAGTGGTTTAAAGTTGCAAAATTATATTAGATTGTGATTTAAAATAAAACTCACGATTTGATCGCGCGAAGTCCATATAAAGTAGTTTAATTTCAATATATAATATTCGGGTAAACGTAAGACAATACGATTATCACTTACCATCAGACTGGCAGTACGTTGATTTACAACCTTAATTAAAAAATCTGTTGCCATATTACTGTGATAATACTTTTCACTTCAAACTCGTTACTATGTTTGTTCTGGAACACATAGTACTTCACCGAGTCTCTAGTGGTTCTAACGCAGTATTCGTTGAAATGATTCGTCGGTAGCCACTTTTGCATAGAATTGTCCAACTCGTCTTTGCTATATCCCACTTGAATGAACACGATCTGGGATCAAGAATAACTGAATAGTATAGAGATAGTACTTTATTTCCTTGCAATATGCTATCGCTTCACTTATGATAATTTATTTTTGCTCCTTTTCATTTTTAGTGTTCAAAATGGACTTTTACTGTATTGGTGGTCAGAACAGGATAGTTTTATGATATTTCTGCGCCATAGTTAAGCGCTTGAGAGCTCCAGAATTTGATTTCCAGATCCAGTAAAGTGTTATTACATTTTTCTGTCAGTTAATTCTGAGAAGCAGCACAGAATCAAACCGTGCCGGGTTAATGAAGATTGGCTTGTCATATGTAATTACTTAAGGTTACGATTTTAGTTTATATTTTATTGAATCGTTTAATGAACTGTTTCTTTGATTCAAGGCCTGTTTTAGGATCTCTTATAATATTATTTTCTTTATAATTTCTTATATTTATAATCTAGAAAATAATTTAATATATCATGACTAAATAACTATTCTATCTGTTAATATTTATCTGGTATTCAATAATTGAAAGTATCCAAGGATGCCATGACTTGGATACTTTCAATTATAGAATACCATCCATGTCAGCTTTTCATTAAATCTTCTATCTTCTACGAGGGGAGTTCAATGTATTCTCGGTATAGGCATGAAAGAATAAGTAGACAAATCTGAAAAAACATTTTTTTTACTGTAGTCTACCATCACCTCAATGCACTTATTAGAGTGGGAAAGTAATTTTTTTCCTCCTTGTATGAAAAATGTTCTTTAATTGCCGCCTTTAACTCTTCATCGTCGGAAAAACGTTTACCTCGAACATCTTTCTTAAGGTTTGGGAACAGAAAGTAATCACTAGGGACCAGGTCAGGGCTGTAGGGTGGATGATTGATTTCTTCAAATCCGCATTCCCGCACAGCAGCCTTAGTAATGCGCCCTGTGTGAACCGGCGCGTTGCCGTGAAGAAGCAAGACACCTGCGGTCAATTTTCCACGTCTTTTTCTTTTACTGCCTCCTTTAAATTACGAAGGGTGTTGGCGTAAGATGCGGCGGTAATACTTTGACGCTTTTTTGTGTACTCAATCAGTAAAAATCACTTAGAATCCCAAAACACTGTGAGTCGTCTTCAATACTCTCTCTACCCCGTCTAAATTCACTAGACCACTTTTGAATAGTAGATAATGAAGGAGCAGAATCTTGGTAAACAGTCACCATTTCTTCGTGAATAACTTTTTGAGTCTTTTCTTGTTTTGTAAGGAATTTTATCTGAGCGCGATGCTGGATTTTTTTCAACATTGTCGCATTGGTCATCGTGGTTACCTTTTCGTAATGATATCATGAATACTAATGGTGAAAATTAAATAAAATTTTATATTTATACCCTCAAAAAGTGTCTTTAACTAATGAGATAATTTAATTACTCTCATCATTAGTATATCATCCCGATACCGAGAATACATTGAACGCCCCTCGTATATATATTATATATATATAAAAATCAATTGCTGTTCGTTTGTCTCGCTAAAACTCGAGAACGGCTAAGCCGATTTAGCTGATTTTGATTTTGAAATGTTTGTCGTAGTCCAGAGAAGGTTTAAACGGTGAGAAAATATGGAAAAATTGCGAGTAAGATAGTGAAAACCTAAACGGATGATTACAAATGATGATGATGATTGATGTCTTTAATTAGCGAAGGGAGAATTTTAATGTCGTTAGGATAGTTGATACGAAGTACACCGGGTCTTCTAGTTATCTATATTTATGTAATAAAACTGAACAGACTGAGACGGCATGTTTTTTGTTTTAATGCGCTAAGCTCGGTAGCTACCCTTCGGATTAAAAAAATATTTTTGCACTTGATAGCACACTTCTTGAGAAAGGTATAGGTAAAGATGATATATTAAATCACGCTGCAAGCTATGGGAGTGAAGCAGTTATCATAAACGTGGGTAAAACTGCGGAACACAGTATAATACTATATAATAATATTCTACCACATACACACAACACCATCTAGCCCAAACTAAGCAGAGCTTGTACTATGGGTTCTAGACAATGGATAAACATACATATATACTTTTTTTTTTTGTAAATACATACATGTTAATACTAATAAAATATTATATTTATAACAATATGTTTACGTATTATGTGTTCATTTCTATGTTAATTAATGCAATTTGGTTTGTACAGCCTAAATTAACTATAAATAAATATTAAGGTTTACTTCCTTGTTTACATTTTTTTTTTTTTTGCTTTGACGCATTCCTCTCTGCGGAGCGACGGAGAGGTTATGTCGGGCTCACCGGGGGAAAGATACCCCGGTAATACCGACTAAACCTACCACGGTGTTTCTCGACATAACCATAGACGGTGGGGCCACGCGAATCGCTTTCACATGCAATCGCGACCCCGCCGAGGTTTCGGAGTATTTGTTGCTGCAGTTGTTTTAGGTAATGCGGATGACAGCACGGGTGATGCGCGTTATACCAGCTATCAGAATGTCCCTCGGAGAATGATACAGGAAAGACGAACACAGCTTGTGTCTGAAGTCGGGGACTCTCTTGGGCGGGCCTCCGAATGGGGTGAACAGAACTTAGTTCGATTCAACCCCTCGAAGACACAAGTGTGCGCGTTTACTGCTAAGAAGGACCCTTTTATCATGGCGCCACAGTTCCAAGGAGTAACTCTCCGTATCTGCGAAAGTATTGGGATCCTCGGCGTGGAAATCTCGAGTAAAGTCCAGTTTGGGAGTCACTTGGAGGACAAAGCTAAATTAGCGAGCAAAAAGGTGGGTGTACTGAATAGGGCGAAGCGGTACTTCACACCCGGTCAACGTCTTGTGCTTTACAAAGCACAGGTCCGGCCGCACGTGGAGTACTGCTCACATCTCTGGGCAGGGGCCCCCAAATACCAGCTCGACCCACTTGACTCCCTACAAAGACGGGCAGTTCGAATCGTCGATGATTCCAATCTCACGGATAGATTGGAGTCGTTGGAGCAACGGAGAGACTTTGGGTCTCTCTGCGTGTTCTACCGACTCTTTCACGGAGAGTGCTCTGAAGAACTGTTTAATTTGGTACCAGCGGCCCCTTTCTATCATCGTACCACTCGACAACGAAGCAGGGTTCATCCATATCACCTGGAAGCGTTCAAATCCAGGACAGTACGCTTCCAGCGATCATTTCTCCCACGTACGTGCAAGCTCTGGAATGAACTGCCTGCTTCGGTGTTTCCCGAGCGCTATGATATGTCCTTCTTCAAACGAGGTTTAAAGAGAGTTCTTCTTTCACAGTAGGCAGCGGCTTTGCTGTGTCCTGACATTGCTGAAGTCCATGAGCAGCGGTTACCACTTTCCATCAGGTGGACCACTTGCTCGTCTGCCATTGAAGGAAATAAAAAAAAAAAAAAAAATAGGTATACTTCTTTGTTTACCTAAAGCAACTGCAACAACAAATACTATTGTTTATCCCATATAGGTAAAATATATGCATAGACTAACTATGTATATATTTTAGCCTAAATATATACTATAATGTACTAGTCTTAAAAAGCAGTGATAGCTCAGTGGCGAGACCAACAGGCTGCAATGCAGAGGGTCCCGGGTTCGAACCCACGTCGCGCACCTCTGACTTTCGGAAGTTATATGACTTTTCGAAATTGTGTGCGTATTGATTGACAATTATTGCCTGCTCCGTGCCTCGGAGAGCACGATAAGCCGTCGGTCCCGTCTGCCATGAACATCTATGACAGTCGTTATTGGGAAAGTCAGTACCCTCTAATATCCTGACACTAGTCTAGCCTTAGGGTATCGTTAGCCTTCGGGTTGCGGAGGTCAGGTGGCAGCCGCTCCGTGTAAAAACTGATATCCAGTCAAATCCGGTTAGACTAGAAAAGCCGACCCCAAGTGACTTGGAAATAATAAAGGCTAGGGAGAAGAAGTACTAGTCTTAGCTCGCGACTTCATCGACGTTTACAGTTTTCCGCGAAGTCAGGATTTTCTTAACTCCATTAGATGCAACTTTGCTTCAATCTTAGGTTAGACCTTAAGGTATCTTCTTTTTTAAGCTTGAGAGCTTTGCTCTTGTCGCCTGTGTATCTTTCTCATTCTCGGCCAAGATTTCTTTGTAAGACATGACCTTCGCTTTTTTCTTTATTTGGTCTGTAATTACTCTTCTGGTTCTGCGCCTTTTTCTCTTTTTTTGGACTTTCCTTCTGAGCTGTTTTTTATGAAGTTGTCATAAGTGTCATATTAGGCGGCCAAACTGTAAAAATTGCATTACAATTTGTTCAGTAATTTTAACGTAATACTAAAAAAAACAGATGGAACTACGTAACTGTGCAATGTCTACACATTGCACATTTATACATAACTAATTGCTTATCTTGGCTTTGCCCGGAATCCTGTAGACGACCGATATAAAAAACATGGAAGGTAAATGACCCAAGTCATAACCTGTATGCCAAGTTTCACCCAAATATACACGTGGTTGAGTAACAACCATTCAAACAAATTCACAAACTCCCAGATTTATAATATTAGTAGGCTGTTAATATATCATCGAATCTATTATTCAGCAACACAAGCCTGAATGCCATTGACTTCTCAGCCTAATAGAACACTTCTTCTTCGTCTTCATATTTAAGAGCTTTGCTCTTATCGGTGAAGTATACGCCATCTTTCTCAATTTCTGGCCAATACCTTGACCTCCTTATAAGACAGAACCTTCACCTTTTCCTTCATTTGGTCAGTGAATAGAACAGCTATAACAGTGATAGTGCGCAGACGAATTTCCTGATAACCTTTTTAAATCACAACACGAAACAACAATCCTACACAGTGCTTTAATCACTCGTACAATTCCCAACAAAAGTGTTCAACATTATAAAATATAAATTGTAGAGATATAACGCAATACAATGCTTGTCCGGGCTCGCATAATGAGCGTAGAACAATAGCACGTGTGTGGGTGCAGCTATGTTGTTGTTGTTTGCTATCGGTGATATTTTTTGAGGAATATACTGGTTGATAATCTTGATTATCGTCATTTTATTTAAGACTAGATTTTGACTGACACTCTGTTGGCGTAAATGTAGGTTATGTAAATTTTCTGTCGCTAGAATTCAGTATTTTCTCTGAATGAAAGGTATCCTATGACATTGTCTGTCGCCCTGACAATATGTGTGCCGAATTCATGATGATCGATCGAGTAGTTACGACGTGAAAGTATAACAAACTAACACTCACATTCGCATTTATAATATTAGTTAGGATTTCTTACATTTTGAGTTCCAAAATACCAGTATTCTTGCAAACTTTTTCAGCTAAGCTGATTTGCTTGTGTTAGAACTGGGTATAAGTGGGTAGTGCTTGTTTATTGGGCTACCACCGCTATAAATATAAAATTATATTGATGCAGAATAATGGGCAAAGGTTATTTATAAGGTAACATTTATATTCATAAGCATTTTTGTGATTTACTATTAGTTGAAATTAAACTACTATATACGGATTTTATCGCGTTATTTATTTTACACTTTATTACAAAATGTTGGAACTGTCACACTACTACTAGATACTTTTAAACTTTACTAATTTTTAAGCTAATTAATTTATTAAAACAATTTATATTTAAGTTTACACTTTCCCCGACGTTTCGGTTGCTTTTCAGCAGCCATGGTCACGGGGAAACTAAGATGGTAGTTGTCTCAATGTTCCAGTGTAATTATTTCAAAGTACCCGAACATAATTTAATCATTGGTGTTTCTATTTACGCAGAATGAGTATAAAGTAGTTTAATTTCATTGAATAACATTCGTGTAAACAGAAGAAATTATTACTAATAGTTGTTCCGAGACTGGGTGTTCTTTGTGTCCATTATTTGAAAGATTGCAAAGCCCTCGCGACACACGAATTATTCCAAATAACCTAGGGCAGTAGTTCTCTTTTTAAAATCAAATAAATAAAAGAAGTAAATGAAAAATATCTTCACTACTACATATTACTTTCATTAAACAATCCAATCTCACTGCCATGTGTTAACACCGCTTAACTGTAAGTACACAAACCCAAACATCAGTTATTATCAAACCATACTAGGTAATAGGTAATCTCCATAGTAATCTAATTGAAATTAGGATTAAAGTGAATAATCACATATTATGCGAACAATAAGCGGTAGCTCAGTAGGGAGACCAACAGACTGCAATGCAGAGGGTCTCGGGTTCGAACCCACGTCGCGCATCTGTGACTTTCGAAAGTTACATAACTTTTCGAAATTATGTGCGTATTGATTGACAATTATCGCCTGCTCCGTGCCTCGGAGAGCACGTTAAGCCGTTGGTCCCGGCTGCCATGAACATCTATGGCAGTCGTTGTTGGGAAAGTCAGTACCCTCTAATATCCTGACACTGGTCTAGCCTTAGAGTATCGTTAGCCTGCGGGTTGCGGAGATCAGGTGGCAGCCGCTCCGTGTAAAAACTGATATCCAGTCAAATCCGGTTAGACCAGAAAAGCCGACCCCAAGTGACTTGGGAATAATAAACGCTAAGAGAGAAGACGCAAACAATAAGCGTTGAGCTAATGAAAACCGAAATGTATTATGTGATACATTTATTTGTTAATTGTTAAAATAACATTTTGTCACGTATACAAAACGTTTTTTGGAGGCAACAAA
This sequence comes from Catocala fraxini, assembly GCA_930367265.1. Taxonomy (NCBI): domain Eukaryota; kingdom Metazoa; phylum Arthropoda; class Insecta; order Lepidoptera; family Erebidae; genus Catocala; species Catocala fraxini. The sequence goes on from OV884046.1 coordinate 12,380,168, forward strand.
GCAGGGTCCACTTTAACCTGAGTGCATGTATGTCACAGGGATTTCAGGGGCGCCAAATGTTGTAGGTTTGATCGTCATACGTGGTAAAAATGTATCTGAAATATAAATAGTTATCTATATAGAATAGATTATCGCTCGCTTTAACAGTAAATTACACCAAAGTTATCGCTAGAAAAAGTAGAGGTTTTCGAAGATCCACGAAGCCTGCAGAAAAAATTGTGACGTCACAGTGCAAAGATAAAAATTATAAACGTACCTGATATCAATATATTTATAATACTTAATTGATTGTGTTGTCAGCCATGTGCGAATATCATTCGTCAAGTCACGCAAACAGTTTTAATTCAATCGCATTTCTTTAAGTAACATTGACTATATATAGGTATAGCAGCGATAGCTCAGTGGCGAGACCAACAGACTGCAATGCAGAGGGTCTCGGGTTCGAACCCACGTCGCGCACCTCTGACTTTCGGAAGTTATATGACTTTTCGAAATTATGTGCGTATTGATTGACAATTATCGCCTGCTCCGTGCCTCGGAGAGCACGTTAAGCCGTCGGTCCTGGCTGCCATTAACATCTATGGCAGTCGTTATTGGGAGAGTGTCGACACAAAAGATCCCTGGGTCGAAGTGTCGCTGGTCTGCACTGACTGGCCCCCATATAAGATACATATATAGGTATTTCTTATTTGTCTCAAAGGTAAGTTAGACATACAAAATATTAAGTACCCTTAAACCTGAACTTTTAACACTTGATCAAATGCGCCTTGTTACGTTTAGAGGTGGTCACCTTTCTGTACGTTTAGTTGCCATATGACACAATTCCACCATGTCATCTGATTTATAAACATAGTAGTGAAGTATAGGCATTAAACTTAAAATAATGTTCTTATTATTTTATAATCTGTGCAACTATTGTTCAACACTAATATGTTCCAATTTCATATAATATTACCAATGACGTCAATCGAATATGCTAAGACAGCACATACCTAACTTACCTATATTGTTTTATGTGATTTGATGGATGATTCAATAAACGAGGACTCAACAACGAGCATGTGTTTTAATTATATCGCAACATATTTCAGTAGTATACAGCTTAATCATATAAAAAATTGTACAGTATCGTTTTCTTTCGTCTAAACGTAATGTGTGAGCTCACTCACCTTAATGTAAACACTTTTATCGTGTGATTTAAGTACGTTGAGGATGAATTTCTTTGGTTTAAATAACTTGATATCTTTTGCGAATAACACATATCGGAAACAAGTAATACTTTAAACCATACATTAAATACTGACCGAATTAAAAGACCAATGCAGCGATAATATATGTACCCAGAAAACAACAAAGTTGTACTTACATTACTGTCAATACATTCGACGCTACATAGAAGTTGCGCTACAAAAATGCTTTGAAAATGAAACAAACTTCAAAAGACCGTAAAATACAAAGTCACACTAAAAGTTATTGTGCATAAATCGCGAACATCTGATATTGAAAATATTGGTGAATGTATCATAAACTGGGCTCAGCGGCATCGAGATAAACTTGTAAAAATTGTATACGTTTTGTAAGGAAGGTCGCTCTCGTTAAGGTATTGAGATTAGAGCCAAATTGATTTGAAATAACGAAAGTATTACAAAATTAAATTTAAATTAGTAAACTATAGATCAAGAACACGAAAAACAAATTTGCATCTATTGAAACTTCCGAGGGGCTGCTAAAGGACTATTATTTTTTGTTTTTCAATATGTGTCTGCAATGAACTGGCTGGCAATAATAGCCATATTAAAATTCACATTTCACTATTTTGCATTTCCAGCTGAGTCATCAAGCAACATTATCATTGACTCATCAGATGGGGTTTATGTAGAAATCAGAATACACGCAAAAATGAAGAAATGTTTCAACTGTTAATAAGTCATAGCGCTGTACTCCAAATCTGAAGTATTTCGTACAAATTATACACGCGCCTGAATCGAGCTAAAGAAGTTTGCTCGGCGACTTACTAATTCAAACAAGCACACCTGTACAGTAGCCAGTACTTCATTACTGAAGTAAATAATCAAACTAATCGAAAAGCTATTGTTAAAAGAGGATAAATGTTTTCGTCATTTGCACGGATAGCAGCGAGGAAGCGGTCGCCTGGCCACCACCCTTAGTGTGGTTGCTTTGAATCCCACACGGGATAGTTATTATTTGTTTAACTCTAACATGCTTTCTGTGTCTGGTTATTATATATTTATAAAGTATCAAAAGTGCGGGCGTAATATATATATAAGTATAAAATAACTTAATAAAATTGATTATACAATATGTCGACCGCTAGGTATCATCTTTAATTGCATAAATTATTTTTATTTATAGAGATATTATTGTGTGTATAATCCAACGTGAGCAACGCGACCAACTCAATAAAACTCGACCACAACATTTTTACTTGTCGCTCGCTAACCGTACATACTTGTTCGAAAGCGGAAACAGTTGTAAAACACTTTATCTTTTCCTTTAAAAGATTATTCTCTTTCAGAGAAATAAGTCCATTAGGAAGTGGGCGCTTATGATTTTAATTTATGTTGAGAGTTATGCGACAGAGCTTTGTTTTTGTATTTGAGGACCATATAATTTCTCTGAGTAATTTAAGTGATATATAAAAGAGTAGTTGCCTATGTTTGATTTTGAACATTATTTTACACATAAAAGTTCATAGCAATCAAAAGATTTTTTTTGTGGAAACAGTATCAATATTGGTAGCATAAAAGTTATTAATATTTTAAATTTTACTAGAGGTAAATGTTATTTTCATTTCGATATTTTCTTTATTGGACCCTTGGACACCTGCATTTAAAATAGCAATCACACCACAACTAGTAGTGTGCATGATTTTCTTTAATTTGACAAGTACTATTTTAATTGAAACGTAGTATCTTATTTATTTTTATATTAAAAATTTAAATATAAATATAAAATTATTTATATTAAAAATAATCTTTTTAGTTTTGGCTTTCGGTAACGTAATTATTTGACTGAAATAGTAAAAAAATTGTGACACTATTATATACATATAATATAATAGATAGACTCGTTGCAGCAGCACTGAATGTGGACATAAGGCAGATGGCAGAAGACTTATCCTCTATTACGTAAAACTTAAGTCGTAGCAAAGGATATGAGACATTGTCACTCACTATGAGCCTAATTAGACGCTCAACGTCACTCAGAGGGCGATGGAGAGAGCTATGCTTTGGGTTTTCTTGCAGGATCGCATCAGAAATGAGGAGATTGAGAAAACTAAAGTTGCCGACATAGCTCGCCGGATAGCCACGATTAAGTGGCAATGGGCAGGGCACATAGCGCGCAGAACAGATAGCCGTTAGGACAAAAAGGTTCTGGAGTGACGGCCAGGCATCGGAAGACGCAGCAGGAGTAGTGACAAGATGGACCGACGAGCTGGTAATGGTCGCGGAAAGCGGTTGGATGCGGGTAGCCCAAGACTGATCTGTGTGTCAAACCTTGGAGGAGGTCTATGTCCAGCAGTGGACGTATTTTGACTGTGATGATGAAGTCCTCATATATGTGAGTGTATATATTTCTGATTACCCTTTGGGGACATGTTTTATCTCACGCCTGTGCGGCGTGTGACTATAAGATGTTATGTATAATTGTAGTATATTTTTTGCTCTCGATTGAATTGAGTTGTATTTGTATATATTGCCAGCTATGATTTTCGGTCTGTTCTGTAACTGAGAACTTCTTGACAAAAAGAACCAGTAACACTATGGCAAAGAATTAAAACCGAGACCTTAGTTAAAGAGAGCTATGGGCCTCTTCTCAGTGTGAGAAGAGTTAGGGCGTAGGCCACAATGCTGGCCCAGTGCGGGATGGCAGACTCAACATACCTTCGAGAACATTATGGAGAACTCTCAGACATGCAGGTTTCCCCACGATGTTTTCCTTCATCGTTAAGCGAACGACCATAACAACTCTGCATGGCAGTCCAACGGTGCCCTACTAGGCTTTCGCTGCTTATTTATGTAGTGTACAGGTATATTAAATATCATAATATGATACCTGGCAAAATAGATATTATCTATTTTGCCAGGTATTAGTCCAATGTAACAGTTATATACCAGACACATATACGAGTGTACTCCATGGTACTTCTGATAATTTCATTGGATATCGTTCCTTAAACCTCATGTATAGGGAAAGCATTTATTATATTATCGCAGTCACATATACTATAATCATAATAATATCAGCCCTGTTTATAAACTTTGCCACTGCTGGGCACGGGCCTTATCTTAGTGTGAGAAAGGTTAAGTTATAGCCCACGATATAGACCACGCTGGCCCAGTGCGGGCTGGCAGGTTTGACATATCGCTCATCCAATAGAATAATGACGTAATTACGTTTTGCCTATTTTTCAGGAGAACGTTTTAAAAGTTTAAAATTGATAATATAATTTATAATATATTTTATATATTATAAATATAAAATATATTATATTATAAATATAGTATAATATAATATATTTCCAATCATTTTGATGAAATCTTTTAATATTTATGTATGTTACTTTACCTACTATCAATAATTATTTATAATAACTTCATTAGATAACTTAAGCAAACTTTTAAAAATACCGTAAGAATAATTCTATCGTTTTTGTCATAGATAGAACTTTCGACACGTGAACTTATAAAATTTAAAAGACATTTTCGACTATTTTGCAATTATGTCGTTGTTCTATTGGATGAGCGATATCTTCAAGAACATTATGGAGAACTCTCAGATATTCATACGTGATATTGGATATGATTTTTTTAAAGACATCTCCTGCACTAGTAGTAAATCCTGTGTTGTGGAGGACTTTACAAACATTCAAACAATAGACACAAAATACACCCAGACTCGGAACAACCATTTGTGTATCACATCATTTCTTTTCCCATGTGGGGATCCAACAAGATAGCATTACGGCGAGTTAAACCACTTTGTGCAGTCAGATTGGACAGCACCGTGGCTATTTTAGTTTTGCGACAGTGGTTTTGATTTCATACTTCGTCCAAACTAGTTGAACAATATGGTAACTTTTATTAATAGAAAATCAAATAATGTACTGAGGCGACAATCATTATATATATATATAATAAAATATAATATCAGCCCTGTTAAACTGTCCCACTGCTGGGCACGGGCCAGGCGGGGTTAGGCCATAGTCCACCACGCTGGCCCAGTGCGGGTTGGCAGACTTCACATATCTTTGAGAACATTATTGAGAACTCTTAGACATGCAGGTTTCCTCACGATGTTTTCCTTTACCGTTAAAGCAAGCGATAATTAACTATTTAATACGCACATAACTTCGAAAAGTCAGAGATGCGCGCCTTGGGATCGAACTCGAGACCTCTGCGTGGCAGTCCAACGGTTTCCCACTAGGCTATCGCTGCTTTTCAAATCACATAATCATTACACCTAACTTATGAGTAAAATAAAATAAAAAGTAATGGCACAAAATATATTTATCATTGGAAATCTTTAATATACACAAAACATATTTGTTTTAAAAATTAGTTTAGCTAATAATAAACATCTATTCCACAATATGGCCGGTGTATCTCATAAGCAATAAGAACTTTACTTCATCAGTATCTGCCAGTATCAATGCAATCGAACACTGCGGTACAACTCTAGTATGCAAATAGAAACTAGAGCACAGTTCAGACCTCTATTTTATGGTACAATCTGCACGGGAATCCCTACCATTTGTTAATACGGGTGCTATGGTAGTAAACTTGATTACGTTTAATTGCTCGAGCTTTAGCTGGTCGCCGAGCCGAAGTGACAATTATTGCGAGTTCGATCTTTAAACGGAACAAATATTTGCAGACGCATAAGCTCAACACTGAGTTTAATATTTGCATTTGCATTGTAGCTATTTATATATAAATAAAATAAGCGGTGGTAGCCCATTGAATAAGGTATTTGACTTACGATCGAGAGGTCGTGGTTTCGAATCACACCCATTGCACTACTGACGTAAACTCGTAGTAGGAGTCTACTAAAAGTATTCTAGATTAACTGGAGGGGTTAATAAGAATACTAGTAATTTGAAAACTAAATTGCTAGTAATATTGTAAAAAAAGCAATGTATTAATAGTTAACTACATTTTTCTTCTCTGTTTCTCGACAGACGTACTCTTTTTTTTGTTTAGTAACTATGGACGAATTAAAGTGTCAATAGAAAGATTTTGGCAACATATTTTATATAACATAACTCAAAAGGAACTAAAGAAAAAACATTGTGAAACGCGTATGATTTTCCAGTTATCCAACAGGTTCCAAAAATATTTTGCTAAATTACTAGCTCGTCAATACGAGCTACTGTTTTTAGTAAAAACTTTTTGGAACCTGTTGGATTTTTCAACAAGTGAGAAACGGCCATAAATTGCCGTAAATCTTAGAGTTCGAAAAAATGGTATCACGTGACCTTGATATGACCGTGGTCAGAGGTCAAAGGTCATAGTCATTTTGGGGTAAATCGGCTATGCTGAGTCGAATGGCGTTGACCGCGAGTCTCTAGCTCTTACGGTTCTTGAGTTGAAAATTGTATAACAGACGGACGGACGGACAAAGCTGTTGTATAAGAGTTTTTTCCGAGCTCTAATAACTTATTTCAATCTTTCTCATTAGACCATTATCATTATTAACCATTTAATAAATATTAAATTTTCAATAATGATAATGGTCGAATTTCAATCTCAGGGCGAACACTTCTAACAAAAAAGTGATGCATTGGATAATAATTCAACTAAGCTAGATTATTTATTAATCTAGTTTACTTGAATTATTTATTTGGAACGCCAGACATAATTGAAAACCTATTGTGTCTGGCCACCGGTGTGCCGCTGCAACTCAGCAGGGTAAATCAATAAAAGTAATTTATTACATTAGAATTCACTTTTGTAAAACCTTTCTTGTAGTTACATACAGTGCCAGCCTTTCCATAGGCCAAACAGGACAGCCGCTCCAGGCGCTAAGGTCCAGGGGATGCTTAGCGCGCTTCGATGGTAAAAATGGACGGCATGCAATGTCATGCAAAGCGGGAGCCATAATTGGATTTCACTGCAGATAATACAAAACTGGCTAGATCCGGGCACTGGTTACGTATAACCTAAAATTAAGAGCTAACCTTGTATAGTTCAAATGTTACATATAAAAATTAAACTATTTCTTATGACATTCCTTGCTGCATATTTGTTTGAAATTCTTTAAGATTTATACCAAATAATCTGATACATTCTTGTAGTCATAGTGATAGTATCGAGATCTTTACACTGATTAAGAAATTCTCTTAGCACATAGTCTGGATGTAGTGAAAAATATACAGTACAAATTAATAACCATCTTTTTTATATATTTAAGTTAAAATTAGATTTAAAGCTAATTTCGACCCCAAATCAATAAAAAATATATAACTGAACCTTAAACATAACAAAATTTTCTAAATGAAATTATTGTTTTTAAGCAATCAGGATTTTCATATTTACTGATTTTGATAATATTAATCTTAATGTTTGATTTTCATACAAAATTAATTTAAATACAATAATTTTACTACAATCATTACCGATTTCCAACTATAACAAATCATGGTAAAGGATCGTACAGGCACTCGGACAATATTTGGACGTTAAATGTAATGGCCTATTAATGTTCGATTTCTAAAGGTCTGTATCGTTTTATTAACGGGAATTGGACTGTACGGTCCAATAGATTGTAGGTATGAAGGTAATATGGGACTGCAAATAAGCTATTTGTATGAATTATTATTTCAATTAGATGGGTCCGTGTGTTACATTGCTTAATGCTTGTAAAGCAATAGAGAATTTGAATCACCAATTCGATTATTCTATTATATGAGACATGTAGAGCAATCAGGGAAAAGCAATGTATTTATGTAATTAAGTTCTTCATACAATTTTATTTCGTTTTATTTATATGATTGTGATTTTTCATCCCACCCATAATTTTAAAGTATTGGCTTGGCTTTGTAGGTCGACCAGATTTACAATAGAAACGACCATCCGAAACTACAGGATGAACGAAGTATTAAGAATATACCTACTATGACGTCTCTATAGATCGGATTACTTTATGGTAGGAACGATCTAAACGTTACTTCAAGTATTTCGTGGTACGAATAGCATAAATATTTGGTCAGAAACTATGGCATTTACGTTTTATGGTACCTAAGCCTACTGGTAAGGCTTAATAAATGTTTTACCATGAAGTCAAGTGGTGGTCCACTTGAACCAGAATAAACCAGATGTCAGAATATCTGAAGTTAAGACTGCCAGTATTGCTGCCGACCACTAGCTAAAAGGACGTTAAGCGTTTTGTGCTATGGAACGTACGTTAACATCTTTTTAGTTAGCGGACGACAGATTAACTGTCCATGACTGCCAAGGTGGACGAGGATAGTACGTTTCTATTAGTGGTCATTTATTTACGAAGGTGACGCTGGCAGTGTTAACTACCTCACAGAATGATCGATCTGCATGGTCAACACTGTATTATAGGCTATTTACTTAAAGGGTAATTTCAATATAGTATATTCAAATTACCTTTTATATAGGTAATAAGTGGATCTTTATCCACATCCGGGACATTAGTACAGGTCTGGCTGAAGTACTCTAACAACTTACACAGAGTCACTGGTCACACAAACAATATATAATACGTCAAAAATGTTAGTGATGATAATATATGTAACGTAACATTCGACGACGACTCTTCGGGCATTTTGTACGTTTTCCAACTACAACGTAATATGATCCACATTGAAAATATCAACATGTTCTGCCTGCCATGCTAGAAATGATAACGTTCATCGAACTCATCTACGTATATATCATTTCGACAGTTCCGATAGTAATCCTCTAATTTTACTATGGTAGCACTAATTTCACTGCGGGTTTTCAAGTGAATTTAATAAGTGACTGCTCATGCGCTACTTTGTCCCGAACCAATGAAATTAAATATCTAGGAGTGCAGATAGATCAACGCCTAACCTGGCACCCACATATAAAGTCACTCGCTTGGAGAATAAGAAAATAATCTACATATTTAAAAAATTGCGTCAATCATCAAGTAAACACACGCTAAACATGGTCTACCTTACACTATGTCAATCTCTTCTAACATACTGTGTTGTGGTATGAGGAGGAGCCTCAAAGACTGCATTTCTAGGACTCGAAAGAGCCCAAAGGGTAGTGCTAAAGGTTATGGCATTGAAACCGTTTCGATGTCCTACTACTGACCTCTACAATGAATGCCAAGTTCTTACTGTTAGGCAACTATACACCCTTCGAACTATAATAAGAAAGCATAAGACGTTGACATCTATATGTCAACGTCCACCGGAACAATTAAAAGATAAACGCAAATGTCATACCGTTTGTAATTAAGTAAAGCACAGAACGACTATCGCGAGTCACCAATACTATGTTTTGAATGCACGCCTATACAACAAAGTCCATAAAACTTTGGGAATTTACTCACTTCTTTACAGGTCTTCAAATGTAAGGTGACAAAATGGTCGATGTCACTTGACCATACCTACACGGAAACTCTTCTAAATAGTATGTTTTGAACACAATGACGCACTTCAAAAGTAATTCCAAATCCAACATAAATTAAACAAACACAGACGCGAGTCCACATACCCTAACACACACACACACACACCCACACGCACACACACACAATACAAGTTATTACCTAGTTTGGAAGGCAGCGGTTTAAAAATTATGTCATTAATTTGCTAATATGTTTGTAATTTTATGAATCTCTGTACATGGTGCAGTTTATCTAGTAAAAAATAAATTATTATTATTATTATATTAGATTAAATAGAATTGCAATATATTAGATTTAACTGAATTTCACAATAAAAGAAAAACTGTTAGATAAATGAGAGTTCTAGATGTAATGACTAAAATGTTATGCAAGATATTACATGCACATGTAAAAGCTTTCATTTGCAATCTTATTACAAATTTTTACATTTACACAAAAATAAAAAGTTCATTATTTACAGAACTACCACAAAAAACTAAGCAAATTATCAATAGTAACAACAATTACAATCTCCCGACGTGATGTCTGAATACTGCAATAAATTGTACCACGCATCATTAGTTATGAATAGTCGAATAAGTGCCTAAAAATGTATACTTCAAGCAAAATGCTTGGTACGTCTGTGCTTAATATCTATGCCATAATTCTTGAAATACTTCCATATTATGAACGTGGTACGCTCTAGGATGAAGTATTTGCCGCGGTGCTTTACGAGCGCCTTCCTTAAACTCGGCTGAAAAATAGGAATATTATCGCGGTAAACTGCGCGGGTTGGTTGCGTATACCTTATGGCTCTTGTTCACAAGGGAGCAAGGCATTTTCGTAGGTTGTCTGCATGGTGTAAATAATTGGCTAGAACGACTCGTTCATGTGAGGATGTTTTATTAATAAGTAATAATAATAATAATAATTTATTTATCAAAAACTTACAGTTTACAAATTTAGATGACAGCGAATTATATATAGGTACATTTGGAACAGTAATCTGTATACAATATTAAAAAACTCTGCCTTTTAAACTAGGAATATCCTGTATCTTAAGAGACAGCGTTTGGCCAATTAATTTAAAATGTTACACATGTGAACTTGGTCAACTGTCATTGTTTTGGTGTTTCTTTTTATTTAAAAGCTAGCCTAAAAACAATTTAAAAGGAATGGACTTGTGTTGTATTAATGTAGAGTGTTGCTGGTAAGTATAGATAATCTTTACATAATGACATGTATATTCTGTATCGAATGTGTGGTTGTGTGTATGTGTGTATTTTATTGGTTTTAGCATAAACCTGGCAATTGTTGGAATGCCAGATATAATTAAAAACCTATTGTGCCTGGTCGTCGGCGCTAGGCTGGCTTAAGGCAGTACTACCCTCTCACAGAATATAATAGCTACCTCAAGAAGAAGTATAGTTGCGTTTCATTAATTGAATAGGATAAAACGGTGGAGGCCTAGCAAACCATCAGTTTTCTCCTTTCTTTTCTTACCTTTGATAGCATGTTCCTTTTCTTACCTTAATTCCTTTCCATTTTGGTAGAAGATGTGCTTATTTGCCATATATGTATATGGTTTACAGTATGCAGTAGTTGTGTTTATTGCAATCGCTTCTATGATGTCAAAACAACACAGCCACGTCTACACGAACCTCTCGCCATAATATTTATAATTCGTAAATGATCAATTTATACCGCCAAAAAGCGTCGTCATATACAATGAGTTATTTCGGCCGAAAACATATTCTGTAACTGCCAGAAAACCACCAGACGCTGTAATTATTCATCTGACCTTTTTTCAAAATAAGACTTTCTAGGTCGGATCGTCCTTCGTAAATGTACTTGTTAGCAACTTCGAATGCAACGTATCCATATTATCTTTGGCGTATCCATGTTTATTTTAGGCCCACTCTCGAGAGCTTCCAAAGAGGAAAACAACAGTTTCTGAACATCGCACCAAGGACGTTTAACCATTTGGGATAAAGAAATAAATAATAATATTAGCCTTGTATTAAACTGTCATACTCCTGGGTACGGGCCTCTTCTCAGTGCGGAAAGGTTTAGTCCACTAAGATAGCTCTGTGCGAGTTGTGTGGCATACTTTACATATCTTTGAGAACATTATAAAGAACTCTCAGACATGCAGGTTTCCTCACGATAATCGAGAAATTATCCTATTGCAAAAAATCTGGGCCCTATTTTTAAACACAGGCTAGTTTAAAATCTACATGATTATTCATATTGAACGGTGAAGCCGTTTTTAGGTGGCTCTCAGCATGCCCTTGGATTAATTTCAATGGTCACGACAATGGCACGAAGGGCCATTAAATTTGGGACAAAGCTGTTACGGTATTAGTATCAATGGTTCAACCAATGTCAAGGATTTGATAAAGAATGTCAGAAAAAAATTGGTTGATATAAATTGTGCGAGTTTAGTTAAGGTCACCCCTTTTGCATGTATAATCATTGTATAGAGAGTTTATTAGAGACTATCAGATAATCGTTATATAGGTACATAGAAAACCAACAATACGTACAAACGTACATACATATATAATTTGAAGAAATTTAAATATCCAAAAACCTTATGATCGCGCTGCCGAATATTGATCAATTTGTTTTTACTGGTTATAATTCGAATTTTAATCAAATATTCGAAACTTGAATTGATGATGGCTCATGATCGATTGATCTATGGTAGCCTTGGACGATGGCGATCAGATTCTTTTTAAAGTCAATTTTTATAGTTAATATTTGCTAAAATTAAAATACTCCGATTTAATTCAATTTTTTATCGATTATTACCCATAACTACTACCAGTGGCCGTTCTCGCAGACAGCACAACGCTCAAGGATGTTAGGAAAACCTACCACAAGAACAAGAACATACACAAGATTATTTGGTAGAGATTTATTTAGGTTTCACTTTTGTTTTTTCTCAGTCAGGCTGGCCAAGCTAAAGAGATTCTAGGTTTCCCCTCAAAAATATATGTAATGAATAATGTTCCAGTTGTCGATTTCCTAAGACGCTTTCCTAGCTGTTCTGCTTTCTTAAGAATACAACAGTCCAATATAAGGTTACCTATCAGTTTGGCTGTCAAGATTTCTTCTTATAAATAACAATGATTTCATAGAAAGACAACTATTACATTTCGTATTTAGACCGTAACGAGCGTTCGTGATTGTATTAGTTGGAAATGCATTGTAACTGCATTATTGTTAAAATGCTTTAGAATGTCAACGATGTGTAACGGGAAAATGTGATGTATTCCGTCAGAACAGACTGTCTTCACAGCTTAAGAGCAGTGAATGCGACTGCTGTCATAAGGTCAAAGGCAGTAAAAGAGTTCGGGAAAAGTGTTAATAGGTTTTCATACATACATTTCATACATGACATACCAAGCGAGCAAATCCGAGCGTGTTAGCTAATTCTATACAAATGTAAAATTGCGTACAATAATCACGATGTAGGTAAAAATGAGCTCTTATGAAAATCTATCATTAACACTAACGCTATCGTTAACACGTAGCTCATTGCTATTGGGTACGTGATTTGGCAGTCACGTAGACTTGGTGGACTGGTGTCCAGATGATGTAATGGGTTGCTGCTGCGCCCGACTGCGTTCGTTCATTTTGTTATTTAAAAAGACAACTCCCGCACTAGGAAAAAATCCTGTATCGCGGGGAACCTTACAAACATTCAAACAAGGGACACAAAGAACACCCAGACTGGAAACAACCATTTATAGATCACACAAAGTTTTGTCCCGTGTGGGATTCGAACCCATATCACTCGGCGCAGTAGCAGAGATGAGGAGATCACTTAAACTTCTACGCCCGCGCCATCCAGCCGTATACATTTATAAAGCGTCCAGCTACATACATATATACTGACTATACGAGGTATAACGCGGTGGCTTCCTTTTAAAAGGGATTAAATACAATGACTACCAAAAGTACTAATTGCACAGCAAAATATGCTTACTAAAATATATCATAACGAGCACCTATATGCCTCAAATCACTGCATTCCGTCTCGGAAACATTAGGTTATGTTAGGTTCCTTCTTAAACCCACCCAAAAATAGGAGCCCTGCGAATGGGGGCCCCGTCGACTTCGTTTGATCTCTTTAAAATATTTTAGTAAGCATATTTCGCTGAGCAATTAGTATTTTTGGTGGAACAAAGGCATAAAAATTGGGGAACAGTTAAATACTACCCCTTTTAAAATAAACCTGCCTTTATGAAGAAAGGTTTATTTATTTACAGTAACTCGGAACAATATTTATGATCCACTCAAGTGCAGTGAAAAGTATTTATTTTTATCATCATCGTCAATTTGCATCTATAAGATAGACATGGTGAAAATTGCGCATCTGATTTTTTTGTCTACTATTACAGAAATTAGGTCTCGCGGCCATCTTTATGTTTGATTGACTTTTATGTATTTGGCGCTTAATATACGTGACGAAAGGTACGTTTTCGTTGGCTAAAACTGACTTTTTACTAAAATTAAATATTAATATATTCTATAATAATAATAATATTCTATCACATACACACAACACCATCTAGCCCAAACTAAGCAGAGCTTGTACTATGGGTACTAGACAATGGATAAACATACTTATATACTTTTTTTTTTGTAAATACATACATATTATACATAGAAACACCCAGACCAAGACAAACATCCATGTTCATGCACACAAATGCTTGACTTGTGCGGGAATCGAACCCGCGACCTCAGGCGTGGCAGTCGGTTACACTAACCACTACGCCATCGAGGTCGTCACTTTCATATTATTATAATATTATTATTTATTATTATATATTAGCCCTATATATTAACTGTTCCAATACCGGGCATGGGCCTATTCCTAGTCTGAGAAGGGTTAGGCCATAGTCCACCACCCTGGCCCAGTGTGGCTTGGCAGATTTAATATATCTTCGAGAACAGACAAAAATGTCATTCGAACATGCAGGTTTCCTTACGAAGTTTTTCTTCCCCGTAAAAGCGTGCGATAATTAACTAATTAATACGCACATAACATCCAAAAGTCACAGGTCATCTTGGGATTGAACTTGAGATCTTTGCGTAACAGTCCAACGGTCTATTACTGGGCTATTGCTGCTTATCAAAGAGTAATTTCTGCTAAACCATGACGTAAAAGTAATATGCTATTACATCCTAACTATGACGTCATTACCCGATAACGGTATCCTACCAACCGTTATTTCCTTTATTTTTATGGCTGCGGGCAGTCAGATACTTTGTTTTTCACACAGTGTAATGTCATAAAAGCTAGATCCAGTTATATAGGTAAGGAAAATGGCGGATAAGTTGCTTTAGATGTATCTGAATATGGTTATTGTAGCAGATAATAATAACTGTTTTTGGGTTGTTTGGGAACGGGACTTACGCGGGTGAAACCGCTGGAAAACTACTAGTATTAGATAAGATTCTTTAAATCTCTTAATGGTGTAACATTAATATTCAATCAGGCATTAATCTTCTTTCTTTTCCTCGTTCTCTCTCTATCTCATATACACACACATTCATTTGGAACGGGCAAATCAAATAACATCAAAAAAAAAATTATCGTGCTAACACCTTTGTCATTAAGCAATAAGAAATATAATGAATGTTGGGTATTTCCAAGAGCAAGGTCGAATTCACATAATTTCCTTTAATGGATTAAAGCGAAACTGTAATGGGTTGCTTGGACCCAGTTATGCTGAATAGCAGCAAACCAATTGATGCTTATTCCAAAGAACTAGGTATGTATGTATGTATGTATCTTATGTGGGGGCCAGTCAGTGCAGACCGGTGACACTTCGACTCAGTGGGATCTTTTGTGTCGACACTCTCCCAATAACGACTGCCATAGATGTTCATGGCAGCCGGGACCGACGGCTTAACGTGCTCTCCGAGGCACGGAGCAGGCGATAATTGTCAATCAATACGCACATAATTTCGAAAAGTCATATAACTTCCGAAAGTCAGAGGTGCGCGACGTGGGTTCGAACACGAAACCCTCTGCATTGCAGTCTGTTGGTCTCCCAAAGAACTAGGTAAGTATGTAATATATTTTGTTTATTATATTTTGTTATATTTAATTTTGTTCATTATTTTACGAAACGATCTTTTTAAAGATATTGTTTCAGTTAAAACTCTTTTAAAATTAGTTGTTAAATAAGAATGCTATTAATATACAAAATCAGTGTACAAGAATTAAGGAGGATATTTCGATATCGTCTTCACACGCCTGCACTTCAATACTGACTGGATGGATGGTGTAGTTTAAGTGGTTGCCCCGCCACTGCCATTGCGCCGAGTGCTGTGGGTTCGAATCCCACACGGGACAAAAATTTGTGTGATCCACAAATGGTTATACCGTGTCTAGGTATTATTTGTGTCCGTCATTTAAATATTGGTAAAGTCCCCCGCGAGGCAGGAATTATTCCTAGTGCGGGAATTATCTTTAAAATAATTACATGAAGTACTAAACGCATTTTGATGAGAAAATTTCATTTTGTGGATTCAGAATATAAACTATTCTCAGTTCAAGAACAGTAAGGCGAACAATTGTGTAGTACCCATACTGACTAGTAGAACGATTCACAGAAAGGGCGTAGCAAGGCGACCACATAAGCCATTAGGCAATTTGTGCAGCCAATATAATGTCATTGTTATGAATTTACCTATCTATCTAGTCTATCCTAATCACTCTTTTGTTACAGTTTTCTAATATACCTAATTAATTTAAAACAATATAATAATAATATCAGCCCTGTTTATAAGCTGTCCCACTGCTGGGCACAGGCCACTTCTTAGTATGAGAAGTATAAGGTCCTAGCCCACCATGCTGGCCCAGTAATATGATTGAGAACTTTATGGAGAACGCTCGGATATGCAGGCTTTCTCACGATGTTTCCCTCACAGTTAAAGTAAGCGATACTTAACTAACTATTTAAAAACGATATTGCAAATATTACAACATAGCAATGCAGTATTAGCAAAAAACCTAGACCAGAATTACTCGGGTTCTAACGCGCCCTTCACTTTAGTATCCCAAGTTAACTGTTGTGTAAAACGACCAGTAACAGTTGTATATAAGTGTAAAACTAAATTAAAAATAAGCAGCGTGTAATCGATTTACTATAATAGTAGTAAACAATTGTGTGAATTCAGAATGCCTTTGTGTATGTTGAATAGGTCGATCTGTCAGTTTATTTAAAATAACTAAGTTCTTTCGTCAGTTTTGGAGCTGTTTATACAAAATGACGTCTAAATTGATACAGCAGTTGAGCTATTGTATATTGAGCTGTTTTGTTCTGTTTATTACCTATCCCAATGCTGGCTGTAATCGTTCACCAGGTTGCCACCGTGTAACCAGAATTCGAACAAATCTCGTTTTTTCTTTTATAAAATATGTTTATCGTACTAAAAATAGTATATTTCTAGGAACTTTACAAATATTTAAACAACGGCCACAAATAAAAACCATTTGCAGATACCACGAATGTATAATAATAATAATCGTTTATTTTTCTCTTTCACAGAGAAATGATTAAAAAAGAAATATCAGAATCTTATGCTAGGTGTTACAGTTATAAAAGGGTAAATCTGTGTGAGAGACTGGTATCTGTATTAGGTAGACCTGTATGACAGATTACTAGCCTCTCCTGACTCTACAAGTTAGTGCTCGGATATGAGTAACCTGATTTTAATAATGTACCTTTAATATGTGAGGTGAGTAATTGAGTAGACTATAAGATATGAAGTGCGTACGTGCACGTGTGTGTGTCTGTGTGTGTGTGTGTGTGTGTGTATGTGTGTGTGTGTGTGTGTGTATGTGTGTGTGTGTGTGTGTGTGTGTGTGTGTGTGTGTGTGTATGTGTGTGTGTGTGTGTGTGTGTGTGTGTGTGTGTGTGTGTGTAATGCAGTGGCGAAGCGACCACCAGTATGTCACACATGCAATATACATTTTGTCAAACTTTTCTACCCACACAATAGAAATATAAAGCCATATAGGTTAGTAACCTGTTAATTATGGTATTTAGAGTAATTTATTGAGAAATACTAGCTTGGCACATTGTGGCATAACTACGCCCAATTGTCTTCGTATGTGAAATAGACAGTAATTTTGTTAACTAGTTTATTTTGGGTTTTGCGTTCGAATGAGTTTATTCATTCTAAGAACCTCAACCCGTTTGTATATATTCCGATACCGGGAATATATACAAACGGGACGGAAACTTTATAGACTAACGGCCATATTCATACCACTTACAAGAGTGTTATATCGTCATAATATGTATAATATCTAAAAAATATTAATATAATCCTAACTAATATTATAAATGCGAATGTGAGTTTGTTTGTTACGCTTTCAAGTCTTAACCAAATCATTATATAATTTCGCTTTCACGTTGCCAGGGGAACAGAAAAGGATCTTACAACTAGTACAGCTGTTTCCGAAGGATACAAAAATAACTTTTAGACGGTCGTCAGCTATAACAACTCGGTCTACTGATATGAATGATTTACAACGTGATGCCTAGAGTACAGAAAAATAGATCTAATGTATCCCGGTAGAACTCTAATATCCTAACTAATATTATAAAAGCGAATGTGAGTGTGTGTTGGCAACACCAACATCAACATTTTTAATGTATGTTTGTATTATCTGTGGAAACCATTGTATCGCTCTCTTCCAACCAAA
The DNA here is from genome assembly GCA_930367265.1 of Catocala fraxini. Taxonomy (NCBI): domain Eukaryota; kingdom Metazoa; phylum Arthropoda; class Insecta; order Lepidoptera; family Erebidae; genus Catocala; species Catocala fraxini. The sequence goes on from OV884046.1 coordinate 12,398,535, forward strand.
CTGTGCAATAAATGGACGTGTCTGTAACTCCAGATTTTTATTTCACCAAAGACTGAAGCCTTCCTGCCCTACCAACAACCTAGCGACATTCCCCACAGTCCACTGCTACCAGATCTGAACATGGTCCTTCGAGCCGGATGTTCATGAGGAGGAGGCAACAGAAATTGCGATTTGTGAAGTTGGAGCAAGATTTCTATGGCGGACATTTTTTCTTCACACAAGGTTGAGTTGATGCATGCAGGACATCGTGTACATTCGTCTATCTTCGGTTTGAGTCGTCAACGAATCAGCAATCTCCTACGTGACGCAACACAGCGCATCAAGTACGAGTGAGACAGCGATAACATTTCCTGCGCGTGCGAACGGGACGGGTGATACGGTCAATCGTGGCAGCAAGACGTTCCGTCGAATCACGACGCGGCAAGTGCAAGGCGATTGGCGACAGCGTGCGGCGCAAGCGACCAAGTGACGCAACGAGATCTTCTACGACCTACCTACCTGTATTTTTGAGTAGCCATCTTGTTGTACGAGTGTTTATTAGCTTCTATTTTAATATTAAGTTATTGTTAATAATCGTAATTACTGCCAAGAATCGTATTAGTTTCAAGTGTTTGCGAATGCAATGGCAGAACCAGATTTAAAGCGCCTCGTGGCTTCAAGAGGCTATCTAAAAGCCTCACTCACGCGGTTGAATAACTTTGCTAGTGACGCCAAGGGCGTTGGTTCAGCCTCGACAGAAGAGCTTGTGAACAAGAGAACACGGGCACATCAGGTATTCAACGATTACGAAGAAGCTTACAAGTCAATTTTATGTCTTCACCCCAAGGACGAAGAAGATGTAAACGAAATTGAGACAATTTACTTTCACATCATTGGGGTTTTGGATAAACAAATTAAAATGTGAGAAACTTCAGGTTCCTCACCATCAGCTAATTCTGCCACTGCGCTCGCAAGAATAAAACTGCCAGAGGTGCAAATTCAAACATTCACGGGTAAGTTTAGCGACTACATACCATTTATCAATAATAATAATAATAATAATAATAATTTATTTATTGTTCTCTCACACAGATTACAGAGTAGGTACATATTATTCTAATTAATACATCAGTTCGGTAATCTATCTATGTGAGAGACTGGTATCTGTACAAGGAGACCTGTATGACAGATTACCAGCCTCTCCAGACACTGGACAAAGTTTAATCTTAACTAATTTATTAATCAGAGCATAAATATCTGTGTGTGTAAGTGCGTTTATGTGTGTGTGTATGTGTGTGCGCGTGTGTGCGTGCGTGCGTGTGTGTGTGTGTGTGTGTGTTATGTTTTATAATTTATTTATCTAAGAGCCTACATTAAGCACATTTTCCGTATCTTCGTAGTTCAAAGACTTGAGCCATATTGTAAGAATCTGCTTACATTTAAATTTAGTTAGGGGATACACAGTAAGCAACTTATTTATCTTATTATATAAGTATCCGCCTAAAAAACCAAAAAAGTTGTTTGAGAACTTGGTAGTCCACTGTTTATCCGACAAGCAGACTTTATGTTTGAGCCGTTTATTATTGTTAAGTAAGGGAGTGAATTTTGTGAGAGAGTGTTGTTTTAAAATAGTGTTTAGCAAGTACAGTTGCCGCACTGTAAGCACATCCGCGAGTTTATATAATTCAGCAGTGGGGAATTGAAAAGGCAGCGATAAACTAACTTTTAATACCGCTCTTTGCGCTCTTTCGACCTTTAACAGGTTAGTTTTGCATGCGCCGCACCATGCAGTGATGCCATATGATAAGACGGATTGACATAAGGCCATGTATACCATCCTAATGACTGATTTATCAGTTAAATGGCGGAGACACTTGAAAATAAACATTAGCTTGCGAGTCCTGTCAGATAATAGTTCCAGATGTTGATTAAAGCTTAATGTATTATCAATCAAGATGCCAAGGTATTTTATACATGAAACTTTTTTTATCAGTTCACAAGTACAGGGGTTTCTAGGAGAGCAAGTGTGTGCGATGAGTGCGTGGTTATCGTGCAATGAAGTTGTGCAATTTTTAATAGAGAATGGTATATAACATGTCTTATCAATGTTGAGTGTGAGACCATTAGTTCGAAGCCAAGATGATACATCGTTAAAGCCATTTTGGGCGGTAGTGTATGTTGATTCCCAAGTATCCCCGTGGAAGATAAGGGCTGTGTCGTCGGCAAAAGTCACAATTTTACCATTAGGCAGTTGCATGTTGCATAAGTCGTTTATAAAGGCCAGGAACAAAGACGGGCCGGTCACTGATCCCTGAGGCACACCGAAGGACACAGGTAAGTCATCACTAACAACATTATCTATTCTTATTCGTTGTTTACGGTTAGATAAGTAATCCTTAAACAATTCAAGTTGAGTGTCACGGATTCCTAAGCTTTCCAGTTTGCTTAACAGGAGTGGGACAGAGATTGTGTCAAATGCTTTTTTTATATCGAGAAATATTGCCAGTACCTTTTTTTTAGCATCTAGTTTAGACACAATGTGATCAATCACAGCATGTGCTGTAGATCAAGAGCATGGACCACGGCTACAGGGACCCAAAGTGGCTAACAATGCTGCAGCTGGAAAGCAATCTTCATGCCTGTACTGCAAGGTAACAGATCACAAATTATTTAATTGTAAAAAGTTTAATTTATTAACCGCTCATGAGAGAGTGCAATTTGCAACAAGTAATAAACTTTGCAAAATATGCTTAAGTGCGCATTCAGGGAAATGTAAATTTCATTTCCGATGCAAAGAGTGCAAGCAAGAACACAACACTCTATTGCATCACGATCCTGCTGCAAACGCACTTCCTGTCACATCATTGACGGGCAATACTACTAATGATGTACTTCTTCCCACAGCTAAAATCAAGATTGTTGCCCATAATGGGTCAGAGCTGCAAGTCAAGGCTCTGCTTGACAGTGGGTCGCAACTGTCATTTGTCACAAGTTCACTTGTGCAAGTTCTAGGTTTGGAACCAAAGCAAATTGACACAAACATCATTGGCATTACTAATATGAAAAGTACAATAACGTTTTGTTTACCCATAGAGCTATATTCATTAAATTCCACGTTCAAATCTACAGTTACTTGCCAAGTAGTAGACAAAATAACGTGCAAATTACCTCAGACTAAATTAAACATTTCAGAGTTTAATATACCTAAAGGTGCAAAATTGGCAGATGATCATTTTTACATGCCAAGTGAGATTCAAGTACTATTGGGTGCTGATGTGTTCTTTCAGGTGCTGATGCCGCTGGAGAGGCCTGTTCCTGTGATGAAGGAGCAGTCAGCGCTGCAAAACAGCTCACATGAGCCATGCATCATCAACACCCAGTTCGGGCACATCATTGCTGGCGGTTTGCCAAAACAGTGCCAATCTCAGGTCTGCAATAAGGTAACATTGAAATGTATTGATTGTACATCAGACCTCAGTGAATCATTGAGTAATTTTTGGAAAACAGAAAGTGTGCCTGAAGTTTTCAACGAGCAAACCTCAGAGCATCAGCTTTGCGAAAGCATTTTTAAGAGTACTGTTCAGTTAGAAAACAATCAATTTAAAGTCGTTTTACCCTTAAAATTACCTCTATCAGAAGTAAATGATACACTAGGTGATTCATTTCATCTTGCATTGAAAAGGTTTTTGAATTTAGAAAAGAAACTACACAAAAATTCTTCCCTTTTTATTGAATATCAAAAGTTTATTCATGAATACATAGCTTTAGGTCATGGTCACTATGTAGACATAGACTCATATCTTTTCAGTAGAGATGTAATTTATTTCTTACCACACCATGCAGTCATTAAACAAGAAAGTAAAACTACTAAACTGCGAACAGTATTCGACGGCTCAATGAAAACAAACAAAAGGTTATCTTTAAATGACTTAATGCTGAATGGGCCTTCAGTCCAAAGAGATCTGTTTGACATCATCATGTTATTTAGGTTTGGCCAATACACATTCACAACTGACATAAGGCGCATGTTTAGAAATGTTCAAGTCAGCTCTGAATACACCTCATTGCAAAATATATTGTGGCGAGATCATCCCAATGGGAGTGTTAAATGTATTAGGCTAGATACTGTTACATACGGTTTAAAAAGCTCGACATATTTAGCTACAGCTTGCTTGAATGAACTTGCTTGCATGTATGAGCAACAATTTCCTCTAGCTTCAGCAATATTAAAAAATTCAACATATGTTGATGACGTCATCTATTCACACCATAGCCTGCAAACAATCCTTAAAGCAAAAAGTCAATTGCGCGATTTGCTTAGTTTAGGTAAGTTTCAAACACACAAGTGGGCTTCCAATGACGCTCGTATATTGACTGACATTCCTTCAAGTGACCAGCATTTTGATAGTATGGATTTGCAAAAGGAAAATTTTAATCTTAAAACTTTAGGACTTCTCATAAACATGAATGAGGATCAGTTCAAAATAAGTAACCCACACCCATTTGACTGCAATGAGATTAACAAGCAACAGATATTAAGTTACATAGGTAGCTTTTATGATCCTATGGGATTTATAAGTCCCATCATTGTAAAAGCAAAGGCTATTATGCAGAAACTATGGTTGAGCAAAGTAAATTGGACAGACCCCCCCCCCCCCCCTGAAAGTATTACGCAAGAATGGCTTCAGTTTGTGCACAGCTTAGCTTTCATGGGTACAATTTCTTTAAAAAGAAATGTTCAAGTTATAGATTCAGACACTGTACAATTAATTGGCTTTGCAGATGCCTCCAGCTCAACTGCATATGGCTGCTGTATATACCTAAGGGTCATCGATAAATCAGGTAAAGTTAATCAATATTTGCTCTGTTCGAAATCAAGAATTAATCCGCTAAATGATAAGAGTCTGACCGTGCCGCGACTAGAGCTAAATGCAGCACTATTGCTTTCAAAATTAATAGCAAGGGTTCACAGCACGCTTATGCTTAAAATTAATATTCACGGTGTTTATTTATTCTTGGATTCGCAAATTGCTCTAGCTTGGATAAGCAAAGATCCAATTAACTTGAAAGCTTATGTCGCGAACAGAGTAAATGTGATTAACCAGCTAACAGCTGACTGGACATGGAGATATGTCGACACGCGGGACAACCCTGCCGACCTCATCAGCAGAGGTGTCAATCCTCAAGATTTAAGTAGCTGCGATATGTGGTGGCATGGTCCACATTTCCTGCATGACGGCATGTACTCCTTTGCTCCCAATTTCAGCCCATCTCTTGATGTACCCGAGATGAAATCTTGTTCAACAATCTCCAGCGATCAGGCGTCAGCCTCTCAGGAGGTCAACGACACTTTTGATAAATTGTACAACATTTCTGATATTAATAAAATGACTAGGCTATTAGCATACATTTTCAGGTTTTATAACAATGTTAAATCAAAAAATAGCAAAATTAGTTATCCCTATTTAACTAGCACTGAAATAAGGCATTCCTTAATGTTGATAATTAAACATGAGCAACAAATTCATTATAAAAAGGAAATAGATTTAATAATAAATAATTCAAGGATTAAGGGTAGTCTAAAGAGCCTGCACCCCTTTTTGGATGAGCGAGGTTTGTTAAGAGTAGGTGGCAGACTTCATTATGCCAATATTCCCTTCGAACAAAAACATCCTGTATTATTACCTAAAGGTTCTCAGATTACATATCTTATTATAAGAAAGGAGCATGAAAGACTTCTTCATGCGGGACCTAAACTTTTGTTATCAAACTTAAATCAAAGATTTTGGATAATTGATGCTCTAAGAGTTATAAAGAAAATCACTCACCAATGTATAGTTTGTTTCCGACAAAAGGCTCATGCCTCGAGACAACTAATGGGATCCTTGCCTGCCGACAGAGTGAATGCAACCAGCCGTCCTTTTAAGAAAGTCGGTGTCGATTTCGCTGGGCCAATCAGTGTAAAAAACTCCCGTGTGAGGCGAGCAATAATAGGTAAAGGTTACATCTGCGTTTTCGTCTGCTTTACGACAAAAGCCATTCACTTGGAATTGGCCTCAGATCTAACTACCAACACTTTCCTTGCATGTTTACGAAGGCTTATATCAAGACGCGGTTTGCCCACTGAGATCCACTGTGACAACGCGAGTACATTTAAAGGCGCAAGGAGCCAATTGGTTGAGCTTTATAATTTGCAGACTTCCAAGGACCACCAGAGCAAGGTTCATGAACATGCGGCTCAACAAGGCATTAATTTTAACTTCATTCCAAGCTATTCACCTACATTTGGAGGTCTTTGGGAGGCTGCAGTTAAGAGTACAAAGCACCATTTAAAAAGAATTTTACAAAATAACATTTTAACATACGAGCAATTTAATACTGTTTTAACTGAGATAGAAGCCGTGTTGAATTCACGCCCTCTTTTGCCAGTGTCTGCATCAGACGTAGATGATTTTAGTTATCTTACGCCGGCTCATTTTATAATAGGTGAATCTTTAACTATGTATCCAGAACCAGATATTGTCAACGTTCCTCATGATAGACTTTCATTTTGGCAACAATGTACCAACTTAAAACAATCATTCTGGAAAATGTGGCATAAACAGTATTTGAATCAATTGCAAAATAGGCCTAAGTGGTTAGACAGTATGTGTAACATTAAAATTGGTAGTCTGGTTATACTTAGAGAGAATAATATCCCTCCTTTATCTTGGCCCATGGCAAGAATAACAAATGTATTTCCAGGTCATGATGGGAAAGTTAGAGCTGTGGAGGTAAAAACTCCTAATGGAAAAACTCATGTACGTTCCATAACTAAAGTTAGTGTTTTACCTATAGATCAAACAGACTGATACATTTAGTCCGTAGTTGTAAGTTGACTAGATAATAAGCATAATAGATATAAGTGCATGTTATTAACTAATTTCTTAAAAATGGAAACACTTCTTATTGCTATATTTAATGTCTATAGTAATTAATGATGTTTGTAATAGTTCTTCATCAGAGTTTCTTATATCACCAATATTTAAATGTAACATTGTGTCCTATAACAGTAATAACTCTTAGATGTTAATAGTTTCAGTAACTCATACTTTCTGTAAGTTTAATTGTAAGATGCATAGTTGCACACTAATAAAAAATATACCTAATTAAGTAAATAGTCTTAAACAATGCTAAATTAATTTGTCTTTAGTTAGTTCATCAATTAAATTAGTAGGTAACTATGTAATAAAACTCAAGATTTAAATTGAAATAACTTTATACAAATAGCTTTATGCAGGCCGCAGCATGTTGGCAACACCAACATCAACATTTTTAATGTATGTTTGTATTATCTGTGGAAACCATTGTATCGCTCTCTTCCAACCAAACTGTGCAATAAATGGACGTGTCTGTAACTCCAGATTTTTATTTCACCAAAGACTGAAGCCTTCCTGCCCTACCAACAACCTAGCGACATTCCCCACAGTCCACTGCTACCAGATCTGAACAGTGTGTATGTTTGTTTGTTACGCTTTCACGCATTTACTACTGGACTGATCATCATCAAATTTCGCATACACGTTGCCAAGGTAATAGAAAAGGAAGGAAAAGTACTGTTACGAATCTAACGTAACCTACATTTATAAGAAATCTAGTAATGCATAAGAATGCAAGCTTATCTAATAACAATACTGTATATATACAGCATTGTTCTTAGACATATATTTTACGGTTTTGTGTATATATACACAAAATTAATAAATAAAGTTTCTTTACAATGCATTTATTAGACATACTATGTATTTTAACTAGGTACCTAATGTGGTTATCCTTTAGTAAGATATTTTTTATGAATAATTCGGCTCTTAATCTTTAAAAAGATTACTGTCATATTAAACTGTTGATTTTATATTAATATAGATATTGGCACTAAACAAAATAAGTTATTTGTATGCCGATACTAAGCAGCGATGGCCTGGCGGGAGACCGTTGGATTGCCACGCCGAGGTCTCGAGTTCTATCCAAAGACGTCTCTACCACATATAATTTAGCCTCCATTTAACGGTCTATAGTAGGCATAATAGTCAGGATAAACATTCTATCTAACTTTTTAAATGCGAATGTGACTTTGTTAGTTATACTTTCACGCCTCAACTACTCGATCGATCATCATTAAATTTCGCATACATATTGTCATGGGTACAAAAAGGATATAAGGGATATTTCATTCAAAAAAATGTACTGTTCCCAAACGATAGAAATTTATTGACAAAATCTAGCCAAACGCGAGCGAAACCGCGGGCAAAATCTAGTAACCTATATCCCCATATTACTTTAGAAAGTAATGGGGGTCATTGTTTTTGTGCTCGCCAATCGGTTCAAGAAAAGTACTCTTCTCGATGGATAGAAATTTGACATTACCTTCATTTACGCCAGCGAAGCCGCGGGCAAAATCCAGTATATCATATATTACCAATTTCTTAGTATCAATGAGCAATATCTTCGAGACAACTCAATATAACTCACAGGAGAAGAATAACGCGAGCATGCCGGTAACCCCAACGTTACGCGACAGACCGTAGCGATACAATCCATATACTTCCTTAACAGCTAGTTAAACTGCTTAACTATATTATAATTACTACGAATATAACAATTATATGAATATTCTAATAGGTTATGCATAATATATGCCTTTTCATCCGTTGTAACGTAAATAAAGTTATCCTAACTAATATTATCGGCCTCGGTGGCGTAGTGGTTAGTGTAACCGACTGCCACGCCCTGAGGTCGCAGGTTCGATTCCCGCACAAGTCAAACATTTGTGTGCATGAACATGGATGTTTGTCTTGGTCTGGGTGTTTCTATGTATAATATGTATGTATTTACAAAAAAAAAAAGTATATATGTATGTTTATCCATTGTCTAGTACCCATAGTACAAGCTCTGCTTAGTTTGGGCTAGATGGTGTTGTGTGTATGTGATAGAATATTATTACTATATTACATTACATATTACATTATGAATGTGAATGTGAGTTCGTTTCTTTTTGTTAAGCTTTCACGCCGTAACTTCTCGCCCGATTATCATGAAATTTTGGATACAAGTTGTGAGTGGTACAGATGGATATGGGGTACCTTTACCATAATTTACATTTATTGTAGTTATAAATATTTATATAGTTCTGAATGTTTGTAAATTAAATAATAATTTGTCGTTATACGACGAACCAAGTTTAATATATTAAAACATAGGTTGAAGAACAATGTAGTTGAGTACCTAAACTATCCAGATTGGATAGTTCTCTATAGATAGATATATCTATCCTTAAATTAAAAAACATATTCATTAATCTTTATCTTTATTAATTTTATTTAAATTCTTATAGAATAAAATAAATATGAAATTAATTAACTCATCATCATCATAATTTTGTATACAATCGACGACATCAATACCTTAAAAGCGCGGGAAAGATATGTAACCCACAGTAAACAATAGCTCAAACCATCAATGTCATCGCAACCTTACTCTCTAAATCATCGTAAATCAAACCAATTATTATTGTTAATACATGAACAATAGCTAAAGAGATTGCAAGATCTCCCACTTAGTATACACAGCAGCTCACTACAACACAGCTGCATTGTACCTTGAGTATTTGCCACAATCAGACGGGTAATGGTACGCGAGTGAACAAGTGAAGTGCACAGTGTCACAATGTCTAGCCAGAGCTGGTCACCACCAAATATAGCAGCGATATGTCCCGAACAACACGGCTATCTGACGCAATGCTCGCCAACAGGCTACATGTTTCTTGCATTACTCTCCCAATTGTACGGCGACGCAAGAATTAGTGTAAAGCCAGAGAATGATTACAACTGGCAGTATACAAACGATGAAAATCCTGGGAAGTATTCGAAATTTGAAAGCGGGTTTGAGATCCACCATCCTTCTTTAGAAGATGTACCGTTTAAATCTAGCGGGATTTCACAAGGACCTACCTTAGGTCCCGTTCTTCATGATGATTATATGCCTAAGTCATCTACGAAAGTGCGAAGCCACGGTCCAGGAAGAAGTGAAGGACTTTCGGTAATGTCATACTTCCCATCGTTTGATTTCGAAAAAGAATTCCCTAAACCGGATAACTTTAAAAAAGATTTCGGTAATCCATTTGCTAAATATTATTCCCCGGCTTTCGAGTCAAACTTTTACAAGAGAGGTTTTTCGGATGTTGAGGCATCTGATTCTAAGAGAGTGACTGTTAAAGAAGAGAAGAAGAAAGAAAGAAAAGGCAGGCAGAAGAGACAAGCTCCTGAAACGTATGACTTCATTATTGTCGGCGCTGGATCGGCAGGATGCGTTATCGCTAATAGGCTGTCTGAAGTCAAAAAATGGAAGGTGAGTCATTCATAGCTTACAAAATATTTTATATCACTTTGTCCCGTATCTTTGATGTCTAACAAGATAAAGCACATTACGTTGTTATATTTTTATTGTAACGCAAAAATTGTAGTATATCTACATGACGTTAAAAATGTAGGCCACACGTACGTAACTCTACAACTTTCTCAACTCCAATATTATTAAGTTCCTTTAAAACGTTGCTCGAATTGAGAACTAAAACCAGGTGTTCACAGTAATTATTGGCGCACGTATGTACAAGCACTGGCACAACCATTTGTGGATCACACAAATTTTTGTCCAGTGTGGAATTCGAACCCACAACACTCGGCGCAGTGGCATCGGCGAGGCGACCACTTAAACCACTACGACATCCATGAAGTCAATTACTAAATATCATCTCTTAAAATTTCAATCGCTCATCCAATAAAGGGGTTCATGTGTTTATTTACTTTGTTTTAAGAAAATTTAATTATATGAATAGAACACGTATATCATTCACGACCTAAATTACCAAGTGTATGCAGCCTAGTGCACCAACGAAGCTATGTACACAAATTGAGTTCTAACTACACGTAATGTGACGTATATCAATAGTATGTCACATGTACACACATAATAACCTTAATTACCTAAGGTATATGTAATGAGAGCTAGTAACCCATTCACTTGAAAGCACCTTAACAAAAACTCGACATAAACAGTTAATCTATAGAGAGAATGACGCCTTATAACAAAAATGTCATATGCTTGTTTTTATTTAAAAAGATACCTCCCGCGATATATCCAATGTCGCGGAGGACTCTAGAAACATTTAAACAACGGACACAGATAACACACAGACTCGGAACAACCATAATGGATCACACATTTTTTTCGGCCTGTACGGGGTTCGAACTCACTACATTCGGCGCGGTGCAGTCAAATTCAAAACGAAAAAATTGCATGAAAATATTTAGAACCACCGCTATCGCCTACAAAATATGTTGACTTAGTCTACCAGAACCTTGCCATTTGCGAAAGACAATTACCAAAACAGGCTGAAAGTGAAAAAGGTTTAACCAGAAAACCTAATAATATACTGTCATATATGATATGATAGAATATTATAGAGAATATTATATATGATATGATAAGAGACCTAAAACACAATTGGCGAAAGGTGTGCGATACTATTCTGCCACCCCTTTGGCAATGTATATGAGAACAGACGTAGCCTATTGTTGTGTGTATAGATTTGCCCAGTGGTCAAATAAGTAACTGTTAAGGCGTACGTCAATACGGGCTTTATAAAACTCTACCTATCCTATTGGAGGTACACATACATCCTATCTGTCTATCTTATGTGGGGGCCAGTCTGTGCAGACCGGCGACACTTTGACCCAGTGGGATCTTTTGTGTCGACACTCTCCCAATAAAGACTGCAATAGATGTTCATGGCAGCCGGGACTGACGGCTTAACGTGCTCTCCGAGGCACGGAGCTGGCGATAATTGTCAATCAATACGCACATAATTTCGAAAAGTCATATAACTTCCGAAAGTCAGAGGTGCGCGACGTTGATTCGAACCCGAGACCCTCTGCATTGCAGTCTGTTGGTCTCCCCACTGAGCTATCGCTGCTCATCACATACATCCTAACTAATATTATAAATGCAAATGTTAATTTCGTTACGCTTTCACATCTTAACTACTCGACCGGTCGTCATAAAATGTTGCATACGCGTTCTCATGGTGTACAAAAAAAGACGTTTGGCCTTTCTTCCAGAAAAAAAGTATTGTGCCCGTAAATAGAAATTTATTCTTATCTTTTATTTCATCAATTTATCGTCATCTACACTAACGCAGCAAAATCTAATGATCTATATATATGCAATATAACATTTAAGAATTTATCGTTATTAACACTCCAGTTTCGTAAATTCGTGATTTAATAAAATCTGTAACTAAGTGATTGTTGAATGATCGTTTAAATGGTTTCACTCGCCGAGACGCTTAGTTTGAACTTGACCGTATATTTTTATAATTGCCTTTTTTATAACCTTGAGTAACAATTACTTTTATTTATATCACAATTGTAAAATTCTTTAAGTGTTAATAGATAATTTGAATGCGCTTTCGGCGCAATAGTTTACCTTGCCGGTAGTTATTGCGACTGCTGCATGAGGTCTCGGTTTGATTCCCGCTCGGGTCAACAGAAAGTAATGCTGTTAAAAATTGTTAGAAGCCGCGTTTGACACTTATAATGTCCTTCAGACCAAATTTGGGTCACGACGACCAAACTTAATGGAAAGTGGTTATCTGCACGGGAGATATTATAGTGGGGACGGGGATAAAGGAAACACTAATTTCCTAACTCCAGGCTGTTATTGATACCACACAACTATCATATAAACTTTGATTTGTTGTTGAAATTTCTTGTTACCCAACTTCAAAACTTTTCTTTGTTGGTCTAAATCGAGATTCGATACTTGCACCTAATGATCCACAACCGTATACACTAGATCAATAGAGTAGTAGTACTCTATGACCGCCAAATGTGGGTTTGTGAAGTTCCCTCGTCACAGTATATCATCGCTAGTGAGGAGTGGTTTTTACCCAAAAAAATATTTTTTTCTTTGCAAAAAACTTCGAGCCTACAATACTCCACCTAAACCACTATACCATCTGTGCAGGCAAATATTACATTCAAACTTAATGTTTTAATAATCACTCGCATCAAAGTGCGTTTTTATCGGAAAACGTATATTTTTCATCTCAATGTGATAAAATAGGTTTCACATAACTCTCTCAGCTGTTCATTATAACATCCCTCATAGTTGTAATACGAACCATTGTTACAGTAATGGCTTGGGGGAAGAACCCTTCGTCCCCTAACTTGTCAAGCTTAACAAATAAATTAAATATATAGATACTTGATCATTAACTTAATCTTCTACTGAGATAAACAACGCACAATCTATCTTTGTGTCAACAAGTAATAGCATGACATACTATATATGTAACACTATGTGTAAATGTAGAGCTTATATATTCCTGACAGCTATATTATAATATAATAATAATAATAATAATACTCTATCACATACACACAACACCATCTAACCCAAACTAAGCAGAGCTTGTACTATGGGTACTAGACAATGGATAAACATACTTATATACTTTTTTTTTGTAAATACATACATATTATACATAGAAACACTCAGACCAAGACAAACATCCATGTTCATGCACACAAATGTTTGACTTGTGCGGGAATCGAACCCGCGACCTCAGGCGTGGCAGTCGGTTACACTAACCACTACGCCATCGAGGTCGTCAAATATCCCACGTATATAGGAAGAACATTTTAATCACTTTCATTTCGAGAGCCTATATTATAAAGAATTCCCTAATAAAAAACCGAATAACTCGTTAACATAAACCAGAAACCGCAACTGAGATCTGGCCATAACCTGTCGTTTAATTAAACGAAGGGACAAACGAGACAAATTTGTATATTAAAAATATATGACATGTCATAGAAAAAGAAATAAGAATAATTCAATCCATGCGAACTACTCAGATCAAAGAAATTCTGGATAAAAAACGTATCTTTAGTACTTTATTTACAAGTTCAGACGCATCCCCACATAATATTTTTTTGTGTTGAATGCCCCATTTTGTTAATTTAATAAATAAAAATATTTTCTTACCAGAGTAAAACATACATCACTTACAAAATATCCTTTGGCCCAACACGTTTTTTTTATTTTTTTTTTTACGTGGTGGAATGCATGACGCATACCCCTCCGCGGGGGCGGGCGGAGGGTTTATGTCGGACTCGCCGGGGTAAAAGAAAGATGGTAAAGATGTTAAAGTACCTCCCGGAATACCGACTAAACCTACCACGGTGTTCCTCAACAAAACCACTATCGACGGGGCCGCGCGAATCACTTGCGCATGCGGTCGCAACCCCGCCGAGGTTCCGGCCCGCCGTATGAAACGGCAGGCCACTACGCGAAGAGGCCCAACACTAGGCAAGCCTGTCTTGTCCTTTTGACGATTTATTTAACTCATTAAACCGACACGCGTGCTATGACACTCGACTTATTTATTAATGCATTAGTTTATCTGCAACAAATGTGATATATCTTAGTTATATTTATAGTATAGAGCCTCATTTCGCCATACAAAAAGCGTAAATGTATGTACATACATATCTAAATGGATCGGAAAGGAAAGTTTACAGATTTATATCCGTCTAAAACAGAGCGACACATTTTAAATTGTTGCTTAAAAATTTTGTACATTACACATTTTTGCCTAATTATTAGGCTGGAACAATTTCTCAATAATCAGTTCCTAACCTCGATCGTTCATGTTTTTCCTCAGACCTTATTAAACTGAGTCTTTCAGTATCATAAGAACTAACTGAGTTGTCGGTTTCATTATTAGTAATACCAGTTGATGTCGAAATTGTCGTCATCTAGTCGCGGATATGAATAGCTAGAATATGAATGGCGCAAATACTCGCATATCCAATCAATTTTATAGCAAAGAACGGTAAAATAAAAAATAACTCAGATATAAAATATTTGGAGGTCACTTAGTAATTAAATAGGCAAAAAGAAATTATATTTTTATAGCCTTAAAAAAACTAATTTGGTAGCTTTCGCTTCTAAGACAGTTAATATTTTTTGGTGTAAAACAAGAAAAATAGTTTACCTTTGTTCACATCGAGAAAAATATATAAAAATATAGACAGTGCCCACAGACGAAGATGAACAACACACTAAAATAAAAACAAAAGCAAGTCTCACGGCGTGATCGAAATAGGACCTATTGTAACATGTGACAAACGTATTCCTGTCGCTAGCTCAAATAGGCCCTTCAGTGACCGACGAATATATAGAAAGAGCATACTCCGTAGCTATCGTACCAAGGATTTCATATTAAGGCATGTCCGTTAAGTTTTTTTAAAACTAAACGTTAAATACATTCCTTAAAATCGCACGCGTCTCGTCTACTAATCATCATCACTAGACCACACTGTTCTGTCCACCACGCAGGCCCAGTGTGAGTTGACAGACATGCAGGTTTCTTAACGATGTTATCCTTCACCGTTAAAACAAGTGATAATTAACAATTTAATACGCACATAACTTCGAAAAATCAGAGATGCGCGCCTTGGGATTGAACTCGAGTTGTCTGCATAGCATTCGAACGGTCGTCCAGTAAGTTATCACTGCTTCGTTCTACATTATAATGTAAGAATTTAATATTATTTACCAACCAACTATATTAAGCATGAACGAGAGTGATTTCAATTGTATCGAGGCGATACTGTCGCAATGATTGCGGAACAATATGTAGCCGTGCATGCGAGTTTTTAATTAGTCTCTTTCGAGATATACTGAAAGTTGACCTTCAATTGGTAGCAGTGGTAGGTCGCTAATACTGTTGAAGCGGTAACAAATTAACAGGCCAGTTGTAAGTTGTGAGCGTGAGTAAGAAAGGTTGCAACATCAAGGTCGGCAAACTATCCCTACGAGCAATCCCATCATTGAAATACCTGTGTAGCCAAGCTCTGCTGTAATGACCAGGGATAACAAGAAGATTTGGTACTTGTGAAGTACCAGGGCAAGTTATCTTGTCTTGAAATTTGCAACGATATCAATATATACATGAGAATATTTAGAAACGCAGAATGGAATCACAGATCTGTACTATTCTTTAAAAAGGACTTTTTCCGCACTAGGAGTAATTCTTGTGTCACAGGGGACTCTACAAACATTCAAACAACGGTTACAAAGTACACTCAGACTCAGAACAACTATTTGTGGAACACACAAATTTTTGTCACTTGTAGGGATCGGACCTTCAACACTCCACGCAGTTGCAGTGGCGAGGCGAGCACTGAAACCCTATTTTCGCATACATCATGTAGTCGCAGGCATAACCATTATACAAGTGAGAATCGGCAATGAATTGCCGTAAATCTTAGAGTTCAAAAAATGGTTCAAGTAATATGCAAAGGTCACGTGTTACCACGTCAGAGGTCAAAGGTCATAGTAATTTCAGGAGTATATCGACTATGCTGAGTCGAATGGCGTTGACCACGAATCTCTTACGATTCTTGAGTTGAAAATTGTATAACAGACGGACGGACGTTTTTCGAACTCTAATAAGTGCACTGCATCCAAAGTTTAGAAACTTTCTATCTAAGTGATAAAGAAAACTTGCGTGTTACAAACTTATAAATATGATTCCTAAGATGTCTTTATTTAATTATTGCTTTAATGACAGACATGTCACGTACTATTGTATTGATAACTGCGCACTTAAACCACTACGCCATCCGAGCAGTCATATGCCCTATACTGTGTGTATTAGACTTGCGTAATTCCGCCATGATCATACCATATTATATATTCTACCACATACACACAACATCATCTAGCCCAAACTAAGCAGAGCTTGTACTATGGGTACTAGACAATAGATAAGCATACATATAAAATTCTTTTTTTTTTGTAAATACATACAAATTATACACAAAGACACCCAGACCAAGAAACCGCGACCTCAGGCGTAGCAGTCGGTTACACTAACCACTACGCCATCGAGGCCGACAATATTCAATGCATATTGTACAAAACTATAGAAAATATTTAGTTTCTATAGCCATACCCAACGAAATAATATGCCGCCTATCTGTGCTATTTATAAATTGCTATTTAAGGCCAAAATAGGCAACCAGCTACAATTTATTTACACTATAATATGTAAAATAACTGTATGTCTGTATAAACAAATTTGAAAAATTATGAATTTTTTTGGTACCCCACTTTTTTTTCTGAAGATGACTATTCCCGCTCTAGGAATAATTTCTGCATCGCGGAGGTCTTTACAAACATTGAAATTAAACTACGTATATAGTAGTTTAATTTCAATTAATAATATTCGCGTAAACAGAAGACAATATTATGTTTTTACAATTTTTTTGTGGATCACACAATTTTTTATCCTGTGTGCGATTCTAAGGCTTCATTGACACGTACCGCAACCACACCACATCGACGCGACAAAAGGTGATCAAGCAGTGGTTACGTGTCGCTGCAGCTTTTTGCAGTTGCGTTGTGGTTCCTACATCTTGTGGATGTGGTTGAGTTGTCGTTAGTAGTTGCGATGTGGTTGCGACGACGCACGAGTCGTCACGTCACGAGTGCAGATAGACAGTTCGACCCCGGTTTTCGTTGTCGAGCGCAGTGTCGGTGCGTCAACGCAGCGTTATGTCTGCGGGTCTACCGTGAAAATGTTTTTACGCAATGACGTGCCAAAACGAATTACGAACGAAATAATAAGCATATACCTACCATGAAAACACTTCGGATATTTTGGGACGTACAAATGTCATACGACGATATTCGTGACGAATGTCGGCGCGAATGGTGTTTTATGGTTAGAATAAGCACGAAAGAACGTACGCAATTGCGTATAACGCGTTTCACGGTAGACGCCCAGCGATGTTGTCGGACGCTAGTTCGCGGTGTCGCTAGTGGTTGCGATGTGGTCGATAATGACGGCAATATGTGGTCCGTGTAAATTATTCTACTATTCATTTTCAATACAAAATTGCGCCTGCCCACGTGGTGTGATTGTGGTTGTAGTGTGGTTGTGGTACGTATGAATCAAGCCTAACCCACAACTCTCGACGCAGTGGCAGCGGCGAAGGGGCCACGTAAGCCACTACGCCATCCGTACGGTGAAAAATAATTCGTTTTATATCTCTTTGATTTTTATTACATCTTAACACCGATATTGAATACAATACTGTGCTTTATTATTAAACTATTCAAATTAAACAAGCTTCAAAGTTAAATTAAACTTAGTCAAACATTTGCATCAAATGCTAGCCTAGTAAGACGGGCTCTCACCATTGGTGCACCGGAATCCTCGGTTCGCTAGTCCTATTTATACTTGCCCAGTTTCCTACTTTGGCTACATAATAATAATGTCCTCCAGAGCGAATTTCGATCACGGCAGCCAGTCTTAACGAAGACTAGCCATCTGCGCATAAGATATTATAGTGCACGAGTGAGCGCGCAAATACAAGTGCACTCTCTGTTCCTTAACTCCCATGATCCGATAGTAATCCGACGCGACCGGAGAGAAATCAGACGCAGGACCAACGGCTTTGCGTGCTTGCCGAGGCATGAGGGTGTCTAACACCGCTAACTTCCGAACTCCGGGCTGCTATTGAGATTTCTTATCAGAAAAACCCAATTCCTTTTTCTTGGCACGACCCGGGATTTGATTCCGAAACCTCATGCACAGCAGTCGCATTCACTACCGCTGGGCCGCGGAGGCAGTTAAGCTTTGTCTACAACATAGCGTTCAATACACTAAAACAAACATTGAACTAACGCACACTATAAACTAAAATCTATTAACGCAGTTTAGATTAATTTAATCCATTGTACAAGCGTGGACTGAACAATAATACAAATGATTTGTATCTGCCGATAGGTAAAGTTTTACTGGTAACGGTGGTATTACACAGCGACTTTTTGCAGCGACACAAACGTGCGACTGTGTCGCGACACTAGCAATGTATAGATGTTTAAGTTGTTTGTTTCGATTTAACCACAAAATTTATTTCTTGCTTACATTTTTCTTTCAAAAAAGACAACTCCCGCATACTGGAATAAATCCTGTGTCAAGGGTGTCTTTACAAACATTCAAACAACGGACACATACAATATCCAGACTGGGAACAACCATTTGTGGATCATTCCCTCTCTCTACGACTAGTCCAGTTTATGATATAGCGTTCCCCTACACCAAACATTCAGTTATAATAGTGGGAGCCGCTGTACCTTCCAGTACCCGAGAGCACCTTCCGGGACCAATTATAGATAGGTTTTGTCCCCAAATCTCGATTTCTCCAACCTAACTCCAGAGATCCGGTTCTCGTAAGCGAGTTAACTCGTGCCCAAGTGGCACTACCAATTCTCCAGATAGGTGCCGGAGCAAAAAAGCCGCTCACCACTTGCAACTCTGAGAGTTGCTAACGATAACCTCGCTGAAGCCGACGGCGAAGCCGCCTTCCATATCTCCACTATGGTACCCTAATCACTCTAGCCATGACTCTTACTTGCTGAGCAGGCAAGCACCCAAGATGCGTTGTGGCAGTGAAACCACGCCGCCACTTTGCTAAAGACAACTCCGTGCCTCGCGCGACCGACTGGTTCGCACTAACCGCGTATGAGTCCGACGCTCGAACGCCACGAGCTTGCCGAGCAACGAACATGTCGGTCGTCCTCTGCAGCTAACCACAGCCCCTGCGAGTCCAACCTCAATGTCAGGCACTGCGCACTCTAATCAGCGGCCGATAGAATACGCCTTTCGAGGCGCTGTGGGCTTCCTGGCCCCGCAGTACCCTGGCCCTAAGGAGGAGACCGGTTGTTCTACCCCCGAAATCCTATCTACTCGGGTCCTGTAGACAGGGACTATTTGTGGATCACACAAAATTTTGTCATGTTTGGGATTCGAACCCATAGCGCTCGGCAGTGGCTAAAGGTGGCCTAAAATCCTAAATTAGATAAAAATTTAAAAAAATAAGTGGGCAGTTGTGTTGATGTGGACGCGTATTGAATACTAACTTAATATTATAAAAGCGAATGTGAGCTTGTTTGTTACGCTTTCACGCCTTAACTATTCAATCGATCATCATTAAATTTCGCATACATGCTGTCAAGGGTACAGAAAAGGATATTGGATACTATTCATCCAGAAAAAAAACAGTTTTCGACGGATTTAGAATTGACATAACCTTAACGTAACATTTACGCCAGCGAAGCTGCGGGCAAAGTCTATCATTAATGTGAACGCGTTTTTATCGTCCGTATTTCTTACGCATCTGTATGTTAAGACTAACAACTGAATTGCATCAGAAAATCGCAATCTATATTCACTCTACAAGCGGTTGCTAACCAAAGCGGTTGAACGACCGCGCCATATCGTCCTCAACCTTGACCGTCGCTGGGTGAAGCTATCAACCGTATCTGTTATCTGCGGGTAAACCAACCGTCAGTTGCCATTACGTATATTAAATATTACACTGTCTATATTAACATTATAAAGCGAACAGAGTGGTTGTTTGAACGCGCTTATATCCGAAATATATACATACAGCGATACCCTAGTGGGATACCGTTGGACTGCCACGCAGAGGTCTCGGGTTCGGTCCAATCGCGCGCATCTCTGAGTTTTATTGCTTGTTTTCACAGTGAAGGAAAACATCATCAGCATACCTGCATGTCTGAGAGTTCTCCATAATATTAATAATAATAATAAAGTTTATTATTCTTATATATATTATATATATATATTATTATCTTGAGGACATGTGAAGTCTGCCAACCCACACTGGGCAAGCTTAGTGGACTATGGCCTAACCCTTCTCACACTAAGAAGAGGCCCGTGCCCAGTAGTGTGACATTTTAATACTGGGCCGGGGATATTTTATATATCTGATAATACAAATCTGATTTGAAAAATCTTTTTGCATTCGATGGACTGTTTTCTGTGGTAGAATTTAGTTAAAATATTTAATCCTATTTCTGACTTATATGAACATTAATTCGAAAGTGAGTGTGTATGTTTGTTACGCTTCACCCTTTAACTACTCGACAAATCATTTCCACCTTTCTTTTGTAAAAATTATTGTTCCCAGGTGAAGCCACGGGCAAAAGCTAGTATTCCATATTAATAATACTAGTTTTATAATGTAGCTATATATACAAGTATTTAACACAACAATAAGCTTAATTCTATTTTCCAAACTGTTGCAGTTCCACTTTCACGTATGGTCTTAACAACTTTCACTCAACCGGAATAAGATTATGAAATATATATATGAGAAATACAATATCATGTTAGGTATGCTGATATTTCGCATAACTCTCAATAACATTGCATTTTTTGTAATTGTCGGCTCGACTTAATTTGTGTTAATCTTAATCAGAGACTAGCCGCTCATGAGATAGTGACTAGTGTATCTGGAAACATAGACAATTGGACTTTTATCAGTATCATTATATATATAATTAAATTTCTTTTTATTCTTGGCTCTATTTTACAAACAATAAATAGAGACAAAATAAAAAGCGTTTGGATCGTTACTGAAACAAAAAGTAAATGTAAAGATATGTAAAGAATTGAAGTACTTAGAAATTATAAATAAGTTATGTCCTCCAGGCCAAATCGCGTTCTTAACCGAGAGACTGACCAGATGTCTAGTCTCCGTTGATCAAGTTAAGTTGTGCTGCGCAGATGCGCAGGGAATATTATTGTGCACAACTGTGAACGCAAACAAAAGTACTCTTCGTCTTCCTTCACTCTGGGATGGGATTATGAGATAGGAGAAAGACCAGGCCAGATGCAGACCAACGGTGCTATGTGCTTTCCTAAGTAAGAAAGTAAAACTCTGCAGACTTACTAACGCAACTTTAGAGTAGTAGAGCCTCGCTGATTTCAGCATGAATGGGCCTGCTCGACCGGGGAAGGACTTTCCTCTCACAGAATATCGACGTGAAATAGCCGTATTCCTACTGTTGTGTTTCGTTCGGTGAGTGAGAGTGCCGGTGGCCCAACCGCCCTCTTTCCCCCTTCTCGCTCCTTCTCCTTCCCACTTCCTTTCCTAAAGGGTCAGCAACGCGCAAGTGATGCTTTTGGTGTTGCAGGCGTTCATAGGTTACGGTGACCACTTACCATCAGGTGGGCCGTATGCTTGTATGCCAACATAGTAGTATAAAAAAAAAATTGCTATACAGAAATAATCGCTCATCAGTAATTGGAAACCAGATTTACTTAACTAAATCTGGTCTCCTCTTAAGGTTTAAAAGGTTCTTGTTCTTGAGGTTTAAAATACTGTCTTTAAATAATATGGCTTTACTAAATTTTACCCCCACCACACCCAAGGGTAACTAGTTACCGTTTTAAATATACATATTTTGAATATATATAATTACATATTTTATATTATACTAGCTGTCCTGACAGACGTTATCCTGTACATACGAAAAAAAAAGAAAAGATACCAAATCTAAACCATCCTCGTATCCACATGAACACACACAACATTTTTTATCAAAATCGTTCCAGCCGTTTAGGCGGAGTTCAGTGACATACACACGTACAGTAGATATATATATATATATATATATATATATATATATATATATAAATATTTATTGTATACAATTATAAATATAAAACTAAAGTAAAGTAATTACATTGTAGATATCTTTAGTAAAATCTTCAAATGTCGCCCAAGGACACATGCTTCGTACATTTTATTCAAACCCGATGTCTATTTCTTGGAAGGTACTTTTAACAAAAGGCTTAATTTTGATTTTGCTTTTCTGCAATGATTTCCAATGATATTGGTACGTGAACTAATAAAATATAGCGCAATTTTCATCAAGTTCAATTTTCTATGTCACAGATGCAGGCTCGATTGCGCCACAAAAAGTGATTTCTTTGTGTAGCTGGTCACATACAACTCTATCAACCTATTTCATAATTTTTCCTCTTGAGTTCTCACGAATACATCAAACATTTAAATAACATTTTATTGTTAAAATCTCATTTAATGTAACAATGACATTGCTTCAAGTCATTTGCTTTGACCTTAAGGTTACTGTTTCTTATACATTATTAAGAAACAGTCACCTTTGTGTAATACTTCAAGCTATGAATAAAAAAAATATTTTATTTATTGAACACTTGTAATGAAAATGGCAACGCGTGAGAAGCCGCAATTAAAAGTTTATTGAAGTAAAGAAATTAATACTTATTTTTTATCATTATAATAAATCAGCTCAATCCTAACTAATATTATAAATGCAAACGCGAGTTTGTTTATTTGTTACGATTTCACGCCTTAACTACTCAACCGATCATCATATAATTTCGCATACACCTTGACAGGGATACAAAAACGGACATACGGGTCCTACCTTTCATCCAGAAAACGAACTGTTCACGACGGGTAAAAAATTTACATACCTAACCTACATTTAGGCGACCGAAGCTATAGGCAGAATCAAGTGCTATTATTGTCATCTAATAAGTCTATGTTGACAGATCATAAATCACATCTGTATGTGTCTAACCTTCGGGAAAGGTGCTTTTCCCTCCTGTCTTTTTTATATCCCTGACAACGTGTATGCAAAAAAGTATTCTAGAGTAGTAGAGCCTCGCTGATTTCAGCGTGTATGGGCCGGCTTGACCGGGGAAGGACTACCCTCTCACAGAATAACGACGAGAAATACCAGTATTTGTACTGTTGTGTTTCGTTTTGTGAGTGAGAGTGCCGGAGGCCCAATCACCCTCTTTCCCCCTTCTCGCTCCTTCTCCTTTCCATTTCCTTTCCTAAAGGGTCGGCAATGCGCAAGTGATGCCTCTGGTGTTGCAGGCGTCCATAGGCTACGGTGACCACTTACCATCAGGTATGTTGGCCGTATGCTTGATTACCAAATTAACTGTATAAAAAAAAACTGGATAGCAAATTTCCCTGCAGCTTTCGTTACATGTTTTGCTAAGGTAATTAAGTAGATTAAGCACTTGTTAAATATGGCTTTTCTAATTAGAAAGTATACTGAAAACATAGTATTAATTATATTAGTAATAAATAATGGGGAAAGTTTATTATAAGTTATAACATAATTAAATTGTCATACTATAGAAAATATATAAGATTATAATATAATTATGAGACAGCATACTATAAAATTAATTGGTCATGTAATTTTAACACAATGCCGCATAAAACAGTGTAATAATATTTTTTATACAAATTATATCAGCAAGCGTGGTACTACATCGTACGTAACCTCGGATCTATATCCCCGAAGATAGGCAGAGGTATTTTATACTACATACTGGGAGGCAAGCTGCGGTCTATCGCGAAACAGATCGAAATTTAGTGCTACTATCGAAAAATTCTTAACTAAAAAGCAAATAACACTGCTTTACCCAAAAAGCCAATGCGAAATCTCAAGCACAGCAAAGCGTTCATATTTTGTTAAGCAACCTCATGGAACCATATAGCTAATCAATATTATACAGGCTGATTGGTAAAAGACTGGACATTTTGAAGGAGGGTGTTCAGTACACGATTCTGGACCCGAATATCTAAAAAAATTGGTACTTAGAATTTGACCTAGTTATCCAATAAAAACTTAATGTGCGGACGCTCTTGCGCATATACAAAGCTAAACAAAACCTCCGCCCGCGCTCCCCGCTACCGCACCCCGCACTCCCGAATTTGCACCCCCCTTTTTTATATACAAAAAAAAAGTATATATGTACGTTTGTCCATTGTCTAGTACCCATAGCACAAACTCTGCTTAGTTTGCACTAGATGGTTTTGTGTGTATGTGATAGAATATTATGTTTCTCGTATCACAGGTACTTTCTAACATATTATATTAGAAAATACCTGGCCCTTTGGGAGTCTTACACGGAGACATGGGTCCAACGTGAAGAGGCCCTTTGAAAGTTTTAATCAAAGGTGCGGAGGAGGAGGAGCGGCACTAGCCGCAGCAGGTGTAGGACTATTGCTACGTATGGATTTTAATATATGGGCTATGGGTATGGGTGTCTGGTGAACCGGTATATCGTTTTCTATGGATGAAAAACGGCGTCTGCTCTAAATACCCTGATAGAATATTAGTATTATTATTATTTAATATAAATTTTCATAAAGGTTTTCTTAGCAGGTTACACAGATTTTTTTTATATTTTTCCTCTGACCATAGATTATCATGTCCTTAAGTATGTACAATGTTTAACCAGTCACACTGTATACATAAGTATGGATAGCAAAAACCCAATTACAATTTATCTAAAATAGTCCTGGACATTAACCAGTTGCGTTTGCTCTCACGTTCTTGGACTAAACTAATTTTATTACCATAATCTGCGATCACATCTAGTTACACGAATAATACCTATTCAGATGTTATTTCTGCTGGCTTTATCTACAAAATATCTATTCAAATCCAGCCGTATTAATTATGCAAATGGTACTTATAAAAGCCTTAAGACTCGTCTATGAAAGGCAGACTAGGACAAAAAATTTTTAATAGACATCAGCAGCATTTTGTACTGCACGGATGATGTGGTGGTTTAATGAGTGTCGCCTCGCCGCTGCCGCTGCGCTAAGTGTTGTGCGTTCGAATTCCACACGGGACACAAAAATTGTGTAATCCACAAATGGTTGTTCCGAATCTGGGTGTTTTTTGTGTCCGTTGTTTGAATGTTTGTAAGTCCTCCGCGACACAGAAATTATAACAAGTGAGGAGATTACTTATAAAAAAAAAACTGATAACTGTTGTGATTGGTAGACTAATTTAGCAACAGCCGATAAAGTTACTTGATATGAGTTTGATTTTGACATATCGCTGCTTTACCAAAACTTTTTGTTAATGAGTTCACTCATTCAAGAAATTTTGTTGGATTGTTTTTGGGTTTAACTTTCTAATGCCCGCTAATGTAAAGCTATTGCCAAATTGCCTCTTTTTGTTTACCTATTAATGGATCTGTAATATTTCTGCGTAAGAGATATCTTCATTTATAATAAAGATACCAAAGAACAAAAGTTGAAGTTGAATACATATTTGATTTTCAAACTTTTTACTTTGCTCCACCGTAAAACATACAAGTTTAGTTTCGGTAAACTATAAAGAATAACGATAATAAAACCAGACATTATATATGTATGTATCTTATATGGGGGCCAGTCCGTGCAGACTGGCGACACTTCGACCCAGTGGGATCTTTTGTGTCGACACTCTCCCAATAACGACTGCCATAGATGTTCATGGCAGCCAGGACCGACGGCTTAACGTGCTCTCCGAGGCACGGAGCAGGCGATGATTGTCAATCAATACGCACATAATTTTGAAAAGTCATATAACTTCCGAAAGTCAGAGGTGCGCGACGTGGGTTCGAACTCGAGACCCTCTGCATTTCAGTCTGTTGGTCTCCCCACTGAGCTATCGCTGCTTAGACATTATATATAGTAAAGAACATACAATGACATTACTATAATAAGGCCAATGACTATAGGGCTCAAGCTAGCCAGTTTTCCCTATCCATTGCAATCTGGATCCCTTCTGTGTCTGTCCAGTTAATCTGGTTACTTTTGTCTGGGCCTTTAAAGTTATTGCTGCCAGCCATTTGGGATCAATCGTGTAGTTACTTCGGCCATAGCTCATTCAACATATAATGTACCATGCCTCAATATTTGGCTACTATATTACCCATGTTGTGTTCTAAAACGTATTGTTTTTATTGTTATCTGTGGTCTTTATAAAGAAAGAAGTCGTTTGTAACGTCTTTTTAATCGACCAATAGTATTTATTTTCAGTGCGCCAGATTACTTTTCTATCTGGTCATGCCTGGAAAGAAACTATTTGAGCAAGTTATCTTTATGTTTTCATGGACATATTTTATTTACTAAACAACTAAGAAAGAAACTAAGAAACTACTTAAATAAAAAAGTATGTTTTAAATATATGTAATATTTAAAACATACTTTTTTATTTAAGTGGTTATAAGAAAAAGATATCGAACTATTTTAGTTTGAGCATACAAAATGCAATACACTCTTGACATATTGCTACCAACACCTAAATCATTGCAACATCACACACATATAGGCAAACAATACTTACACCTACATACACTGACTTTCAATACCATAAACACAAAACATAGTAAACAATAAGGAAACGAGACGCTAAATAAGATACGACATATCCAGTGAAACTTATTCTCAGGTGCATGAAACAATGAGACTTGGGTCCCAAAGCGAAAAACTTTTACAATCGGTACCGTAATAGTAACCACTTAAGGTTCATTCAAACTAACTGTGCGGCTACGCGGAATTGTAAAAAGTAACAAACTGTCTTACGCTGCATCAAGGGAATATGCTGACAATATGTTGACGTTTATTCATGAACATTTTGCATGTCAGCCTGGATGAAACTTGGTGGTACTTACTACTAAACTTGTAACAAGTGTTATTATAAGTTCCATAATTACATCGCAAAATTTTTGTACGCAATCGAGTACACGGCTAGTAAATTTGAGATATCGCGCACTTAGCTTTCTACAGCTAAGATTTTTATGCATCAAACCTAGCCCTAAACATATATAAAGTTGCTTTATATAAGTTAATGGCATAGTAAAATATTGCGTTGGCATTCATTTTGAAGTTGAGTAAGTAAGTAGCGTTTTGCTTTATTATAATAAGAAACAAATACTTTATTGGTTAATGAGCACCTTAAATTCACCAGTATATATTAAAATGTTATGAAAGTAAGTGATTAAGAAGTACACAATTTATTTGAATTTATTTTTCATGTAAGTGCAAAATCGCAGGGTTAAATGATTTACTTTTTAAGCAACTGCAAATTCGTAGCATCCACCTATCGCAGGCGACAAACTTAAGTCCAGATACGTGTCTTCACTGCACGGATGGCGTATGTGGCACGGACTATGGTTTAAACTTTCGCCTCGCTACTAACCCCACACGTGACACAATCCTGCAAATGATTGTTCTAAATCTGGGTATTCTTTTTGTCCATTGTCTGAATGTTTATAAAGTCCCCCGCAACACAGGAAAAGCCCATTAAAAATAGCAAGATATAAAATCCCACGGCTGTCGCTACGCATAGTGTGAGCCGAGTCTTAGCCTGTTCTGTTTTGTTTCTGCAATAGGTACTCTTAGTTTGCAACATAATAAATGGAAACTAACTTTCGTTGGAACGAAATGCTTTTGATTCTTGTAAACATTAATTAGTTTGTGGTTTCAAGCTGTTTTGTGAATCATTAGTTCTAGTGAAATCTTAAACAGATTATCTGAGTAAATTCCTTTGATTTATTCATGAATATTACACGTCTAAAATTACGATTACTTTTGTGAGTATTATCGCAGTTTGTTATGATTTAGAGGTAAAACTGGCGATATCAATGTTAATGTAAAATAAATATTATTTTATTTTATGTAGTGATCAGACAAGTATTTCTTCGAATTTTACTGGTATAAAATTGCGCCTCTGTGTTGCTATGATAGTAAATGCGATTCTTGTGCATGAAGGCTCGGATTCGATTTCTAAGTTACGATTCGGGTAACTGTTATTAGGTTTTTCTGTCAAGTAGTTCTATGTAGCAGCATCAGCACTAGAGCTATGCCTGGTAGATAGCAATAGGCTCAAGGACCTAACACTACAGCTTCTTCTGCATACGCCGATGTTTTCTTACTTTTGATTATAATTCATGTTACAAACCTTTGGATGAATATTACATTTTGAAGACTGCACTGATGGCGTATTGGCTTATGTGGTCGCCTTGCCACTGCCGCCGCGCCAAGTGTTGTCTTATATTTGTATATTTTTTGATGTTCCCACACAGGCCAAAAATGTATATAAAGGCCCATCAATTATATACGTGACAAAATCTGTGTGATCCACAAATAGTTCCTCCGAGTCTGGGTGTTATTTGTGTCCGTTGTTTGAATGTATGTAGAGCTCCCACGACACAGGATTTATCCCAACAGCGGAAGTAAAAAAAAAATATATTAATGGAGATCAGCCTATTGCGAAAGAGACATAATTGCACGCTGCACTCTCTCAAGTGCACTCTCTGTTACCTGACTCTCATAATCCGATGGTACCTACAGTAATACCTTACAGTTTACAACATTAACTATCAAATATAGTAAGCTGTGTATCTAAATCCTCATTATTATCAAATTGAGTTAAACATTGTGCAAACATTTAGTAAATAGGTCATACATTTTATCGACACCGGAATCGATTGCTATCTATTTGAAACAATTTATGCAGTTGTAACCATTGCAATTGCATGTAAGAATTTAGCCTTCTGGGTTTGTCACGATGTCGGCAACGTATTTCAAAAGTAAGGGCACCATTAATTTATTCGGTTTTAGCTCTCACAAACTAACTATAAATTTAACTATTAGTCAACCAATCTTTTATTTTAAAGCACGACATTTGTAGCAGTACTATATATATTGAACCTGATCTGAAGGCATAGAACATAAACATAAAACGTCAGACGAGAACAGAGGAAAATATAGCTAGTACTATGATATTAATAATAAAATTCTATCGCATACACACACCATATAGCCCAAACTAAGCATAGTTTGTACTATGGGTATGTTAGTTACATTCACATTTTTACAGCTATGTCTATATGTCCACTATGTTTATCGGGCACATTTCCATACTTCATGCTCAGGAGCACTGCAGCTACTGACATATTTACTTTATACTTATGTGTGTTATATTATATACTAGTAGTTTTCCCGCGGTTTCACCCGCGTAAGTCCCGTTCCCGTGTGAATATCGGGTTTCACCCCTTTCACGCCCTTCGGGGTGGAATTTCCAAAAATCCTCTCTTAGTGCTCCCCTACACTCTCCAAGGAACATACATGCCAAATTTCAGCTTCTTGCGTTTAGTAGTTTCGGCTGTGCGTTGTCTGTCAGTCACTCAGTAACGGAAGAGTTTTATATATATACATAGATGTCAATTTTTCCATTCAAACAATAAGCGCAATGATCTTTATCCCATAAGGGGATCGAACAGCACATCACTTAGCGCTGTGGTAGTGCCAAAACGACCACTATCGTACAGCTAATTTTCTAATTAAAATTGTCCTTACATATAAACGCTAATTGATGTATGTTTGCTTGCGATCGCAATTGTATAGTCCATGTTTAGTTACGCATCTTATTTAATAAACAAACATGACAAACTAGTAGCTAAAGCAGGAGTTCCCTAAGTATGGGTCGGGACCCTTAGAGCAGCGATAGCTCAGTGGGGAGACCAACAGACTGCAATGCAGAGGGTCTCGGGTTCGAACCCACGTCGCGCACCTCTGACTTTCGGAAGTTATATGACTTTTCGAAATTATGTGCGTATTGATTGACAATTATAGCCTGCTCCGTGCCTCGGAGAGTGCGTTGAGCCGTCGGTCCCGGCTGCCATGAACATCTATGGCAGTCGTTATTGGGAGAGTGTTGACACAAAAGATCCCACTGGGTCGAAATGTCGCCGGTCTACACTGACTGGCCCCCACATAAGATACATGGGTCGGGACCCACTGGTGGATCGCAAGCGAATATTGTGTGGGCCCTGAAACATAAGATAATCCGATCAGTCGGGCCAACAGCTGGGCCACTGAGGGCACGGCGCTCGCGTTCTATGACTACAGGTTCTCGGACCACGGAGACTAAGGAATTTGTGAATTACCAATATTTATACCCTCTTTATAAGACGGCCAAGAGGTGAGTCCCAAATTTCGCAGTTTTTGTTTCGCATCAAGATTGGGACCCTCTAAGCTAGGGGCAATACATAGAGACTCATCTCCGTGTATTGTTTTTTTGTCATTTGGTTGGTTATTAGGGAAGTTAGTTTTGTAATAAGTCTTTTTATTTGCTATATGCATGTGTTCACAAATACAATTAAGTTTTAAAATAAAATCAAACCAAATGTTTTATTTGATTTTATTTGAAAACTTACGCCGCGGAATAAAGGAAACTGTAAGCAAAGTAAAATCTAAACAATATTTTAGTTAAACAAATAATTGCTTGGAATATTATATGTTGCGTGTCTTATAAAGACATAATGTGGAATAGTACTACAGTAAAGCGGAATAATTTTGCTTAGTCTTCAGAAATGTCTTACGTAACACAACTTTATGACTTGGGTGCATACTTGTGTCGGGAGGGAGTTCATAAGTGCTGAAACATTCAAACTTATACACATACATAGACTCACGCCAGTTTACCAAAGTTTGATTCGATACAATAATTAAATATATTTCTTTTTTAAAAAGACTTTTCCCGCACTGGGAGTAATGCCTGTCTTGCCTTTACAAACATTCAAACAATGGACTCACAAATATTTGTCCGATGTGGGGATCGAACCCTCAACACGGCAGTGGCGAGGCAACCACTTAAACCACTACGTCATCCGTGCACCATCCTTGCACCATCCGTTCGCCATTTGCTTCATTCACTCTTAATACATCCTTATAAAACTCTCGTGGGTTTGGAGTAGTCTTAACCTGGTCTTTTATTCCAGAAGGTCCTATTCGAATTCACCTTGTATTCATACTTAAATCCTATCTAAGTATTATACAAACATTGATATCACAGGACTTAGGCACGACTACACGACTGTTTATTATTAGGCGGAGTGCAGTCATTTTGACAGTGACTGACAGCAATATTAAAAATTTAAACATTGTCAAGAACTACGGTGTCATTCGAGTAGTCTAGAAATAAATATTATTTCCAAAATTAGTTTTAGACAGACACTTCATGACAAAATGAATATTTCTCAAAGTCTACAAGATTAAATCAGGGCCTAAATTTCAGCGGAGAAGGTAATTTTTCAACGATATTGAAAAGAACATCTATATTATAAAATACACAGGGATTTCTAATAAAGAAAATATTGGAAATATAATTAAAGCAAATTCAGTTTGGAAAAAAGCATTGCAATTTGAAACTATGGAACCCATACTATTGGTAATAAATTACCTGATACTTGATGATTATCTGGAGAAAAATCCCGATAGATTCTCAAATAAAATGTTGACGAAACTCCAATTGTTTTATAATACTTTTGTTATCACACAAATTCTTCTATTTTTTATAGCTAGCTCAGTCTTAAAGTTTCATTATAATTGTAAAATCCAGCGTCTTCTTCACTAAAGGATGACATTAGGATTAAACTTTCTTGCACTACCACCGTGTTATCAACGGTTGTAATTATTACAGAGGGTTATACAATTGATGGGATAATCCGTTCAATTGTTGATAAGCTTTACTTTGGTCACATTCACGATCACTCAGAAAAAGCTCACGCCCTTTATAGTTTACAAACAATTATATCATACAGGATGTCCCAGAAGATGTGAATCAAATTGTAACGGGAGATTCCTTTGGTAAGGATATATCAAATGTGCTAAATTAAAAAATTAAAAACCTTTGGTTAAAATAAAAACTCAAAGTTTTAAAAATGATTTTTCTTTCAAACTTTTAACTACAGGTGCCCAATTATCATTGATTTTCACTATTATTATTTGTGCAGGATTGATTCGTAAAACTACAAACAATTTTTTTAAAACCAACCTAGTTTTGAAATCGTCACATTATTTTGGTGTATTATTTTTGCACCAAAGAAAATCCCGTACGTTTCAACAACACAACATAATTTTAAATTATTTTTATTTAGCCCTTTTGTAAGGTCCTTACTTAAGGAATCTCCCATTACAATTTGATTCACATCTTCTGGAACACCCTGTATACCACAAATTTCAGACTGTTCTATATTTAAATAGCTGTGCCATCAACACACCGTTCTAAAAATACTTTTCATATATACGTACCACAAAAAATATTCGACGCAAACTTTTAACAAACACGTTCTGCGTTCACTAGTAGGGGTTATGAAACATGAAACGAAAATATAAACAAGTTTCATTTATCAAGCCCGGGCAACGGCAATTAATTTATTTCTGATAGTTTAGACCCAATCAAACTTTTCAACGGGGGAGATGAGTAACGTTTTTATTTAAGAGAAATGTTCGCCTGTACAATTCTCGTTTTCATAGTTCGTTTATTATTTAAGTAGTTTGTTGTTTTTATCGCAGATTTTTCATAGTCGACTATTTTTGTAACAGAATTAGTTGGAAGTTGGTTTACAAATGCCATGAAAGATCAGCGCTGTCGAATTTTCCTTTAGAGTTTGTAACATTAAGTACTTTAAAACGGCTACGAGCCCGCACGCCCGTTGACTTTCGCCCCTTTCATAGAAAGACGGAGTCGGAGACAGCTTCTACTTTTGGGTGAATTTTAAGAAGTAACCCAACAAATACCTACCTACGGCGAACCTTGAGAGGCGAACGGGCTCGTAAGTTTTAAAACTGGTAATCTAATGTACACTTTGTTGCTAAGCCAAGCCGCCAACGTTTTGTATCTATTATTTTTTACAATTGCCAACGCTTAAATAATGGTGTTACATCAATAGGATTTGAAATAAATAGCTTGCAAATTGGGTGGGATCCATAGCGATAGAAAATATAACTATTTATTCAGATTGTGCTGTATGTAATATCTCCTACCCTTAAAAAGAGTTGGTTTGCCATTCCTTTCAAGGTAAAGATACCTTCCCTCAGACTTTACCTCAAGTGAAAGAGCACGCCTTTTTTAGTTATTATGTGACAGTACGAAAGGATCGACAGGCCTGGGAAGTATATATAGTACTAGCAGATCTGACAGACGTTGTCCCGCCTTAAAGTTTGCTTGTAATCCGATCGCAGCGCTTCCTATCGGTTCCAATTGTAAAGTAAAACCATCCAGAGACCTACTCCAACACCCACAACAAATTTCATCAAAATCGCTGCAGCCGTTTCGGAGGATTTCAGTAACATACACTCTTACCTACACAAAAAATCTTAAGTTAATATTATAAATCCGAATGTGAGTTTGTTTACTTCTTTGTAACGCTTTCACGCCATAACTACTCGACCGATCATCATTTTGCATACACATTGTCAGGAGAATAGAAAAGGACAAAGAGTAGGTAAAAAGTACTAAAACGTTTTTTCTTTTTTTACGAATGCATTGACGCTTACCGCTCCGTGGGGGCGGGTGGAGGGGTTATGTCGGACTCACCTGAGTAAAAGAGAAAGATGTTGAAATGATGATAATGGACCTCCGGGAATACCAACTAAACCTACCACGGTGTTGCTCGACAAAACCGCTATCGACGGGGCCGCGCGAATCACTTGCACATGCGGTCGCGACCCCGTCGAGGTTTCAGCCCGCCGAATGAAACGGAAGGCCACTAGACAAATAGACCTACCCTTTGGGTACCACTACTTTAATCCCTACTGTCCTCCTAAGGGGGGGACGGAGACTGTCACTAACCTTTTTTTATTTTTTTTTACGTGGCGGAATGCATGACGCATACCCCTCCGCGGGGGCGGGCGGAGGGGTTATGTCGGACTCGCCGGGGTAAAAGAAAGATGTTAAAGTACCTCCCGGAATACCGACTAAACCTACCACGGTGTTCCTCGACAAAACCACTATCGACGTGGCCACGCGAATCATTTGCACATGCAGTCGCGACCCTGCCGAGGTTTCGGCCCGCCGTATGAAACGGCAGGCCACTACACGAAAGATCTACCCAAAGGCACTTCTAACACTCCCTACTGTCCCCCCTAGAGGGGAGACGGACTCGAAACAACAGAGACGCGCGTGGGAACACACACGCCGCCTCTCGGACCTGGTGCTGAACGGATGGCGGGTTTTTTTTTTTTTTTACGTGAGGGAATGCTTGAAGCATATCCCTCCGCGGGGGCGGGCGGAGGGGTTATGTCGGACTCGCCGATGGTAAAATAAAGATGTTGAAAAGATGAAGTACCTCCCGGAATATCGACTAAACCTACCACGGTGTTCCTCGACAAAACCACTATCGACGGGGCCGCGCGAATCACTTTAATAATATAATAATAATAATAATATAATAATATTCTATCACATACACACAACACCATCTAGCCCAAACTAAGCAGAGCTTGTACTATGGGTACTAGACAATGGATAAACATACATATATACTTTTTTTTTTTGTAAATACATACATATTATACATAGAAACACCCAGACCAAGACAAACATCCATGTTCATGCACACAAATGTTTGACTTGTGCGGGAATCGAACCCGCGACCTCAGGCGTGGCAGTCGGTTACACTAACCACTACGCCATCGAGTCGTCGCCACTTTCGCATGCGGTCGCGACCCCGCCGAGGTTTCGGCCCGCCGTATGAAACGGCAGGCCACTACACGAAAGATCTACCCAAAGGCACTTCTAACACTCCCTACTGTCCCCCCTAGAGGGGAGACGGACTCGAAACAACAGAGGCGCGCGTGGGAACACGCACGCCGCCTCTCGGACCTGGTGCTGAACGGATGGCGGGCAGGCCCACAAAGCCCGCCACCCTCAGGTCAAACCTCAGGGTGGCTGGAGGTCATCTCGCGCCCTCCGGCGCCCGGCTCTGCGGTTGGGGTGAGGGTTCAAACGCTCCCTCTCCCGCTCCGCCGCCTCCTTGATGCAAATGACTTCCTCACAAAAGGAGGCGACGGCGTTCCACGACCTCTCGCTCCGGACCATAGACTGAACTACAGCCGGAAGCGAGAGGGCAACCAATCCGACTGCCGCGATCAATTCACGGCGCTGCGATGCCCAGGCGGGGCAAACTGCCAAAGTGTGCAGCGCCGTGTCCTCAACTACGTCGCGGCAGTCGCCGCAGTGATGACAACCGGGCGTCTCTTGCCGGCGTATACGACACAGGAACTGGCCAAAACAACCGTGGCCAGTCATTACCTGTGTCAGCCGGAAGGTGAGGGCGCCATGCCGCCTCTCCAGCCACTCCTCAAACACGGGACTTACCGCCACGATCGTGGCGTGCCCAAATGGAAATGACTTCCTCAACCTAACCTAACCTGATCAAACCTACATTTGCATGCAGCGAAGCTGCGGGCAAAATGTATTATATTTATAAAGATAAGTACGACTCATAATTTTTTTTAATAATAATATATGTTGGTGTCATCTTAACTCAACGAGTATTAAGCGTATCTCGACGACTTCAAGACATTTTATTTGTAGCATTTTGTTCAGATTTTCGGCTTGTATACTAAATGGATTAGAGTAGCTCTAATCGCTCTCGGTTGTCTCATTCCTGTGAGAGGTTTATCATAACTCACGTTGTTCTGTGGCGTTTTACTTAATGTGACGTCATTTGTCACGACGCTTGGCGTACAGCATCCATAATATTAACCAAATAAACGCGATAGACATTTTCTCTTATGAATTATTTTAGGTTGGCATGCTTATTTAACATTGCTATTAGTTTCATATATGTGGTTACATATTGGCATTCCGTAAGTAAATAAAAACCGGTCAAGTTTGAATCAGACTTGCTATTGATTACTTAGTATTCTATTTGATTTGACCAATAGACTGCAATGCAGAGGGTCTCGGGTTCGAACCCACGTCGAGCACCTCTGACTTTCGGAAGTTATATGACTTTTAGAAATTATGTGCGTATTGATTGACAATTATCGCCTGCTCCGTGCCTCGGAGAGCACGTTAAGCCGTCGGTCCCGGCTGCCATGAACATCTATGACAGTCGTTATTGGGAGAGTGTCGATACATAAGATCCCACTGGGTCGAAGTGTCGCTGGTCTGCACTGACTGGCCCCCAGATAAGATACATATGTACATACATACCATCAGGTGGGTCGTATGCATGTTTGCTATCTTCGTTGGAAAAAATAAAAACATTATACGGTTTTTATCGCGTTGTTTATTTTTTAAAAGACTATTATACTATATATACAGATTATATTTTTAGCAGCCATGGTCACGGGGAGACTAAGATATATAATATAATATATAGTAGTTTAATTTCAATGAATAATATTCGCGTAAACAGCAGACAATATTAAGAATTTTAAAAGATCTTCCTGAAATGTTCGTATTAGCCACGCGTATTTGAAAGACCCGAAGTTATAATCCATTTTGACACAAATACAGACGCACGTTAAATACATAGACAACAAACAGAATACGGCAAGTGAGTTCAATACATAATGTTTTTATATAATTTAACCAAAATATATCTTAACCATTCTGCATAAGTGGCGTTGCAATAGTTTCCACACATTTTCGCGTGTGATTGTGAGGTTTCAAGTTAACCCGGTTCCACTAAATAGTAGTAGTGGGACCAGTTAGTAGGTTTTAGGCAGCCATATTTATGGGGAGACTAAGATTTACAACAAGTAACAGTGTTTAACTATAGTAGTTCAAAGATTCAAAATGATGTATGTAATAATAGTGTTTTGAAAATAAGCAACGCGATAAAATCTTTATAAAGTATTTTAATTTCAACGTACAACATTTGCGTAAACGTAAGACAATACAAATATAATGCTGTATATCTTACAGCGGTGTTATTCCACCGTCGTCCTGTAGTAATGTTCAGTGTGGGTTATGACCTAGATACTGGGTGGCAGGGCTTGCGACAGACAGCCCACCCACTGCTTCAGCTTGAACGATGTAGATACAGCTGTGATTTGTGTTGGAGTTAGCTCTTGTTCCTAATGCACTTAGTTTATACACACAAGTTGATATACAAAGCAATATTAACAAGATACCTTGTTTGATTGTGCTGAAAAATTTTTGAGTAATCATTAAAGGATTTCTTATTTAATGATGCTAGTGCTTTTGCCCATAACTTCGTACGTGAATTTTAAAGTAGCTACATTTCTATATTTTCTTTATTTGCATGTAAGAAGAATCAGATATACACAAATAAAATATACATACTGTATATAGATGTTCGACTTTCCAACTACTTCGTGTTGTTATTTGCCTTCTAGACGACATATAAAGATGAAATATGCACGAAATTTGAAGTTAGAGCTACAGCAATATAACTGTAAAAACTTAGTTCAATGTCATGTAGGTAGGTTTTTCGTGATTCGCGAACATACAGACAGGTGTCTGCCTATCTAACTCAGAGTAAGATACACATACTTTAGTAGTTGTTGACTAAGATTCTTGAAACGACAGACCTACTTAATTACTGTAATTTAGTAAAGCAGCACAAATGAATTTTACATTTTGTCTAACCACGTATTGCTCGTTTGAAAGTGGGGCCAATGAAATTCTTAATTTATATTTAATAGACCTCGCGTATCAATCTTTTCGCTAACAAGCAGCTTAAAATAGTCACGCAAATAATATATACAAAAGTATGTCTTACAACTATTACAGGCACTAGGGTTTTTAAGTACTAAGACGTTTTCTTGGACTGAATAATGAAATAATATAGGGTGGGGTAGCCACTTATCACCAAATGAAATACCTTATACCTAGATAGTACAAAATATATGTATAATACATAACGTAACCTTGTATCCTTATTTTTATAATTCTTCTGTATGCTTGTATGTCACTGAACTCCACCTAAAGCAAACCAATTTTAAATAAATTCGTGTGCCCATGCATACATGGCATGGCAAACAAATTAATTAAACCATAGTTTAGATACACAATTAGACCCGTTAGGTGGTGCTGATCGGCTTCTAAAAATATATTTTGTTGATGCCAACAGATTGACGCTAGTCGGGTTGCTATAAAATGTCACAATAATCAGCTCAAATACAAAACTTCACATTGAATCAAAATTATTCAATCTTCCAGATCCTGCTGCTTGAAGCCGGTCCCGAAGAACCAGATGTTACAAGCGTGCCTTCATTTGCACCATCGCTCGGACGGTCCAATATAGACTGGATGTATAGGACGCAACCTGAAGAAATGACTTGCAGGGCGCAGAGAGGTCAAACATGTGCTTGGTTGAGGTATGTAGACCAAAAAGTACTGAGATGCCTCGGGGCATATTGGTATATCTCCGAAATCGGTATATGCTCGGTAGGCAGAAGCACATATAGTTGACGAAACGTAGATGGGGTGTATTTATCCACGTTTCATAGTTATGTTTTAAGTCTCGCTTAACAATCTATAATCAATCCATGAGCAAGCCTATAGTCATATATTAGGCACAATAATAGACTTCAGAATTTCCTAACAGGAAAACCTACTAACTAGTCCCACTACTGCTATTTAGTGGAACCGGGCTAACTTGAAACCTCCCAATCACACGCGAAAATGTGTGGAATCTTTTGCAACGGCACTAATGCAGGATGGTTAAGATATATTTTGATTAAATTATATAAAAACATTTTGCATTGAACTCACTTGCCGTATTCTGTTTGTTTTCTATGTATTTAACGTGCGTCTGCATATGTGTCAAAATGGATTATAACTTTGGGTCTGTCAAATACGCGTGGCTAATACGAACATTTCAGGAAGATCATTTAAAATTCTTAATATTGTCTGCTGTTTATGCGAATATTATTTATTGAAATTAAACTACTATACATAATATTAGTCTGCCCATGACCATGGCTGCTTAAAAGCAACCGAAACGTCGGGGAAACTGTAAACTTAAATACAATAGTTTTAATAATGATTTAATTAGCGTAAAAATTTATAAAGTTTAATAATAGTAGTAGTGTAACAGTTTTCAAAATTTTGTAATAAAGTGTCAAATAAACAACGCGATAAAATCCGTATATAGTAGTTTAATTTTAATTTAAAATTCTCCCAAAACAAGAAATATTTTGTTGTGTACGGTGTATTTGCACTGACACAACTCGAAGTCACAGTACGAAATTTGATCCGCCAGAAGATGGTTTTCATCGAAAAATTATCAATAATGATTTGACATTCACTGGACTACTTTAAAATGAACTTCGGTCTGGTATGTTTAGCGCACACCGGCAGGGTTATGAGTGGGATCAACTACGAGGTGCATCCTAAATAGTGGTAAGCGACGTGAAATACCCAGAAGGCGATTGCGAAACGAGTTGGATGGCTACAAGAGAGACCCACATAGCAGCATCTGCTGCTATTTGGGTATCTCTTGTAGCTATCCATTGATATGAAGATGAATAAAAGAAAGCCATTTTTCTCAGCACTCGAAAAATAGATAGAATTTGTATTTAAGATATTGAAAATAATGTTTAAGTTAATATTTTTGGTGCAAAAAAAGTGGGCTTGTCTACAGGTAACGACATTGTGTCTCTATAGCTAGCAAGTCAGCCAACACAGTAAAATAAGAAAACTTCTTTTAATAAAATATAATATTTACGGGCACACTTAATCGTCCTTAAATTAATATGATATAATTGTTTTCTTTTATTTTAATTAATATGATAAGATTATTATCATATTAATCACTGCTGTGTTATATAGGCCTTTTTTTTACGTGGTGGAATGCTTTGACACATACCTCTCCGTGGGGCGACGGAGAGGTTATGTCGGGCTCACCGGGGGAGAGATACCCCGGTAATACCGACTAACCCTACCACGCCCGCGCGAATCGCTTTCACATGCAATCGCGACCCCACCGAGGTTTCGGCCCGCCGTGTGAAACGGCAGGCCACTACATAAAAAAACCCTCTACTATCCCCCTGTAAGCACGCGAGCGCACCTGCAGCGCCTTGAAGACAGGATGCCAAACGACGAAAGTGAGCTGCAAAGTCCCATCGACTGTCGAGCAAGAAAAAATACTTTAGGGTTGACTCGACGCCGATGCGGACCCCTCCTTCCATGATATGGGCCCCTGGAGGTGGCCGGTTCCAAGGACCGTGAAAGCAAACGGCCTCGAACTTAGACCGGGCCACTTCGAGGCCCAACCGCCGGATACGACTAACGACTTGTGCGACCCCAGCGGTCGCCAGTATGGCCGCCGCCCGGTGCGACTTACCTCTCGCCGTGACAAGTGTGTCGTCGGCGTAACAAACGACGCCGACGCCACGGAGAAGCGCACCTCGCAGCACCCAGTCGTAACCGATGTTCCACAGGAGTACCCAGAACCGATCCCTGTGGAACACCGCACGACATCTCTCACCGACTCCAACCGTCGTGACCCGGTTAGACTACTACCTTCTCGGACAAATATGCCCCGACAATGCGGCGGAGGTATGTCGGCACTCGATGGAAAACGAGTGCCTCCCTCATACAACTCCAGGGCAAGGTGTTAAAGGCAATCGCGATGTCCAAAGACACCGCAAAGACGACCTCGCCCTGGGACACCGCATCCTCCGCCAGGCTCCTTATATGCAGAACAGCGTCGATAGTGGAGCGCCCGCGGCGGAAACCATACTAGTTGTCCGCCAAGTCCGGGCCCACTGAAGAAAGACGCTGGACGAGGCGCTCCGCATTGATAAATTCAAACAATTTAGCAACCTCGTCCAGCAACACGATGGGCCGCTAGGGGGATCGGGGGTCCGCCGAGCGCCCTTGCTTCCTAATCAAGACCAGTTTACCCACCTTCCACTGATGCGGCAACTGGCCCTGCTCTAAGCTCTTGCTGAGGAGTCCTTCTAATAGGCTAGGTTAACTTCATTTTATGCGATTGTCCGTAGGTGACATGACAGCTGAGCCACGTTATTTATAGCCACGCTATTATACCTTAAAGGAAGATATATGTTTTTAAATGTGGAATGTTGCTTGCCAGTTTTGTAGTATATTATATTTTTAAGGGGTTAATTACAAAGTGAAGTCACGTACCTGCTAAAGTTAAATGGATTCGTACACTTCTCGGAACAATCCAACTTTGTTACAACCATATTCTTCACGTTCAAAATTATTCAAATCAAATGATAACTTTAGACGAATGATGGAAATATCACGAGGGAAACCGGACGCTTAACATTTTATTCAAAACGGGTGTAATGTTCTGAGAACAACGATAAGCCAGTAATATTCTACGTGAATTATTGTTTCGAAGTGGATACGAGCCGAGGATTTAATGTTGTGACTAACATCCCTATTTGGCAAGGAGAATTTGTACAAAGCAATCGTGTTAGATGTGCATCATTTACTTGACATCGATTTACTGGGACATTGAACACTGGACAACAACAATAAGAAGGTATAAATAGCTTTAAAAATATCAGCTGGGTTTATAAGTCGTCCAATTGCTGAGCGCCGCCGCGCCGGCTCGTTGGGTGTCAGTAGACTTAGCACTTCATCAGTTTTATATGAATCTCCGAGACATGCTATATTTTTGCAATGCTTTATTGCACAAATCTTGTGGAGCGATAATTAACGATACACGTGGCTTGGAATAGATATATGTAGTTGCGTGGTATAGTTTTTCTAGTCAATTTAATAGCCACCCATTAATATATAATATATCACTCTCAATATGGTAATACATATAAATTAGATTAATAATAGTTGTAACTGAGTACACTAGGGTAATCTGTTCCATATCTGATTGTGCATTCTACAAAATTCTGATAAAGTTGAATCTAATAGGGCGTTAAATTTTTGAAAAAGAATTGTTTAGTTAGATAAGCTTCCTAAATTTTTGGTTTTAGATCATATTTAAGTGTAAAGGACCTAGTTGGATAACTTGGCAAGGCGTACTGTTTTATAAACACAGAAAAATTTAAAGTGTTTCAGCTTCTATTTATTGGTTCTATTTATTATACCAATTATAATTTTGTTGTGTTCCTAGTCAATAGAAACAGGCAACGAAAAAAATATTAAATTAATTAAAATGTAGGATATCTCCATAGTCATTTTATGTGTCCATATGTAATATTATGTTATTGAAGTAGGCAAATTTATTATCACGAACGGAAGGTTTAAATTGATGATAGATTTATTGATGCGATTGATTCGTAAACATTTTTACGAGCTTTGATTATAGTTATCACATAAAATCATTGCTTTTTGCCATTTTTATGATAGAGTAGTTTTAACAAATAAATAACACTATTTGTTTTAAAACGTTTTAATAATTTTTTTGCTATGAAATATGAATTCATCCTAATAACAGGATTCACTTTTAATTAAAAGGCAACATTGGCATTGGGTAGAAAATATTTGTTACAATTTGATTTTAATATAACAAAATAATGTTTATTTAAAAAGCTTTACACTCTCGTTACTCAAACATTTTGCAAAACTAAATTAAATAATTGAAAGTCAAAGCTTTCATAATTCAATTGACTCTTTAAGGTCTGTCTGTGATGACATTCTTGGCAAGTCCAAAATAAACAGCGTGAGATAAAACCTATGTAAAGAATATTTTTTACATCTTCATTTAAAATATTTTAACGAAGAAAACATTCGAACAGAGTAAGATTTACATTAATTGTTTACGTACCTTTATAGCCGTATTAAGTACAAGTAATTTAATTAATTCTTAAGTAGCTTCTCTTAAGAATATTTACTCTTGAATATAGAAATTAAGATTAACACAAAAATACTTGAAGACTGCCTTCTCGCCTAATTGTATTTAGTTTAAAAATACTTTGCTAAAAACACATTTCGCTAAGTACTTATAATTGTATGAATAAACTTTATTACGTGTAATAAAAGGGATCTCTGTGGATGCAACTTTTAAAATAAATTGGGCTATTACACGAATATATTCTTATTAAAATCAAATTCAATTCTGTTCACCGTAGTAATATTTATGATTTTCATAATATTTCTTGTAATAAAACTAATATGAGTAATTCTTCAGGAAAATATAATTTCGAACAAAATCGTGCCAAGAAATTACTTTTCTATGTTTATCTTCCTTTTTATTTCAGAATTCTTCCTTATAATTGTAATTATTATTAACTTCGAACGCATGAGGAAATTTCATTTCGCAGCTTGATTGTTGATAAGCTTTCTTTACTTTTGCTAACTGTAGAATTACATAATATGTAAGCATGTATTTATTAAATGCCGTCTTATTAATAAGAATATGGCACTTAGTTAATGAACGTTTTATATAACAAATCTGTGCTAAAAATCTAATCCATCTAACCTTCATCTAAATTACAGCGGTCGTGTAATGGGTGGTTCCAGCTCTACAAATTATATGGTGTACATGAGAGGTAATAAGCGAGATTATGACGAGTGGGCTAACCTTGGTAATGTAGGATGGAGTTATAGGGATGTAAGTACTAGTAGCCTTTCCACAACTATATTTAAAAATCTGTGAATTGCCTTTATATTTATTGGTAAGAAAAGTTTGTTGAAATTAGCTTTTATCATTTTATATTTTCTTAATTCATTTTACAGCTTCTTGTCGTGATTTTATATCTAAGAGAATAAAATAAATAATTTATTTTCAGGTTCTTCCTTACTTCAAGAAATCTGAAAACAATAGAGATCTCGTAACCATAGACAAATATTACCATGGAACTAAAGGCCCACTTAACGTCGAAAGATTTACGTATGTTGATAAAAACGTCAAAATGCTTATGCAAGGTTTCCAAGAAAAAGGATTTCCGTTAGTCGATTTTAACGGTGACCACCAGCTTGGAACTATGATAACACA
Organism: Catocala fraxini; assembly: GCA_930367265.1. Taxonomy (NCBI): domain Eukaryota; kingdom Metazoa; phylum Arthropoda; class Insecta; order Lepidoptera; family Erebidae; genus Catocala; species Catocala fraxini. The sequence continues at coordinate 12,442,987 of OV884046.1, forward strand.
AACGACGTCAAAGGATGGTAAAAGAGTATCAGCTAATGTTGCCTTTATAAGACCAATACGGAACAAAAGATCCAACTTAACTATAAGAACTAATGCTCAAGTTACTCAAATACTTATAGATACAGACAAAAAGGCTTATGGACTCATGTATTACCAAAATGGCAGTTGCCATCAAGTAAAGGTAAAAAAAGAAATAATTGTGAGTGCAGGTGCTCTGAACAGTCCTAAAATACTAATGCTATCCGGTATCGGACCAAAACATCATTTAGAAGAGCTAGGCATCCCCGTGATAAAAGATTTAAAAGTCGGTCACAATTTACAAGATCATGCTACTACTGAGGCAGTAATAATGCGGCTTACAAATAAGACGTCAACACTTTTGCGAGGCAAGCAAATACTAGCGAACATAAAAAAATATTTCAGATCAGGAACCAAATATGACTCGCTTTCTGCTCCAGGTGTTCTACATATAACAGCATTTCACAGAACGAAGTATGCTGACAAAGACGATACAGTACCAGATATACAGTTTCATTTCGATGGTAGACACACAAGAGATTTTTACTCCGATCCTACAACTTATTTAGCCACAGCTATATTTCCATTTGCTTATTACAACGGTATAAATGTTAGGCCTATTCTCTTACACCCAGAGAGCAGAGGATTCTTAACTTTGAACAAAACACATCCCGTTTTTGGCCAACCTCTGATTTATCCGAGATTCTTCACAGTTAAAAAGGATTTGGATACTTTGGTAGCGGCGCTAAAGTTTGCGACTAAATTGGAAGACACGAAAGCTTTTAAGGAAAATGGAGTGAAGTTTATAAGGAAACCAGTGAAAGCTTGCTCCCGGTATATATGGGGAACTTATAGATATTTTGCTTGCGTATTAACAAGATATACAGGAACAATATACCACCCTGCGGGTACTTGTAAGATGGGTCCTCATTGTGATAAAGATGCAGTTGTTGACCCAAGATTGAAAGTATATGGAATCGATAACCTTAGAGTAGCCGATGCGTCAATTATGCCTCACATTGTACGAGGAAATACTAACGCGCCTTGTATGATGATTGGTGAAAAAGCTTCTGATATGATTAAAGAAGACTGGGGTTATTAAACACGATCGAAATAAAGAAAGTTAGTCAGTCATTATATATATATATATATATTTTTATAGACAACTTTATTAGTATAACACGTTATGATCCAGTCATAGTTCCCTAATTAGATATAAGTGTTAGTTAATTATGTCTGTAAGTTGCCTTTACTTTTTGCCATTTTAAAATTAAACCTTTATTAAAATATAACTTTTTTATTAAATATCCCATATCATTACTTATATAAAATTATGCATTCGTCATTACATCGCATTGGTAAGTGAACTCTACAGATTGGAATATTTTTGTGTTCTAATATTTGTTGTTACTAAAATTACGTAGATATTATAGCGTGTTATTAATATGAGATATCTTGACTTTTAGCCTACTGCATTAATTTCACGTATATTCTACTAGTCGTGTTGAAATAGTATTATAATGTAGTTGTGTATTAATAAATAATGTCAAGCCGGTTTTTTACAAATCTTATAACGAGGAAAAATGGTTTCGTATAAAGTAAGTAACATTCAGTAGTCAAAATTCGTTCAAATGTATTGTGTGTATTCACTACGTCCTATCTATAAAATAAACTTAATAAAAATAAAAATACCTTATGCACTTCAATTTAAAGTTGGTGGTGGTTTTAAATAATCCTAAACATTTTAACCAAAAATTTTTCATATTATCATTCTCAAGCGTGAATACACTATCACATAATGTTTTATCTATAGTGTAGTGCTTCTAAGGATCATAGTCTGCAGGTTTCACCGTAAAATGCACAAAATAAATGCCATACCCTGCAGTGGTCTGTTGTTCTAGATTTGCAACTGCGAAAACATGGCAACGTTAGTATTTTTGGTAGTATAGGGCATTCTAAGCATCCGCCTCTAACACCACGTCACTAAGCCTATACTTCTTCTCTCTTAGCCTTTATTATTCCCAAGTCGCTTGGGGTCGGCTATTCTGGTCTAACCGGATTTGACTGGATATCAGTTTTTACACGGAGCGGCTGCTACCTGACCTCCGCAATCCGAAGGCTAACGATAGCCTAAGGCTAGACCAGTGTCAGGATATTAGAGGGTACTGACTTTCCCAATAACGACTGCCATAGATGTTCATGGTAGCCGGGACCAACGGCTTAACGTGCTCTCCGAGGCACGGCGCAGGCGATAATTGTCAATAAATACGCACATAATTTCGAAAAGTCATATAACTTCCGAAAGTCAGAGGTGCGCGACGTGGGTTCGAACCCGAGACTCTCTGCATTGCAGTCTGTTGGTCTCCCCACTGAGCTGTCGCTGCTATCACTAAGCCTATACATTCTCCATATAAAAAGATCAATACGAAAATTTGCACTCAACTGAATTTATTACCTTCGTTTGAATGCAATGGTTTTCTATGTGACCATTATAGCATCCTTGGCAATCTTTAGTGACGGATCCAAATTATATTATATCGACATCTACACCCGAATCTAGAAAAAAAATTAGTTTGAATGACATTATGTCTGTATTTAAATTAACGCAATCCAATAACCCTCTTATGATAATACGGAACTATTGCTCTTTACCTATATGGTTACAAAGTTTTCACATCAAAATTCTTCTGATACTGACAGATTTTAAATTGGAAAAAAGCCACTTCGATGCGCGATGTCACGGCGGCAAATGTTTTAGGCATCATCTTTTGTATTTTATTTTGATTTAAGATACTGTTTGCCTTATAAATGAGGTTCTCTTATGTTGTACAACTTTAATATTAATATAAATGGTATTTATATGAAATATAATAAAAATAAACAAGGGGAGCCGTGTTTTATCAATTCCAACCATTTTTTTGCCGAATATATCAATAAAACAGTTTTGAAAATGTTTAAGTTTTATAACGTCTGCGAGAAAAGAATCTTGCATAAGTTCAGTTTTTGTATCGATAAAGCGGTGGCATAAAAAGGCATCCCAGATGATTTTGATGTTTGATAATCGTTACAATACTATGTATATCTTTTAATATGTGTAGTGTGGTACTAGGTATTATGTGTTTTGCACTTATTATAGTTAATAAATCACTATAAGTAAGTCATATGTACTTAAGGCTCTTGGACACGTCATGAGTATCAAATGCTAATCATTGATTCATATGATTCTTATTATGACTTTACTCCACACGAAATAATCGCCGTGTACAAGCACCTTAAACGATTTGTTTAATACACTTATTTAGTTAATACAAAATATTATGCTAGTTATATGTGTATTTTGATTATATATTATTATTTGATTTTAGTTTTAGTACATCTATGTGTTGTGTACGTCATTTATTGTTTCGTAGTCCTGTATTTGTGTGATAATCTACTTTAGTACTGCTAACTTATTCATTAGTGTATTCCAAATGTTTATAAACCAAATTACGAATTTCAGTTCTAAAATGTTCAATTAGATTAATCAGTTTTCATAAGCTCATGCTTTCGAATGCCTGGCGTCCTTTCGCGGTACAGCACGGCAAAGGGACTAGATCACGAATATAACTAATTTCCATCCCACCATGATTGAAATTTTATAATAAGTACAATAGTAATGTTGTTATTGTTGACTTGGCATACTTAAGCCTAAAATTTATGTGTGGTCGTCAAAATAAAAGCATTTAACAAAATAATTTATAATGTAAAGTTAGTTTGTAAATGGTGAAAACAATACTAAATAACAATGAATTCGTAATTTGGATAAACAAACTCATACAATTAGATTTAAATGTTAAGCTGTGAACTTGTGATTACAGAGGCAAAACAATGGGAGGATCTAGTGCAATAAACTACATGATCTACATCAGAGGGAACAGAAGAGACTACGATGCCTGGGCAGAGATCGGTAACCACGGATGGAGTTACAGAGAGGTACAATCTATTATCTCTAAAAACTGATCTACCCATTGCAGTAATACAATACATTGTTTTTAGGCTGTGATCATGTTTAGTTTACAGATACTCAACCTGTATAACTGTAAACTGCCTCTGTGGCGCAGCGGTCGTGATTGCGACTGCTGTGCATGAGATCTCGGGTTCGAATCCCGGGTTGGGCCAACAAAAAGTTATTGAGTTTTTCTGTTAAGAAATCTCAATAGCAGCCTAGAGTTGAGAAGTTGGTGGTGGTAGATACCCGCGTGCCTCGGTAAGCACGTAAAGCCGTTGGTCCTGCGCCTGATCTGTCTCCGCTCGTGTCGGATTACGGTCCCATCAGATCATGAGAGTTAAGGAACAGAGAGTGCACTTGCGTTGCGCACACGCTTGTGCACTATAATATCTCCTGGGCAGACGGCCAGTCTCCGTTAAGACTGGCCGCCGTGACCGAAATTGGATCTGGAAGACATTATTACTCAACCAGTTATGATCCCAATTAATCTGTAACAAATTTGAGACAAAGTCTCGGTTTATCAAAGACCTACTTCTATTACTAGTCATATTATAGAACACTTAGATACTTGTATACATTTACAAGTATCTAGGTGTTATATAATATGACTGACACCCAGTTCCTATATTCAGAAACAAGTAATCATACTTACGGACAGTTAATTTAGACACATATTCTATTTATTTGAAAAATATGTAATAATTTAACTGTCCTTTGTTGGAACGACACTTTATTTTCTTAAATAAAAGAACCAGGCCTAAGCCAGGAAACATTAACAGCAAAAAAAATAAAATAAATACAATTTCTATAATACAGCTTTTAATTTAACATCGAAACTTATGGTTTTATCACAAATTACATAGTTACGTTGAAAAAAATATCACGCAATATTTTCTTAATCACAGGTTTTGCCGTACTTCAAGAAAGCAGAAAATAATCAAGATATCGAAGCTCATGATACACGTTATCATTCAGTTGGAGGGCCCGTTAACGTTGAACGATTCCAATATCTTGACATTAATGCTATGATGCTACTCGAAGCTTTTAAAGAGAAAGGTTTACCAGTGAGTGATTTAAATGGTGACAATCAATTGGGAACAGATATTGTTCAGTCTACTTCAAAAAATGGACAAAGGTTCTCAGTTAACTACGCATATATAAGAACGATTAGACACAAGCGACCAAACCTACAAATTATAAATAGTGCATTTGCAACAAAGATCCTCATTGATCCTATAACAAAAACTGCTTTTGGAGTTGAATATCTCAAAAATGGTGAAATTTATGCAGCTCATGCGACTAAAGAAGTTATTTTAAGCAGCGGTGCTATAAACTCACCGAAACTGTTAATGTTATCCGGTATTGGACCAAAATACCATTTAAAGAGTTTGAATATCCCAGTACTAGCTGATTTAAGTGTTGGTAGTAATCTACAAGACCACGTAACTACTGATGCTTTAATAATTGGTCTGACGAACAAAACATCCACAGCTGTTAATGGCCAACAATTGATGGAAGAAGTAAACAAATATTTTTACCAGCATCCCCCAAAACTTGGGCCACTATCTACCACTTCTACTTTACCTGTTGTTGGTTTTATAAGCACCAATTATGAAAATGTTCCCAATATACAATTTCATTTTGATGGAAGAAACGTCAGAGATTTCTACACGGATCCGACTACCTATTTAGCAACGAACATATTTCCTTTAGCATTCTATGACGGTTTAGCAGTAAGGCCATTATTATTGACTCCTAAAAGCAGAGGGTACATTCTATTAAACACTACTGACCCAATATTCGGTCCACCATTGATTTATTCACGGTTTTTCACAGACAGAGAAGACGTGCAAAGTTTAGTAGACGCAATGAAATTTGCAATAGGTTTGGAAGAAACAGAAGCATTTAGAGCAAGCGGAGCATTTTATATTAAGACCCCTATAGAAGCTTGTTCTGGATATATATGGGGTACAGATGATTATTTTATTTGTCTTTTGATTCAGTATACATCGACGATATATCATCCTGTTGGAACATGTAAGATGGGTCCGAAATATGATAAGGAAGCGGTTGTAGATCCAAGACTGAAAGTGTACGGTATTGAGAATTTGAGAGTTGTGGATGCTTCTATTATGCCTATGATCGTTAGAGGTAATACAAACGCTCCGACAATTATGATTTCTGAGAAAGCCTCTGACATGATCAAAGAAGATTGGTTGTAGAATTTCTGCTGTTGGATGCAGAAATATGATAAAAGACATTTTAAACAATAATTGATTTCAGTTATTCTAATGTAAATATGTTGTAAATAGATGTTCTATTATTAAGGCCAAAAAGTGTTATTCTACTAACTTATGTTAAGTAAGTACTACAAAGGATTGTTTTAAGTTAAATCTAATTAGTATTACTTTTAATCTGTGTGTAACTTTAATTAATTATTTAAATGTCAGGCCTTTAAGGTCGAATTCATGGATAACGTTCGACATTTTAGTAATGTACTGCAGTGGTTTAGAAAATTGTTAATAGAAGATAGATTGATAAATGTATTCAAATTAGTAAATAACAATTACATTTTATACGTATTAAGAAAACTTATTTTATTGCTTGCTTGTCTATGTATAATATGTATGTATTTACAAAAAAAAAGTATATATGTATGTTTATCCATTGTCTACTACCCATAGTACAAGTTCTGCTTAGTTTGGGCTAGATGGTGTTGTGTGTATGTGGTAGAATATTATTATTATTATTATTTTTTTTTTTTTTTTTTTATTATATTTAATAATGCCTCAGCTTAAGACCTGTGACTTAATTTATTAATGTGGTTTCTTTATACATATAGTATTTGTAATAAAAATACTTCATCAAAAAAATCTAAATTGTGCCACGTCTTTATTTGCGTTAACTCTTCGTCTAACCCACAGAACATATAAGAGTTATAATGTTCTGTAATCTACCCTAATAATTTGACACCAATCTGGATTGACATGTTTCTTAATAAACATAAAAATGCAGATCAAATCGCAGGGATTCTGGTACAAGTTGGCCGATTGTAATAATTGACATTCGACTTATTTGAAATTAGAAATCGATATTTCAACATTTGTGAAGATCCTATTGACACAGAAATGGATCGGATGTTCATGAGATATGCCATTTTAAAAAAACAGTACAATATAACATTGTCATTTATTGTTGACCAGGAACTAAATTATAAGTACTAATTTTATTATGAATCAATAATCGACAAAATGTCTACGATTCGCCAAAATACATTTAATATTTACGAACATACGATGGCACTATAATATAAGGTCCATTTCAAATCAACTTTTCTTCACCTGGCACACAAGCCACTTCTGATGGTAAGTTCTTAGCTTCCGCAGTGTTGTTTGGTTTTGCAGTTAGAAAATTCTCAACTACAGCAAAAATGTGCCCAGCAGAGAAGAATAAGACATATTTAACATAACTGGAATAGGATTGAATACATACTTAAAGTAAGCCAGTCTGTCTATTTCAAGTATTTAACATTAATTCAATAAACTTATATAAAGAAAAACTAAGCGCTAGTAGCAACAGTGATAATTTTAGACAAATATCTGTACAAATATAAGCGGTACATTCGTTGTAGGGAAACAAGAAAGTTGGTACAAAGACCAACAAAGTGTGGGCCGCTGAATCATCAACGGAGATGCCACGGTTGGAGCCATTAGACGAACGAGATATTGTATAACACACCTTTCTTTAAAATCGTTAATGTATGCATTTCTCTTTTTGCAAACTTAGGTAGATATCAATATTTCCCTAACTTTGCATCTAAACTAGTATAGGCCTGGTATTTATTAAAAAGAGGTTGTCAGTTGTTTATACATTTTACGAGATTTCTAAATTTGAGCTCTAGACCTTTTGGGGAAAAGCTTGAAAAGGGAGGTAGAGGACACACCCAATTCGGTGAATGATTCCAAGCTGCTATTGAGAATTTCTTGACAGGAAAGCCCAATACCACTGCCGGAAACGGGAATCCCGAAGTCTTATGCACTTCAGTTATATTTACTACCACTGCACAACTGGGTAAGGAAATTTAAACACGTCGATCTTAGATTTTGGAATTGAGTCTTATTGGAATAATATCCAAAATCTTAAAATATCTTATCGAAATGTTGCGATTATCGCAGTTTTCATTGCCTAAAGCAAGACCCATCTGCCGTTTCTACACCCCCATTATCTACTTCCATAAACCGCTGAGAAGCAAACAATCTGTAGCCTGTGTCCTCACTCTAAAATCACCGCCGCTTTACATTGACCTAGCAACCTCATACGCCGCCTTCTAATGCCGAGCATTTCGATAAATCGAGGTGTCTGGTAATACTGGTCACTTTGTAAATTTTACAACGCCATAGACTTAAAACTTCATCAAAGTGCTATAAATAAATAGAATCGTGTCCTTCGTGGTAACTTACGTTTAAAAGCGACGTTTTAGCGCCTGTACGTGGTGATTAAATGGTTATTACACTGATCTGTCTTTCGGAGACTGAATATTTTCTTCCTTTTTTCTAAAATACGACTCCGTTAACTACGAATAAATTTTATGTCGCGGGAGACTTTATTGGCAATCAAACAACGGACACCAAGGACACCTAGATTTAGAACAACTATTTGTGGGTCAGTCAGGTCACACAGTTTTTTGTCGCATGTGGCGATCTAACCTACAACACTTGCTGCAGTGGCATAGGCGACGCGACCACTTGAATCACTACGCCATAGATACAATCATTTCTTATTCATCAGACTCAATATTTACAAACAAGTTTAAAAATACACTTTCTGAAGAAAAACTATCAGTAGGATCACACAAGTTTTGGTGTTGTGGCAAGTGGCGAAGTGAAGAATTAAATCCTTCATATTAATACCAATATGATTTACTACCACTGAGATAGTAGTAAAATATTATTTATTTATTTATTGAAATTAATGTATTACATAAACTAAAACAATAATCGTTATTTACAACTAAATTAATTACTAACAAACCTAACTACTTATAAATAAAATAAAATGAATAGAATCAAAATAAAGGACTGTAAAATTTAGTAAAAGGAAATGGCTGGCTAACCAACGTCGTAAATTCCTCAGCATAGCTGTCGATCGGGAAAATGCTCAGAAGACTGGCAGCATTGTCCGTTGAATGGTAATGCTGATTCTTTGAGCCAAGCAAGAAAAGTCCAGCCTTCTGGTCACGCAAAGCATCTTAGCCATTAGCCGCTTAGGAAAATCTCTGAAAAGTGCACGAGACCCTAATAATTGATAGATAATAAAATTAGTTAAAATAACTAATTTATTGATAGTAAATAAATTCGTTTTTTTCATTGGTTTCGAACAACAGATATATACTAAGCGCAAGCCCTTGGTTTGTCTAATAGTAAGCGCTTATAATGTCAGGAGTATCACTTGCGCGTAGTTAATGCTGTGAAAAATGAAGGCATGCCTAAAATGAAAACAAATGAACGGGACAGGTAGGTATCTACATCTCCCATTCAATCAGGGGACTCATGTCTGCCAGTTTCCTGAACTCTAGTTATCGAGCTAAACACGGTTACAGTGATAGTACGCTTACGCCGGTTTTATGTAAGAGGCTGGCACTTCCCCGGGCGAATAAGCTAATTCATATCATCGCCAAATATAATTGGCAACAGTGAGCTCTTACATTCGTAAATATTAGATAGAGTATGACAATACTCTCTGTATATGTATTTTCCTTAGCACGAGAATTGCTTATAAAATAAATCTTAATAAACTAGATATAAGACCGCGTTCATCATTATCAACAACTGACACATTCGTTATAATATGGACTTGCTGATCGCGTAGTTCTACAACTATATGATATATAATTCAGATAACTTAGATGCAAAAATACAAATTTTAATTCTTGGCGTAGGACCATAAATAGCTTAGTTGATAAAGCGACGAATTAATTTATTGAGATCGCGGGCTCAAGTCCTCTTGCATGGATATAATTATTGAAATTAAACTACTATATACGGATTTTATCGCGTTGTTTATTTGACACTTTATTACATAATTTTGAAAACTGTTACACTACTTTTATTTTTAAACTTTACTAATTTTTATAATAAAAGTAAAAGTAGTGTAACAGTTTTTAAAATTAAGTAATAAAGTGTCAAATAAACAACGCGATAAAATCCGTATATAGTTGTTGAATTTCAATGAATAATATTCGCGTAAACAGAAGACAATGTTATGGATATAATTAATTTACAGACCTGCATATAATTTACGGCCAAATAGATATATTATTATGTTTCTCTTATCACAGGTATTTTCTAACATATTATATTAGATAATACCTGGCTCTTTGGGAGGCTTACACGGAGACATGGGTCCAATGTGAAGAGGCCCTTCGAGAGTTTTAATCAAAGGTGGGATGGAACACCTACAGCAGCACTAGCCGCAGCAGGAGAAGGACTAGTTCTACGTATGGATTCTAATATATGGGCTATGGGTGTTTGGTGGACCGGTATATGGGTAACTATGGATGAAGAACGGCGTCTAACCTGAATACTCTAATAGCATCAATGCAATGGGCAGATATTATTATTATTATTACTATTATCTAACCTTAACGTCGATGAAAGGAAAATATGCCGGAACATAATTATGCTATTTAATACCTGCATTTATTTTTAATGACTTATTGCTATTGCAATATTTTTATAGCATGATGACTTATTTCTTAATTTTTCTAAGTTAACTATATTATTTGAATAGGTTTTTAATGGCTTTGAATTGACGTCGTATATAAACATTTATTTACAGAATTGCATTCGCCGATGTCAAAATTAGTATGCTACGTTTTTGTTACAACTTTGAAAACTTAAGTAAACATTATATTCTATCAATAATAAAATGGTCTTAAAGCCATAATACTTACGCATTAAAACATCCCAAATAATGGCAAATTCACAACAAATATTTCACAAACCACTCCAGCACTCTAAAGGAATAAATCTTTAAACTTTGACATTTAATATAACAACGTAGGAACTTCCGAATGTACACTTAAGGCCGTAAATTTGAAAAGCGGAGCGTTTAGCGGGATTTTCTGCGATGCATATTATCCAAAATTTTCTGAAGACTGCGCAAGAAAGCTTTAGATAAACCAATACATCATTTTATAGATGAAATTTCGTCGATACATTTACGTTTAACCCTTTTTCATATCTAATTCGAGAGTCAATATATTATTATGGTAAACTTAGGCTACTTTAACCCTTAAGGCAGAACACAAATTTGCGTAGTGACCAAAATAGACAGAATGGTATGGCCGCACGGGCCAGTATTAAGCGGGCAACCTCATTGAATCTAAAATTCTGTCATCGGTGACTGGAAACAGAAAGAAAGAGTAGACACCAATACCATGTATGACACAGGGTCTGAGACCCTGAAATACAATTGAATAGGTTACAAACAGAATAGCACCCTAACTAAAAAAGAATATATTTTGATCTTGCAAATTCAAACATTGTCTGCGGATGCTCACTTGCCGAGGTATCCCTTAAAATGAAAGCGGTATATACCCTCTATAAAAATAACGAATGCAAATCCTAATTTCTCTTAATATGAAAACATAGACCTGCCACGAGTACAGCTCAAAGTGAGTTTACTTAATGTTGCGAGCATAGTTAAACGCCGACTGCGAAACGCCCCGCCTATCTGAATTTCTGGTCTAACAAGTAGCACGTTAATATCTCACAAGGGAACCGTGCGTTGCAATTCCTTTTGTGGCCATATCTCTGATGGTAACTCTTATTAAGTGCAAGCGAGGCAGTTTATTTGTTTGTTCTTCAATATAAGCTTAGGTTTACAATAATGCGCCTTTCGTTTGTGTTTGAAAATGTAATGTGCGTCTTGTAACAGATTGCTAATAATTATTTGCAGGCGTTTATGGTTCGAAATAATAATGCAGTCTTAGATTCAGAGCAAAGTAATGTTACAAATAACATCCGCAACATTTTTAACAACAGTCAATAAACATACGCGACATTTTTAAATGTTTCATACACAGTAAAAGTAATTTCTCAACTTTTAGTACAGTTACAGATAACCGATAGATGTTTAATCACAATTCATTAACTAGTAAATTTTAATTAATAAAATACTGTCACAAATATTCTACGACTTTTATGTTCTACTTATTTTGCTGAATGGTTTTATCCTTATATACATTCAACAAATTACATTGAACTAATATTCTTATTTATTAATCTTTCACAAGCTAAATGATGATTATTATTGACGTCAATAATATTATTACAGTGGGTAAGGTCTATTGACGTCGCCGTCGGTTGTGTAATTTGTTACGTCAGCAGATGTCATCTCATGACATCTCGTCCTTTAGAGTAATTACTAAAAAGCATTTACTGTTACGCTATGCTAGTGCTGAGCTGTGCTAGTACGCGGTGCAAGTAGCTGAAGTGAGTTTCATGCACAAGTTAGTCGTCTGGGTAACATGTGAGCTAATCATGAGCCTTGTATGGACTGTACGTATACATGTACGCATGGAATGGCACGCGCAGTCCATAGGTGAGGCTTTATGTACGTATTAAGACTAAACGAGACGCGCAAGTCATGCTCGCACAGAGGCTGGAAGTCGGGTTTTGATGCAAGGCGAAAGCACGTGGACTTGATTTGGATGGCAAAATTAATCACCGTTCTCGCTGGCTATTAACAATTAAAGTAACAACTTTACTATGGTCTGTTTTTACTGACGAGACTGTGTGTGCGATTACAAGCATAACTATAGTGAACGTGCATATCCATCAGTACCTACGCGAGTTCAAGAGATAGATTACGCGTATACCTGTAACGCACAATCCGTACAAAGCTATACGAGTTATTTGCATGGGAGCCTTGCGTCTAACGTTTACATGACGCATGTAACTTGCGCATGATACAATAGCCATTAGTAAGCTTTATTTTATAGGTGTTATTTATCACAGCAGCTAGCTTACCTGATAATATTGAAGAATGTAAGACAGGCGGCAGATAAACGATCCGAAGTTCTTATTTCAGTCGTTACGGTATGTGACAATGCTATATAAATCAGCGTGTAGTGTACTGGACAACGTGGCACTAAAGATGTACTAGAAGCGATACCATTGAAACAAGTGAGAATCGGCAAAGAATTGCCGTAAATCTTAGTTTGAAAAAAATATTCAAGTAATATGCAAAGGCCACGTGATACCACGTGACCTTGAGGTCAGAGTTCAAAGGTCATAGTCATTTCGGGGTATATCGACTATGCTGATGCTCGAGTTGAAAGTTGTATAACAGACAGACGGACGGACAAAGCTGTTGTATAAGAGTTTTTTCGAACTCTAAAAGGTATTTAAAATCAATCCTTTTTATGTAATTTGGTTGACTGCACGACTGGCCTAGTGGTTTAAGTGGTCGCCTCGCCACTGTAGCTGAACCTGATGGTTGTCTCGAGTCTGGATGTTCTTTATGTCCGTTGTTTGAATGAAAATGAAAATAGGTACAAAAATGTTACACTGTTTCCCACATTAGGTTTCCCTGTGTCGTGGAAAACAGGCTCAGTACAAACGAGTGTTAAGTATCAACCACAAATAGCAATACATGAATATAATGAATGAATGTCTGTAAAGTCTCATGGGATACAGGAATTCTATTTCTGCGGGAGTATATACACACTTTTATATAGTCTTACATCTATATCTAAGAAGGGTGCAGAATTGTATTAGATCCACATTTCACATATGTTTTTGGTCCATGTAATAAGGGGCAAGACTGTTGGCTTTTACCTGGCTAAGTTCTAAAAACCATTCTGCTATTGAGAATGTCTTGACAGAAAATCCACATTACTCGATCTCAAAAATAAACCTAAACCGTGCGTGCGTTGACCAAAAGATTAAACTATATTAATAATATCAACCCTTAATATAAATTGTCCCGCTACTAGGCCTGGCCTTATCTCAGTGCAACAATGGTTAGCCCATAGTCCACCTCACCGGTCCAGTAGAGGTTGAAAGACGCAACACATCTTCGAGAACAATAATGTTCTCAAAATATAAAGAGTAAACCTGCATGTCTGGGAGTTTTCCATAAAACCTCCCAGACATGCAGGTTTACTCACTATGTTTTCCTTCACCGTTAAATCGAGTATTAATTAACTATTTAACACGCACATAATTTCGGAAAGTTAGAGGTGCGTGCTTGGGATCGATTTCGATACCCCTGCATAGTAGAAATACGGTTTCCCAGTAAGTTACTCCTGCTAAGAGATTAAATTGATATGAATTCTTGTCACTTCTAGTGTCTGCTATGTCGAAGACAAAACTTTAACAAGGAGTACACAATTAGGTGTCGCACGAGCGGCGTAGTGTGCTGCACTTGTTTTATCTTTTACTCGACAAGACGCTCAGATTTACTGCTTTGTTATTAGAGATATTGTTTCAAACTAGTGTTCCTTTTTGTAAGTTTTTTAACGTTTTTACGTTTTAACTTTTTATCTTTACGTTTTAATTTTTTAACGTTTTAACTACTGGAAAATGTTTGCTTGAATTTGTAAGTAAAGCAGCTGATGATTTAATTTCGGAGTTGGGTATATAGGACATAATGAGGCAGCTTATTAATGCAGATGTTATATTTATAACACGTTTCAATTAATTTATGTTTAAAAGGTGGCATTGTTTTAATATGTTTATCATAGTGATTAGGAATCACTGTCGCAAGTAATTCATTGCAGAGCCTACACGTACATGGGCGAAAGGAGCTCTGAAAATGACGCGTGCTAGGAAGGAACGCTTCTAAGTAACATGGATGATCTTTGCTAAAGCAACGAGTGGTATGGTGGTAAAAAGGCGATGAAGTTACCAACTGCTCAGTTTCTGAGAGCACATGCTCTTATCATTCTCCACATCACAAATTTTATCATTCAGCTGATTTTGCAAGATTTTATTATCTCGGCCGTTATTCTCGTGATAAATCTTGTTCAATATATAAACGTCATAAATGTTGCACACAAATGAATCACCAGATATCCTACTAGAGTCCACGACACCTGCACAAACACAAACGATAACAATTACTGACCTTACCAATCCATCCAATCAAGTTGGATCCACACATATTATTTCTGTTACAAAGTTTTACCTATTGAGCGGCTGCGATCCACCTGCGGCTACACATAATACGGCTTTTAATAATGTCTGGCATTCGACCAATTAACAGGTTGAAATGCTAAGACGAAGACCATCGAGACTAAGCAGACAAATTATTAATTGGTGACCATTTAGAAAAATGTTTATTGCACTATGAATACGTTATAGCGTTAGTGGTCAATTAGATATTATATACGTCTAAAACTAGTAATACATAAAATTGTATTTGAATATCATCCGCATAGAATTTTTGTGTGTTTTTTAACGGGAGTTGTTCTTGATGGTACAGCTTTTTAGCACGGTCAACCCAAGAGCACACACTTTTGTATCATATTATCAATACAATGTACAATATATGTATATACATACATCAATCAAATATATTATACATAATTACCCAAAAGTGCCTAATATATCTATATTATCTATTTAGCAAGCAATTAATACTCCTTATTAGCGTGACAGTTGGTCTACGGATTACAGTAAATTCTAGGGCCAACAATAATCTATATACTAGTAACCAGTGGACAGCTTGTCGTGGAAAAATAATATTGGTTTGAGAAGACTAAAATCGATCCCAATTTGCATGAAAATTTATTAATGCGCGGCGTGTCTTGAAATGTTTGCAAGTTCTGTGAGCTGGAAGCAAGGGTATCTGTCCGTGCTTGCTTCCGATTTATAGAACTTTTTAAAGATAACTTTATCGACCATATTGCTACTATGACACAAAACAGAACGGGGTACGTGTATAGTCAAAACTATTGTGATATAAAAATAAAATGACTTTTATATTTTCGCGTTTCATGAATAATATCAGAAGACTGTGATCATGAGCAACCATGGTTAACATTTAACCATGGTTAGTGCGACCTCAATACTGAAACAATACCATGAAAAATGCCGAAGTTTCAAGCTGACTGTTGGTACCGTGAAACAAATATATTTCGAAATGTCTCCTGAATTTCGGTACATAACCTCTTGATCGTCCTTAACCCTATCATAAAGAAGAACAATGGAGTAATGTAATTTTGACAGAGAGAATTTCGAAGTAACTTATTTGCAAGTTATTTTCGTTCGGCCCAAAGCAAAGTGCCGGATAGACATTTTCATTGTAGATTACTACTGTTTACTATAATACAAAATCAATGTGGTTTAAACTTTAATGTAAAAGATTTGTCTCTCAGCTACACAACTTCGAATTAACTAAATTAAGTGTTAACCATCTCAAGCATTGTGTTAAATTTAATTGTGTCGAAATAATACTTTAAATAAATCTTTAGTTTTGTGTTTGAAGCTAACGGCCCGTGGCGAATGGGCTCCGTTCGTTCATTGTTTGATTCATATTATTATCATGATTATAAATCTTGTTTTTGTCTGAAGCTTTTTCATTAGCCACGGTAATAAGTGTATTTTAACCGACTTAAAAAAGGAGGAGGTTTTCAATTCGACAGTACGTTTGTTACGCGATTACAACACTAATTTTAAATTGATTTTGATGATTATTTTTTGTTCGATGATTTGGAAACAAATTTAGTCTGAAAGCAGTAACTGAAATGGTTGTATAGTGAGATCGCTGTTTAACAAAAAAAAACAAATATAAAATGAACTGAGTTATCCGTGAGTTCAGAAAATCGATGATGATGATGAACAGATAAACCGTATAACCGTTATTAAAATTTGTATTTACTTTCGAATTTATAATATTGGTATGGATTTAATTAGGGCACTTTCACAAATATTTACCTTGACCTAATCATAATTAGGTAATGTACAATTATGAACTGGTCAAGGTAAATATTTTGTATGAAAAAAGGGCGTATATGTACTAAACTGGCAACATTGATGATATTCGGAAATGTTGGAAATATGTGGCCACATTTCACTGCATTTTAAAGTACCAATATCTTATGTACTCAATGTATTAAGCTTCGTGTGCAATACAGAATTATAATAATTATATGTTTTTAAGGCTTTAAGTAATAATTATCTCAAAAGAACAAACATACGCATTACTTAATTCAAGATGAAGAATATAATGGGAATGAAAGAGCAAGAGCAATATGCCAGAATCGTAGCAAGTATAAATCAGTGATCTCTGCTTGCCCGCCGAGAAATACGCGTGAGTATATATAATATAATTTTCTGCTTACATAAATGTTATACATAGGTCACGGGTCCTCGTAATCATGGCTGCTGAAAATGAACCGAAACGTCGGAGAATTTTAATTCTGAATCCTAACTAATATTGAATTACTGGATACTATTCAATGCAAATGTGAGTTTGATTATTTGTTACGCTTTCACGGCTTAACTACTCGACCAATCATCGTGAAATTTGCATACTTGTTGACAGGGGTACAGAAAAAGGCCATAAGGTACCTTTCATCCAGAAAGAAACGCTGTTACTGTCGGATAGAAATTTATTACCAAAATAAAGATTAACGCATGCGAGGCCGAGAAAAACATCAAGTAGTTTATTAATTGAACTTAAAATAATAAAAGTTTAATAGTAACAGTTTGATACTTTCAAAATTATGTAATAATAGTTTTTTTAATAAACAACGTGATAAATACGTACATTTAAGTAGTTAAATTTCAGTAAGTATATGTATATGTTAGCAGTACCAAAATATGGTTTTTGTAGAGTGAACTTTATAAACGTTCCGACGTTTATAAAGTGCACTCTACAAAAACCATGTTTCATTTTCATCCCAAACAATGAAAATTCATAGACCGAACATACGACACATGCCCTTTGCCAGCAAATTAAAGTGGCTTTGGATATCCTAGTCCGGCAAATTGACAACTGCTGGTGAAGTTTTCGAGTGGCAAATAAATACAAAAAATGCAGAATGGGGCTTGATAGACAGATGATTTAGTAACGGTGAGCCTTGGGATGTATGTATGTAGTACAATCGACCTGGGGCCCAAGTCGGCAATTTTTATAAATTCGTCATTCCGACATGACGTAACTGCAATCCCATTGTCATTTTGCTAAAAGTTCGTAATCTGCTAAATTCATAATGGTCGATCATTGGTCGATCAATGGTCTCGTAATTGGATTGTGGTAGAATGACATGTTGTATTGCCATTATTATAAAACCCGTTAGTCGAAGTAATTTTTGAAAAACTACTACATACATTAACTACTACGAACATTTATTCATGCCAGATTTCGTTTATATATTTTTACATATTATTTATTAGTGTTAAAAGCATATTGATCAAAGGAACTGTCAAAATTTTAGCAGATCATCACATACGTCAGTCATTTATTTGTCATTACGAGATTACTATTCTATGCCATTTTTCCAATGGAGTGTCAGTGGTTGACCATCGGAAAGTCATAATGACGCCATTATATTAGTAGATAACCAAACTTGTCAAAATCAACAATTATGAAATCAATGATAGACCATTCTGACACTATTGTAATAGCAGACTTGGGTCCCTGTAGAAATGTAATATTGTCTGACTTTTAATCGAATGTTATATTGTAATGCCTCGGTGTCGCAGCGGATCTGTATGCGACTGTTGTGCTTGAGATCGCAGATTCGAATCCCAGGTGGGACGAAAAGAAAGTTATTGGGTTTTTATGATCAAAAATTCTCAGTAGCAGCCGGGGTATTGGAAATTGGCGGTGTTATATACACTGGTGCCGTAGACTTTATGTCCTTATCACACCCGTCGTGATTGAATTAAAACGTTTTCGTTAAGGAGTAAAAGCGTAACAAACAAACAAACTAACATTCGCATTTATATAATATAAAGCTAGGATTAAACGTTTAAATTGATAAATTTTCAATCAAGACTACGGCGAGCTAAATTATCCGAGTAATATAACCTAAACTCAAACTTTCGGCCTATTAACCAATATCCTCACCCTTTACTTTGAAACCCTACACATAAATAACCTCCAAGTGTCCCAAACTAAGCTATAGGTATTACAAATCTCGATATTGAATATCGACACCAATATTGGTGACCCAATATTGGTGTCCAATATAACATAACATCGTTAACGACCAAATATCGCCGAATCTAAACCAACTTAAGTGATTTTCAATTTAACTAATAATCACTGTGACTCTGTAGCTTATGTTAACTGCTACGCTTGTGGCTGATCGTGGGTTTGATACTCGATTTGGTCTTGTTACTATGTTTTTACTATAAGTTCGCCTTCTTAAAATCTACCAGACATAATGTATTTCTAATTTATAGAGGCATAAAGTACTTACTTTTATGACTAAGTAAGTACTCATATATGGCTTATCTTATCTTATCTTATGTGGGGGCCAGTCAGTGCAGACCGGCGACACTTCGACCCAGTAGGATCTTTTGCGTTGATACTGTCCCAATAACGACTGCCATAGATGTTCATGGCAGCCGGGACCGAGGGCTTAACGTGCTCTCCGAGGCACGGAGGAGGCGATAATTGTCAATCAATACGCACATAATTTCGAAAAGTCATATAACTTCCGAAAGTCAGAGGTGCGAGACGTGGGTTCGAACCCGAGACCCTCTGCATTGCAGTTTGTTGGTCTCCCCACTGAGCTATCGCTGCTCATATATGGCTTACTGGTAGTCAAAATACATGGAGAGACATATATATGGATAATAATTTCTTTTTGTAATCTCTATTTGTTCAAAGGCATAAACTGAATGATTTTATAATGGTTTTCTATTTACCAAATAAAATAAGTAAACAAATTTAGCACAAGTATATCGCACTCTTAATAAAACAACGATTTAACTCGAAATTTGAAAGTAAGGCAATTTGAACTCTAATTGTATATGTTAAATTCTAATATTATATTTGTGTTAAATCATTGCCATAGAGATCAAATTTGTTTAATCCATAATACTGAGATAAGTCTCTCATTCTACGAAATGTAGATATTTGTTATTTTTATCTTGTTATTTTTCTATCTACCAGATACAATTCAAAAAGGATTAATTAGGTTTTCAAACTATCCATTGTTGACATAAAATTCGAAATGAGAAGCGAGAATCTTGTAATCGTATTAACGCTTGAAACGAGCACCTTAAATCTATATGGGAATATCATCGCTTAAAAGGCAATACGTTTCCAGTACTAGTAAACTTAGTAACTTAAACTAGTATTCAAGATAAATAATCGACCAGTAACAATTTTATTATCACTTTCTGAATCAAAGTTTGTTTTTACAAATAGATTTTTCGCATTCTTAGGGCCTTTTCTTTATAACGAACAGCTATATGTGACCTAAGTTATGTAAGATCTAAGCGGATAGTCTGTCGGTACCTATAAACTTTTAATTATGAGGATACTGAAGATTTGTTGATTGTTGTTAAATAAGCAATAACAAGTTCCATTATAATAATTACAATCTTGAACTATTTTAGCATATATTTATACATATAATAACTAGGGTTAATTGTATTTAGCTTAGTTACTTGTAGCATATTGTAAGTGCCCTTATCGCCTGTGGTACAGGTTTACCTTAGTACAGGTACCCATATTATATTACCTATATTAAGTATTTTATAGACTGTATTCATGTTTTACCATTGTAATCAATAAGTAAATAATAATTATTATTATTATATGAATAAATAACGTCATTATATAATACCAATGTCAATGTCAAATACATCTTAATTTATTATAAACCCTTTGTCAGAGCTAGGCAGTTGCCGAGACCATAACAAGAGCAATATATTAATGAATAGAAAATGTTATAACTAAC
Organism: Catocala fraxini; assembly: GCA_930367265.1. NCBI lineage: Eukaryota > Metazoa > Arthropoda > Insecta > Lepidoptera > Erebidae > Catocala > Catocala fraxini. Next base: position 12,463,923 of record OV884046.1, read on the forward strand.
ACATCAGCCTGAATTTCTGTCGATGACATTTGTATACAGACCCTACTGAGAGTTGGGTCAAATATTAACTTATCTATTACTTGCTTTACGTATGGGTAAAAGAGGAAGAGATTGCGGATTATTAGGAGGCAATGACGTCATTTACATAATAATAACATCCTCCAGGCCGAATTTGGGTCTCGGCGGCCAATCTTAACGGATCAATCTGGCCATCTGCACAAGAGATATTATAGTGCCTAAGTACGTACGCAAACACAGGTGCACTCCCTGTTCCATAACGGAACAAGGCGTGCACTTGTGTTTGTGTCTCATGATCTGATGGGACGGTAATCTGACACGACGGGAGAAAGATGACCCGCTGGCTTTACGTATTTTCCAAGGCCCGGGGTTGTCTAAAACTGCCAACTTCAGGTTGCTATTGATATTTTTAACAGAAAATCCCAATAACTTTGTCTTGGCCCGACCCGGGATTCGAACCCGAGAATAATCGCATTCACTACCACTGCGTCACGGAGATTTACATAGATAGCACCCAAGGTATATTTTTAACGAAGTGAGAGAAGACTTGGTAGGCTATAGTAACATCAGACTTAATATACAAGCTACATAATACGTAAAATGATTATATCAGCTCTGTTTAGGAATAGGCCCAACGCTGGGCACGGAGCTCTGTATAGGAGGGTTAGACATAGTCAAGGTCAAACAACAGTCACAGCAACACCAACATGTTTTCTCTATAAGGTTCTAGACTAGACAATGGATAAACATACATATATACTTTATTTTTTTGTAAATACCTACATATTATACATAGAAACACCCAGACCAAGACAAACATCCATGTTCATGCACACAAATGTTTGACTTGTGCGAGAATCGAACCCGCGACCTCAGGCGTGGCAGTCGGTTACACTAACCACTACGCCATTTTTTTATTCGTTATCACCGATGGTTATTCGAATACAGTGACGAAATTTGGGTGTTAACACCACTGCCTACCCTTTCGGGGATATAGCCGCGATACTATGTTATAATCGCTGCCCCTCCCACCTCAAACCAACACAACGGGCATGCGTATGTGAGCGTGTCTACGCACGGCAGTGTGCGGCCAAATTGCTCGGAAGTTCTCGCGAACTCCAAACCACACAAAGCTTAATGGATTACACGTCTTGTTTTACTTGACGACTGCTAGCTTTGTGCTGTGCATGTACATGCTCTAGACTCTAGGGACTTCTTTTTGTTATTGTATATATGTATATGTGTTTATATAATATACTGTGTTTACGCATACCATTAAGAATAAGCAGAGAACGATATCCGTATTTCGTTGGCCATGTTTTTAAGTGGAGAAGACGTAGCAGTTGTAAATGTGACTACTGTGCTTAAGGTCTCGGGTTCAAATCCCGGATCAGCTAACAAAAGGTTATTAAAAACAAAGGGATAATAGAGCGTTAAGATTATCTATTAGGAAGTAGCAGCACGGAGTTCGGCAAAGATTCCGAACTCTGATTAAGGAGCGTTTTTAAATGTGACTGTCTGTCACTTTTTGCGATATACCTACTGGATAATGTATAATAATGTCCTCCAGACCGAATTTCAGTCACGGCGGCCAGTCTTAACGGAGACTGGCCATCTGTGCAGGTGATATTATAGTGTACAAGTGTGTGTGCAAACACAAGTGCACTCTCTGTTCCCTAACTCTCGTAATCCGATAGGACGATAATCCGACATGACCGGAGAGGGATCGGACGCAGGACCAACGGACTTTACGTGCTTTCCGAGGCACGGGGTGTCTAACACCGCCATCTTCCTAACTCCGGGCTGCGATTAAGATTTCTTAACAGAAAAAAGCCAATTACTTTTTGTTTGCCCAACCCGGGATTCGAACCCAAGACCTCATTCACAGCAGTCGCATTCACTACCGCTGCGCCATGGAGGCAGATAATGTCTACCGCATATACCCACGTATCTATGTAAGCACGCATGTTAGTAATTACTTACTTACTATTATACTATTGTTATTTGAAATTTGTTACTGGGATCTCAAGCAAACTTAAGATTTGCTCTTAAATATGCTGTTTTTGGAATAGGATCAAAAATGTTGTCCATTCTAATAAATAAATACATTGTTTGGATTACATTTTCATCACACTTTCATTTATGACCCTTGCTAAAATTTTAAGGCATTAAAATTGTATATTTAATAAAACATAGAAATAGATTATTCTATTCTTATATTTGTGACCTTTACCTTATCTTTCACCTCTTAGCCTTATTCAAATAATATTTAATTGCAGTCTTTCTAAAGCTTTGTATAATATGCAAATTTGAGTAACATTTCATTCTAAATCAATAATTTTTTATACCATCTACAATCGAATTGATTACTGAATTACAAAACAACGGTACGAAAATGTCATTAGCGAAAACACAAAAAAAATTAAAACCATTCTAGAACCTAACAAAGAAGATTTGCAAGTAAAAATATCTCAAACACCCTATAAAGTAATTAAAACAAAATTAAAAGCATTATACGAAACAGCGTTAACGCATTTACCGCTAAGATTTAATCTACGTCTTAAGTATTACTAAGCCAATTACTATGCAAAGGCATTCGTAAAAAGAAAGTCACTTCTCCCTAATGCAAACTCTAGCAAACTTTGGTATAAAAGCGGATGCAACTTCAATATGAAATTTAAATGAGACCGGTTCAGGTAGGTACCTAATTCTCTTGCAACATCTACCCGTAACTTCATTCAAATTCCCCACGTAGTTGGAATTAATTCTTGTCTGAATTATGTATTTTTAAAATGGTCGGATTCTATTTGAATAGTAAAGCAATGTCTGTTTACAGCTGTGGAGTGATTGCTGTTAAATTATTCTTTATTTCGCTAGCATTTCTTTTCTTTTACAAATTTGTATCATATATTAAAACTTATTATCAAAACTTTTGAATTATTGACAGTCCGAAAATAAAATAAATTCTAAATTGTTTTACGTTACCCAAGTAGACGTGTCATAAACTCTGTCAATTATAAGTTACTCTTTGAGTTGTTTGAATAAATTATTTAAACTTTATTTATTTACAAATAGCTCTGATCATCGAAATAAATAATATGTATGTAGCGTCAAAGAACTTTGGGGGAATAGATCTGACTACCAATAGAAACGAACTACATTCAAAGTCAAGTCAAAGTCAAAAATCTTTATTGCCATAAAAATGTGCAAACAATTCTTGGACACGTCAATTGACTATTATGATCAATAAAAAAAAAATTTGAGATAATAAAAATTTTACATGAAAAAAGCCTGTTCGAGGAGTAGAGCTTTCATGAGAAGAAGCATGAAACTCATGGCCACTCTTTTCAATCGCCAAATGTTTACATCAATACAATTCAATGTTATATTATTTTCCTTATATGAGCTGCTGTGTGTAGTTGTTACAGTTATTTATTTCAATAAGATTTAAAAAGTAAAAATGTTTAAATCTGAGATACATATTAATAACAAATGAAATAATAGTCACAGCAGCGCATATTACTATGCCTATATCTAGTATTATAGGATTAGTAATGTAATTCGTTTCTGAAATCATTTAGATCTCTTTTTGTGCTTCTGCGCGTTAGTAATTTTGTCTAGTGGTAAGAATTACACCAAATATTTGATAACTGCTGTAAATGTGTTTAATGTGACCTCGATGTTGTCAATGCTTGGTGTGCTGTAGGTTCGATTGCCACATTGGGCAAATAATTGTATTCTCTGTTTCTATGTTAAGAAACTCCCCTGCGGTATAGGCATAAGCCCACAATGAGTTAGTAAACCCAGTAATAAGGTGAAGTAAGGAACTGTTAACTTGTTGTCTCTGCCTGTACCATAAACAAATATATATATGTTTACATATGTATATGTTATACGTATTCAAAGAAAATATATTGCACCAACATTGCATAATTAAAATATGTGATAATAAATTAAGTTAACTCTAGATTAAAGTAAGAATAATTAATCCAAAATAATCTAGTTGTAATAGCTACTATGCTACTGAATGTAAATTTAAATTATTATTACAATATTTTGCTTTGCATGCCACAAGACATATAAGAAAGCAAAGAAGCAGCGATAGCTCAGTGGGGAGACCAACAGACTGCAATGCAGAGGGTCTCGGGTTCGAACCCACGTCTCGCTCCTGTGACTTTCGGAAGTTATATGACTTTTCGAAATTATGTGTGTATTGATTGACAATTATCGCCTGCTCCGTGCCTCGGAGAGCACGTTAAGCCGTCGGTCCCGGCTGCCATGAACATCTATGGCAGTCGTTATTGGGAAAGTCAGTACCCTCTAATATCCTGACACTGGTCTAGCCTAAGGGTATCGTTAGCCTTCGGGTTGCGGAGGTCAGGTGGCAGCCACTCTGTGTAAAAACTGATATCCAGTCAAATCCGGTTAGACTAGAAAAGCCGACCCCAAGTGACTTGGGAGTAATAAAGGCTAAGGGAGAAGAAGATGCCACAAGACATATGGTGACACTATATCTAATGATTAGAACATAATTGTATAATATCCATATCCGCAATAAACGATTTTGAGTTTGAGTTTAACCTACAAAAAATTAAACAAAAAGAACCTTGAACATAAGGTCCACAAAATGAGAAAACAAACTCAATTTGAAAAACAAACAGTATCTCACAAACAAGCACACTGCAATACTAATAAGAACAACTGCACAAATACAAAAACTAACAAACAGGGTTCAATTTGTAAGTATGACCTAAACACAAACATAGTATGCGAACTTGCAAAGTTGGGTCCCATAGCAACAACAACAAATTGCGACGCTCTGAACGTTTATTCAAGAACTTTGCACGTATGGTGCAGTTAAAATGTACAGTATTGTTCTGATGACTTTGTAATAACTAACTGCTCTTTTGAATTCGGTTATTAGGTAATTAAGTGTATGCTGTCGCATTTGAGCGATGTCGAAAGCAGTATGATAATTCTAAGGAGAAATAATTTCAAAGATAATTTTATAAAAATAAAGGCGTAATCTTTATTTACATAAAAATATGTTAGCACTTCTTGAATACGTCAATTAACGTAAATAATTTTTATAGATAAATAAATGTAGTATTCATAAAAGATTTTCGAGAAATTAAGGTTTTATGAGAAGAAACAGGAATGTAAATAAATGGTTACCCTTTTCAATCTCCAATTTGTTTATAATATGATAATTGACAACACAAATCAATTTCTTTACCTACTTTTCTTATAAGGGCTAATATGTATCAAACCAGTAATTTACTAGTTTACAGAATTTTGGAATGTGTATCTTCAAAATAGAAGGTCTGTATGTTACTTATTATGCTATGCTTCCTATGCATTATGTATAGAATGTGTTACATGTACACTTATATCATTCAGTGTTTGCTATATAAATATTTTATGTATGGCATACAATTATACGTGTAAGCACACGTGTAATTATATGACATACATAAATTAAGTATATAGCAAACATTGAATAATATATAAGTTCATAAACGGTGGTGTAAAAGTTTCAAAGCAGCAATTGTTTGCTGGATCAAGCTATGTCGAGCTTGACGCCTTTATCCACGACTTCAAATTCATAGCATTTATCGGTAATTCTGTAGCGAACAAGTTGCCATTAAATATTGTTGGAATGTCAGGTAACATAGCTGTAATATTTGAAAATGCTATTTTGGCTATCTAAAATCTAAACACAAAACGATTCAGAAGCTATTAGAATTGTCCAAAGATATTTTTAATTATGCATTTCTATAATAAGTAGAGTTTTCTCAATTGATGATTTGACCCGCCGGATGATAAGTGGTTACCGTTGCCTATAGATATACGCCATACAAGATTTCCTTCGCGCGTTAATACGAATCTCGCACAATAGATATTCACTGTGCCACTAGCGTAGGAAATAAAGATCATAATCCCCGTCACCTGCCTACAGCACAACGCCTTTTTCAGAAGCTTGAAGATTCTACCAACACCATCCATCCGTAAGAATACAATACAATGTTTTATGGTTGCGATCTTCTGTTAAATGGACATATATTTCCAGTTCGCCTTCTCCAAAATTTATCGGAAACATATACAACATTATGTCTCCAACTTTTTACAAATTTTGCTAAAAGCCTTTTAAGTGAGATATATAGAACATATTAAGCTACCAGCTTCAACATTAAACAATAGTAAATGCTAGACCACTTCTTAAATCACGAACAAACACCCACATAAATTCGACGTATAAATTCAGAATTTCGAACAATAAAGAATACAAATTCTTAATACTATGATAAAATAACGGAGTGCTATAGAAAATGAGCGAAGTGGTGGACCATTAAGGTGTCGTCCATGGCACGCGAGACGTAGCTTAGCTAGTGATGGCAAAGAGTGTCGATAAAATGGAATCGAGTTAAATATTTCTTTCAAAGAATTATCTCGGACTTTTATCTAGAACAATCAGGTCACGACTGTAGGCATTAGCACGTTCGATAGTTTGTCTTAGTTGTTTATCAGTTACTAACTTCTGGGCGTAACTTCATCCACGGAGCCTGCAGTTCGCCTACTATATTATTTACGTGGTTCATTTTATGCTTTGTATCTCTAGCTCTTCTAAACGGAATTAGATGAAGCATTGGTATGAAGCAAACAATTTATATGAAACCAAATTACTATATCCACATCACTGTATCCACATCCAAATCCTTAATGGTTATTATGTGGTGCCAGAATAAACTCAGGCTCTTTCTCACTAGTTCTTATATAATCGGTATTTTTTTCCATGCACAGACAAACAAAATACTAAAAACCATATTTTGATTTCAGAGCTCTATGGTTATACATGTATATATAGACTAAAATTAATTACATCCTCATTATACCTAAATAATAGTGGATGTAAGAAAAATCGATGTGATGTAAAAAAGAGGATGTCCATTTTTCTTTTTAAGAAAATAACTTCAGCATGCGGTATGTTGACTGTTTTACCAGGGCCTTTACAAACAATAAAAAAGTACGGCCAAATCCGGAACAATTATTAATGAATACCTAGTGCTTTTATTATTTGGAATGGTATCCACCAAGTTTGGTACCATTGCCAGAGTGGTGAGGTAAGTATATTATTCATAGGAACTAAATAAATATGAGGAAGACACTATATCAATCTTAGCGTTCTCGCGTTTTTCTCCGTAGCTACATCGACAGCATCGCCTCTCTACATACTTCTATGCAGTCGACCGTAGGACAATGGTTCTAGTTGGGTTAGACGCAAATTGGTAAGTGGCCTCAAGACCAAGCGAAATAGAAGCTATACAACATGGCAATATCAGTGACACTGATCACTTGAAATGGTTCACAATACATGTTGTTATTATATAAAGTGGAATGTTCCCTGAAGTAACCTTTGGACAGGCAAGCAGAGGTCTCGAATTCGATCCAAACCTCTGATGTTTCAACGTACGCACCTATTCTTCAGTCACTTGTCGCTCGCTTTAACGGTGATGGAAAAACAAAAATATCGTGAGGAAACTTGCATATCTGAGACTTCTCGATGAAGTTTCCAAAGATATGTTATGTCTTGCTAAACGCATTAGACTGCGTGGTGGACTATGGCCTGGCTCTTTCTACACTAAGAAGGCACCCATATCTAGTTATTGACAGTTTATGCGCGTGTCTTGAATTATATATCAGGTTTGAGCAAATGTACAGTATCTATAGTACTACCGACATAAACCCACTTTTAATCAGCCTAACTGAACAAATAAATAGGGAAGGCAATATTGAAGCCTACTTGCAACCCAAATTACTATTTACTTTAAGTTTAATTAGAGGGTATTTATTCTCTAATTGTAGGTCGTATAATAGTAACGTCTTTTTGCAATACAGGTGATTCTGTTATGTGATATTGGTTTCTCGAGCTGTCGATAGGTATCGCACACCCTGCCCCATACGCGTTATTGACGTAGTTTTCTATCCCGAACAAAATTTTGATTTCGTCTAAGGTACAAAAAATAAATTGTTGGTACCACAATTCATTATTTGTTTATTTTTCTTTCAAAAGTCTTAGCGAACCAGTCATAACAAAATACAAATCTCACTTTCTTTGAGGCTGTAAAAAGTTAGATAAAGAATAAACAACTGACCTAAATAATTTAATTCTAAAACGTGACCCATGAATAAGAAACATAAACTTTAACATCGTCTAAAACTTGAAAGCAAATATTTTCTTCTTTTGTGGGCTACTTGAACACAAATCTTCGTTTAAAATTTTAAATTTGCTTCCTCTCTATAAAGTGACACAAGGACCTTATACACAATTTTACACATACAATGACTCACGCCTTATCATCCTTAAAAAGGCAGAGACGTAATAAAGCCTCGTTTCGCCAACTGTTTTGGAGAACCTCGCAATAGGTAGTAAACCAATTGTGTCTCACTCCGAGCTGCTAGTGAGAATATCCTAACAACATTTATTATAAATACCCCGACCTTACGATTAACCTCCATAAAACCACGGTATTAACGGAGCAGTCTTTGAGTCAAAGCACTCATGTATACAACAGAATCATAGTCGTCGTGCAGTTCTACACACAGTTACACAGTCGTTGTTCTATTGTGGGTACACGTTACAAAAATCCGTAATCAACAAAAATATATACCAAGTCTTGCTGGCTGGGTTGGAGCTTCAATGTCTGCAAAGTCTACGGCGAATATGAGTGGTCATTGCACTACTGACGTGAACGAATTCCTAAACAAGCACTCTAGTTTAGCTACTACAATACTACTAATTTATATCACATATAGCAAGAAACGTTTTTTGAATTTCGCGATGTGTACACATACTTAATATAATACTATCTAACGAGTCTTTAGCGTTTAATAGGTAATAGATACCTATTGATTGCCCGACGTTTCGACCTACTTCCATCGATCATGGTCACGGGTGACTGGTGTGAGCTCAGCGGTGCGTGCGTGCTTTCGTGAAGTGCGGAATTCGGCAACTACGCTCACCTGGTCAATATTATTTATATTTGTATTTGCACTTTTAAATACTTCATCGTGAGTAAGACCCTTTACCTATTACTATATCAAGTACAAATAGCAAGTATATATATATATACTATTGTATATATATACTGCTTATTGATTGACAATTATCGCCTGCTCCGTGCCTCGGAGAGCACGTTAAGCCGTCGGTCCCGGTTGCCATGAACATCTATGGCAGTCGTTATTGGGAAAGTCAGTACCTCTAATATCCTGACACTGGTCTAGCCTTAGGGTATCGTTAGGCTTCGGGTTGCGGAGGTCAGGTGGCAGCCACTCCGTGTAAAAACTGATATCCAGTCAAATCCGGTTAGACTAGAAAAGCCGACCCCAAGTGACTTGGGAATAATAAAGGCTAAGGGAGAAGGATTGTATATATATACTGCACGGATGAAATAGTAGTTTAAGTGGACGCCTCGCTACTGCCATTGCGCCGAAGTGCTGTGGGTTCGAATCCTACATGGGACAAAACTTTGTGTGATCCACAAATGGTTGTTTCGAGTCCGGGTGCTTTTTGCGTCCGTTGTTTGAATGTTTGTAAAGTCCCCTACGACACAAGAATTAGTCCTAGTGCAGGAGTTGTCTGAAAAATAAAAGGAAAAATATAAATATATATTTAAAAGCAACATAACTTCTCGAAGGTAGGTATAAAAACAAATCAGCTGTTTTAGCTGTAAGATATTCTAAGGCTTTCGGATTAATTTTGTAAATGAGACCCATCTTCCGGCCCTTCATGAATATGCAAACATTTTTGTTATACCTTCTTCGCTTATAGCCAGTTTGGGTGCCAAGGACGACGTTTGCACAATTAAATTTTGTTGATACACAAATAAGCTTTAGCGTGTGTTTGTTTGCTATCTGAAGTTATAAGCACTTAAGTATATTTAGATGGCAATATAGGCAGTTGGTTTAAGTAGAAACGTTTAGAGACATATTGTCGCACTCAGAGGCATTTAATAATTACTTAAGGAGATCCTTAGTAAAGGTTTACTTTTTGGTTTAATATTTTTTTTACGTGGTGAATGCTTTGGCGCTTACCCCTCCGCGGGGGCGGGCGGAGGGGTTATGTCGTACTCACCGGGGTAAAAGAAAGATAATAATAATAATAATAATAATATTCTATCACATACACACAACACCATCTAGCTCAAACTAAGTAGAGCTTGTACTATGGGTACTAGACAATGGATAAACATACATATATACTTTTTGTTTTTGTAAATATATACATATTATACATAGAAACACCCAGACCAAGACAAACATCCATGTTCATGCACACAAATGTTTGACTTGTGCGGGAATCGAACCCACGACCTCAGGCGTGGCAGTAGGTTACACTAACCACTACGCCATCGAGTCGTCAATGTGAAATGATAATGATCTCTTGCCGACCTATGCGACACAGGAACTGGCCAAAACAACCATGACCAGTCATTACCTGTGTCAGCCGGAAGGTGAGGGCGCCAAACCGCCTCTCCAGCCACTCCTCAAAAACGGGTCTTACCGCCACAATTGTGGTGTGCCCGAGTAAAGGTTTACTATGTGAATTCTTTATAACTCTTATTTATTTTTCTTAATCGCTAAATGTCTCCGAGAGCAACAGTTAATAATTTATTAAATATGTGTTTATATTTGTTTCGCTATCTTTGATTCATTGTGCTAATATGTCACTAAAATAAAGGTGTTATAAGTTTCATGCTTTAATTTATAACTATACGTTTCTTAAAATAAAAATGTTTTAATTGCTTAAGAGTATATCTTATGAGCTTATAATATCAGCTATAGCTTAGCAGGAGCAACGCTCTGCTACTACAACTCCCCAGCAACTACCTCGCAAGCCTCAAGTTCGATCCCAAACCGCAGACTTTTTTAATTTATATGCTTACCGAATAGTAATTTATCGCTTGCCTTAAGGTGAAGGAAATCATCCTGGGAAAACCCATGTCTAAGAGTTCTCCATAACGTTTACCAAAATGTGTCAAGTGTTAAAGAAAGATGATACAAAAATCATGGATAGGTACAAGAGTTTTAGAGCGATAAAAGTACATCTAATTTACGCGAAACGTAATAAAATATTTATTCCATAACAACATCTAAAGCTATAAAACACAGAATGCTAAGATAAATAGTGCTAGACGCCATGTTTTGGAAAAGAATAGGAATTCCATTAAAATGTCTCTGCCACTATTCTCTGTTATCTTTTTCTATTTGAACAGCTAGTGATGTGATCGGTGAATTTATTGCGAAGGAAAGGGTTATCGATGCCCCGATAATTTATGCATTACTGCCAGTGTTAGTACTATATTCGAGTTACAAAGTAAAATGAGGATAAAATAAAAAACGTGTTCATTGTTAAAAATAAATGGAGAGTAACTATTATTGCAAAAAAAATCGGTTGTGTTAATTTTACTTGAACTGAACTGTGTTTGTAATAAGTTCTTTAGAAATAACTAAAATAGTAATGAGTATTAGAAATTAGGCCATAATTATAGCTTTTGGGTGAATGGTACTGCAATTAGCAATACAATAAGCTGCTTCTAAATTAGTTATTAAAATGTATTCGAGCTATATAGACAGTTATGATGGCAAAGCGTGACAAGTTAGGAGATAGGGGCAATATTAAGCTATATCAAAAAAGTATTTATGTTTGCAGATGCCGCGTATTATAACAGTATGTAAATTTATCTCGTCTTAACAGAACGATGTATTCTAAGTTTATATTATTGGCGTTCAGAAGTCATACCTGCTCACGACAATGAAATGAATTTTGTTACATAATACGTTGTTGACCAAGTGACATAAGTGTAAATGGATTACAAACTATGCTATCAATTGAACTTGTAAGTAGTTATAAAATCTTTAACTAGTATAAGCGGCTCGCGTAAGGTCAACCTAATGGTAGAAATCACATAGTATACCGTTTATTAAAGGTATATTGATTACATTTTTCACTGATAACATTTAATTTCTTACTTCTCAAACTATTACGATAGCATGAAATTCATCTCATCGAAAATTTTTGCTTGAACATTTTGAAGCAATGCCCGATCTACTTTACATAACTCAACAAAGAACTGAAATCGTAAACATTTTCTTGCTTTAAGAATTTTCGACATCAACTTCTGCATCACTAAAAAACTTGCCCGGGACAAGTTGAAGTTGTCTTAAACTTTGTCCGATATCTTGTAGCGCATTGAAAGGTGTTCCTGGATGCTTTTTAAAGTACAAAAAGTTCAAGGCGACTTTATTTTACTGGACTTTGAAGAACAGGTCCTAAAGAAGATGAATCTGTTAGGAGCATCAAAGAGACCTGAGAAACTAATCTAAATGTATTTTTGTGAGATTTGCAGCCACCTGCCTATAGTGTAGTTTAGAAAATATAACATTCTTGCTTATTTTTGCGGCTTCGCTCAAACATAGCCCTTTTCTGGATAAAAGGTACCCTATGTCCTTTTCTGTAACTGTCAGGGTCACGTATATGCGAAATATCGTGATGGTCGATGGTAGTTAAATGCAAATTTAAATATAATTTTTATTTCCATTATTAAACATTAATAAAAAATCTAGTAGATACTAATATTAAAATATTACGTAAAACAAAAGAATGTACTTATTCATTTTTATAGAAAGCATAAATGACATTACAGCTTGATCACTCTTACGTATTCACAAAAAAATGTCTTTGAATATTGTTTTTCTCTATGAACATTACCTTAGAAACCATAAAAATAAAATTAAATAATTACTTACTGTATTTTGTGGATATGAAGTTTGGTTGAATGTATTAACATTCAGACGATATTAGGAATATTATATTAAGCTTTATGCAGCGAAAATACCATAATTAATACAAGATGGAAATAATCTGATATGTGTTGCCAGACAAGAACATGTTGTATTATATTTAAACATATTTAAATAAAGTATAGCATGACAAAAGTTCTACTACTTCTCAACTGTCTTTCAAACTTGTTTAATTATAGGTTAACTTAAAGCTTAATATATATTAAAAATTATGAGACATGAAACTTATAATCATGGATCACCATTAGTTTCAATATTTCGTACATTTTTATGCATTATCAATGTTTCATGGCCTAATATTTCCGTGCTAGCTTAGTGGTAAACCACTGGACTACCACGCACAGTTCTCGAATTCGATCCTAAGGCACTCACCTCTGACTTTGACATCCCCTGGGTTGTGAGGTTGGTAAGATACCAACCATACAACCCAGGGCATGTTAACTTATGGAGAACTTTTGAATGTATAAAAGAGGCAATTGATATGTATTGCCAAAATATAAAAAAGGAAACACTTCAAAGTGATTTCATTCCTAAACCATAATCAGCGGGTCTACCGTGAAAATGTTTTTATGCAATGACGTGCCGAAACGAATTACGAACGAAATAATAAGCATATACCTACCATGAAAACACTTCGGATTTTTTAGGACGTACAAATGTCATACGACGATATTCGTGACGAATGTCGGCGCGAATGATGTTTCATGGTAAGAATAAGCACGAACGAACGTACGCAATTGCGTATAACGCGTTTCACGGTAGACCCCCTGAGCTTCGTTCATTGCTCACTTCGTTCCTGACACCGCTTGACCCAAGACCCACGTACCTAGAAATACGTTTACATTTTTTATACTTTAAAGGCACTTCGTATAAATGGAAGGAGGCTTTCAGTGATACTTTTTGTATATTTCCCTCAGTTTAGGTTCGATGACCTAGTATTACATTATACACAGCCGCAATATGATATTCTTATTCTTTGTTTGAAGGCTTTGGCAAGGACGTATGAAGCTATTGCTATAGGTATTACGCTTATAAGATGAACTGTTAATAGCAATATAGTGTTATTACTTATTACTAAAAGCCGATTGCTATGGGAAAACTAACGTTATTAGAATGGACATAGGCTTTAAATTGCAATGTTTTTTTTAGATAGAACCAAAATGAAACACGATAAAAAGTGCGTATTCTTATAGCAAATTTGTAGGTACTTAATGTACGTAATTCATATTCAATATTTTGTATATTCTTTTTATTTTTAACTATGGTTCTTTATTATGTTTACCAGATACTTTAGTGCGAGTTATTGTAAGAAAATATATTAGACATAAGTTTAACATATTGTGCCTATTTTCAACAAGCTATCAAAAGACATGAAAAAGCATCAAGCATTAAAATATAAGTACTTTCTTATTTATAGCATCAGCGTCACGCAGAGGTCTTGAGTTCAATCCCAGGGCACGCACTCATGACTTTGTAAGTGCGTATTTAATAATTCATGATTGCTCGCTTTAACGGTCAACGAAAATATCGTGAGAAAACTTGCATGTCTCAGAGTTCTTAATAATGTTGTCGAAGATATAATAATAATAATAATAATGTCCTCCAGACCAAATTTCAGTCACGGCGGCTAATCTAGCAAGACTGGCCACCTGCGCAGGAGATATTATAGAGCACAAGCGTGTGCGCAAATACAAGTGAAAAGAAAAGAAGAAGAAAAGAAAATACGTTTATTTGCAACAGTACACTTACAAATATGGTTAGCAAAAAGTAAAGTAAAAAGGAACAATAACATTACTGCAGCAAATAGGTCGCAACTCAGCAAGATGCTAGTTGTAAACAACTAGCGCTGGTCTTCCGTTGCGACTCTGTTTATAATAATAATATATAATACATAATATATATAATACTAATAAAATGATTATGATATATATATAATACTAATAAAATGATATTACATATAATATTTATGTTTAAATTAAACTAATTTTATTTGACAAAAGCTATAATAAATAACTGATGTGTGAATCCGAACGCATCCCCATGTGTCAAGACTGACAGTGAAAACGACAAATAACTGCGCTAACGCAATAAATTTTGTTTTTGCTATGAAGAAGAAGATTATGATATACAAAAATTATAACTAATGGCACCATACAGGTAAGAAAAGTTCCGCTCATTGTAATGATGATTTTTGTTGGAATAGCAGAATTTCTTTAAATTTACTTTGGAATGTACGTAACAACTCTCTATTCCCTTATTCTCATGATCCGATGGGACGGTAATCCGACACGACCGGAGAAAGATCAGGTGCAGGACCAACGTCTTTACGTACTTTCCGAGGCACGGGGACATCTAACACCGCCAACTTCCTAACTCCGGGCTGCTATTGAGATTTTTTAACAGAATATCGCAAAAACCTTCTGTTGGCCCGACCGGCGATTTGAACCCGAGAATGTGTCTATTTAGTCTGCCAACCAGTACAAGGCCAGTGTGGTGAACTGTGGTCTGTGGTCTCACACTGAGAAGACTGGCCCGTGTCTAGTAGTTAGTCAATTTATATACAAGGCTGATATTATTACATATACTAACTTGTATTAAGCTGGATATTTCACAATTATTGCGCTGGTTTATTTAGAACAACACTAATTAATAGAATGATGGTAGCTAATATCCTTTGTTGTTAATTAGGAGTATCGTAAATAGCCGGCTGCTAATTAATCTGTAATATTGCACTTCCGAAGCAAGTGATGTGTGTATCAACATAATGCCTAAGGTATAAGGCCTCGTCCTACCCTGAAAATATCTATCCGAAACTTCGGCCCGAACGAAACAAACTTATATAGCGGTTGCCTCGGATTGCTTCCTTTCAAAGTTACATTACTTTACTTTATTGTTAGGCGAGTCCTAACAATAAAGTAATGTAATTTTTCATAAAAGGACTAGTTTTTTCATAAACAAGTACAATCAAGAGGATCTAAGCAGGGATAGCCTAATGGGAGACCATTGGATTGCCACGCAGAGGTCTTGTGTTCGATCCCAAAGCACGCCTACTCACCTCTGATTTTTCGAAGTGGCTTGCGTATTAAATATATCTAATTATTACTCTTGTCAACGATGAAGGGAAACATATTTAGGAAACCAGCATTTCTGAGAGTGATGATATGTGAAGTCTAATTACCCGCACTGGGCCAGCGTGGTAGAATATAGTCTACCAGCTTCTTCTCACTGTGAGGCCATAGTCTAAGCCTTTTCACACTGAGAAGAGGCATGTACCCAGCAGTGGGACAGTTTATTTACTGAGCTAATATTGTGAGAGGCTACATACCGAAATTCGGGATAAATTTCGGAATGAATGGAACAGTCGGCCCGAAACTTCGGTATTTACCTTTCATGGTAGGCTCATGTCGGCTCACAGACATTGAATGATTTTACAATGGGGCAAGGTGTATTGTTTGTTAGACATAATGCTAACACGGTATGGTTAATGATAATGGGCGATTATATGCATTCCGTGGCATTGAAGTGGGTTCGATTTCAAGGTTGTTAAACAATGTAAAAATTGAATTCTGATCTGCACGTCAATTGCAAGTGTATATGCAATGAATTGGATTTGAGCGAGTATACAAAATGTTGAAGTAGATTGTAAAGTTACGAACATAAATTTTTTGTTCTTGCCTTGTTAGATTGCTTTATTTACTCGCACTAAAAGATTTTTAACTTTATCTACAATTAATTTTGCTATTTCTAACCTAATCTACTTTCTTAACGTGAATATAACTATGTAGGAAGATTAAACCATGTTTTTTAAAATAAATGATGTTATTTAACGAATGTCTTAACAATTGTAATATAAAAAATATAACAAACGTGTTGAACATGCATAGAAACTCGTCTTCCTCTTGTTCAAAAAATATCTATCGAACGATTTGTTTTTATAACAAACTCTGTCTATTGGTGAAAATCGCATGAAAATCCGTTTAGTAGTTTTTGAGTTTATCGCGAATAGACAGACAGACGAGGCAGGAGACTTTGTTTTATAATATGTAGTGAAATGGACTGCCCAATTAATGGACGCAATAAATACCCAATCTCAAAACAACTATTTACACTATAGATCATAGAAATGTTCGCCCCGTTTGGCAACCAAACCGACAACCCTCGACACATTGGCAACAACAAGGTGACTACTTAAACCACTTCGCCATCCGTGCATTTTAACCCATTATCGCGGTTGAATATTTATGTTCAGCAAGTGGTCGAATAATTTGCAAGATATTAAACCGGGTACGGATAATGCCGCTATCCGGATATTATGTTTCTCATTTAATTTTATACCAGTTGACGGTGAAGTACCCAGACCACTGAATTTGTCCGGATTTTTAGGCCCTTGTCCGGATGCTCACATGTATAGATAATCAACTCATTACTGCTAAACATCTGGGCAAGTATACCTTTTCTTTTATGCGCTGTACCACTCCTTTACCCTCGTAGGAGTTGGCAGAGGTGTATGACAGCCACGTATTGCTGAGTTTTTTTTAATTGCTCTTGGCGCCTAACGAGCAAGCTGCCTACCTGATGGGAAGTGAAAACCGCTGCTCATGGACCTCAGCAATGTCAGGCAAGCAAAGCCGCTGCCTACCGTGAAAAAAGAACTCTCTTTAAACCTCGTTTGAAGAAAGACATATCATAGCGTTCGGGAAACACCGAAGCAGGCAGTTCATTCCAAAACTTGCTCGTACGTGGGCGAAATGTTCGCTGAAAACGTACTGTCTTAGATGTGAACGCTTTTAGGTGATATGAATGAACACTGCTTCATTGTCGAGTGGTACTGTGATAGAAAAGGGGCCGCTGGTACCAAATCAAACAGTTCTTCAGAGCACTCCCCGTGAAAAAGATAGGTTTATGATTAACGCTATAGAGAGCGACTCATTGCCGTCCATCGGGCACAGTTTCGAACTTCCAACTGCTACTGACAATTTCTAGAAATGAAAATCTAATAACACATTGTGCGACACGTGAATCGAACCTGCCCTACCCTACCTAGTGAAATATGGGCGTAATACAGCTTTGTCTACTTCTTCGGAAATATAAGCGTAAGTATATATGTATACCTAATAGGTCGATTATTTATTATAATTATTTTTAACGACAATTCTCAGGAAATGGTTATTTGTGAATCATTTATTTGTTAGAATTGAACCCAAAACACTCGGCATTACAAACTTCGTTCTCACTGCGTAGGATTTACACTTGTCCACAGTAACTAATATATCTTATGGTCACCCTACGTAGAGATTCCATTGGAACTGCATTCGGAATGCCAGAGGTAATTAAGTGGGTCAGTGAAGATATTTTTGCGCATTAAAGGATAAGTCTCGCGATTTAGACGTGCTATTAGTTTTAATATTGACGTGAACTGGTAAGAGCGATAAGCGGTTTGAATTGTTCAGTTTGAGTTCAAGCGGTTTGAATTTGTGTTATATTCGTGTTACGAGGTAGAGATTTTTGAGTTATGCTTAGAGTATAACCGTGGATGTAACGCTGCCCGCTTACTTCTTAACGGTGTTGTATGTAATTTCTCAATAATGCTTAGATGGTGCAGTGGTTTAAATTCTACTGTACCTAGTGTTGCGGGTTCGATATCCACACGAATCAAAAATATGTTCGATCCGTTTTCTTTTCATTTGTAGCGTGTTATGGGCTTGAGCTTTTTGAGTTATGCTTAGAGCGTAACTTTAGTCGTGTGTATTTTTTTTAGCTACGTAGTACGTATCAAACACAAAAATGCTCATATGGTGCAGTGGTTATTATGCTAGTGCGCCTAATGCTGTGGGTTCGATTTTCACACGGTAACAATAGTGATACAGAAATATTAGTTCTGAGTCTTAATAATTGTTCCGAATCAGTCCGTTTCTTTATTTTTAATGTATGTAAGAATCCCATAGAAGAAGAAGAAGATGAAAGAATGCAACATAGAAGCAATCGTTATGAGCTTTTCTTACGATAAATGCCAATTAACATCACAAAGTCAGAAACTGTGACCTGCAGACGGTAAATTAGTCGCTAGTCAAATTGTTATCGTTATTGAGAGCCTTTCCTTTTCTTAGTAATAAAGTCAGTATTAGGATATAATATCTCTATATATTTTAATTATTTATCCACAAAACTATTTACGAGTAAAATATTTTTGAAAAAGCCAACCATAATAAAAAATATTCCTCTAAAAGAATAATTTAAGAACCCAGTTGAAATCGCATAATATGACGGAAATTCCTGTGTATCTAAGTGACGTCAACCACATAAATAATCATTTTTTAAATATTCCTGGCAATTTGTATGATTCCATATCCCAATTATGTTATTTTGAATTTAATCGTTTCAGTAATAAAACATTTTCAATTAAGACAGTCGACTCAGGTGACGTACTCAAAATAGTCCAGAATATAAGTTCTTCTGCCATAGGCATAGATGGTCTATCTATAGATATGGTTAATTTAATCTTACCACAGGCACTTGAACTTATCACTGTTATAGTAAATAAGTCCATACAGACTGCCAAGTTTCCAACCTTATGGAAGACGGCTATTGTTAGACCTTTACCGAAGACTAATAATATAACTTCAGTTAAAGACTTGAGGCCGATCAGTATTTTGCCTTGCCTGTCCAAAGTACTAGAGAAGGTAGTAAGCTTACAACTTACAAATTACCTCGAAACTCACAGCATTTTGCCAGTCAAACAATCAGGATTTAGAAAAAATAGGGGTACAGCCACAGCTTTGCTTGACGTTACTGATAACATCATTGCTGCTCAGGACTTGGGACAGGCGACGATACTGGTACTACTCGATTTCTCCAGAGCCTTCGACGCCTTAAATATTTCACTCTTAATGTCAAAGTTGATATATTACGGTTTTGATTACCTAACAGTACAATGGTTCAACTCCTATCTGAGTAATCGAACTCAGTTCGTAGAGATTCGCAATAATGACGGATCGACCTCTCGGTCAGATGTAAAATCCTTAAATAGGGGAGTTGCTCAAGGTTCTGTGCTAGGACCAATTTTATTCAATATTTACAGTGCTGACATAATACATGTTATAAAATATTGTAAGTTTCATATATATGCGGATGATGTGCAAATTTATGTATCTTTTAAACCTCACGAAACGCAATCAGCAGTGGATAAAATTAATGCAGATTTGAATAACATTTTTAATTGGGCCTATAATAATTCCTTAGTTCTCAATGCTTCCAAAACGAAGTACATGATCCTGGGATCTAAAAACCAGATGAATAAAGTAGATAGGGTAAACCCTCACATTGTTATGAATGGATCTGTAATAGAACGAGTGCTGGAAGCGCGTAATCTGGGGCTTATTATGGATGTCGCGTTGAGGTTTGAGCGACATGTTTCAGATGTAGTTCGCAATTGCTTTTATCGTATCAAATTGTTGTATAGACTAAGAGAATATCTTAGTACCGATCTTCGTGTACAACTTACTGACTCGCTTGTTCTTTCCAAGTTTAACTACCTCGACGTGGTGTACGGGCCAAGATTATTGGCGAAAACATCCACCCTTATTCAAAGAGTGCAGAACGCATGTGCACGGTTTTGTTTTGACATTCCGAAACGTAGCCATGTAACTCCATTTTTAAATGCAGGCAATATTTTGAAAATGAAATGGAGGAGGGATATTCACTTGGCAACTCTTATGTTTGGAACTGTCAAAAACAAAAAACCAGGGTATCTCTATGAGAAATTGGAATGGATGGCCGAAAATAAAAAATACACAAGCAGAGGACTAGGGCAACCATTGAGCATACCCAGGCACAGAACTACTGCATTCAGAGGTGGATTCCGGTATAACGCTACCAAGTGCTGGAATAATTTGCCTCCTCCACTGCGCCAACTAGCTAAAGTAAGTACTTTCAGGTTTCAGCTAAAGAATATATATTTATTTGAACAAAAATCCAGCACCTAGTTGATTATATTGCGTTTCTAGATCTATTTATGTTTATTATATATCTATGCATATTCATATATATTTTATCAATGTTTTTTAATATGATCTCCAATTCTACACATATATGTAATTACCTGTCTATTGTACATTATATCTATTATATTTACTCTAACTATTAAATATGTTTATAAACTGTATGCCGAATAATCGTACGTGACTAGCCCGTGGGTTTCAGCTGAAAAACAGCGCTGCGGTCATCCGTAGCAAAGGCTGAGCTGCAACCTTTTGGACACACTGATAACATTTGCCAAATTTTCTTTTTTTTTTTTTGTTGGTTTTTTCTTCTTGGTTGGTTTCTTCTTTTTTGTTTATAAATTTTAGTAATAATTAGAAATAGTATACGATTGTACTGTTACCATGTTGATATGTTGTGTGTGTGTGTGTCTAATAAATTACTTTTCTATCTTTCTATCTTTCTAGAAACACAAGTAAATTTCAAGTCCATATAATGTCAACCACCCTAAAAAAATATTAGTTCTATGTGTCTAAAAATATACAATATGATTCCAAAAAATGCGTACGAGAGCTAATTCTTCCAAGATGTATAAATACTTCTGAGAAATGGCTTAGGTATATATAATTTTTTTTACACAGTTGCTGAATATGTAATAATAATAATAATAATGTTTATTGCCATAAAATCTTTACACAGAAAATATTGAAGCCTTTGACCTCTGAGCTAGGTAGAACTTTAACACAATTATAATGCTAGCTAAATTATGCTAGCGTAAGAAACGATATAAGATATCTATAAAAGATATAAGCAAGGGTAACGTAGCGCTATTGACATTATTGCTAAATTTATCACACCATTTTGTACAATCAATTCTCATATATTAGTAAAAACCTTTATAAATCATATTGCAGAATATGTTCCGTTATATGTATATCTTATGAAGACTATTTTTACAGGTAATGTTAATTGTAATATATTGGTAATGGTATAGTATATGTAATGAAGTAAATAGATAAATAAATAAATATATTTAAAATATAATTAGTGCAAAGTATGTAACTCCTGCAACTTTTGGAAAAAAAATCCATGCCTATTGTATGGCAAAGCATGTAAAACACATGAATTTTTAAACCATGTAAAACAAGCATAAATGCAAATAAAGATTTATTATTACGTCATACATTCATCTTAGCCTACTGCCGTCTACTGGGCAGATCACCAACCAATGTGTTAGATATTCTTTATATATTAATTCGAAACAATAAGAATATCCTAATAGAAGACCGGATACGATTTCACTTATCACAGTTGTCAGCTACAAAAATTATACCCAGGACCAACCCGGCAGTCAGAATTTAAAAGGAATAATTATACCAAAGATAGAAAGCTGCGTCCAAGTTTTGGAACTTACTCAAATTCCACAATGCCTCAACTTTTACTAGCCTGTTTTACGTCTCTCTCTTTCGTATGATTCTGTCTCTGTCTTTAATAAATGAGTGCTTGTTACTTAGTTGTAATTACTGGTTGGCTATTTGGCTCTGTCAATGTTACTGACGGAAAGGTTATAGTTGACAAATTCTGTACATAGCAGTGTGGTGATTGGGTATAACAGAATTTATTTTACTTATACCTAAAATATTTTAGCTTTTGTTATATTTTAATAGAGGATAGAATAATATAATAGAATCTTAGGATTTAATTTACATTCATCCAAATCTGTTACAATTTGATAATATTTTTTTTTTTTGCGCTATCTACTTGTATCTTCCTTAAAACGATTAGCCTGTATTTCATTGGATTTTAATACTGTAGTATTATTAGTAGTATTTTCGTTAATGTATTTAGTTATTTAGTTAATGATTGTAAAAGACAATTACAGTAATAAAAACCATATAAAATAATAGATACGATTGTCAAGGTTTTCAGGATTTTATTAGGATTTTAAAGATGTCCTACATATCTGATAGTTATTATATAATACCTACTCAAAGACATGTGAAACTGTGAAGGCTATCAACCCGCATTGGGCAGAATTATTACCTAAACCTTGTTATGAATTAAAAATAAAGAAAGACTGTGCTTAAATGTGGGACAGTTTAATAGCAAGTCTGGTTTTATCAATATAAATATATTAATCTTGACATATTTATAGCAGTGAGTTGACTACTGTAACGATTGCGCCACTCTCATAGAAGAGACAATGTAACCTTTAACCTTTAATATTAAAAAATTAAAAAAGCGTATTGCGCCCAACGTGGGGCTCGAACCCACGACCCTGAGATTAAGAGTCTCATGCTCTACCGACTGAGCTAGCCGGGCATGTTTATCTTAGTCGTATTTCCTGACATCTTTGATAGCCACCTTCAATATATTTTCAGAATCTTTGTGTAATAATAATTGCAACTTATTTATTGCTGCATAGTTTAACAAACACACAAACTCTTCTGCTTTATAATATATCTATACTAATATTATAAAGCTGAAGAGTTTGTGTGTTTGTTTGTTTGAACGCGCTAATCTCAGGAACTGCTGGTCCGAATTGAAAAAATTAATTTAGTGTCAGATAGCTCATTTATAATATAATATAATATTCTACCACATACACACAACACCATCTAGCCCAAACTAAGCAGAGCTTGTACTATGGGTATTAGACATTGGATAAACATACATACATACTTTTTTTTTGTAAATACATAGATATACAGACCAAGACAAACATACATGTTCATGCACACAAATGTTTGACTTGTGCGGGAATTGAACCCGCGACCTCAGGCGTGGCAGTCGATTACACTAACCACTACGCCATCGAGGTATAAGCCTATAGGTTATATAACATCACGCTACGACCCACGGGGGCGGCACAGTAATCATAAACGTGGGTGAAACCGCGGGCACATCTAGTGTAAGTATAAATTTTAAAGTGTTCCGCATTTTAATAAGTAACCTGGGTGTTATAGTAGATAGGTTTATGTGTAAGTATATTTAGCAGCGAAAAAGACCAAACATAATCGCGGTGCGGCATGTGCAAGCGTAATTTCTACACACCACTTCTTACACAAGCAATGCACATACTAAATCTGGTTTCAGTAAAACTAGACTTATTCTCATGTTCATTCAGCGAGTTCGTCAGTAGAAGTAGTTAGTAGCTTTGTATGTATTAAGCTCAGAGAATACAAGATTTTCTTTGTTTTGTGATGAGTACGTTATTATTTGGAGTGGTGTAATGACCCTTTTTTTTTAAGTTCGGTTTTGTTTTAATCTATACTTTTGTAATTACACTACCGCATTAAGCAGCGATAGCTCAGTGAGGAGACGGTGGTGCGGTAGTGTATGTATGTATCTTATATGGGGGCAGTCAGTGCAGACCCGCGACACTTCGACCCAGTGGGATCTTTTGTGTCAACACTCTCTCAATAACGACTGCTATAGATGTTCATGGCAGCCGGGACCGACGGCTTAACGTGCTCTCCGAGGCACGGAGCAGGCGATAATTGTCAATCAATACGCACATAATTTCGAAAAGTCATATAACTTCCGAAAGTCAGAGGTGCGCGACATGGGTTCGAACCCGAGACCCTCTGCATTGCAGTCTGTTGGTCTCCCCACTGAGCTATCGCTGCTTTTCAGCAAGTATATATAAAAACATCAGCTCAACATGTACTACGTAGAGGTTTGTAGGCAGCGTTGATTTTCAGCTCAATCTTTGTAAGTAGGAAAAGTACAAACATTTTGCCATTTGGCTAGAAGACTCCATTTTACCCATCTCCGTTTCGTTGAAAACCAGTCCTATGTATGCGTAACATATGTACCCAAGCTGAATAGTATCTGCATGACTAATGTTCCAAGACACTGTTCTGAACGCAATGTATCTCCGTCGCACATGATTCATGCTCCAGCCGACAGGCTTAAGGGTTTCCTAACGATATGCTCCTTTGTCATACGAGTGTCAGAAACGCTTGTGAATACTCTTAGTTTAACGGTTACCTAGCTTTACAAAGGTTCAATAAGGGAAAGTAATTTTAGTTCTGTCGATTGATCGGCAACTAAATGCACAGATGGCGTAGTGGTTTAAGTGGTCGCCTCACCAATGCCACTGCGCCGACTGTTGTGGGTTCGTACACGGAGCAAACGTTTGTGTGATCCACAAATAGTGGTTTTGAGTCTGGCCGTTCTTCTTTTGAATGTTTGTAAAGTCCTCCGCGACACAGGAATTATTCCTAGATCGGGAGTTGTCTTTTCAAGAATAACTGTGTAAGGGCGGTTCCTATATTCAAAATTCTGAGTAGTAGAGCCTCGCGGATTTCAGCAGGAATTTGGCTCGACCGGGGAAGGACTACCCTCTCACATAATATCGACGTGAAATAGCAGTATTCCTACTGTTGTGTTTCATTCGGTGAGTGAGTGTCGGAGGCCCAATCACCCTCTATCCCCCTTCCCGCTCCTTCTTGCTCCCACTTCCTTTTATTCCTAAAGGGTCGGCAACGCGCAAGTGATGCCTCAGGTGTTGCAGGCGTCCATAGGCTACGGTGACCACTTACCATCAGGTGGGCCGTATGCTGGTTTACCAACTTAATTGCAAAAAAAATAAAGTCTTATCGTTTTACCCACAGACAGTTAAATTTTGACATATTTTTACGCAATATACATATGTCAATTATTAACTTTCTATAGGTAAAACGATTTGATTCTAAACATATATACCGAGCCTTAAAGCGTTCCGATTGAATAGCTGTTGTTAACGTACTATTAACGTGAATTCTTAACAAAACCACCCATTACGCTTCATGTTCTGCTCATAGCTAAATATTAAATATTAATTGCATCTTTTTGAAACAATTTTAATGCTGTTCCCACTAAAATGTTTTCCAGATGCTATATGCTGTTGCGTATCAAATAATGGAAATAATCTAACCTAGACAAATGCCCAATTGATTTTGATGGTTATCGATCACCACGACTAAATGCTAATGCAAGTTCTAAATCCAAGGCATTCTCTGTTGCAGAAATGGACAGAGTTGGAATGTTTCCGGCGCCGTGTTATGAAATCTGAATCCTAACTAATATTATAAATGTGAATGTGGGTTTGTTTGTTTGTTAGTTACGCTCTCACGTCTTACCTTGTCAGGGGTACAGAAAAGGAC
Source organism: Catocala fraxini (assembly GCA_930367265.1). Taxonomy (NCBI): domain Eukaryota; kingdom Metazoa; phylum Arthropoda; class Insecta; order Lepidoptera; family Erebidae; genus Catocala; species Catocala fraxini. The sequence continues at coordinate 12,489,929 of OV884046.1, forward strand.
ATAGCGTACCTTAAATCCAGGAAAAAATGTTGGTCCCGAGGGTTCTAAATTGACTCAACCTACATTTACACGAGCAAAGCTGCGGCCGTAATCTAGTTTCTTTAAAATTGTTCAGTCATACCTTGTTTAAGCTAGTGCAGGTCTCTGTAGCTCTAGACCCAGCCTGCTATGCAACTTGTTTCTTCGGCCTTTCTGAGCTTTTAATACTAGTCCTAAAGAATCGTCTAACAACGCCTGATTAGTTTTTAAATTACTTCTGATCAAAAAAGCTTATATTTTACACAGCAGAAAGCCATTCAAATACTAGTTATATTGTAGACTCGGAAAACCATTCTATACAACTTGCACTATATTTAATACGATACATGGTTTTCTTGACATACACTTGTATTTATTCCACTAAGCGATATTTCCTTTCAAACCCTCAGAAAGGAGCATTTTATTTATTCTTGCGGTATTTCTTATTTGTACTTGTAGAAAAGCCGGTCCGGATAAGAATATTTCCGGATTTCTTGATAAAAAGTGCTTGTAGTAAATGTTCAGGCAGACGGTCGTTAAGGCTAGTTTATGAACTTTTTCTCCGTCGAGAACATGCTTTCCTGTTCAATCGAGTCAATTTCATCGTACGATCTGTTTATTTGATTGGTTTCTGTAATACGATTGTGATAGCATTGCATTAAAGTAGTCTGTTTTTATGTACTGGATGAATATTATTATGCTGTTGTATATTCTTTTTTGTTGCAGCTATTCTCTTTTAAAAACTAGCACAATATAATATCCGTGTTGATAAATGCGTATTGTTAGCAAAATGTAACAAACAAACAAACATACAGAAAAAAAAAACTATATTTTATATATATATATCTAAACCTCCTGCCTTCATTGCCATGATAGCCACATCTAGCTGTATTTGTGTTTGTTACTTTGGATCCGTGTTTGCTTGGTTGGTGATGTTGACAGTGATACGTTTAACATAAAATTATAAGTTTACCCACTTTATGTTTATATAAAGTTTTACTTTCGTCTATTTTTCTGTACGCTCATTTATTGTAAATATGGATTCTCAGTAAGTGTATTATTGTAATTCTTATGAGAATAAAGTTCTTAAACCAGAAATGTTCCTGGAATACCAGCATTGCAACTTTTGCAAGCAATGTGAAGAACCATGGAGATCTTCGCTTAAAAAAGTCGATGTACTGCCAACGCGAAAGCGAAAGATCATTTTGCTCTCTACTGATAGTAATACTGCCTTCCCAGCATCCTGGAAGTGATTTAAATGGTCGCCTCATCACTGCCACTGCGTCAAGTGTTGTGGGTTCGAATCCCATACGGGACTAAAATATGCATGATCCACAAATTATTGTTCCGAGTCTAGATGATCTTTGTGCCGTTGTTGGAATTTTTAATTCCTAGTGCGAGAGTTGTCTTTTTAAACAAAAGAAAACGAAATCAGGAATAGAACACAAGGTAGCTTGTCTGGCATCACCTGTTAGGTAGAGGTAAGTCGCCAGTTCAAATCAAAACCCTACCTTTTATCTAATAATATCAGCCCTGTATTAAACTATTCCGCTGCTGAGAACAGGCCTCTTCTCATTATTAGAAGTGCTATGCCATAGTCTACCACGCTGGCCCAGAGCGGGTTAGCAGACTTCACATATTATCGAGAACATTACGGAGAAATCTCAGAAATACAGGTTTCCTCACGATTTTGTTTTCCTTTACCGTTCAAGCGAGCGATAATTGACTCCACAGATGACGTAATGTTTTAAATGCTACTGCGCCAAGTGTTATGTTCGAATCCCACACGGCACAAAACTTTGTATGTTCCACAAATGGTTGTTCTGAGTCTGGGTGTTCTTTGTGTCCATTGTTTGAATGTTTGTGAAGTCCCCAGCGACACAGGAAATATTCCTAGTGCGGTAGTTGTCTTTTTTAAAAATTAAATAAGAAATAATAAGAATTCATTATGCATATACCTTCAAAAAGTCAGAGATGCGCGTATGGGATCAAAATCGAGACCTCTGCGTGCCAGTCCAACGGTAACCCACTGGGCAATAGCTGTTTTTTTTATCCCCTTTTATCTAGAGCTGATATATTTCTTTAGATCCGTGGCAACTTCGCTTCGCCGTGGTCGAGTTAAAAACAAACATCCGGCAGCACGTAATGTTTAATGGTTGTTCAGTGGAACTTTGTGGAAGTTGCATCCATTATTGCCGAAAAACCGTATCGAATAAGGTACGGTAAGCTAGATAAAGTAGAATGCACTAATGACTCTTGAAGTTTGTTCGTAATTTGCTAAAGGTGTGGTTCGCTTTGAACCGATAATTGCCTTTTCTACTAATGTGCTCTGTACTGGTTTATTATACATATCTATATATAAATAGGCAAAAATGAAACAGTTCAGTGCCTTTTTTCCTCTGTTTTTTAACTAACTTCTTTTGTTTGTTTTGTTTGGTATTTATAGTAGTTAAACACGACAGTTCAACTATACTTACTAAAATCAATAACAATCATTGTTTTGTTAGATGATTGATGATGAATGATTGATTTCTTCAAATTTTCAATAATGATTTATCGTTAGAATTTTGTCACTGGGCGTATGTATACTAGATACATATATAAATTGACCTGTCTTTATATCCTTGGTAGGTTAGATATAGGCAAACTGTTGCTACATTTCTCAATATACGTTTCATATGACATATAACAGGGGCGTACCTATTACTCTTATAAAGACTCATACAGGTGACGAATGAGCCGTCTCGCCACTGTTGGTAAATAATCGTATAATTAGTAACACTCTTACTGCGTTACGCCTAATGAGTAAGAGTACAAGAGGTTTATACACGGGATATGTGTATAAACCTCCTGTACTCTCCTCACCCTCACCCTAACCTACCTACCATCTATCGTTCCTTTCATCCAATCTATAATTTCTTTCTCCTATTGCTAAATAGCAGCAATGACCTTGTGGGAGAAGGTTAAACTGCCACGCAGAGGTGTCAAGTTCAATCACAAGGCGCGCATCTCTTTCATTTCAAAAATATGTGCGTATTAAATAGTTAATTATCGCTCGCTTTAACGGCGAGGGAAAACATTGTGATTGAACCTGCTGTCTCAGAGTTCTCCATTATGTTCACGAAGATTTATATATGTGAAGTCGGTCAACTCGCAATGGGTCAGCGTGGTAGACTATGGCCTAACCGTTCTCACTGTGAGAAAAGGCCGGCGCCCAACAGTAGGACAGTTTATATACAGGGCTATTATCATTATTATTATTAGTATTGATTACGCATTTACCTTCAATTGTTTATAGGAGTAGTTCACTAGTATGACAAGCAATCATAGGATATGGTTACTGCTAGCCACCTAGCAGGCTATACGCTTGTTTACTACTTAATTATTATTAAAAAAACTTTTAAATAGCATGCTGCAACTGATAATTTTAAACAGAAGATTAGTTGTTACAGCTCATAGACTTAGATCAGGACATATTCCATGCAACAAATTTTATTTCTTGATGCGAAAGATCGTTTGACGTTACTGTGAGGATTGTGGTGTATGTGGGGATATACATCATTTGTTGATAGATTGTGTTCGGTATGAGTCTATGAGAATACAGATGAGTAATTTTGGCTTAAATAGGTTCGATGTTGGTAGCTTTAACAGTATCTTAACTCAACCTAATTCCGAAGCAGCAAAGAATCTGTTTAGGCTAATCACTCTACAGTAAACGTGTTTGTTATTACTTTTAAATAAATAATATTTGTAAAATTATTATGCAAAAATTTAATTAGGGTACGAGTTCCTTAAAACATAGAAGAAAAAAAAATATAATTTTTAACCAAAATCCCAAAAATACTTTGGCTGACATTGAAAGAAAGTAAAGAACCTACTGAAATATCATAGAAATCCAGTTCACAGGTACATTATATAACTTATAACAACACGGGAAAAAATTCCCTCATAATTATTTTTTATTGCTAACAATTTTGTGTGCGCAGTACACTTCACAAGGAAGAAAACGATATCACTGAAAATAAAACGCAACGAAAACAAACTCGTATTTTCTTAAAACGATAATTACATTATTATACCAATACATTAAAGAGTATTTAGGGACAAAGGGGGAAAGAAAACTCTGATCTTAGAAAACAAGTGAGTAAAGTTTGATAATGAAGCTATGGTCGGGCATTGGCGTTCGTTGATAAATAATTCGGATGCGTGTCCAAAGTTGTATACAGAACATGTCATGTACGGCGTGAAAACGTAACAATCAAACAAAAACACTCACATTCACGTTTAAAATATTAAGATAGGATTTATGTTAAAAATACTTAAGGACACAGCGAAAAGGAAAGTTTGATAATGAATCTACGTTCGGGCCTTGGTGGTTGTTGATAAATCATTCGGATGCGTGTTCTAAGTTGTAAAGAGAACATTCTTTTTCATATAGTATGCTTTAATAGGCGTTTATGTTCCCAGTTTAAGTTTAAGTTTTGGACCTATATTTTGTTTCTCTTTGAGTTCAATGAGACGTAGTTGTCTGTAATTTATTACTATACTAGCTTTTCCCGTAGCTTCACCTTCAGAAACTGTACATTATTCTGGGTAAAAGGTATTATACATCCTTTTCTGTACTCCTGAGAACGTGTACCTATGCGAAATTTTATGATGATCGGTAAGACGTGAAAGTGCTACAAACAAATATAATCACATTCACATTTATAATATTATTACGATTAAAGAGTATTCAAGAACACAAGGGGAAGAAAACCCTGATCTTAAAAAGCTTGAGTAAATTTGATAATGAAGCTACGTTCAGACCTTGGTGTTCGTTGATAAATCATTCGGATGCGTATTCAAATTTGTAAGAAGTCCTTTTGAATGTTGCATAACTAACAATTACGACTACTAACAATAGGTACTAATATAGGCCATAAGTACATTCTCATTCTTCATTCTGACGACTCGATGGCGTAGTGGTTAGTGTAACTGACTGCCACGCCTGAGGTCGCGGGTTCGATTCCCGCACAAGTCAAACATTTGTGTGCATGAACATGGATGTTTGTCTTGGACTGGGTGTAATTCATAAAAAAAAAAGTATATATGTATGTTTATCCATTATCTAGTACCCATAGTATAAGCTCTGCTTAGTTTGGGCTAGATGGTGTTGTGTGTATGTGATTATTATATTAGAATATTATTATATTCTGTTACTAATCCATTACTAAACAACCTATGAACTGTTCATGTCTTAAATAAATATATTTTATTTATAACGTTTATGTTACTGGCTCTGTGTAAGTTTTGTTTTTCTTTTGAGTATTTCTTTGTAATATTTATTTATTCTGTTAACAAATATAACAGACAAATACTCAACTCTGCTGTAAAGTTATTATAAGACAATTGTTCTAATCTACTAATACTACTTCCTACTAATGTATGTATGTATCTTATGTGGGGGCCAGTCAGTGCAGACTGGCGACACTTCGACCCAGTGGGATCTTTTGTGTCGACACTCTCCCAATAACGACTGCCATAGATATTCATTGCAGCCGGGACCGACGGCTTAACGTGCTCTCCGAGGCATGGAGCAGGCGATAATTGTCAAACAATACGCACATAATTTCGAGAAGTCATATAACTTCCGAAAGTCAGAGGTGCGCGACGTGGGTTCGAACCCGAGACCCTCTGCATTGCAGTCTGTTGGTCTCCCCACTGAGCTATCGCTGCTACTAATAGTCGTAGAATAAATGTGAAAGTTTCTGGAGATGTTTAGATGATTGTTATTCAATCACGCTTAAACTGTTAGACGTATTTGAATGAAACTTGGCACACAGACAGACCTTGACAGACCATGTCCTGGATTAAAACATAGAATTATCTTACATATTACCCCGGTGACCCTTATTACAATGGCGATTTATGCGAGAGAAGCTGCGGTCAGAAACTAGTAATTAATAACTTTAAGATGCTGTAGTGATACATTTGTGATGGCGTTAACAATTATTATGTATGTTTAATTCTGTATACCAGACTAGCTTTGATGTAAAGATCTATCACAGAAACTGTGCATTTTTAGCGATTACACTATTCTAACTGAACCAAAAAGTGCATAAAAATTAAATAAAATTCACTTAACAACTTAAATTAATAATTATATCTTAACTCAGTAACGGTTCATAGTTTAAAATTAACATTTAAATTATAGTGCAAAAAGTGCGTTGCGCCCAACGTGGGGCTCGAACCCACGACCCTGAGATTAAGAGTCTCATGCTCTACCGACTGAGCTAGCCGGGCATGTATACTCAGGCTTGTACTTGCTAATATCTTTGATAGCTACAATATCTGAAGACAGTAACTGTTGTAATAATAATTGTTAGTAGTATATCGAAATAAATATCGAGAGCAACGAAGTCATATAGCACGGTCATAACTATCGATAACCAAAGTAATTTTAAAGGTATATTTTCGTTTCGTTTTCTTTATTTTCTTTCAACAGATCAGTCTTATTAGGGAGTCAGCAAGGAATTTTAGAAACAACGGAGACAAAAAACCTCTATTCCCGTAACAATCATTTACACATCACATATTTTTTGTTTCGGGGGTCGAACCAACAACTCTCCGCGCAGTGGCAGTGACGAGACGAGCACTTAAAGCACCGCACCATCCGTGCAGTCATAAATTTTAGTTTCTTTAATTATATCTATACTAATATTATAAAGCTGAAGAGTTTGTTTGTTTGTTTGGTTGAACGCGCTAATCTCAGGAACTACTGGTTCGAATTGAAAAATATTTTAATGTTGAATACATAATGTCACGCTACGACCTACGGGGACGGCGCAGTAACGATAAACGCAGGTGAAACCGCGAGCACATCTAGTGTAAATATGTAAAAATTTACAAAAAAATATATATATGTATGTTTATCCATTGTCTAGTACCCATACATAGTACAAGCTCTGCTTAGTTTGGGCTAGATGGTGCTGTGTGTATGTGATGGAATATTATTATTATCGTTAGTGACTAACGTAACTAATTTTTAAACTATTTTTGTGAATGACCACAATATTTTATTACCTCCTAGATTTTACCCGCGGTTTCGCTTGCTTAAATGTAGGTTAGGTTAGAAACAGTACATTTTATGAACGAAAGATACCTTGTCCCTTTTCTGTTTGCCTGACAACGTGTATGCGAAATTACATGATGATCAGTCGAGTAGTTGAAGCGTTAAATCGTAACAAACCAACTCACAGATTTGTAATGTTGATCTATATACACAAATTTTTTGAACACACGTTTCACACCTATTCTAAGATTTAACTTGTGATATGTAAAACTCACATTCGCATTTATATTAAGATAGGAAGTTAGGATTTCGACTATTATGACTGCCTTACTTATTCACCATTATGACTGAGCTATAGGCCAATTTTGAGGTACAGGGTTCGATTTCCAAATGGCGAGAAATCATTGAAGTGGGTAGGTTTCCAAGAGCAATACTGTAACAATGGACGACAATAAACTGCGCTCGTCAAGTATACCCCAAAAATAGCAATTCTAACTCATCCCGACGTTTCGGATATTTTCAACATACATGGTCAAAGCGACCAAACATTAAAAAAACCATATACACAAAAAAGTGTATTGCGCCCAACGTGGGGCTCGAACCCACGACCCTGAGATTAAGAGTCTCATGCTCTACCGACTGAGCTAGCCGGGCATGTCATTTACTCTGTAAAAAACAAACTGCATCAATTGCATTTGTATAACAAGCGAAATTATTGTAATCAACTTTTCTATCACCAAGAATCACCTTATGTAAGACTACCTGCCGTGCTTCTATAAAAAACTCACCTCGATCTCGAACGTCACTTCGACAATAGCTACACGTAACAACGTTACTCAATATCGTGGATTGATCAACCTCTATCACTGAATACTTGCAATACCGCAACTACAGATAGATACTATCTACTTTCAAAAATTTTAAAGATTCCGTTGAGAAAAATGCCCCTAGGAACCTGAATGAATGAAATGAATGAAAAATAAATTAATAAAAAATACAGGTCAAGTTGTGGAATATAATAATAATATCAGCCTTGTATATAAACTTAACCACTGCTGAGCACGGGCCTCTTCTTAATTTGAAATATAGTTAAAACCTATAATATCTGGCCGCCGGTGTCCCACTGCAACCCAATATACGTTAAATTCAGAAATAGAATATAGGGTAACGTTCTATATAGGTCAGAGTAGATACTTGTTATCTTTATTATCCGGAAACTGCAAAGACCCCATATTTACTAAACACCTATGATAACGTTGAAACCATAAAAATGATTTCTCATGGGTTTTCCCCCACAATGTGCAAAGGTAGCTCATAAAATTGATAGCTATATTATCGATATGGTTCATAGAAAATGAGAAATATCATATAAGAACGATTATTGGATATACCGCACTCCCTGCCTTGCTGGCGCAGGAATATTGTATGTGCTATTGTGCAATGGATGAGGTTTCAAGTTCAATGCCTAGAGCTAGCAAAGAGTTCTACGTATTTTTACAAAAAAATTAACTACCACATAAAACCGTTGGACCTGCCCTTGATCACTCTCCGGACAAGTTTTGTCGTTGTTAAAATACAGCTCATTCGCAAGGGTTATTATTCAGTCAACGACTACTTAACTGACAAAAACTCATGGCATTAGTTGCTTGTTGCATTCAGGATTCAAAGATCTGTATTACTTATAAGTCAATTTAGTAATGTAGTAATGTAATTTAGTAGTCACAAAGTGTAAGTGTATGCGCCATCATGCCATCCTACTGTCTAGTTTAGATTTATATTAAAACATACCTTAGCCCAAATTATTTTATATCTATAATATTATTGAGTTATTATTGTTATTATCTTTTTAATATTAGTTTTTGATAGTCAGTAGTATATGGCGTAATGGCTGCAACACCTTATTAATCTGAGTTGTAAAATACCGAAATTATATTTAATTGGCGATTTAAAAGAGTGGCCGTGAGTTTCTTGCAGGTTTCTTCTCATAGGCTCAACCCTTTACCTGAACCTAGTAACTAATCTAAATGTAACTTCAGTAACTTAGTAAACTCACTAACCTATATATTTTGACGTTCATAAGTGTTACTTTGTGACCTAAATGAATAAATGATTTTTGACTTTGACTTTGACTTTGTCAACCGGCTTTACAAGAATATGCAGTGGCGCTAGCTTCCTTACTAAAGGCTTCTATTAAAAATTTCTTGGTAGAAAAACTCAATAATTCTTTGTTGACCCGACCCGGAAATCAAACCCGAGACTTTATGCACAGCAATTGCATTCAATAGCGCTGTGCCGTCACGTGTTGTATCTTCACTACATATTATAAAACAAAGTCCCCCACCGCGACTGTCTGTTCACGATAAACTCAAAAACTACTGAACGGATTTTCATGCGGTTGTCACCAATAGACAGATCCGAACGATGCCGAACGCTAATACAGAACTAAATTAAAGGTTATCAATAATTGTTATGATGCGCCGCTAGATGGCGCTTCTCTATAAATACTTACTATGAATGAACTATGCAGCAGGGAATAAGTTGCAATTATTATTACATAAAGATTCTGAAAATATATTGAAGGTGGCTCTCAAAGATGTCAATAAATACAACTGAGAGTAGCATGCCCGGCTAGCTCAGTCGGTAGAGCATGAGACTCTTAATCTCAGGGTCGTGGGTTCGAGCCCCACGTTGGGCGCATTACTCTTTTTGAACATCTTATTAAATATAGTTTATCAAACACGCATCCAAAAATTATAAGATTTGTAAATGATAATTTTTTTAAATAAATTTTGCACTGTCTCGTGGGTCAGTCGCGAATGTCAATTATTGCGCATTCTGTAAAAGTATTATTTTTGTTTGCAATGATAAGTGTATGTTATGCTCTCCAATATAGTTGGGGCTGGCGTAGTGGTTAGTGTAACCGACTGCCACGCCTGAGGTCGCGGGTTAGATTCCCGCACAAGTAAAATATTTGTGTGTATGAACATGGATGTTAGTCTTAGTCTGGGTGTTTCTTTGTATAATATGTATTTATTTACAAAAAATAAGAATATGTATGTTTATCCATTGTCTAGTATCCATAGTACAAGCTCTGCTTAGTTTGGGCTAGATGGTGTTGTCTGTGATAGAATATTATAATAATTTGATAACGTTTAGTAACTCAACTGTTGATTCTTGGAATGCTAGACATAATTAAAAACCTACTGTCTAGCCGCCGGTGTGCCGATGCGCCTTAATAGGTTAAACTACTTTTAAGGATTTTATGGTGACGTAAATATTTTTAATACACTTTTATTACATTACTATACTCCATTTGGTTAGGCACTCAACTAAAGGTAAACAACCTTGACGCGTCCTTTTATCTAAAAACTCAGTTTAAAAATAAAATGCTGCTTATGTATGTAAATACAACAATAACGATTACTAAATCAATTGAACCGTTAGTTTAAGCAGTAGTTTATTTGTTTAATATGTGTTTGTGTAAAAAGTCACATCAAGATTGTTTACCTTTAGTTAAGTACCAAACCAAATGGGGTATAGTTAACACTAATATGTTAATGTATAATATTCGCATAAACGTTGGACAATATCAACAAGTGAGAATCGGCAATGAATTGCCATAAAGCTTAGAGTTCGAAATATGGTTCAAGTAATATGCAAATTTCATGTATATAATAATAATAATAATTATTATTATTATTTATTTCTCACCACAATATTACAGCAATTACAATAAACAAAACAATATCACGTAACCTTGAACTCAGAGGTCAAATAGTCATTTCGGGGTATATCGACTATGCTGAGTCGAATGGCGTTGACTGCGAGTCTCTAGCTCTTACGGTTCTTGAGTTGAAAGCTGTTTAACAGACAGACGGACGGACGGACGGATCGACGGACGGACGGACCGACGGACGGACGGACGGACGGACAAAGCTGTTGTATAAGAGTTTTTCGACCTCGTAAAGCTAGAATTCATACTGCCTTAAGGTTATCTTCGTGTCATAATGGTCTATGAAATAAATAAAAGCAATTTCTCTGACAGACCTACACGGATGTCGTAGTGGTTTAAGTAGTCGTCTCGCTACTGCCACTGCGCCGAGTGTTGTGGGTTCGCATCCCACATGGCACAAAACTTCGTGTGATCCACAAATGGTTGTTCCCAGTCTTAAAGTTCTTTGTGTCCATTATTTGAATGTTTGTTAAGTGCCCTGAGGCACAGGATTAATTCCTAGTACGGGAGTTCTCTCTTAAAAGAAAAGAAAATTAAATTCGTCCATGGATATTTTGTCTGGTCTCCGGTGTACATCTGCGAGTTAATAGGTTAATAAACTTTTACTTAAATTAAAGTTAACACATATTCACTACGTTACTTCTGACAGCAAATATACTTGAATTGGAGAATAGATTTGACGTTTAGACACTAACCCGAAAATATCTAGACCGAATTTATAATTTGTTAGTGTAAATACAACTATTAAAAAAAAAACAAAATATTGAAACTAACTGCCAACAAATATTAAATATATTTTTAATTAGTAAATATTAATTTTACGAGTGAAATATGAATTTGTATATATATATTTAATACGTAATTAAATTTCAAACTACTATCTTATGACCAGCCACGATATCTCAGCGGTAATAATTGTGACTGCTGTCTTGAGGACTCGGGTACCTTTCTCGGGGTAGGCAAAATGTTATTCTCTTACTTTCTTCAAGGAATTTAAAGTAGCAGTACGGGAACTAGAGCAGTGACTCACCATAGCTGGTGAAACACGTGTGTATTACATCTGTGCCCATCCTCTTGACAAAGCCGTGCATGTATATAAATTAATAATAAAATACATCAAATTATTATATGCCAATCTTAATTAAATTTGATAATAAAAGCACTTTTAACCTTTTATCAATTAACAAAAAGATACGTTGCGCCCAACGTGGGGCTCGAACCCACGACCCTGAGATTAAGAGTCTCATGCTCTACCGACTGAGCTAGCCGGGCATGCAGAAGCATGTGTCAATAACAGATTAGTTGGCAACGGCTGATATAATTATTACTATTTAACTCGTATAGCACCGACGGATAATACGGCAACTGATAACCTATTTTTAATTCAATACTAAAGTCTGGTATTTCAATGTCAAGCTATTTATATCTTAACTAGCTGTCTCTCGCGGTTTTATTCGCGTTTATGATCACTGTTCCACGCTTCTGGCTCACAGCGTGATGGTATATAGTTTATGTTACTTTTAAATTAGGCAGATTTATAAACATGAAACAATTTTTAAGACTGCGCCGAGCGTAAGACAGTTAATGACAGAGTTAGTACGGCGCATATTCCAATTGCCGCGCGGCCGCCATAGTAAAATTGTATGGAGGATTTGAAGTGCTTTTTTTTAATAAATATGTACCTTTATTGTCAACCTTCTTCTCTCTTAGCCTTTATTATTCCCAAGTCACTTGGGGTCGGCTTTTCTGGTCTAACCGGATTTGACTGGATATCAGTTTTTACACGGAGCGGCTGCCACCTGACCTCCGCAACCCGAAGGCTAATGATACCCTAAGGCTAGACCAGTGTCAGGATATTAGAGGGTACTGACTTTCCCAATAACGACTGCCATAGATGTTTATGACAGCCGGGACCAACGGCTTAACGTGCTCTCCGAGGCACGGCGCAGACGATAATTGTTAATCAATACGCACATAATTTCGAAAAGTCATATAACTTCCTAAAGTCAGAGGTGCGCGACGTGGGTTCGAACCCGAGACCCTCTGCATTGAGTCTATTGGTCTCCCCACTGAGCTAACAACCAATAACTTAAATATTTGGGACGGACCAATTGTAATATAACTATTTATGTTTCGTTTAAGCTGTAAAATAGGATAGATTTCTGCTGTTATAATCTAAAAATCACGTAACACGAGCTTACGTTTTTGTATTTTTCGTGCATATTTACGTAACGTTGTAGGCGAAAATATTAATTATTTTAAGTTTTTTACACGGAGTAATTGTAAACACATTCATTGTTATGGTAAATGTATATTTTAAATTTGTATTAAACAAGTTGTTGATTTTATTCACTTAACTGTGACCGCCTGTTTTGGCAGTTTTTGCTCGGTGCAGTCTTAAAATATAAAATAAGTTTTTGTGTTTATTCAATATAAGTCTTTCCACTTTATAATAGTTCGTTGTACCAATAACCTCCTCTTACTTTGTCTCTCTCATACATCTGGTTTCCTGCATTCTTCCTTCTTCGTCCAGTCCGTTATACCATGGAATGCGCTCCCTCACGAAGTCAGGATGGCTACAAACCGTTACGCTTTCAAGGTAAAAGTGCGTGCTGTCCTCGACAGTTTATCGGATTTATCTCATCAGTAATATGATACGTATGTATATACGTATATAGGTATGTATGTATGTATGCATGTATCTTTATATATATATAGATACATATAAATGCAGCGATAGCCTAGTGGGACGCAGAGGTCTCGAGTTCAAACCCAAGGCGCGCATCTCTGACTTTTCGATGTTATATGCGTATTAAATAGTTAATTATCGCTTGCTTTAACGGTGAAGGAAAACATCGTGAGGAAACCTGCATGTCTGAGAGTTCTTCATAATGTTCTCGAAGATATGTGAAGTGTGCCAACCCGCACTGGGCCAGCGTGATGGACTATGGTCTAACCCTTCTCACAGTGAGAAGAGGCCCGTGTCCAGCAGTGGGACAGTTTAATACAGGGCTGATATTATTATTATACATATAAATATTTTTATATATTTTATTTATAATATTAAGTAATATATAATTACTATTGTGATATTCTTGAGTATATGTACATGTATGTTTCGTGTTACTGTATGCACCTACTTCTGTTTATCTCTGCATCACCCTACGGTTAACTGGTAGATAATGCCCTTGGCATTAAGTCCGCATTGTACTATTCTGTGCATAAAGTTTTAAAATAAAAAAAATATATAAGTAAAGATACACCTACGTTTTGATTACTGTTCCACTTCCATAGCTCGTAGCGTGATGTTATATAGCTTATATCACTTCTGAATAAAGCAGCTTGCTAATGGTGATAGAATTGTTACAATCAGTTCTATACTTAGTTTAAATTTATTAATTACAAACAAATGTACAAAAATGTTAATCTTACCTCTGTAAGTATATTGAAATTAAACTACTATATACGGATTTTATCACGTTGCTTATTTGACACTATGTTACATAATTTTGAAAATTTTGAAAATATGTACCCAAGATACCACAATTTCAAATCCTATCAGCCGTTGAAAATCATACATTTCAATTAGGATTTTCTTTTAAATGATTACTCATGTATTAACAACAACACCTGCATCGTTGGAGACTTCATAATTATTTACCAACAGAGATAAAGACACACGATCTTCAGCACATCTATTTGCGGATCAGGCAAATTTTTGTCCCGTGTTGACACCACGAAAGCCATTTCGTCGGCCTCGATGGCGTAGTGGTTAGTGTAACCGCCTGCCACGCCTGAGGTCGCGGGTTTGATTCCAGCATAAGTCAAACATTTGTGTGCATGAACATGGATGTTTGTCTTGGTCTGGGTGTTGCTAGGTATAATATGTACGTATTTACAAAAAAAATAAGTATATATGTATGTTTATCCATTGTCTAGTACCCATAGTACAAGCTCCGCTTAGTTTGGACTAGATGGTGTTGTGTGTATGTGATAGAATATTATTATTATTATTATTTAAAATCAACGCCGATGAAACATGGATATTAATATACATCTCTGCCAACAGGCGTTATCAATATTAACTACGATATAAACAGAAGAATACTGGTCACTGTCGTAATGAGGCAACAAGGAATACATAAGTAATGTTTCCGATACAGCCAGTCATCGCGCAGATCATGACCAAACAAATTAAACTTTCTAGCCAGTCACAGGATACTTGCACACTGGGAGAGAAAACAGAGAACATTATGAAATTTAATTT